>CM019043.1:39640558-40240558 GCA_009664405.1 Drosophila bifasciata
CACGCTAATACAGTTAGGACTGAAAAGAGACTGAACGGGCGTCGCGTCAGAAAGAGTCACAGACAACAAAACGTCTGTGGCTGGGGCTGGGGCTGTGCCAGTGTGTGCGTGCGTGTGATGGCCAAAAGTGCAGAGAGAGACGGAGAGAGGGAGAGACAAGCGAGAGGAAGCGAGAGCACGCGACATGGGTGCAGAGAGCGAGCAGCGTGCTCTCTCACTGTGCGCTCCCAAAAGCCACATTGATTGTTTTGGCCAGAAACTTCCATCCAATAGAAGACAATTAACCCACAGACGAACAGGGTTCACAGAGCGGAATATTCATGATCAAGAAACGTTAAAAATACAATCGAAAGGCTTACGGCAAATTCACGCTCGAGTAAGCAGTGCACTCGACAGGTGGTGGCCTTGGGTGGCGTCGCTTACGCTATTTTTAAATGAAACACTTGTACACGCAGCTCCTACTTGCCACTCGAGATCAGGTGTAATCCACAAAACTAAAATGTTAGTCAAATTATTATGTGAAGGCGCAAATGATAAGAGAGAGAGCATGGAATGCGCGCGCTCCTCTCTCTTTCTCTCTCTCTTTGCTTCTATACAAATGTATGTTGTATTGGCATTTGCTGGCTATGGTTTTTTCGTCTTTTAACGCCCCTCTGTGCACTTGTTCTTTGTTGACTTTTCCAATTCACAATTTTCACCCCGTTCAGCTGTAATTTCTTCGATTTTTGACGCTAAAGTCATGCCCCGTTTAGAACTTTTGCACAATAAACAAATATTAACAAATTAATTTACTTGGTGCACAAGTGGATCCGTGCTAGGGATGGGCGATATATACTGTCCGCTAAGTTGTGACTATCGGAGTAGCAGTGATGTGACGGCGACTGTGAGCACAAAAATTATACTACAAAAATACCGCGAATTTTGTATAAGGCGGGCTGAATAAATACCGATACCGATAACTGCAAGTTGAGTGCTGGAAGTCCATCGATAAATCAGGTCGGATATACGGATATACGCTGCGGGCAGCGTCAATACTATCGATTACAAAAGTAATCGGTTTAATAATGAAGTTATCAATCAAATAATGAAACTATCGATGAAATAATGAAATATCGAATGAAACGATAAGTCACGGTGTGGCCAGATCGATGAAACGCGGTGGGACGCGGTTATGGCGGCGCGGATGTTTTTTGTTCACTCGCAATATGCGGTCACACTGCATGCGGCATACGAAGACATGTAAGAAATTAAATTAAATTTATTATCGTAAAATTACGCAGAAATTAGTTAAAAGCACACAATTGATTTCAATAGCCCGGTATTCAAATTTAGTGGAACCTTGTTATCCATAGTTTTTGCCCCCTGGAAAAGCCAAACAAATTGCGAGCAGACATGTTGGCATCGGTGTGGAGTGTGTGTTTGTGCGTGTGTTTGTTTGTGTGGCTTGCGTCTGTCTGTGGGAACGAGAAAAACAACAAAATTTTGGAAGAAGTTCTGCGCCCGATTCGGACTATTTCCACGGCCTGATAGCCGAAAGCCCTATTGCGTCTTATGGAATTGCGGCAGCAGTGCGCTGGTGCTGGCGTCTATTTCACGCCTCGTTACTCCAATTAATTGAATCGTTAATCAATGCACCACGGATCGAGAGCCAGTCGGCTGGTGGAGGTCCTACTTCTACGGGCCCCCTGTGGCGGCTGTGTATCTGTGGCACTTGTTGGGTGGCCCGACCGACCCCCCGTACACGGAAAAGAGGCAGTGCAAAATTAATGCCAGCTGGTTCCCACTCTGAGGAAAAACACACACACACACACAAACACACACATGCATAGAAAGCGCTGTCGCTATCAAAAGTTTTGCAGCCAGCTGTTTTCTGTTCCACAAATATGGCTGGACTGGATCCCATTTGGGACCGACATTTCTCTTTGTGGATGTCGTTGGCTTGTTATTGTTGCTCTGTGTGTGTGCCAGCTGTTGGGTCCTGTTGAACTCTCTTGAGCGTATGTGTGTGTGTGTGTGTATAACAACGCCAATTGCTATGGCTTCTCTTTTGTGTATCCATATATCCTGCAAATATCCTTTCCAGTGGTGGTACAGTGGGAGCAAACACAACACACATTTCCACCACCATCTCGCAATGTCACGATTCGTTCCACTGTTGCACACAGCTGTAATTGTTGTTGTTTGTATCATCCTTCGGGCTCTGCTCGCACGTACACAGACAGGGTCTGTGTGTGGACCCTATTCGGTCTGCTTCTGGCTACCATTTGGCTTCTTCGTCTGCCCTTTCAGTACCATCGTGGGGCGCCAGTCGCGCCGTTCGCTTTTCCCGTTCGGTTTATCTCCCCTCACTGCTCCGTTCGATAATTGCCTGTAAGCCCCAATAGGAGGTGGAGAAATTCCCTAATCCCAAGAGGAAACACTCCAATGCACTCCACTCACAGAAACACACACACACACACACACACGAACTCAATTTCTTGCTAATCTAATGCCATTTCTCCTCCCCCCTCTTCTCTTTGCAGCCTTGCAATATGTTGACGCAGGTTCAGCCTCAAGTATGTTCAATTGCGGATGAGGGGGAGTTGCAAATGTTAAATATATCTATGGATTCGTGTGTGGGAGTGCGTACGTGAGTGGGTGTTCGTGTGTGAAAATATAAATGATAAAGTGAAAGAAGAAAAACAACAAATATGCGCGCAATTTTGTCTGTATATGTGTGAAAACGCGTCCCTGTTTATTTGGAGTCACGCAAACACACAGCGCAGCACAGCCGACAGTACACACACACACACATACACAAACGAGCACAAATTAAATGAAATCCAAGCAGAGCAAAGTCAGACAGAGGTTGCCCCCCACTTGGCTGTTGCTTTATTTTTTTGTATTTCGTTTTGTCGCCCTTTCTGCAAAAACAAACAGTCCGCAGAGCAAACACAAACAGCAGCGGACTGTGTTTGGTTTACTGTAATAATACATAATACTAAAGAGAGTTTTGTTTCATCTACCTTTTGCCTTTCCATTCCAGTCGACGCGCCTCAATGTTTAATAATTTACGCCGTTAAAATGCATTTCAATAAAACAAACGAATGAAACATTGAAAACAATGACAAATATACAAAAAAAATATAATCTAATATTCAAACGTACAATGTGAAATTGTGTAATGTGAAATTCTAGAAGTTAAGCGCGAATTGTATGTATTATTTAAAATTTTTGTTTCATTTTGTACAAAAATAAGTAAAAAGTATAAAAAAAAGAAGAAAACCCAAAAAAACGCATAAAAACAAAAACAAAAAAAAACGAAAACGTTCAATTAGTGCAGTTAACAAAAAAAAATAAAATAAATCAAAGCGAAAAGAGGAATAAGAGGAGAGGAGGAAGCAGAAAAAGGACCAACAACAATAGCGCGAGAAAAGAGAAAGAAGCAGCAGAAGTACCAATCACAACCGCTAGAAGAGCAGAAAGAAACAGCAGTAGCAGCAGCAGCATCAGCAGCAGCAGCAAAATAACCAAATTAAAAAAAACAAAAACGAAGAATTGGTTTTGTGGACGCAGGTGTGACGGCTCAGAGGAGAACGCAACAGAGCGCGAGAGAGAAACATGTCAACGTTCTTAAACAATTTCTTCCCGGCAGGTAAGCAAAAGCAAAATCAATGAATGCTGGAAAGATAACAAAACGATTGGGTAGGGACGGTACGGCGGGAATGGCTGCGGTCGGCCCTTCAATTGAAAAGTCACCTTTGGCATATCGTATGAAGCCTGTATGACACTTGCACCAGGAAGAGAGCAAAGGGATAATGCAGTCACCGGATGGCAGTCTGTGGCAGACTGCTTCATCGCCCTTTAACTGCCTATTTCTCTTTTTTGCCTAGCTAGTGTCATACAGACATAGCCAGCCACTAAACTCTTGTCTGTGGCCTGGGCCATCCTGTAATTTGATTCTCCCTCTCTCTCACTCATTTAAATTGAATTTTGTTGTGTGATTATTGGCAATTACATGGCCCACTCGCTGGACGTGACCGTGAGACAACGGAGCGCGGCGATGCAGCTCCGAGTAATCAAACAGCCCCGCAAGATCCAGAGAGCGGAAGAACGTTTCCCATTAATAACGAGCATAGATTATTGTTTTCCTTTCTTCTTGGAAATTGCCAGATTCAACCCTAGGGATCTAGATCCACAATCTAGGGATCAGAAACAAGTTCCACACTGGAACGGTGAGCCTTCTTCTGTGGCATTTTCTTTGTCTTTTCCTGCTGGAAAACCACTTCCTATACCAAAACAAAAAAATCCATATAGATGGATTGGTGAGGGGAATGTGCACTCCTCAAACCAGTTTGCAGAGCCGAAAATCCAGCCCTCCGATCATCGACTCACTCGGTGGCGTCAAAACAAGAAGAGGCATAACAACCAAGTCTGAGGGCAACGGCAGCTGACGGAAATACATTGACTTCAACGTCGGGTCGGCGGGTACTACTTCTGGTGCATAGCGTTGTGTCTGAAGGTGGTGCACTGGGTTACCTGTTGATGTTGACGGCCCTTCTTTGTCGCTGCTTCTGGTGCTTTTGCTGCTGCTGCCACTGGTGGTACTGTCCGTTCTGGTAGAGTGCAGCTGTAAGAACTGGTTTCCCACTCGCTCCTTTCTGCTGTTGCTGCTTCTGCCTTGTTTTGAATTGTTTTTACGTGAATATGAGCCCCCTAGAGCCAAATCTGGAGAGCTAAAGATTTGTTACATAGAGATTCCAAAAGAAAGGTTGCCAAATATGAAACGGTCATCAAAATAGTTATTTATCCCTCAAGTCTGTCTATTGCAAAAAAAAAGGAAGGAAATTACAAGTAGAGCACAACTTCCTTGTTTTTTTTATATCTCCTTGGTGCGGACACTCCATACCGTAACATCTCACATCTTTGGCAATGACAGAAAAGCCATAACCCTGGGTGTCCGCACAACAGAGCTTTCCACTGAACTGAATCCATTTTGGCCTTTGTTTATGGCACATAAAACAGAGAGCTGCAAAAAGAAAGCGAACGCTGTGCAAATATTTTTCGGCCCCATTTTATTGACGCCCACACTAAAAGCCCCCTTAAGTTCCCCTCCTTTCCCCCATCCCATTTCATTTCGCTTATACTCGAAAAACAGAGACAAGAAGAGAATTTATTTTATTTCTATCAAATTTTTATTGCCCAACGATTCGTGAAAGGATTTTGTTGTTCCTTCCTTCACTCTTCACTATTATCCAGCAAGTGCACGGAACATGCTCCATGGAAACTGTAGCCAAAGTGTGATAGGAGAAAACAATAACTATCGATTGATTATAGTCGATTGGTTTGTCTGTCATTCGCCCTTTGTTTATGAATATTCGAGGAAATTGCTGGAAAATAACTCTCATCAATGGGCCATAACAATTTCCTCGAGGCTTCCTTTGTTTTGTCGCCAAATATAGATGGATAATTGCAGAGAAGGCTTTAGTTACGAGGGTGCCATGTGGGAGCTTGGCAGAAGTAGATTATTCGAAATAGAACCATGCAAGCCAAATGCAGATGTAAGCTAATCAAAGGCGGAACATTAAATAGCCAACTCTGATTATTTCAATTCAGCTTGAATGCAGCTTAATTGCCAGCTCTACCTTTCTCTCCCATGATGTCCCCTGTATTCTCCATCTTGTCTTCGTGGATACACGATCACCATCGGCTCCGCTCCCAGCTCGCTCCTTCTCTGATCCTGTGAATGTTTTAAACCACTTTTTGTGCGTCATATCAGGCGGGGTGGGGCTGGTGGCGCTCTCGATGTCCTCTGTGCGCTTCTTCTACCTGTCACTCATTCAGTTTCGTTTCATTTTGTGCTTCCCCATAATTTAATTATCGCGAGAGGCGCCACACCATTGCAGGCGCAGACAAGTTGACGTCGCTAATGTGCGACGTTTGTCACTTTTGTTTTGGCTCGGCCTTCTCCCCTTCACTTTTCGCCCCCTCGTTGACTGGGTTCTCGCGGAATTCCAACACACGACGCAACAAAGTATGCAACACATTCTTTTGTGGCACGAGCCTTACATATTTTGGCACTGCCTTGCCTTTGTCTGCCTTGCCTTTTTCTCTCTATGGCTCTTCCTCTTTGCCTTGGCAAGCGGCTAATAATGACGCCCGTGCGAGCCCCTCTCTGCTTTTGTCTGCCTCTTCCTTCTTTTTTGTCTAGATGTGTGTGTGTGTCTGTTTCTGTCTCTTTGGCCGTTTAATTTCGCATTCGCTTTCGCTTGCCAAAATCTCATTGCGCCCTTGGGTAGAAATGCTTTGCACACACGCATTACTCATTTCTGTTCCCCAAATATCCCGCATCCCATTTGCCTGCCTCTCCTAAATATGCCTCTGGGTCTGTGCCACAAGTCTAGTGGCCATAAAGCAATTTGGCCAAGTGCGTGGCCCGGACACGTGCCTGCCTGCAGGAGTGAGAACGGAATGGGCCCGCCATTAGCCCATTCCACGCTGGGCCACTCAACGGGTTTGTTTCCCGCAGGAAAGGCTGAGAGTGTTCATTCCCCAGGCGAAGAGCGCGAAATGGTGTCCGGCACAGTCCATAGTTTTTGGAGTAAAAGTTCTTTCCGTGAAAATGTGTAATACTTCAAAAATCATGATCTAAACTCCTTCATTTGTTACTTCCATTTTTGAAGGTCATTAGATAATGAATATGATAATCCTTAGATTTGGACTGCTGAATAAGGATTAAAGATAGTTTAAGTGGCGAAAGTAATTTTCGTAATATATCTAATAATTTAATCGTTGAGTGGGTTTTGGAATGAACTTTAACGTAGCTCTTGCAGTGCCTCAATTGTATGTTGGAAATAAGTTCCATAAAAAATCATTTTTATATTTGTTCTAAGAACTCCCTAATATCTTCTTCAAAAGATAGATAGATACGTTTTTAGTGTCTCCGTGAATAGAGCCATGCTAGTTGTATTTTCTTTATGTGTTGACAGTGCTTATCTGATTGGGTAGATAGCGTTATAGCGACATAAATAACTGTCTGAAACGCTGGTATTTATTTAGAATTGTTCATATGTCTTTCGGGGTAACATCTTATCTACAAATATTAATTATTTGTATTTTTTTTCTTAATATTTTCCGTAAATTCTGATTGAATTCTCGCATTCCAGTGCATCTAAAGAAAACTACAGTTTGAATAGCCACACGTTCGAACGCCCAGTGACCCCACAACTGTATTTATCGCATTTGCTGTGTTTTGCTTTCGCTTCGCTTTGGCTTTTTTTTGTGATTTGCTTTTGTGTGTTGGTTTTGTATTATTGCTCGTTGTTTGCTTTTGCACTTTGCTTCGTGTTTTTTGTTTGTGTGCATTTTGGTGTTGAGGTGTTTGCTTTTATTTTTGTCGTTTCTGCTTTGCCTCCTTCGTTCGCTGCTGTTGCTCGAGCTGTCGCTGCCACCAAACCACCGCTGCCTCTGTTAGTCACTCTTTGGCGGAGGCCACGCAAGTTACCCCACACGGTCGTAAGGTAATCGCTAAAGTTGAGAGTCTCTGAAAGTGTCGTCGTATGGGGTGGGGGGGGGGGAGTGCGTGCAACGGTAAACGTGCTGGGAAAGTGGAACGAGAATGAGAATGAGCGGAGGAGCGATGAAATGTTGTGACTCGGAGTGTTATACGTGACATATGTATGTTAACCCCCAAGCCCCCAGCCCAAAAAGGTAGCTAAAACTAAGCTTTGCTCTCTTCTTTTCTCTGTCCACAGACAGCAATAGATGAAGCAGAAAATGTGTAAACTGGCAAAGACAAAGAAGAACAAATGACACAAAGATAGGGAGAACTTTCCCAATGTCGGCCCGGGTGCTTCTCTTTATCTCTCTCTCTCCCTCGATCTCTCTTTCTGCATATCATTTTGCGGCTCGCTTCACATTTACAACTTCCGCTACTGGGTGTCACTCCCCCGCCGCCGCCTCCTGCTCCCTTTGGCCCAGCTCTGGCCGCATTTCAAAAAATGTAAAACTGTAAAGCTGTCGAAATCGAATTCTCTCGCATACGAATGGCCGAATAAATAATGAAAAAAAGCGAATAGGCTTAATTTCATTTGTTCATATTTACCACACAATTTACATTTTGTTCAACGTTTTCGCTTTCGCAATTGTTGAGCCTAGGCTCGAACTGCACACACCTTCCCCCCAGCGCCCGTTCGACCCCTCACCTAAACACTAGCACAGCTGTTCGGGCAGCTACTATGATTTCCACCAGCTGTTGCTGAGCGTCGCAAGCGAATTGGGTCACACTGTTGCTGTCTCTGCCGCTGCTTTGTTGCCGTTACCATTGCCACCGCTGGCAAAGGCAGAGCCAGAGACCAGACAAACTTGTCTTGGCCAATGCTCAAAATCTCGACTCACATGGCCCACAGCCACGGAGATTGCGATCAGAATTACAACAACAACAAAAAATTGACGAGCAATAAACGAGTGTCAGGGTAGTGTAGTGTAGGAGGAGTGTGGCCAGTTTTCGAGACTCGACCAAGAACAGAAGCCAAATGATCATTATTTCGTTTCTGAGCTCTTATCTTATGGTTTTTGCGTCTAGTAACGCATAGAGGTGATATTACACGTATTCCAAATCAGTTTTAACGAATTTGTAGTATTGTTTACCTTGATTTTCCGAAATGTTATTGTTCCAATCTTCCTCCAAAGCAGCTCTGAGTCTCTGCTATCTACCGTTTGACAAGACCCTACTTCCTATCAAATATCAAAGGTATTTCTCTCCCTGATCGGTTGGCTTTTGTTTGAAGATCCTACAGTTATGAACAAACATGTTCATATATGTATACGAATGTATATATGTACAAATGTATGTATGTACATATATAATGTGTGTGTATAAAGATAGGCCTGGAGTGCTTCTATTTGATTATTGAGGCGCTGATAATGAAGCAAAAGCTTTGGCTATAAATATTTCATTTATAATGTACTTACAGATTGCTGTGTGTGTGTGTGTCCGTGTGTTTGTATGGTGTTTGTTCGCTTATGTGTGTGTGTGTGTGTGTGTGTAAATTATTATTACAGTGAGAGCCACGTGTGAGCATGCTGTCTCTCTCGCACTCGCCTTCTCTCATTCCCATTCCCATTTACATTTGAAGTTGTCAGATGATCACACACACACCCCACCCCACACTTCACTCCCCACTTCCCACTCCCATTCCATTGCATATTTAAAATCCGCAAAATACTCGATTTGGTTGAGTTTCTTGTAGAGAGTGGATGGAAGAGGGATAGCCGGAGCGGGAGGGAGGGTGCACGTCGGTTCGGCAATGGGCAAACACATGATCGTGAACACGATCAGAGTGCAGTCGTCCCCTCCAAAAGGGGTCATTGGAATCGAGACGAGTGCTGGTGAAACTGTAAGCACTTCGCTTTATTGCCGCCCCAAGAATAAACAAACAAAACAGATGGGCAGAGACTGGTATACCTAGTACTCTCTCGTCGCGGGTATATTCGACTCTGTGTGTATTCAGACAGCAACACCGCTTATTCGATATACGAGATCTCTAAAGCTCTAATATCACGCCCAATTGACATCAGAAGTCTAAGACTATATAGCCCGTTTCATCTCCTTTCATCCCATACCTTCATTACTGTACTATCGATTACAGGATATTCCATAGTCGAAATACTCGAAATTCTTTCATGGATGTGATTTTTGTTGTTGCTGCTGCGCGTGTGCATTTAGAGTTTGAACTTTCCAAGTAGTTGCAGCGGCAGCAGAGGCAGCAACAGCACAAACAGCAACAAGAACGATGGCCACATATTCACAGTTAATCGAAACGAGTGCACGCCCACTTTGCCTGCTCACGTCTATCCATCATCACACAGTTTGACACACACTGTGGGGATCTCTCTCTCTCTCTCTCTCCCAATTCTGTGGCGCTCGCTTGCGCCGCTTACACTGGCTCTCTCTCTCCGTCTTTGGCCAGTTGTTGCTGTTCGCTGTGTTTTCCCACTGCGCCTCCACAGTTGAAAGTGGGCTGTGGTGCCGGTCGGTTCGCGAGCGATCGTTTATTCGAAATTGTTTTTGCATATTCAATACGCGGTAAAGCCTAAAGCCTCTTGGGGCTGCGACGTGCCGCCAAGTGACACATAACGGTAGACGACGTGTTGCCTGTGCTGCCACATCAACGCATGTTACGTGACGTAACAGCGGGCTTTTTGTTATTGTTTGGCCCCCCCATCACTCCCCCCCTCTGCAACATGTGTGAGTGGTTTACCTGACTCTCTGTTTGCGCCAAAATTGCTACGTAAGAGAGAAGAGAGTAGTACGCGCGTGTGTGTGTGTGTATGTCGCTACGCGAGTGTGCAGGGAATTTTCTGTGAGAGTGTTGTGCGTGCATGTGTGTGTGTGTGTGTGTGTGTGTGCGCGTGTGTTTGTGGCGTTTTCATGAACGCGTTCGTGATCTTTGAAGCAAAACAAAAGCTGTCTCCGTTTTTGCCGTGAAACGTAGCAGAAGCAAAAATAATAATCAGTTGTCTATATATACACACATCACATGCATATATACAGAAATACAAACAGTAAAATATGTATATAAATACATACGTACATATGTATGTAAGTATAGTATAATTTTTTTTTGCCGACGTCATGCCAACAAACAGCCAGTAGCTGCCAATTTATGTAAATGTAAAGTGAAAAAAAAGAAAACCAGCAAAAGCAACAGCCACAACAACAACAGCAGAAATACAGTTGGAGAGTGATTGCCCACTGCTAGGCAACAGTTTTTCGGTCCGGGTTAATCGTTCTAACCGATTTTAAAAGCACTGACTGAACATGCCCAAGTAAGTGTCAAACTGTAGACAACACCTGATTGTGACTCTCAAACTGCAAGAACGGGTCTGTGTACCCTCTTTCCCCGCCAAATACTGACCACACAAAAATGAGCATTCAATTAGAACATTTTGTTTTCAATTTAAAAATCGAATAAATAAAGTCAGGCCAGAAATATTTAATATATTTTTTTTTGTAAACACCATCTTGCAATCCGCACTCTGGGCACCCTGTAAAACAGACATTGCTGACAGGTTTCTTTTGGGAAAATATCTAACTTAATTCTGTTTATGTTTTTCAATGATAATTTCGCCTTTTAAAAGGTTTAAAATTTGACCACCACCTGCTAAAATAGATTGGTGTGGCTCTTGGCCAAGTGAATATAGCCTGCTCGTAATAATCTTCAAAAGCTGGGGTATTTTTATACAGAATTCAAGGCTAATATCACTTGTTATTTCAACCATGGGCATCGGCCCCGTACCCCCCGACATGCCCGACTTCGACATTGGGCGACGCGACTCTCGTTCTACCTGGCACCGTGCAAACAAAACAGAAAAACGAAAAAAAGTGTTTTGCTTTTGAAATTACTTTTCACTTTCTATATTCTACAATACACTCGAATTTTTCAATGAATTTCAAATGAGTTGTCGACGTGACGTATGCCAATATAATTATACCGATTGACACGATGATTTCATTAAAGGAAATATCTCCATTTAAATATGTTTTTAAATTCTTGAGCACTTGTTGCACAAATCAGCCGCGGATAATATTTGGCAAGGCACATGTTTTTTCACTATGGATTTAGGTCAGCTGTTTACTCGCTCTAAACAAATTGTATAGGCAGCAGATTAATCGAATAAGCAGTGAATTATTTTAAAATTCTTCCCACTTTTGCATAGAAAACTCTTAAAATGCACGCAGCTGCTGGGAATCAGTTGGTTAAAACGCCTTCAACCATCATAAATGTTTTCAGTGTTTTCAGGTGTTCTATGCTGCAACCTTAGTTCCGAAATGTTCTTTCGCTAGAATAGTCAATGGGGATTTCATCAGCGAAAGGTTCTAGATTCCGTATTAAAGCAGAAGTTCTATCATAAATCTACGAAATGTGTAAAATTCAAATTCTAAAGTTTGAAATGCAGTGGAGGTGGTGCCGGTGGTGGTGGTGCCTTCTGCCTGCTTCTGAGCGAAATTGCGTCTTGGCTTTAGTTTATTTTGACGCAAGCAGCAGCAGCAGAAGAAGAAGGGGAAGCAGTGCTGTTGATGTTTCTGTGCCTCTTCGTCAGCGACAATAAATTGCGCATACTCCGAAAATGGTGAATGTTGTGGAAAATAACAGGAAATAGAAGAACGAGTATGATGTGGGGGGGTTGTGGGTCTAAAAGGGGTCCCAGAGGATAGATATGGAGAGCACATGGAATTGTGTTGATGTTTGTTTAATTGATTTCTAATCAATTATCATATGTGTTGGACCCTCTCTATATACATACAATATGTATCTATCTATTGGTCTCTCATTCATGTTTTCTCTCTCTCTCTCTCTCTCTATATATTTACAGATACGGCTGCTATGGATCCAATTTTCTACTCGCCCACGAATGGTATTCCGTCAGAGAGTAAACTCGCTACTTATATGGTAAGTTAAGGGCCCCGCTTTAGAAGGAAATACCAGCTTTTGGGAACAGCTCTCCAGCTGTGTAATTGGTCTTCGATTCTAATTCGATTTTAAGTCGAGTGTATTCTTGACCAACTTTTGGATTTTATTTTAGTGTGCTTTGTATTTTTGGGACTACTGACACACAAACTGCCATATAAGTCGTCTATATGCACGTTAAATATCAATTTGTGTTAATGCATGGCTTTTTATTATATGGGCAAGGGAAAAACATAAGGCCCGAAATGTTCTCGAACAGAATTAACGATAAAATATTCCATGTGGAACATTCAACGAACCGACGCATAAATTTCGTGCAATTACAAGACTTTTATGTACTTGATTTGGGGCTGTGAAATGTACATAACGATACAAGTAATTACAGATATCAGCGCTTGAATAAGTAGAAGAAATCACTAGGCAGCTAGACGAATTATATCCGACGAGCGAGATAATAACATTGAGTAATCCAACAAAAAAACAAAGCAAAAAAAAAACCCCTATCTTATCAGTGTCCGATCTTCAGTCGCAAAAACTGTTTTTTGTTGAGCTCCATTTGATTCTCTGTTTCCCGAAGAATACATCTCAGTCCAGCGAACGGCTTGTCCGGCTAAGCAGAAAGATATAAAACGAATACCATATATAGTAAATAGTACATATAGGAGACAGATATTTGGGCAGACAGAACGTTCCTAGTAATCTTCCTTTGCACACATTTCCTTTCCGCCGTGCCACCTTAATGCCTCTCTGATCTGAATCTTCCTCACTCTCTTAATTTCTGTCTCTCCCTGCATGCGTGCCACTGTGCCCCCCCATCTTTGATCTGTGCACTGCACTGATTTCCTCCATAAATGTCAGAATCGATCGAATGTTGCCACACCAAGCGGCGGTGGCTTTGGGCTGAATAGCGGATTCTCGCTACTCAATCTGGATGCGCCCCTGGCAGCAGTGAACAAAAAGTCCCAGGTAAAGCAGAGATCTATGTGTCAGCCGCTCCCTCTGTATCCTATCTGTCAATGGAGGAGGATACGAGGAGGAGTCGGGTAAATGAGAGTCGTAAACGTAGAACGTGTGTTGCCGTAACGGGTTGGTATTCCAGCAACGATTAGAAGTAGAACAAGTCCCCAAGTCCTGTGACCGTACTCCGTAGAACCCCATTTAGTGCTTTTCCCGTCCCCTCGCCAGTGTCTGCGAGTAGAATGGTACTTAGATGAGTGTCAGAGTGCGTGGGGAGCAGTAATAATGTATTAATCGAATACCTCGATCCTTTCCATCTCTACAGGTCACGCAACAATCGCCAGAATTCATTCCAACGCGCATCAATTCGTCCCCCAATTTCTACGCACCATATCACAACACGCCCATGCAACTAAGTAACGGGCTCAATGGCGTCAATGGGTTAACTGCCGCCGCCGCCGCAGCAGCAGCAGCAGGAGCAGCTGTAGCACCCGCATCCACAGCGGCAGCAGTGGCCGCAGTATCCGTGACCATCAGCAAGACGGCGAACGGCAGCAGCTCGATGCTCTCCCTGCAGAAGTCCGCCTCCTCCATTGTCAGCATTGCACAACAGCAACAGCAGCAACAGAAACAGCAGCAGCAGCAACAGTCTCCGCTGGTGCATGCCAACTCGGGATCTGCCCCATCGGCCCCCATAGCAATAAGCGGCGCACCACCGAATCCTGGCGCCGCCCCCTTTGTGAGCAGCATGTCCGTGCAAACACCACTCAAGGGTCGGGGGCCAATGCTCCGGCAGGAGTCGCCCACGGCAGCAATGCTAGCTGGTGGACCCGGCGAGAAGTCTCCACCGCACGGCATGACACCGCACGGCGCCTCTCCCATACCCACGACGCTGCCCACGAGCGTACATCAGGTGAGACCATTGATTGAGCTTTGATCCTATGATGGCACATAGTAACCTGTGTCTTGTTCCTGCAGGAGAATGTCGGCGGCACGATCTACTTCTATCCGACTGCAAATGCGCAGAGCAACCAGCCAGTTGTTAATTCCGTGGTGGTCGATGCCACGCATCCGGCACATCCCGCTCATCCGGCACATCATGGGGTCAGCTCTGTGCCAGCGATGAGTAGTGTGGGTGGCGTACCCTCGACGCTCCTGTACACGGGTCATGTCTACCCGGGTCCGGCCTCGAATGTGATCACCATGCAGCCGAAGACGCAGCTGGAGTCCGCCTTCTTCATACCCGACGAAATGCGGTCCGACATTCTTGCCCGCAACGAGATCTCCAACCTGATCATGGACGCAGCGGAGGCTGCTCAGCATGCCCTACCACACGAAGTGGACAACTACCATGCCCTCTATCCGCTGGAGCCGCCAGCCCAGCCGCTGCACGCCAAGCTCACGCTCCCCGCCAGCACGTACCGGGCCACGCACAACACGACCGGCTATAAGTACTGCCTGCGAAGGTTGCACGGTATGTGTTGCTTCTCTCTGTTTCTCGCTGTCATCAGCTAATCTTGTCGTTACACTTTAGGGTTCCGCTTGCAGTCAACCAAATGCATGACGCTGGTGGAGATGTGGAAGAAACTGCAGCACACGAATGTGGTGCAGCTGCGCGAGGTGTTCACGACAAAAGCATTTGGTGATAACTGTGAGTGAGGGGTTCAGGCGATTCATAAAAGGGTTTGTTAAGATGGTTCTCGGATCTCATTGTGAGTTCTCCAGCTAAACTACAGGGGATACAAGCAGTAGCTGTATGTGATTTCAAATGACTCGTATATTGGGGAGAGTGTAACTCATGAAACTAGGACTTAAGCGTCTTAATACAAAGCAATATAGAGAGAGAGCGTCGGATCAGATAGAGCAACGGAGAAGGGCTATGTATACCTTCCTTTTCCGCTCGATTGTATCGCTCTGTTCCACTATGACTTCATTCATTCTCGCTCACTGTTCGCGTTCTTCATAAATAAATGTTTGCCATTCGTTTATGGGAAATTTGTACAGCTGTAAGTGTAGCCGAATGAGTGTGTGTCATAGTGGAACCAGAGTTTAACCCGAATCCAGAAGTCTGATGCATTGAAATCGTAGTTTCTGCCGAATTCTAATTCACTTTGTGATGCCTCCCACAGCCTTAGTATTAGTGTACGACTACTATCCCGGCTCACAGACATTGCTGGCCAAATACTTTACGCCCGCGCCAGAGACCAACGGTTACACTGATCCATTCCAAGGCGAAGCTCGCCCATTCAGGTGGGTAAACCAAAGCAAAAGATCATGCCAGATAACTATAATGTATGGATATATTGCAGTCATAAGAGTAACATGCAGCGGACCAGTAACGGACCATTGCTGCCGGAGGCCACCATCTGGTCGATTATCATGCAGCTAACCGCCGGCCTGAGGGCTATCCACCAGGCGGGACTAGCCTGCAAGTATGTTTGATAGATACAAACTGATGGATATATATATTAATGATTTGTTTTGGCAGGGTACTGGATCCCACGAAGATCATTGTGACGGGCAAACGAGTGCGTTTCAGCTCCTGTTGCATATCGGATATTACGCAATTCGATCCAAACGCGGCCAATCCCCTGGCGCTCGTTAACATGCATCAGCAGGTAAAATAGCAACACACAAAGATGTAAGGAAAAGTTGAATTTATTTACTTTTTGTATGTTAACAGGACGATCTGACCGCGTTGGGTCGTTTGGTATTGGCTCTGGCCTGTCGCTGCCTCCAGTCCGTGCAGCGGGACAATGTCCAGTCGAGCATTGACATGGTAACCCGCAACTACTCCACCGATCTTCGTAACTTCATTGTGTAAGAAAATACAGCCACTAGCAGTTGCTAGAATTATTCTTAATCATTCTTTCCGACTGATTTGGCGCGTTGCAGTTACCTCTTCACCACGAATAACCGCCGATCTGTCACCGATCTGATGCCGATGATTGGTGCCCGTTTCTATACTCAACTGGATGCGCTGCAGAGCCAAATCGATATGCAGGAGGATGAGCTGGCCAAGGAGATGGAGAACGGGCGCCTGTACCGAATATTGGTGAAACTAAACAGCATCAACGAACGGCCCGAGTAGGTCCCCAGAGCCCAGAGCCCTGAGCCCTGAGCTATCTAATCATTCTGCATCGACTGCCATTACATTTTGCCTATTTTTCCATTTACAATAGCTTTAATTTGGACTGCACCTGGTCGGAGACTGGCGATAGATACATGTTGAAATTATTCCGGGATTATTTGTTTCATTCCGTCACCGAGGATGGCCGGCCCTGGATGGATCACGCACACATTGTACAATCCCTCAATAAGTTGGATGCTGGCTCCATCGAGCGCGTAAGTGGAAAAATTCGAATGATCCGCCCAGAGAGGAAGAGAAACAGAGACGGAGACGGAGAGAGAGAGAGTAATCCAATTCCAATTCTTAGGTGCAACTGATGTCGCGCGACGAGCAGTCTGTCCTAATCGTTTCCTACGCTGAACTCAAGAACTGTCTGGAGAACGCCTTCTCCGAACTGATGTCTAGTGCGGCCAATTGATGAGCCTCAACACCTCAAAATGAAACTGAAAACACGCGCAGCTTTCCCCAGCCAACACCCAACACCCGAACCGATCGTCCCCTTACCCCCCAACACGACTACGATTAAATGGATTAAACATAAGCGAAACATTAATTATGACTAAGACATTTTGGCGCATGCCGATCAAAACAGATCCCCCAAAACGCTAAGAACCCTAAACAACCATTCAAATACGGAAGTTTATATTGATAAGCCAAAACGAAAGGAAAGAAAGAAAGAAAACTGATGATATCCCCATGTTATGTTTAGCTCTTAACTCTACATTTTAGGCATTTAAACAACAGAATCCACTACAAACAAAACAATAATTTAAACAAATAAATTGGTAGATATCACGAGAAGAGCATAAACCTAAACCACATCCACAAATCACAAAAAAATCAACTTTTTGAAAACGAAATCTCTCCAAACAAAAAATACACGACAAAAACTTCAAAATACAAAAAAACGTAAACGATACAAAAAAAAAAAAAAAAAAACAAAAAAAAACAACTAAACGTAAAAGCAAAAACAAAAGAAAACAAAAAAACTTGAAAAATTCTTTAAAGAGAAAAAAAAGGGAAAAAGAACAAAAAAAAAGTTAAAAAGAAAAAGAAACGAAAACTTGCGAAAGAGCTGAAACAACATGGATCTATTTTTACAGAGCTAAGAGAGAGAGGAATGGATGAAAGTATTTATAAGTGTGTATTAAAAAAAGGGTCATAAGGAAAAAAATTGTAAAATTTTGCAACAATAAATAACTGTAATAACAAAAACAAACAAAAAAAAAAAACATTGCGCGGCAGAGCAGAAAAGCAAAAAAAAAAAAGCGTTGAGCAACAACAAAAAAAGTAAACCACTTGAAAGCAGAATAAAAAGGAGGACAAGGAACCACATCAAATGTTTATAAAGCATGTCTAGCAATGAGCGGATGGATGCCTCTTAACAGCCGCCCTCTCCCGCACCCCTGGCTACCAAAAAAACGAAAAAGATTATTAAATTGCAAAGAACAACAAAAATAAAGCTTAAGCGGAAGCGGAAGACGAGGAAAGGAACAGGAACAGGAAACGGAAATGGAAGACAAGAATCAACAACCGAGAAAACGTTTTTATTTTTCAACTATGTATTTTTTATAGTGAAATATTTTTAACATACAAAAAGAAAAGAAAAACAAAGAAAAGTAATGCAAAAAACAAATTTTCTAAAGACAGTTTAAAACGTTTACAAAAATACCAAACGAAACGCAATGTGAAAATACGAGAGTATGTATTGTATGTATGTAATTGTAAAGAATGAAAAACAAAAA
The DNA here is from genome assembly GCA_009664405.1 of Drosophila bifasciata. Lineage (NCBI taxonomy): Eukaryota > Metazoa > Arthropoda > Insecta > Diptera > Drosophilidae > Drosophila > Drosophila bifasciata. Next base: position 39,658,843 of record CM019043.1, read on the forward strand.
TGTAAATGTTGGGTTCAAGGAATATGCAAAGCGACGCACAGCGCAGCGCGACTTTAGAAAGTAGCTCAATACAAAAATGAAAAGAAAAAACGATACTCAAAATCTGATACTGAAACTGGTACTGGTAACCGTAAACGAGACCGTAACTGTAATTGAAACTGAAACTGAAACTGTCTAGGCCATAGCGTGATATGTACATACATCCATTTTGAGCGAGTCATCGATCAACATTATCTGCGTTCAAATAATTTGTTAACGATCTTAAACGAGTACACACTCTGATGCAAATGTATATTGTAATGCACGCGCTGAAATTCCGAGTACAATATTTTTACTAACGAAAGTCTGTATCTAGCTCTAAAACTCCACAACTCCATACCTTCCTCGCCCACACCCACTCGCAGGCAGTCCAAAAGTCGCGTTGAGCCAGCGCGGACGCATATCACACTCCGAAAATTGTAATCCACAAACATCCGCGATTTGTAACAGAATGAATGAAAGAAGAACAGGAACAGGAGATATATTAAAAGGCTTCAACTACTCCGCACCACCAGCAAAACAAAACAAAACAAACCAAAACATCAAATCAAAGAAGAAAAGAGACGCATTCAATGGAGATGGCAAGGAATTTGTAATAAATATTAAGTGCAATTTGATTTGGAGACACTTGCTAACTTCAAATACGATATCATTATTTTGTTGTACAAAACAGAGAAACACGAAAACAAAAACAAAAACAAATACCAAGCAAAGCAAACAAATCGTAAGGATCCAATTTTACAGAGTCCACTCATAATAATTCCTCTAAGCAAAACGTTTCCCATTTTTGGCAATGCAATTCTATCTATCCTAAGTGTTATACAACAAAATATTCTGTAGATGCTGTGGTTTCTTCACCAGCTACATATGTGTGATTTATACTAATTTTTGTACTTGTTGTTGGCCGAACTCGAGTTATTCAGATGATTTGATTTGTGATTTAAACAAATTTTACAATTATTTTTCTTGATTTTTTTTTCCTTTTGCATTACCTCTCCCAAGTAATTTGTACTTTCCCAACTCTCTATATAATTTTTGTCCGAACTACCGCGTACTTTCGTTTAATTAAATTACTGTGTACATCAACGTAAGACTAATTATTTAATTGAAACAAAAACGAGTAAAACAAAAACAAAATGTATAAAAACTTTTTGAGAAAAACCAATAAAAAAAATAATAAAATTTTTAAATCAATAGAATGTTTTTATGAGATCATATATCAACCGGTATGTGGTCGTTTTCACTTATAAAAATTGTGCTTTAAGAATTCAGATTGTTCGGATTGAATTTGTTAAAATAATTGTACATATTTATTTATATTTGAAGATGCGGACACATGTAGTAACGTGTTTTAGTTCTCATTTCGTGTACAAGAACATCATCGAGTAGTTGTACGAGTATATACATACTTTAGTGGTATTCTCATGCATCTATGAATACGAGATTCGGACTTAGCTGTCATTTTAAACGTTTTCAGATCAATCCAAAGTTTATTATAACTTAACTTTTCGCTCGACTGAACAAGTACATATGTATGTAGGTATCTCCATACACACCATTTTAAACTGTTGCCATGCTTTGAGAAGTCATCTTCCTCTTAGGTATTTAGGGACACGAGTGCGCTGTGTAAGCATTCGTTGCTGTTGAAAGAAGTATTCAGGCGTAAAGATGACTAGCGGGTGGAACTGACTCCGCTGTAGCTGGATCGACATGGCTCAGGGTTAACCACCATCTTTGCTGTCCGAAGGGTCTATATAGTATGTTGGAGTTGATGCTTGTGTTGATACAACTAATAACTTTATTTAAGAGTCTTACATATTTCGAAACAAAATGATTATTTTGGCTACAAACAGAAATCAAACAGGTGCAGCGACATTGAAATACCCCGGTACTCAGTTTCTATATAAATATATGTATGTAAATAAATACATCAATATGTACATATATGTATATACATATATTTAGGATGCATGTAAAAGAACTAGCGATGCTGCGCGGTAGGATGAAACAAAGAGCCAAAGATTACTTTGCGCTCTTTTGGAGTAATCGTCGGGCATGAAAACTGACGCTCAACGCTGCTAAGCCTCTCTGGGGAGAGCTAGGGACGACTGTTAATTTGTAGCGGGTACACCGTAAGATCAACATCAAAATGGATATTCGATTTCTGAAGATCGCGTGGATCGCGTTAGAGTAAGGTTCTGTTTCTCTATGAGGTCCAAGCCGGCAATCAAGCCAGTTGTGGAATTAACTGTTATTTTTGATGTTTCATATACAGCCCAATTTATAAACAAGTTAATACGTGCCATTCGACACACAAAAACAGTACAAAACGGGCTACACACACCCAAATCCACAACCACACCCACATACACCTACACTATCTACACAATCCATAGTACACAGTTTCAGGTGCTTTGATGAGTCATCCACTGATAGGTTAGGTCTTGCCGCACTTGAGTGCCTTCTGTCAAGGATTCATCGCTGTTGAAAGATGTACTCAAGCGGATCCGCGAAGGACCACTCTGAAGGATGCCAATGTCCCGTGTGCAAATGTACCGGAAAACCAGGAGGCAGACGACGGAGGCGTCATCTTGCTACCCTTTCTGCTCGTGGGTTCCATGCGTTGCAGCTGGTCCTTGTGCTGATCCCACTAACGCTGATAATCTTGGCACGGGCTGCTGGTGGAGCAACAACTATAAAATCAATAGGGGAACCTATAATTAAATCAATGGAGCAAACATTTTAAAAGATACTTTACCAGACGAACGAACAAGTACCGCGCGATCTGCAACTCACGAGCAGCTTGGACGGGGGACTTGGCTGTCGAAGAGTACACCAACTTCGTGGGCTTCCCGCCATACTCACGGGATCCGTTCTTCATTGAACGGGCTGCTGCCGAAGCAGCTAAGGTAGGAGCTGATGCAGCTGACATCAGCTACGTGGGCTACCCGCCATATTCCCGTTATCCGATCATCTTTGCACGTGCTGAAGGTGCAAAAAACTACTGTAAAAGCGGATGATGGTGGCGCAACCACTGTAAATGCTGATGGGGTAGGAACAAATAACGACTCGGAATCTTCAGATGTTGTTTGGCGCGGGCTATGAGGGCGACGGTACGACTCACGAGCAGCTGGGACAGAAGCACTGGCCACCCGTAGAGTACACCAACTATGTGGGCTACGCGCCATTTTCACGGGACTTGGCCTCGAGCTCCAAGGCCTTAAATCCCGTTTACAACTTTACGCATTTCATCATGGACCTGGCGATCACCGATGATCCAGCCCTGCCGCCGGGTGAGTACTGCCAGTCGAGCTATTGATTCGGTGTGGCATCCATTCCCCTCGCACTGCAGGCTATGTTGTGGCAACGTCCGAAGACCAATTGGTGCTCGGTCCCAAGGTGCATCAGAACGATTGGGCTGAACTGTTGGATCGGTACTGGCTGCTGTTGCTGTTCGTGATATTCCTCTTGGCGTGGATCATTGTCATACCTTTCGTTGGGTAAGAGGAGGGTCCCAAAAACATCCTTTGCTCATGCGCATCCTCTCTGTCTGCAGGGTCTGCTACTGCTGCTTGTGCTGCTGTCTGAGGTGCAAACAGGGCTGTGCACGGTGCACGGGACGCAGTGACTTCCGGTGGCGCATGTGTTGCGGCGCATGCCTATTCCTGCTGATCCTTGGCCTGATGTGAGTCTGGTTGGAGTCAGTCCGACTCAATGGCAGGCAAAATAATTAGCTTGCGATTGTCCGTAGCTTTGGCCTGGTCACAGCGTTTGTGGCGAACAAGTTCGTGGATCGGGGCTTCGGGGAAACCAAGGTGACAATGCGACGTGGAAACGATGACACTTGTGTCTTTCTGAAGGATGTGGCCGAGCATATACACCACTTGATGGTGCACAACTACCAGGAGCTGGAGGCCCATCTCGATGAACATCTAAATAGTGAGTGCAATGGCAAGGAAATGCCATCCATTCTGGAATCTGCTCCCATTTTCCTTTCCTATTGTAGATGCGCATGAGCACATATTTCTTGACCTGGCGGACACATCCGAGGGTAATTCTCTTACTGAACTGGAGCGCATCTTGGACAATATGCCGAAAGCCTACCAGCTGATGAAGCAAGTGGATCATCTGGAGAAGGAGATGCGCATGATTGGGTCCCAGCTCAGAGACGGTAGCTACAACTATGTTGTCTTGGCCATCAGACTAACTTTCTGTTCGCCTTTGCAGGTCTGCGGGGCATGAAACGGACCGTTAGCTACACGGCTGTCTGGCTATGCCCATATTCGGACTGCCGTAAATTTGCCATTAACAATCGTATACAGCATTTAGATACTTCAGCCTGTCTGCACTTTGACTTGGTATTGCCATTTTCCCTGCTGCGAACTTGTTCAATGGAAAATCTAACACGATTGTCATATCCTATCCTATCTAGATTCCCAATTCTACAGTCTATTTGGGGGCAATTGAGAAAATTATCAAGGGTGGTTATCATGCCATACCAAAACTGGCTGCGATCCGTCTCAATCAAATTAAAGCAAAGATCAAGAAAGAGATGAGATCAGTTATTCCTCCACTTACGAAAAGCGTAACCAATGGACGGCTTATCTACTTGGAGAAAGCCACAGAAATACGCGACATGATCGAGGATGTCATCAGCGATATACACCTTAGTACACAGAGCAGCACAAAGACATTTGACGATGTCTACGAAATGTTTGGACCAGATCGCAGTGCTGTTAACCAAATAATTATCATATTAATATTTATAGTAAGTCGAACGACTGATACTCCACTGATACCCCACTGATACCCCACTGATACTATTCCCCTTTCTCATAATTGCATCGCCTTAGCTTATCTTAGTCCTCACTATGGCCCTGATTTGCGGCTGCTTTGGATCAGCTCGGAGGGCACCTGGACGATCTGGATTATGTAGCAAAGGCATGGCCGCCTCATGCCTGCTAGTGTGAGTGAAAAGTCTATAGTTTTTGATCATCAGGCAATGGGGGTAATACTCATTCGTATGATTATTTCAGTGCCATTATCCTGATGTTTTGTGTGTTCTCGTTCATCGCACTGGTTGGACTATTCTACTTGATGATCGGGATAGTAACACACGAGACTGCCTGTTCCACGTTACATGGCGAAGATACGTCTATTATCTTCCGCCAGCTCGACGCCCTGCTCGATATCAATCGTTATATGGCGCAGGATCGAGACGATAAGACTTTGTTGTCGCGAACGGTATCAGTGGCGAATTCAATCAGGAGCTGCCAGGCAAATGAGTCCATCTTTGATCTGCTGATAAGGAAAGACGTATTCAATATAAACGACCTGAGGAACAGGGAAATACTCGTATCTAGTGACGAGATTACACCCTTGTTTACTGAGGATTTATCCGCCGTGCAATTATTAACAGCCGCTGATAAGATCAAACTCAACAAGATGCGCGAAGGTAATCTATCGACCTACCACGGCATTCTATACGAAAAACATCTTTGCACAAAGTTTGTGCACACGGATTTGAAGGTTCTGGCCAAAAAGCTATACGACATGTCAACCTTTCTCTCGGCATATGAAGTTAGGCCAGCTTCAATTGCTTTCAGGATGGATCACCAAAATTCGCTAGCATTCTTTGAACAAATGCATGAACCACTGAAGAGGGCCGTGAACAAAATATTGGAGAAAGTGAAAGCGATTGACAGCCTCATACTATACAATAACCATGACTTTAATACTTCTATTAAGTTACTGGTCGACGCGGCAGAAAGATCCGAGAAATTTATCCAGCAGAAGGGCAAAAATTTCATCAATAACCTGGCGAAAAACCTTTCCGAGACATCCAACGAAGTTATTAAAGACTATGTCGAAAGGGTGATCTTGGAAAGCAAAAATAGCGTAGGACAATGTCAGCCCCTCGCATACATTTACTATCAAGGCGTTCACTTCGTTTGCACCCGTCTTGTGGATCCCATAGTGAGTACAGATTTCACCTGAATGACCTCAATGTGTTATCCATCCATCCCTTTGTAGAATGCATTTTGGTTTGCGATACTTCTGTGCGCCATGCTCCTTCCGCCGGCAATCTTTGTATGCCATCGTCTGATGTGCTTGTACCTCAAAATCTATCCGATTATCGCTGTAGCAGGAGGGGGCGCTGTGAGTCGGTAAGAGTCCTAAAGCAATCAAAATTCCAGCAGAGTAACTAACTTTCTTCGCCGCAGCTGTCCCTTTTGCACAGGTCAGCCAGCGCCGGTTACTATCTGCCAGGGTGGCCAACAGACATATTGTGAGTGCCCCTTTGGCGACAGGACAGACCAGGTCCAGGGGATACCACAGCAGACGGGACCCCAAGTCCAATGGGCGGATATGCAACCGGTGACGGAGGGAAAAAGGTATAAGAATGACTAAATCGGATCATCATGTAGAAACATCATATGTATCAACATTGCACAAAAGGAACTACATGCATACATACATACATATGCAGCCGAACAGGTGTAACAAATGTGCAATATATTGTATCCATAATCCATAATCGATCCTTGCCACTGTCCTTTTATTTGCCAAGCCAAAACTGCTACACCAAAATGTACATACATACCTACATACATATGTATGTATGTAACAGTTGTCCGAATTACACACACATGCATACTTAAGTACATCAAACATGCACGAGTATGCAAGATCTCGCACGAAAATGAACATCGTTCCACATTTCGAACTGGTTGCGAAACTGAATAGTATGCGTGTTTGCCCTTATAATTCCCAACTGGTTCTAGCATGGTGAGCATGATATTACTGAATAATGCACTCAATCGGCACTCTGGCTTCTCTTCAATTGTCGAATAAATCTTTCGCCTTTTACTAAAGATTTCCGTGGAGAGGGCACTCTAATGAGTCTAAAATAATTTTTTGTAGTGCCCTGTCGCAAGACTTGGGGCCATAAGTGATAAATGAAAAACATTTCAAAATGAAAATGGAGAAAAAAGTGCAATAGACTAGCTGGGAGTTATCTTCTGACTACGAGCAGCTGTAAGTTTTAAAAGAGATCTCTACGATCTAGAGCTGTAAAAACCTCGATAGTGGGCCCACTCGATTTTTTCGATGGTGATAGTTCAAACCATCGATAGTTTCGATAGTATCGACCTAAGAAAATGTTAAAAAAATTTTTTTTGCATCAACCTTATATATATGCATACAGATGCGCAAAATACAGTATAGTTTGAAAGCAAATTAAATTTTGGTTTATATTTTCTGAAAGATAGTACTTTTAACTAACATAAAAGAAAACCAATCACATTTTATTCCAAGCCCTCGAAAATATACTAAAATATACTCTCTCGTTTCAAAATATACCGTATATATACTGTCTATTCAAAGTTCAACGGCAAAATATACCGAGAGTATACAATTTTCCGTTACCGGTCACCCTTGTATTGATGGTGCAACTGACTACGCGATACATCGATGGTAAAAAAAATCGATGTTGACAGGCAGCTGGCAACCATCGATACTATCGCGACTATCGTCGATTATTTTACAGCTCTACTACGATCTACAAAGAGGTTCTCTCGGAGAAATGGCTTCCCAGACTATATCCTAAACGAATTGGAATGTATTATTAATAAAGTTTTATTTAAACTACATAATTACAACTCTATAATACAAATTTTATTGATAAAACTTGAAAATGTACAATTTTCTTTGTGCGCCTATTCTGTTGTTCTTTCATCTCATCAGATAGGATACGTGGGGGGGGCAGAGCTCGAAGGACGCGAGGGAAAAGGCAACAAAAGCTTTGGGAAATTAATGCGGAAACGGTTTGGTTTTTGTTTGATTTAGATTAAAAAATTTTGATTGTTGACTGCTTAGGTCGATCTGGTTGGTGTTTTTCTTATGATTATCACAGTATGATACACAGAAGTTTCGGAACGCTTCCATATGAACCATTTGGTTACCTCGCATTGAAGTTGACAGGAAAGTGTTGGGAGGAGGAGAGGGTTCTGTTTTCTAGTAAGGTTTTCTGATCTTGCGCGCATTTGTAACTAAGACATAAAATCTACTTAGGGGCACTAACTAAACTTATAGAATAATATTAAAAAAATTCAGCCGAAATGTTTGCTACTGTTTTTCGAGTATTTTGTTAGTGGAGGAGGGCAGCAAAAGATGTATGTATGTAGTTTCGTGGCAGTTTCGCGTTATTATTACTAGTTCTAGGGCATCCGTTTCATAATATTAACAAATCGAGTGTGGGCATTGGACACTCGGGGCGGGGCTGGGGCGGGGCAGCTTAGGCTGGTGCCTCCGTGGGGGAGTGGCATCCTTCGACGTTCTCGGGCCAATCGCAAACATTCTCGTTGGGATTGAACACCAAGTTGGCAGGACATGGCATATGGTGCTTGCGCTCGCCCTCGCACATGTAGTAGTGGGTGCAATCAGCCCAGTCCTTGTGATAGCTGATGTGACCATCCTCCTCGGCGCAGGTGACGTCATGAGCTGTGACAAGAAAGGGAATGGCTCAGACTTCAACAAAGTTCAAATGATATGCAGGGGTGAGGCGGGAAACCTACGATCTTTTGTTGTGTATGCTCCGCGTGGGCCATGGGACTCATAGGGTCCATCGTACTCCAGCGCCACCTTGTAGTCCTTCAGTTCATCGTTGAGGGCATTCAACAGTGGATACTTGCCACTGCCGCAGCGACCGGAGAAGTCGTCCATGTCAATGGACCAGACCATAATGCCACCAAAGCCCTGCTCCTTCAGCCATTCGGTCTGCAAGCATTTGAGATTAGAAGGCATTCATTTCGACACCCTTTCGGCTCTCCGACCTACCTTCGTCTTTAGGGAGCGCTCGTCGTCAAAGCCAACCCACTGGTTGCCCCTGTAGGCGAAGGGCACCTGCTGCTCCGAGTCCCAGACCAGCGTTGTGTTGTCGGCCGCCAGGAAGGAGCACACCTCGTAGTAGCTGAGGAAGCCAGCCTCGTTGGTGAACTTGCCAGCCTTGCCGCCGCCCGACGATGGCGATCCGATGTCGAATTGAGTGTCGTTGACCAGCTCGAAGCTGCGTCCGTAGGTGGGCATGCCGATCAGCAGCTTCTCCTTGGGAGCGCCCTGTTTCACCCACTCGCGGGCGCTGTAGTCGACGGTGAGCTTCTTCTGGTAGCCGGTGGCCGACTCCAGGGCAAACAGCGGGGAGTTGTGCCCCACCGTACGCTCCCACTGGCCGTGGAAGTCGTAGGTCATCACGTTTATAAAGTCCAGGTACTTGGAGATCTCCGGCACATCGTAGCCAGCGGCGATGGCTTCAAAGGAAGCCGGCACAGCAGCCGTCAACAGCAGACGCGGCAGCCCCGAGGACTTTGCCTCTCCCTCGAAGGCGACGCGCAGCTCCTTCAGCAGGCTCAAGTAGGCCACACGATCCTCGGCGCCGCGCGGGTACTCCCAGTCCACGTCCAGGCCGTTAAACTTGTAGTCACGCAGAAAGTCGATGGCCTCGTACACGAACTGGTTCATGCGGAACACATTGGAGGTGAGCTCCTTGAAGGGGGTAGAGCCGAAGGCCCAGCCGCCGATGGCCAACAAAATCTGCAAATCAGGATTGGTGTCCCGCAGGGCAATCACACTCTCGTAATTCTCCGGATCGTCGTCGGTTGCCTCCGTCAGCTTGTAGTCCTGCAGCGTGGCAAACGCGTAGACGATGTGCGTGCAGAGCTTGGGGTCAATGTTATCGGGCTGGAACTTGCCGGCTCCAGGTCGCTTGGCCGACCAACTGGTCAGATAGCAGAACACCTGGGCGGGACGAGCTGTGAAAGGAATCGATTATTAGCAAATTGATCAACACAAGAGGTTCATATTTTGTGGGACTTACTGTTCTGTTCGATGGCATTGGCGCCGGACTTGATGCGCTGCTTCTTGGCACCCTGGGGCTTGCGCACCTTTTTCAGTACTTCGTCCACTGAGATTTTGATGGGCTCCGGTTTCTGCAAATAACACGCCGATTAGCTGATGGATAACTATCAAAACTGGGGCTGGGAACAAACCTCTTCGATGTCCTCGAATGTGGCGGCTATGGCTGTCCAGTTGACGTCCTTGGCCTCCTTGCCGCGAGATATGCCCAACAACTCCTCACGCATGGCGCCAATCAATGGGTACTTGACATTGCCGCCGCACACCTCACCCTTGAAGTCATCCATGTCGATGGTCCAGACCATGGCGCCACCGAAGCCATTCGATTTGATCCACTGCATTTTGTTCCTTATGGCGCGCTCGTCATCGAATCCCACCCACTGGTCGCCGTCGACCAGGTAGGGCACCTTCATCTCCTCATCCCAGACGTAGACGGCACCGTTCAGCAGCATCTCGCAGATCTCGTAGTAGGCCAGGAAGCCGCTCTCCTTCGTGTAGACTCCCTCCCGACCGCCGGCTGAGGCGGGGGCATTGGGGCCGTGTTTGTCGGTATTCGCCAGCGTGAATGAACGCCCGTAGGTGGGCATGCCGATCACCAGCTTCTCCTTGGGGGCGCCCAGTTTGACCCACAGACTGGCGGCATTATCCACGGACAACTGCTTGCGCCACTCGGAGTCGGAGGAGGGCGCATACAGCGGTGCATTGTGGCCCGTCTCCTTCTCCCACTTGCCGTGGAAGTCGTAGGCCATCAGGTTGATGAAATCCAAATAGCTGGCGATGGCTGGCACATCGTATCCGCCACGCACATTGTCCGGGCCCACGGGCACGGCAGCGGAGAGCAGGAGACGCGGCTTCTTTAGCTCCTGGGCCTCAGCCTCGAAGGCCTCACGCAACTCCTTCAGGAGCAGCACAAAGTTCTTCTTGTCGTCCGAGCCCTTGGGGTACTCCCAATCCATGTCCAGGCCGTCGAAGCCACGCTTCCGCAGGAAGGGAATGGCCGAGTAGACAAAGGTCTGGCGCGTGTACCGTGTGGCAGACATGTCCTTGAACTTCTGGGTTCCAAACGACCATCCACCCAAAGCAAGCAAGATCTAGAAGCGAATGAGGAAGCGATACCTATATAAGTCTGATCTGTTTGGGGAGCTGTGTGCTCGACTTACCTTCAGCTTGGGATTGGCCTTGCGCAGGCTCATCATGCGGTCGTACAGTCCAGGTACATTGTCCTTGGTCTCATCGTTGGACTCGTAGGAGCTCAGCTTGCCCTTCTTCAGCCAGCCGAAGGCGAAGATGATGTGGGTGCAGAGATCGGCGGGATATCCTCTGGCACAAATTTGCCAATCTTCACGCGATACTGCGACCAATTGGTGTAGTAACAGACAATCTTTGGCGTGTTATCCTCCACCTTGGTCTTCTTGCCCTTCAGCGAGGATCCACTGGCCACCAAGGCCGATCCGCCGACTGCTGCGGCTGTTCCGGCGGCAGCTCCTCCGCCCAGCTTCGACTTGGCGCGCAGACGGGTGCGGCGTACGCTTGTGGTGGTGGAGGCGGTTATCTGATCGATTCGCTTCTCCGCCACGGGGGCTTCGGTCGATTTCTTGGACTCGATCAAATTGCTGCGCGATGAGCTGGCCGCTGTTGCGGGGCGTCGCAAGCGTCTCCGGGTTTTGGCTAAGGTAAGATAAAATTATCAATTAAACATTTCCAAACGGTTGGCTCCATAGGAGAGAGGTAATTGCAGACTAGCTATGATCGTGATTGTCAGTATTCAATCGCCCCCACACCTCCATCCCACAATGGGATCATAACTTGACCTTGCCCAAATGGGTTCGACGCCTGCATAGGTGGCACCTGTCTGTCGATTGAGCTACCAGCTGCGCCTCATCTCATCCATCAGTGTGGCAATGGTAATGACGGTGATTGCTGTCGCAATCTCGATCTCAATCGCCATCGTAATGGCCATTGCAGTGGATTGTCAACCACTTGGGATCGTCGGATCGTCGAGTGTCGATAGTTTTGAATTAATGTGGTTAAGATTGGCATCTTCAGCTGACAATTTGTGGAAAAGGAGGCTTGATTGAGCCAAGCAAAAAGTCGTGACGCAGAGATTTACTTAATTCTGTCTATCGCAATAATAAAGATATCGAACACAGATTTCCCGCACACACTGTGGGTACATATGCATGGCTCTTGCCCACACCGGTTTTGGGCATTATCTCGCTGCTCAATTTAGCTAAACGAAGTCGAATTGTTGCAGCAGAAATAACAATACGAAATTATTGCTAAACCTGTTTAAATACTCGTATTTCATTTAATGGCCTGTGTGTTTTCCATTTATCAGTAAGTCCACTTCACTCCACCACCTCATTTGGGCAATGCGCAAGTCCGCTCACACACACAACACACACACACACTTGTGCATTGCGCCAGGTCCATGAATGAGAAGGAATGACTATTAATAGCAATCTTCGTTCGGTGAGTGGCTCAAGATGGTGTTCGGTCGGACGAATCTCATCTGGGGATATAGCTCAGTGGTAGAGCATTCGACTGCAGATCGAGAGGTCCCCGGTTCAAACCCGGGTGTCCCCTTGAGTAATCTTTTTACTTATTTTTTTTTTAAGATATTTCAACATTGTATTGATCAATTGTTATCTTTTTTTTGGCTCTGATAGCAGACAAGTGGCTGCTTTTTTTTCTAAAAATAGAAACTAGCTGCAGTTAGCTGATTGGCGCTCATTCGGAACGGTGCAACACGCATGGGGATATAGCTCAGTGGTAGAGCATTCGACTGCAGATCGAGAGGTCCCCGGTTCAAACCCGGGTGTCCCCTGAAACGCTTTTTTGAATAATTAAAACTGTGGCTTTCCTTTTATATATTTTCATAATTATGAAGAATTAAATATATTATTTTTTATTTAAATGGAAATTTATAATTTTTATATTAGGCACTTAATAATTGCAAGTGTGGTGCAATTCACTTTATTTAAGATAATAATCTTTGACCAGACCAGGGTTAAATTATTTCTACTTGTACCCGCAGCACTGTATTTTAATTGCAGTAAACAAGCGACTGCCGGCTCTGAAGTACTGGTAGAAACTTAGACACACTTTAGAATATGGGGATATAGCTCAGTGGTAGAGCATTCGACTGCAGATCGAGAGGTCCCCGGTTCAAACCCGGGTGTCCCCTAATTTTTTGTTTATATTCTTTCATTTTATACCAGTTTTTTAATCAATATAGTCATTTTCTCTACGTTTCAGATGAATGAGATGAAACCCTCTCATCAAAATGAATGGGCATATTCTTTATATGTACATCAGTGCTGCTGATTCCGCTTTTTTTCCCGTCAAATCTGGCTTTTTTTTAAGACCAACAGCGGGTAAAGTTTGGCAATAGCGGGAAGCGGGAATTCTGGATTTTTTAGAATCGTATTTGGCTTTTTTTCCGCTTTTTTAATGTTGCTACACTTGAATCAAAAAAATATAAGATTTTGCAACTCCACCTCTAGTTTTAAGAATACTATCATCTCTATACCATTCTACCATCTTTATGTGCACGAAAGTGAATGTTATCGTATAAAATCTGTAAAATTCCTAAAGAATATAAGCAGAAGTGCCGCGATTCTTGGTATAAAAGCGACGAATTTAAAGCTTGGGCAAGAAAAGACGACACTGATGAGCATAGGGTATACTGCAGCTATTGCAGCTAAAAACACAATAATAGCCAAACTTAGTGATCTGCGCAGTCATGCAAAATTAATAAGCACACGAGTTCAACGACGGCTTCACACAACAGAACAAAAAAGATTTTGGAATTTTTTCCTATTAAAACTGTTAAACAGGAGGCTTTTTATTGCTCAACAAGCCGCCATGGCTGAAATAGATCAATTGGGCAAATTGTGCATCAAACATTTTGATGTTGGAGCTGCAGGGCGAAAAGTTGTATCGAACTAAATGCACCAGCATCATTAAGAATGTTCTGGCGCGTTATTTTTCCGAAGACTTGTGCATTCAGCCTCAGTGACTGCCCTCAGTATCCCAATTGCGAATAACATAAAACTCCCGCTGAGCCACAATTTATTGGGAGGCAAGGGGAATTTGATTTAGAAGTAGCTATCAACGAGTATTATTGGGAGTGAAAGGATATTACTAATTTTATTTTACTGTACATTATGTTTCGATTATAATGTGCCCAAAAATTATCTTCGCTTGATTGGTGCGACCAAGTCGTACGATTGTGAGGCGGAAGACACTTACGCTGAGTTAAACGAATTAACAGCGGTCTTACAGTAAAAACCCTATAAAATATTACTGAAATCAAAAAATTGGTAAACCCAAAAATTACGCTTTTTTAAAGCTTTTTTTCTGTAATTTTCCAGCTTTTTTGCGCCTTGTTCAAGTCCAAAATGGCTTTTTCCAGATGATAAGTTGGCAGCACTGATGTACATATTTCATATCTGTGTAAAGTTCAACCACGAACTATTCCAAATTAGGTTGTCATTAATATTTATGTATTAATTGCCTAATTATTTTATTTAGGTTTCCCCATTTTCTATGTTGCTGCTTTCCAGCATGCAACTGTAAATGCCAAAACTCAGGTGCATGTTCTTTTTTAGTAGTAGAGAATTGAATGAGATGGCTTAGATTTTACTATTTCTGTAGACGAGAGATGACTTGCACACCTTTGACATAAAAGAAGAAAATGCATAGGAACTAAGGTCATTCACTTTGCAGTCTTGTTTAAAAAAGAGTTAGCAGATCTATCTTGTGGTCCCTATTGCTACTATTTAGTATTACTTATCATCATACTCGGCACTCCCTTTCGTTGCCTCGTTGATTACTCTGATATGATCGCTCTTATTAATTTGAACGTTTCGCACTTTGGGGAAACCTTTCCCTTTTCTCATTTGGGGTTTGGTTAAGTAACAAATCGCTGCCAACATAAAAAACTCATTTTGTAGAGTGGCTGTCGGCGTGATAAGTTGAGTTTCAGATAGATGCAATCACAGTAAATTACAAAACAACCGAAAGAGCAACAATTGTTTATCAACTTCCGTCTGTCAGACACACAAAAAAGTACTGACAGGAAAGAACTCCATAGTGGAGATTCCGACCATAGGATACCCCGTTAATCATTTATATTTTCGCACATTAATATTGAACCGTGTTAAAGATTCGCTGAACTGAGGATATATTATATGTATTCCGATTTTCTGCAACAGAGTTCATGGCAGTAAATATTCAAAGCAAATATTATCTGCGCGGAGATCTCGAAATGAACGAAAGCTTTAATTTAAACACTCTCAGAGAAAGACGAAAGGATAGACTATATCCTTTGCGGATCCAGATTATATATATATACATAATTTGTATGCTACTTTTAGCTGTTACATACAGCGGCAGTACACAATATACCCTCGTTCGTTCTCGTGCGAGTACCGGGTATAAATAGTCAAAGAAACAGAGACTGGCGGCGGCAGATACGCGTAGAATGACGCCCACATAAGGAGAACGAGTTGTGACTCGATGCTGCTGACTCTTGTTCTGTTGCCTTTTGTTCTGTAAATTCTCCCATGTTTTATAACTGGGGATATAGCTCAGTGGTAGAGCATTCGACTGCAGATCGAGAGGTCCCCGGTTCAAACCCGGGTGTCCCCTTGAGTAACCTTTTTTGCTTGCTGCCCGCCCGCCCACTCCTTCCTTCCCCCTACTTAATTTTTAAAAAATACTTACTCTGTGCACTGTCCGTGGTTGGTGAGAGCAAGACAATCAGCAGGCATATCACAAAGGCGGCTTGCAGCAGCCGTGGCGGAAACTATGAAGTAAAAACGAAAAAAGGGGATTATTAATCACAGTTTTTATGCTTTTGATGTGCGATTAATAATCTTGGGCACGCAGCGATTTGTGTGGGGTGCACGTCGATTTTCGACATATTACGTGTCACCTGTTGCCGCAGGCAGAGGGACAGTTCCCCAATTGGGGCGATGTGAAGGTCAGGTGGGGCATATTCGTCGATTGCACTTCACACTCGCTTTCGCCGGCTTACGGCGACTGAGACAGAGGTCAGTCGGATGGCCACTTGTCCCGCTGTACCGCCCTTTGGGCACTCACATCCCACATGAGCGGACCGACCGACCGACCACGTCTCGACATTGACCCAGTTCACAAGTGGAGTGGAGACGGGCCGCGACCCGACCCAGCCAGGCCCAAACAATGGCCCCAAGAGCCTCGCTCCGTCGATTGCTTGGACAACTAATTATGTGCATATAACTACAAACAATTCAGTGCTCATAATTATTCAAGTTTACTGTCTCAGTTCGAATGGACCCGAGCCCCGTCATTGTTTGAGCTGAGATGTGCCAATTAGTGGCTAACATCTCCACTCTGGCCGCATATTAGCCACGCTCTTTATGTTCCTCCCCCACTTGAGTCTTTGGGCTCTTTGTCTTGTCCGATCGTATTGCCTGCTTAGGCATTCAGCGGGCATCTCTACCTCCATTGAGAACACCTTACACAACGCTGGGGTTATGCAAATGCTCGCGGCGAGCGAGCGAGCGGCAAAACAGTTAGCGATAATAATAAGCGACAGCACAGCGGAGAAATGGCCCAAATTGGCACAAGCGTGAGTCGCTTGCTAACGGACAATATTCGAATAGATACAGTTAGAAGCCATCGGCAAACTATCACACACACACGCACACACACACACACACATTCCAAACGGGCAGCACGAGGGCTCAAGGTCGTGTCGCCAACAAAGGCTTGTCTAATTTATGACCAAGTCAGAGTCTCGGTTCCCAATCCCCGAGCACCCAGGCCAACCCATAAATCTCCGTGTGCGTCGTCTGCGCTCGTTCTCGGCGGATCGCTGCTTCCTCAGATCTCTTGATCAAGATGTGAATACGACCAAATCCCAGTGGCATTGGGGCTAAGCTGAGGCTGAGAGGCTGGGGCTGATCAAAAGTGAAACTGGTTCGGGCATATTTGGGGCTATTTGTTTAAATGTTTTAGCAGCCCAAAAAAAGTGATGAATAAATTATAAAATCTAAATGCGTCGCCGCCAGCACACAAAGTTCCTTATCGCGTGTGGCCACTGCGCGACCCGACCAGTTAGCCATCCACAACATCCACTGGACTGGACCAACTGGTTTCACATTGGCTTTGGCTGTAGCTGTGGTTCGGCGGAGTACTGTGATGGCGTTGGCCGGGGCGCGGAAATAAACGAAATGACCATAAAGTGAAAACAAGCTCTCAAATGCCTTTCATTTTCCTTGTGCGAAAGCGAAAATCCCAGAACCGAAAGTCAGCAATCAGCGAACAAACCCATAACCGTTGACTGAATGGCTGTCTCTGTCCGTCTGTCTTTCTGTGTGTCTCTCTGGGATGTCTGTCGATGTACAATTTTGGCAAATCATCTCTCAGTTGCATTCTCCAGGTGTGTGTGTTGTTGTTGAGGTGCCCGCTTGCGCAAAGTCTCCATGTACTATATAGTACATACGAGTATGTTTTGTTCGATTCCATTCCGGGCAGTTGTCCAAGTTGCATTGCACAGCTTTTCTACAAAATGCGAGAGGAGAGGCGAGACAGAGAGAGAGAGAGAGAGAGGGTGTATAAGTGTGTGTGAGTATCATTAGCCAGGGTCCGCGTTGTCTAACGGCTCGCTGGAGCACAGCCAAGTGGCTGTCGATTGGGGACTGTGTGACTGTGACTGCGACTATGACTGTGACTGCGACTGCCAATGTGTGGGGCTTGTGGGGCTTGTAGTGGAGTTAGCTTTTCTTTCTTGGTGGGGCCCGGCAGCCGCCTGCTCTGGCTCAAATTTGCGGCCGAGTCTTTGGTTACAGTCTCCGTTTTGGCGTGTTTCTCTGAAAGCCGCACCAAAGTCTGTGGTTACGACAGCACCAAATAAAAGTCGATAAATAATAGAAAGAGCGAGGAGACGATAGGGAGGGGGGTGGAGGTGTAGGAGCAACAAGTAGAGGGACAACAAACAAAACTACCCGTACTCGTGCTCGTACATTCCAGCAGCATGATTCGATTTATTCAATTGTCTTGCGCAAAAACAAAAATGGAAAAATCCAAAAAAATGGAAAAATCCAAAAAAAGAAAAGTTTAGTTGCTGCGTGAGAGTCTCGACCAAGGAGAACACTCTGCATTATGGGTGGAAGAGGAGCACAGTTGAGTAGGGAACAAGCCAACAATCAAATGAAGGCAGTACTTTGAACAGTTTTTACATTGAAATGTATGTATATCTCCATAGTCCCATACCCTCCCCACTTCCATATTCGATATCCCCACAAAACAGAGGGTACCACAAAATACCATCTGTCTGACTGTCTGTTTGTCTGTCCTGTCCTGTCTGTCTGCGATTTGCTGATTTCACTTGCATGGAAAGCATTGAATTGATTGCCGCAAGAAAGCGCAAAAATTGCAATTCATTTGCGTACATTTATGGCTGCCATTTGCATTTAGCAAACAGCCAAACAGGCACGCTCTCCACTTCGTCTCGCCTTGCCTCATAAAGAGGCGCGACAAATTGCGCAAAGTGTTGCACTTACCAGCTGCTGGCTGCTTGAAAGCAGAGTTCAAAGTGTAACTTGCAGCTGAGTGCGGCCACAAGCAAATGCCATTTCTAAGCCATTATTATTTGGCTGCTTAAGTTGAAATTTTATTAAAATGCTGTTGCCATTGCCTTTCCCCCACCCCCGTTTGACACTTAAGCGGCTGTCGACTCGTTGTTGTTGTGACTGTTTGCTGTCGCTTTGTTGTTTTTCAGCTTTAATTAAACTTTTTGAATGACTCTGACTTGACCGAAATTAAGCTCAAGGTGAGACAGCGCCAGACAGCGCCATGAGGCACATGGATAGCGTAAAGATACAGACAGTCAAGTCAAACCAAACTAAAGAGAAAATAAAAGAAAATCGCTGCACAACGCCGGCAAATAAGCATATATATGAGCCATGTAAGCCAGATGACTGAAACGGATTCCATATAGCCCATAAGTCATAACGGTTTCGGCAATAATTTGGCTTTGATTTTGTGGCAAACTAAATACTACTCGTACTCGTATTTATTTATTTTGGCTGCTTTTTGTGGTGCAAGCCAGTTAGTTGCATACGTCACAATCAGTCCGCGTCGTAGTCGTGTGAGCACCTGTCCTGGACCAGACGACCTTGCGCAATCTGGCCACGGGCTCGCTCCATGAACGAGTTCAGAGAGAAAGAGACAGGCAGATAGAGCGGCGGGGGGGAGGCATGAGTCAGCTGTGTACTTAAACCAAAACTGGTCCACTGCTGCTCGCTCAATTAGAATAATGCTTTAATGGCGCTACGCCGCTCCGCCAATTAGTTGGGCGAAAGATATGCGACTTCAATTACGAGCGTGGGGTGGGGGAGTGGGGTGCGGTTCTTTGGCAGTTCTGGCAATTACTTCCTGCTGCAGCCTAGCCCTGAACCGGCTAAACGAGTCACTGTACCAGAAACCAGTTCGGGCCAATTCTAGGGTTCCATTCCCTGGCTCCATCCTCGCATAATTTTGATGGATATGCCACGGGCTTGGTCGCTTGGTTTCCCCGTGAGTTATGGAACGAAACTGCACTTTTGGCTTGACTTTTTAATGCCCCAAACGTGAGCCACATAAAATGCCAGCCAGCCAGCCAGCTGCTCTTGCCTCGTTTGCTGCTGACTCACCCATAAATAGTATCAACATCAGTGGCAACATCAGCACAGATTGAACAAGAACAAGAGAACCCATTGCATGCAGCCATTATTCTGCCAGATCTCAACAGTTGAGTGCGCACCACTTCCGTTCCAGTGCTAATGGAGTCGGACCACCTATTTCCAAGCATTTCCTACGATCCAAGAAGTTGTTCATAATGTCAATAAAATTTATGTCCGTTTGTTTTGTTGGCTGTTGTTTGGCTGTTGTTTTTGGCTGCTATGTTTCTTTCTGTCTGGCCTCGCCAAGAATTTGCACATTTGTCAGTGTCGCGTTAGAGTTTTGCTGTTGTCGTCGCTTTTTGCCGCTCGCTCGCTCGCTCTACCGCAACAAAAGGGGCCTCCAAGGGGCCGACACACATACGACTACTAGTCGAGTGACAAAGGCCGCAAATGGTAGCCAGCGGGCTGGAAAATGCTATGGCTCTGGCTGTGCCTCTGTCTCGGACCTGGCCTGTCTTCCCTGTCCCTGTCAAATGTTGGCTAAAACTCATATTTTCACTTGCACTTTCTTGCTGGAGAGGCGTGTCGTGCACCCAAGACACGGGCTCGGGCTCTGCAATAAGGAACTGACTGTGCGGACATTATGTCATCGTCGTCATCATCATCATCATCATCATCAGTTCAGCAAGTGCAACAGCAGCAGCAGCAGCAGCAGTGGCAACAGCAGCAGCAGCCACCTTCTTATGTAACCCCCATATGCGCTTTTTATTTATAAACAAAGCGTCCAAAGAGAGTCAGCCCCCCCAGCAAACATAACAAACAAATCATAGGGAAGCGCGCATCCAGCGCAAAAATAATCACAGTCCCACCGAGAAAAGGTGAAATTTTGGTGTATGATTATGGTAGAAAGCAGGTGGCATTGTGTGCTCAACTTTAACCTTTTCGGCCAATACGAATTAAGCGCACCAGAAACCCGTTTGTACAACGCGCGTACAAATTATTCAAATTAAAATTTAAAATTAAAAGATGCGATTGCCACTCGAGCGATTGGCTGGCCAATGGGCCAGCCTCGATCAATTTTTATGGCCTAGACAATAAAACGGTATTGAGTCGAGCCACTTTATGGTCGTTCGGGCAGATGAATTTATTGCCAAATACACGGTCGCTGACAATTGCCATTGGCCATTGGCCAGCGAGCCAGCGAGCGGAAGGGCTCTGCGTCGTCAACAAAACTGATATAAAAACTAACTTTTCACTTAATTAGCTTCAATTATAATATGAGAAGCCAGTTGTTGTGCAATCTGCTGCTGATATCTAACAGATACATACATACATATGTACATATGTATATCTACCATAGCCATAGTCCGTGTCTAGCTGATCACTAAGTTTCGCTGATAATGATTTGACATTTTGTTTGCGACGGAGAGCTGCTGCTGCTCGATTATGCCGCTGTCGGTGTCCGATGTCGTTGTCGAAT
This sequence comes from Drosophila bifasciata, assembly GCA_009664405.1. NCBI lineage: Eukaryota > Metazoa > Arthropoda > Insecta > Diptera > Drosophilidae > Drosophila > Drosophila bifasciata. The sequence continues at coordinate 39,679,930 of CM019043.1, forward strand.
GTATGGTTGTGTGTATGTGGATACGTATGCGGAGATATATGTATATTTAGATACACTCAGCCTTTACATAATGAAAACACCGAACGAGTTTGCTTGGGAGTTGGAAGTTTGCTTTTATTTTGGTTTGTCACCTTCGCGCCGGCCTGACAAATGATTGATATGGCCCGTGCTCGAGTGGATATCTATATGGGTATATGGCTGGGGCACTTCACTGCTACTGGGTGTGAGTTAATTATGATGGATCTCATATCTCCTTTTGACAATTTGCCTGCTAGAGTTGCTTTTGTGTCAGTGTCACTTCCTGCATGAAAGACCCTAAACCGAAACATGTGCGGATGTGTTCCAGCCAGGTTCGTTGCCTCAGTCTTTTGAAGTGGCAGTCTCCGGCAGTGGTAGGCCTTGTTGCATTTGCCACTCACTTTACTCTTAGAGCTAGCAGCTGACTGAGTGACTGTCGCCTGCGAGTTCAATAACCAGTTGATGCTTTTTGGTTTCAGCCAAATCATCTACACAAAATGTGTGCCTCTACTTGTGCCTTATGGCCCTGATTATGCCATCCAATCCACGACCCACACACACACACACAGTCAGGCACTACTGTTGCAGCTGCATGTTGCCTGTCAGGGCTAGGCCACAAAAGTGACTGCCAACCCCGATCAGAAGCGAGCAGCCCCCCTCGCCCTCCTTTCAGCTGATTGAGCACGAACGAGCGAACATTCTAGACAAACTGTTACGAACATTGGGGCACGGCACCGCGTGGCATGCCTCGAGTCGAGGCTGTGCTCTGTGAATGCTGCTGCCATTTTGTGCAGAATTACATATAATTTTATTTATATTTATTTCATGGGAAATAGCATAAATACTTAATGGCCCGAACAAACGTGTCTTGGCTGACAGAAAACTTCTGGTTAAACGGCTTCCATCTGCGATCATTACGATAAGCAATTCAATGGCTAAAGACTCTTTAAGATTGGATCGAAAAAATCCAAGTAGAAATATCTCGATTTCTATATATTGATGAGGAATCCAATACCTTTTTGGTAGCTTCTTTTGCAGTCGCAAGTGTCGTACTTTGTGCCGTTTTATTACGCATACGACGGGGTGGCTCACATAATCGACTTCCGACAAAACAATCAAAATAATACGCGTACAAAAGGCAGAGAAGAGGTAAATGAAAAACGCGAGCTGCTTGCTGTCCGTAAGGGAGAAAGTCTCTGTCTCTGCCTCTGTCGCTGTCTCTGTCGTTGCGTGCAATTATAATGTTAAACCCCCCATCCGAAAGTGGGGGTACTCGTAAGCTTGTGTCGTGCCACTCCGGGTTGTTTGTTTTCCAAACAAAATTCTCCATTCCGAGTGTCTGTCTCCGATCCATTGTCAGAGACAGAGACAGAGACAGTACCAACGAAAGTGAGAGTTTCTGTGTCTGTGACGATATCCCATCCGTTGCGAGGGCTGCTGTCAATGCTGCCTGTCAGGAGGCACGGAGGCGTGGCTGGACAGCAGCATTGCCAGCTAATGAAAACAGCTGCGAAAGTGCACAAAGGCTGCTAGGCCCCCCCTGTCTGGTAATTAACATTTCTTATTGTTTTCCCCCCCTACTTTGAAAAATATGTAGTTAAATTTCGACCTGCTCCACATTGTATATACCATGTATATATATGTACTATGTATAGTCTGTGGTGTAGTAAGTACCATTCATTGTACCACAACTGTGTGTGTGTGTGTTTGTGTGTGTAGCAAGAGAAAGAGCCAAAACATAAAATGTTTAATTTATAAACTAAGCAAAGTTCGGATTCGATTTGGATGTGGATTTTGATTGCCTTTTGCTGCTGCTGCTGTTGCTGCTTTTCCACTCGTTTCGAGTCTGTTTCGACTTCGATTTCGCCTGCGAGTCTGCGATTCGAACCTAATTTTTTGCGGATTTTTCATTTTTGAGACCAGTTTAGTTGTTTTTTTGGTTTTTTGTGTGTGTTTTAGTGGCCGCTTTGCCAACGATTTGCCAATCGTCGAGCAACATCGTCGACCAGCCAGACAGCCAGCTCTATAGGTCTTTTCTTTTGTGTTGTTTTCCTTTTGGCCAATATTAATTGTTGGTAAAACAAAAGCGAAAACTTGTTTGTTATTGTTGCTATTTGCTATTGCTATTGTTGTTTGCCTGAAACTTTTACTTGCTGCGGCAAGTTGGCAGTTGGCGGCTTGCTGCCAAATTGAGGCGTGCCCGCCCAGACTGCCTGCTGCGGCCATAATGAAAATCTCTCTCACACACACACACCCTTTCTCTTGTTATAGGCAGCCAAGGAAGTAAGAGCCGGAGACGTAGACGTAGACGGACACGGATTGAGATTATCGAGCGTTTTTCCATTCAGTTTTGAATCGATTTGAAAGCGAAACCGATACGAAGCTCCTGAAGCAACTTCCCTTCCCCTGCCATGCCATGCCTTCCCTTCCATTGTCTTTGACAAGTTTGCCTTCAACTTCGATCGGTCAGCGGAGTGTAGAACTCGTTGTTGTCTCTGTTGTTTCTGTTTCTCACACTTCAGGCCATTATTCTCTGTCTCCGTCTCTGTCTATGTGTCTATATCTGCCTCTGTCTCTGTCCCTATCTCTGCCTCTGAGTCTCTACTGCCACTTTATGTCTCTGTTTTAAGTTCCAGTCTTTTGCCTGAATTGTTGTTGCTATTGTTGCCTGCTTAACATTCATTTTTCCGTTGCGTCAACGGACTTTCAATATTCTTTGGCATGCTTTGTATTCTGCTGAGAATATGATAATTTTCCATGGTTCGCTCCATGGGTTCGGATCGGTTCTCGTTCTCCGATGCCTGACACACTTTTGCACTCACCATTTCGACTGGTCTCCTCCGGCAACTTAGAGCGCGCTTATCCCACAAGGTAACCAAGTAGCTCTCCTTCGTCTAGAATATGCTCTGAATGCAATCGAAACTGAAAGATCCTTTGATAACTGATTGATTTCTAGGGGGGGGTGGGAAAGCACACGGTTGAGGGACTGAATTTTCAGCACACTGGACGCCCGGTTGTCGGTCGGTCACTCTCGGTTTGGTGGCTTGGCTTGGCTGGTCTTCACTTTGCTCTCGGCTAGCCTTGCATTTTGTCACTGGACACAGTCACTTTGTTTTTTTGGTATGGCGAACCGCTTGGCGCTGCGTACTTGCACGGTGGACTGGAAAACTGAGACTGATTCGAGCGCTGCGGCCACAGCACGCTGTCAAGACAAGGCGACGGGCAGCAGCAGCAACAGAAACGGCGAACGGCAACAGCAACAGCGACAGGTTTAGGCTACAGACCCGCCACGTACGAGTTGGCCCCCATATACGAACGAGCAGGCCACAACAGAGCAGCCACAACTACAACAGCAACAAAAAAGCAACAAAACAGCAACATAAACTACAGTTTCAGTTTGCAGCTAGCTGGCGCTGTGAGCTGCATGGAAAATGAGCTTTGTGCTGTGCTGCGCTCCCGTTGGATCCACTCTTTAACGATGGAAAGAGCGTAGCCTCTGTTAACCATTAACAGACCACCATTTAACAGACATTCGGCTGGAATGGAACTGAGAGATGGGGGAGTGATAGGAAACGGGATATTATATGTAGCTGCAACCAGCACCCTATCCATTTGTTATCAAATTCGATACGGATTTGGTAAGTAAACACGTTTGATTAGCATAAAAACAAAATAACACAGATCGACAGCAAAATGTCTTGGCCACAGATACCCCCATACACACACATACTTATAACCCTCAACGCTGGCTGCTGCGGTTGATGCAAATCCCAAATATGATTTACAAAATGCGAAGACGAAGCAGAGCCAGAGTGCCGGAGTGGAGCGCATAATCATAGAAAGCAGCGGTTAGCATTTGCATAGGTGTCTGTGTGAAATATGAATAATGTAAAGGGTTTCCTAAGCTCTAATCAGACTTCCAATCATAGTCCCCCCCACAAAAGCAGCAGCAGCAAACACATGGCGTTTAAAGGAAAAGAAAAGTACAAACTGAATACAGTGGGAAATTCCTCTGGAAATCGGGAGTCTTAAGCTGTATTCAGTTCTGGAGAACTTAAGCCATGCCTGTGACCAGTTCGACTTCTCACGCCTGGGATGCTATAAATTTCACTACCTTTCACTGTAAATCATTTGCGCGGCGCGACTTAATTGCGTGCACCGACTGCATTGCGTGCCATTTTCCATTTGATGGAGGCTTTTCCATTTGATGGAGGCTTTTGCTTTTGCTTATTGCCATTCTGTGCCAGTTTTCACGAGAAAACTATTTTCGCTCTGTTTGCCAAAGCGGTCTGGCTGGTGCACAGCAAAACATACGAGGATCGCATCGAATAGGAAGATCAAAATGAGAAGTGATCTTTGGGGGGCACTCGGACATACAGACATTTGGACATTGGCTATGCAGTTCAGGTGGGCGCGAGACCTCAACGAATGTGATGAGTGCATTGGCTTGGCTTTCGAAATTGTTGTATGTACAAAAGTTGTACCAATTGAATATCAAATCGGATGGGATGGCTTAACCTTCACTGCGCGCAAGTTCGTGCCTTAAGTCTTTTGTTTGTATGCCTCTCCGACAACAGATTTACTCGCTCGCAAAAACACAAACTGAAAGTGAAATTTCATTGCTGCTGCTGCTGTTGCTGCTCTGGTTGGTAATTCCGCTGGCCGCCTTTCCGTTTTTGGTAATTGTTGAAAAAGAAAGGCACTCACTCAGCGCCACACCAAACGGCGCGCCACATCGCTGATAAGGAACGTGATTTAATTTTTAGCTACAAATTATGAAAATCATTCGCCGCTTTTCACTTTCCAACGGCCTTGCGTGGGCCACAACTTTTGTTTGCTGCGCCGGGAAGAACAGAAACTAGTCTTGGGAACTAGTCAGCGCAGGCCTCTTCTTCACAAAACAGAACTGCGCAAAGCATCTTGTGTTAATTTCCGTGGAAATTAGGTTGCTTTCCTGCCATTGTGTGCCACACAATATCGAACAGTCGGCGAGCGCACAAGCCTGCCCAGCCCCATAATCATGATTGATGCGAGAACAAGGTTTGTCGCTTAAGTCTCGTTTGTTGGTCGAGACCTCCGCTGCTGGCCGGATGTGTTCTAATTAAAGCCAAATTCGCCGCCAAGGTCCCACACGGTAGCAAGGTTCGCTTGAAACTGCTTTTAATCGTAACAAAATATAATCAAACAGATTGGAGTAGATGTGCGGCAAGGTCGCGCTGTCCAGGAAGAAGCTTATGTCTGCAGCTGTGCATAGCTGCTCTTCCAAGCCGTTCGCTGGCTCACTTCATTAGGGCACATAAAGCGACACTCTGACACTGATCTGGAAGAGCACGTGGAGCTGGATGTGCTGGGCGGAGTATTAGCTACAATATTTCCACTGGAACGGGATCTTAGTCTCCTCCAGAGTGGCCGGAAAAGGTTGCTGCTGCTGCTGCTCGAGCCTTTGTTTCGCTGACTCTTCTTCGAGCTTATGCCAAGCCGATTCAAAATTCCACGCACCAATTTGGGGCTTGATTTCAACTTTTCCTGGGCCGCCGAGTACCCGGATTGGGACATGGAGAGTGGCTCATTCAATTGGGGAAGAGTTGGGGATAAAGGAAGGGCCACTGGCAGCGGGAGCGGTATTGGCGTTGGAAGGGGTTTCTGTAATCCATCCAATGCTCGTTGCAAGTTCTGCCGCAAACTCCTGTAAAGTTCTGGATTCGGTTCTTCCGTGAAGCACTGCAGGGCCGAGGTCGAGCCAAACGAATACTTGTGGGTGGGATGGGGATTCGGGGCTGGTGGCATGGGCGCCTGTAGCTTTTTTTTGCGAGGCGGGGGCTTTGGCTGGACGGGAGGTGGATCCAAGGCCACATGTGTGGTGCCAGTTTCCCCCTCAAGCTGTATGTCCATTAATGAACACTCTGCAGTGCTTGAGGCTCTTCGATTGAGGCGCCATTTGTGCGAGATCTGAGTTATTTGAATCTCGTGCCGCTGGCGTGGACAAACGATACAGCCAAAGGCGAGGAACAGCGCGTAGTAGACAGACCCTGCTATCAGGCCCAGCAGCAGCAGTGACATGAAAGGGCAAGGCGTCAACTGACACAGGAGCCAGCAGATGGAGTGGCAGTGGGTGAAGTCCAGGTGACACATCTCCAAAGATGCCCGGCTGTAGTTGTCCCCACCCGGCCAGAGAGTCTCCCTTGAGCTGCCAGTCCAGTGCAGTGCGTAGAGCAGAACTATTGCCAGAAGAAAACCAAGCTTTTGACACATCAGAATCATATTTTGTGTTCAAGTTATTTCAATCAATTGTTGTTGTATTTGATTTTTGTGGCCAGGCAGAATATGTCTGTCGATCTGACATGTTTAAATACGTTGTTTACAGTGATTCCTAGTATGAATGCTTTTTTAATTGAATAAAAATATAGTTAATATTATCTGTAGCCATTTGGCGCTATTATTTGAATTTCATCGATACTACCGTGCCATGGCAGCGAGCTTTTGTCAGATATCAATATAATACAGTCGATATGTCTGTTTTCTATCGATAGTTGCATTATATGTTTTGCAGCACTGGTTAGCCACAGAACAAAAGCGGGAAATTTCAAAAGTTTATTTAAAAAAACAAATTTAAATTTTAGTTTTATTTAAATTTAAAACTAATGTAAAAGAATAAACATATCAATTGCAGTAAAAGAAAATGTAAGTTCTTTGAAGAGCAGCCTACCGTTTAAGCCAAAAACCCAACTACATAAATGATAACAATTTCAGTTTTTATATTTATGTACAATTTACATATGCTTACGATCTAATTGTGTGTTCATTTTGGTACAAATTGCATTGCAAAATCAATAAATAAATTGATCGTGTCTTGGGTGCTAAAGTTTGCCCTGACTTTAAGTACAAAATCTATTATTGTGGTGTCCGGCTTTTGGGTGTGGTTGTGTAAACTCTCTGAGGAGAGGCACTTACGCGATCGACTTACGACTAATCCGGTTGATTGTAGACGGTGTAGACGGGTGGTTGCCTTTGTTAGCACTCAGTTTAAAATAGAACTTAGCAGCTAGAAAAGGGGTTTGTTTGTTGCTACGATTCACAAGCTATCACTTGGACATATCACAAAACGCGTGCTCCCCGCCACTCTCTCCATTTGTGGGGACGACTCTCACGCAGTTCGACATGCATTGGCATACTCGACGCAATCGTGCAAGGTGGGAAAAATCTCAAAGGGGCCTTCGCTCAGGGCCATGCTGTGCACCAGAGTGTCGTATACCCGATCCACGGGGCTGGCCAGCAGGAGACGTGCGCCCCGCACTTTCAGCTCCTTGCTCAGGTCACTGAGCGTGCGGCAGCCAGCCACGTCTATGTGTCCCAGCATGGAGAAGTCCAGAATGAGGATCTTGAACATGTCCGAAGCCTCGACGAGCTGGCCATTCTTGGCCTTGCCCCCGTTTTGCGACACTGGCGAATAGCTGGAGGACTTTTTGCCAGCCGTCCTGCTCGGACTCGGGCTGCTGAGCGGCATCTTGTCCAGGCCGACCGCCTCGTACAGCGACCGACGGAAGAACAGACTGGTGGCAAAGTTGAGGGAGCCGCTGTAGCGGTAGATCCGCGTCTCGGGCACTTGCATTGCGTTGCGGTGCTGGTTGAGGTCCATGTAGATGCCGGGCGCCTCGGGCATGTAGCCCAGCAGACAGGAGTACGGCTTCAGGCCCTTGATGTACAGAGCCAGCAGCGAGATGCAGATGCCGATCAACAGGCTGCCAATGCAGAGAGGTAACACAATGTCAAGAAGAGTCCAGTCTATTAGTAACTCAGACCTACCCAATGTCTATGTCGATGAGCACCACGCAGAGGAAGGTGGATATCCAGGTGAACATCTCCAGCTTGCCCTGCTTGGAGAACTTCTTCAGCTCCCTGGCCTGCATAAACATCGGCTTCAGCGCCACTATAATCACACCAGCAAGAACGCACTAGGAGAGACAGCACGCATTCAGTTAAAAATGCTCAAATGGAGATTGAAAAGGCTTATAGTTACCCTTGGCAAGTCACTGAAGAAGGGTCCAATCCACATGAGGGTGACCACCACCAGGGAGGCGGATACCAGGGAAGCTATTTGGGAGACGCCGCCCGTCTGGTCCTGGATAACCGATCGCGAGAGCGAGCAGGCCATGGGTATGCACGAGAAGCAGCCGCCCACAATGTTGCCAATGCCCATGGCAAAGAGCTCCTGGTTGGCACGCACCTCGTAGCCATGCTTCCGGGCGAATGTGAGGCCCATGGACATGATGATCGAGTAGGTGACAACGGCAATGGCAATCGAGTCCAGGGCCACCTTCGGCACCAGGTCGAGGCGAGGCAGAACGGGCTCCGGCAAACCGCTGGGTATCACTCCCACCAGCTTCACGTCGAACTGCGGATACAGATCGAAGCACTTTGAGATCAGGGTGCCTCCGATCACGGCTATCAGCTCGGCGGGCAGCGGCAGTCGACAGTGTTTGCTCAGGTACGGCTTCAGGCACTCGTTGCATATCACCATGAAGATTATGACGCCCACGCAGAAGCCAAAGTTGACCAGATTCGTCTGCGGCACGCTCTTGATCACATCGATCAGCGTATAAACGATCTTGAAGGCGCCCTTGTATCGCTCCACCTCGATGCCCAAGACATCCTTCAGCTGCGCCGTGACCACATGACAGGCGGCTGCCGTCGTGAAGCCATTCACCAGCGGATCACTCAGCAGGGAGGCCAACGTGCCCAGTCTTAAGAAGGCCATCAGCAGCTAAAAGAAACACGGGGAATAAGTACATTGCTGGCAGTCAACAGGAGGAGGAATGCTCACATTTACAATGCCCACGGCCAGGGCCAGGGATGTGACAACCTCCAGGTTTGTGATCACATCCACTGGCGGTGTGAGGCTCGTCGCCGTGGCGTTGGCCAGCAGCGCTGTAGCATTCGTAGGAACCGTAAGAGGGGAGCCCGTGGCATCCACAGTGGCGTATGTCTGCACCACCTTAAGCGTCATCATACTGGCCACCGCAAAGGTGCCAATCGATATGTGTTTGGACGTGCCGAGCAGCAGATAGACCAGCACCGGAAAGACAGCCATATATAGGCCGTTGCCAGCGGAGACTCCGGCCAGCAGGCCGTAGGCCATGCCGTGAGGGATGTTCATAATAGCCACCGTGAAGCCGGCAATGACGTCGCCAGCCAGATCCCGCCTCAGCGAGTAATTGGGCAGCCACTGCAGGATGGGTATCACGCCCGTGAAGAGCGCAAAGAAATTCCAGCTCTGCCAGCAGCTGCGCAGGGACGAGGGTATGCTCTTGTCGCGGGCCGCGTATCCCGTCTCCTTGATGACCACCTCGTGGGTGAGCACATCCCGATGTATGCTGTATTTTGGCTGGATTTTTGGTTTACTTTGTGTGCTCCCATTGCCACTCCCCCCACTGCCACTTCCATTTCCATTTGTGTTGTTATTGTTCAGGGGATTGGTTCTGAAAAGATCAGGAGTATTAGTGAGAGGTTGTGTATGGGTTTTGTGCCTGTTTCGGACTCACTCTTGACTCTCTTTATCGCTTGGCATGTTGACAATATCTTCTGCTACTTCTTGGACTCTCTGTTTTCGTGCCGCCACCACCACGTTCCACATTGGTGTCTGTGTAGGGATGGATTTGTAGATCTCGCTGAAATTGCGACTCTCTTAGGTGGTACACGGAGCAGTTGGTGTCTTTTGTGTCCTCTGTATCCCCTTCGGGTGCGTCTTGCGGGTTGGATATCGCTTCAGTTGTTCTCTGCTTAGATATAGGTATTAACAATGTTCCGTCTTCGCTATTGATGCACGTATATAGAATGGGATTCTTCTCGTGGGTTAGTAGTCGACGTCGCCTTTGCTGGCGATCGTGCAAGTCTTTTAAACGCTTCCAGGCCTCTCTGCCCACTGATTTTATATGATTCTTTGGTTTCTAAAATGGCAAAAAGAACAAATATTATGTAATTTCTTTGGCTTATATAAATCGAGACATAAACTGCTATTAGATTGCCCTGCCATATCATTCCTTCCCATTCATTCTATTACTTTTTTTGCCTTTCAATGGTTCCCCCTGTAATCAAAGCAAATCAAGTGATAGTACGAGTACAGGTATACAGAAAATAAGTATTTCACAAGACTTCTTACCCACTTCTCACTACCCTAAAGCACTCCTCCTTTTCAGTTAGATAACTTCCACGAAACAGCAATTAGCATCACCTTCAATGGTCGGTCGGTGGGGACTCGGTGGTTGGAGCTTATCACACAGCAGACAAAAAGCAACTGAAACATCGATCACGGCAGACTGATCTTCAAATAGAAGTTATTGTTCCCAGCCGAACCGATGCCCCCAGTTTCAGATACAATGGCGAATGCTAATTGATGAAATCATTTGATCAACATGAGTCCGAGGGCTGATCACGAACAACAACAAAAGTCACCACTACCCCCGCCCGCCCGCTAATTTACGCATCGGTTATCTATTGTACTTATGTATATAGTCATTGTCTGATTGCGCATGGTTATATTGACGTCTATGCTGAAGATGTCCCCCCGTCATCCATCCAATCCGGCCTGAATAGGCCAGCGAAAGCCACTTGCTAAATGCTCAATAAAGTCAACTGAAATTCGCATTAAATGGTTGAATACGTGGCGTGCTATTGTTCCCTTTATTGGCCCAAGCTATAATCACCTGCGGTAATCGGCTAATAGCGAGTTTTCCTTTTATGTCAAATGTCTGATTTGGCTCATATAGAAGGTTTATTAATGAACAAATAAGCGCTAAAGCGGGGAACAACACGTAAAAAGCCAAGGCAAGGTGTTGTCCCGTGTGGAATGTACTCCATGGGCAATGGGTACACAATCCAAATGGAATTGCTTCTGTGGAATTGTCTGTGTATCCATCCATTGAATGGACTCTTACAATCACAAACAATGTGGAAAGTATTTAGCTGCAACTATAACAAATCTTGATATAAAGAATGAACAAAGTGGAAGCAATTCTATGTGCTCTATACATATATATTCCTATAGTTCCCTTAACGTTTTTTGCTTTACCGACTGACACAGCTTTGGGCCAAGTAACCATTATATCGTACTCCATAATCCAAAGTAAGGCAACACACATACAATCGCATCTTTAAATATGTATGTATGTATATATTTTGAGAGCAACTTTTGCAACTTTTCTCTCGAAAACCCGTTGGGGACTTGACCGCAATGTCAAGTTCAACGCTTTGATTGAAAACGATGCAAACTGAGAGACAAAACTGGGAATACATATATACTAGGAAATACATAGTATATATACGAGCATCGTGTATCGAGTTTAGTTAGGCAAAAGTAAAACTACGCGTAGAATCAATCACAAGATCATTGTGCACTTTTTATGGCAAGTCGTTGACATTGCAGTCCGCCCTAAGATCAACTGCTGCCAATTGTGGCATTTGAATTTGCATTTCAAATGAGAGTTTTTTTTGTTGTTGGAATGGAAACAGCGAAAAGATTTCCACTGAGTGGGGGAAAAACGATGACTGACAAGCAGCACTGCTTCCCCTCTAAGGAATGATCTGCCTAACATAGTCTGATATTCAGTAACTGGAATAAGGAATAAATAAGCCTTGAGTCTGGTAGATTTGTGGAGCCAATTCGTTGCCACTTATTCCATCTAGTGGAAACATTCAACACATACTCTGTCACTCCACTCGCAGCGCTCTCTCTTGTTCTCTCTCTCTGGCTTTTACAACTTAATGACAAATACTAAATCCATAAAATATACATGTGCAAATACACGTAATACACTACCACGATTACGAGAACAAACACCTTGAATCCAGTTTAATTTGGATGCCCCTGGGGCCATTGGCAATTGTGGGATGCAATCCCATTAGTTCTACCAGCCAACCAGTTAGCTGTTTAAATGAAGTACTAAAAAACGGATATATAAACAATTGGCTTTAACCGGCCCTCACATGACCAGGGGGTGGTATGGTTGGATGGTTGGATGGTTGGATAAATCGTTTAACTAATGTCGGACAGCTGTCGGGGTGTTTTATTTTGTGTTTTCTTTTTTTTTTTGGCTGACATTCTGTCCCGTTGCGTCTAGGCTGCTTATCAAAAGTGTCGTCCACTTTGCCTATCAGCTTATCAGCAGGCCACAAACATTTCCATCGACGCTCATAAATCAATGTTTTAGTCTGCGAAACAGAGCCGAAAACTCGCCAATGATCCGATGAGAGAATGATTCAATTGTTTTCAACATCAAGGACCGTTCCCGGGCATAGGTTCAAAGAGATCACGCGGCTGTGATTAGCCAAAAACTTTACACTGGGCCGGGTAGAGTGTCCCACCCACATCGATGTGTTTCCCATATAAATCCACTCTCCCCCTAACGGTTGGTAGGGTGGCCCTTGTTCTTATCAGTTCTCGAGTGGCCTTCACATAGCTGCAGTAAGCTTATACACCGTTCCGTTTCGAACATAACCACCGCCATTCAGGCGTGGAGAATTGATATCACATTAGTGATTACGTAAGCTCCAATCACGTCATAGACAATAGCACAGCCAGACAGTGTCGAAATGAAATTGAAGTAAAGCTTTTTAGCTTCAGGTTTACGCACTTCAATCATTTTGATTGAATTCCCTCTCTGATGTATGTATGTGTTCGTCTTCGCAGATGAACCACGCGACTTCTCTGCACTATAGAATGAAGCAAACTAATTTTAGAGCCTGAGCCATTATTTGTCTGATCTCTGGGGTTTGCTTATTCCGTATTCCATATTCCGTATTCCATATTCCATTGCAGGTTGATCTTGATAAACGTTGATGGACGTGAAAGTACATAAAAGAGCGTAGCGGAGTGGAGTGCTTTGCTTTGTTTATTTTGTGTTCTTGACTGAAAATTTATGGGAGCACGCGAGTTGTTTTTTTTTATAAACTTTAATCTATTATTAATCCAAATAAAATAAAATAATATAATATGAAAGTTAAACAGAGAGTGCGGCGGTGTAAATAATAACAGTGTTTAGGTTTGATTAGGGATGCGTTGTCTTCTAAAATGCGATTCTGACTCAGTTGCCCAAGAAAATGTGCTCAAGCGCTGAAAGGGGTACATATTCGGGGGCTTATATGAGTCAGTTGATAAACTCAGTATGGAATTTCTCTTTCAAATCGGTAAATGGTTCACAGTTCAAGCCAAAACCAGAGACAGTAGCGATAAGTTATAACATGAGTAATCATTATGAGCTCCTACCCGTGTTGCCAACTGGCTACTTGTGTGCATGTTTGTAGCCAGTTGGATTCGGTTCAAAGTCTTATCAGTGGATTCAAACTATTGCCTGGTAGAGAGCCGACCGCCGCTCATCTTCGATTCAATCAACAACATTAATGCAGTGCAGTTTTTTTTGCAGTGTTTTTTTAGCTTTTGTGTCGTATCCGTTGGATATACTACTACTATAGATTGCATTTGTTTGTGGCCCAGACTTTGATACTTTGTTGTTTAAGGGAAGTAGTTCTGGTGCCCCAACTGTTTGCCAGATTTTTTATATCTCTTTGTTTAGATTTCGATTGGTAGCGGCATTTATTTATTTATTTTCTATAGCTATAGCAGACGGGGGGTTGACTGGCATAATTGCGGGCTGGCCAGATGGGAGGGGGGAGGACAGAGAAGTTGGGTATGTGGAACGAAACATTTGCCACTTGCGCACGCACGCATTGCACGCATTCCACTTATGAAATGAAAACTAATTGGAGCAGTGTGGCCGTTCAGTTTTCCATGCTATCAGTGCTCGCCGCGAACGACCTTAGAGTTTGTCCTGCCAATTCCCGCAAGCCCAGCTGTTATTAGTACACATAGCAAGGCAATCTTTAGTCGAAATGCTATCAGAAACTCTCATAAAATGAGGCAGGCACAACAGGTGTAACGTACGTAGAGGAGGGGTTTTTGCACTCCGATAATGGCAAAATGTGTTGATAAGACTTACGTACTATGTACATATGATACATACATATGTCTGTCTGATAAATGAATCGACTAATCAGCTGATAAATTAACTGGTTGACAATTTAATGGGTTATGCACTTTTTCTGGAAATATATTATGTATGTACATATAGATATGAACATATATGTACACCTTGTACATACTGAATTGAATTGTATTCTCAATCTATTCCTAGCTAATACTCGTGAAAGTACTCATTAGACGTAGTTTTTTTTTTGTCATAAACTTTATCAAGATATGAACCCACGCAGATCACGATCTGATCACCCCCGCAAATTAATAAAATATACATAAAACTGATGACAAAAAAAAAATATATGAATATCTTATTGGCAATGCAATCATCACGATTGGCCTCAATCACGAATTATTTGCATTGCCATCTTTGCATTTCATCATTTTCGTTCCACTTCTTTCTCTCTCTCAGTCTGTTTTCAACATATTGAAAGTTCTTAAAGAAGCAAAAGATAATGATCAAAGAAGTACAGCAGGAGAAGAAGGAGGAGGAGAGACGCCAGAATCGCCATAGACAAGCATTGATACGCGGCAGTCTGACGACATAGAGAGAGAGAGAGCATCTAAACGGGAAGAACGACATGTACATACATACATACATACGTATGCATGTACATACACACGAGCATGAAAGGGAATGCAAAAACAACAACAACAACAATAAATAGACCCCCAATCAGACACACTTGTGTATCGAGTGCGAATGCACCCAACAGAGAGAAACGACAACAGCAATGGTCAATGGCAAAGGAGAAGGGGAAGAGCCCAAGCAAATGAAAACAATAAAGGCGATGAAAAAGCTGAGCAAAATGTACAATTAATTTGATTGGCCTAAATTGACAAGAAATCGAAAGAGAGGGCGGAAGAGACAAGAGTTCAGAAATGAACTAATAGCCCCGTGCTCTGCCTCGCCCTATCCTACCAAAATGTAGGAATCTTTTTGGTGTTTTTACCTTGCGGAAACAACTCGTAAATGAAATTTGGTTGGCATTTGATTCGGTTGCCAAATAATTACGTTGTCTTTGTGGTTACTGTTGTTGCCTTTGTTGTTGTTGTTGTTATTGCAGTTGCTGGGTATTTCGCGTTTGTCGATTTGTTGTCACCTTCAACTTTTGATAGCGGCCGGGGTGTTCTGCTTTTGTTGTTGTTGCTGCCGCCTGCTGCTGCTGCTGTTGTTGTATCACTTGTTGCCAGTAAAATATTTGATTAACACTTTTCACAATCCTTTACGAACTTTAAGAACTTTTTTGTTTCATAATTATCACATATGAGACGTTAAGAGCCAACAGATTAAAGCTAATTATTATATATTTTTTTTTTTTGCGACTGCTGGCGCTGGGCGTGCGTGCTTTCAAGCAATTCCGTTATTCTCTTATTTTGTTATGTAGCTGTTTTGCTTTTTTTTTTTTTTGGATTGACGAGAAGCGACGCTTGCGACACACGTAAAAGTTTTTCGTTGTTGCTGCCACTGGGGACGAGCGCCAAAAAAAGATGCACACGCGGTAAAGGGAAACACACACCGACAGCGAAAACGGCCACAAGAACGACTAAGCTAGCGAACGTCGAATTGGAGACCAGTGGAGCTTGTGACGGCGGAGCTTTCGACGTCACAGCTGTTTTTTTTTTGGGGCTGCCAACAGTGTGACCGACTTTCTGTCCATGATCGGAAATCATATTCCCCGATTTTTCTATTCGTTTTAATGTACCCAGCTAGCTAGAACTCTCAGCACTTGACATATAATTTTATACGATAAACACATACATTTTCTACTAGATTGGCCAATTTTGAGGACTCCTTTTTATTGGATTGTTTATAATAAAAGGTTTACACAACAAAGTTCAACGATATATTTATATATTGGTAATGGAATGTTAGTTCATTGTGATGGTTTTTTTTGTCTTATACAGCCGTTTCATTGTGCGTAAGAGCAATCCACCTATTATTGTCAAGCCATTAACGAAAAAATATTATAAAATCCTTAAAAATTTTTTTACGCATTTCAGGTGAAAGATGTCGTGGTAATATTTTTTTGTAAGTAAAGAAGAATTCCACAAGTAAAATATACAAACAGAATTATTTTCCGCGGCTTAGCTTAACGTTGTCATTATTTACAAAGAGGGGGCTTCCGAGGGCTAAGCACTTTTTTGGTATATTTCGAAAATAATAAGGTATATATCTCGGTATATTTTTGCAGGTGGGATGGTATATTTGATCGATAATTCCCCCGGCGGAACTGGAAACAACTATGGCAACGCATTTGAAACAAGTTGTTTGTGAAATTTCGTTCACTTTTCATCATCAGGCTCAGCTTGAATTGGAAAAACAACAAAATGGACAAGCCCCAGTTGATTGAGCACTTGAACGCGTCCGTTAACTACACGGTGTACGACACGAAATGGATTCCACTCTCGGCCAAGTTCGTGGTGCTGGGCTCAAAGGCGAATGGCCACGGCGTTATGGACATCTACGAGCTGAACGAGGACCAGCTGGAGAAGGTGAAGACTGTGGAAAAGAAGGTAGCCTTTAAGTGCGGCACATTCGGCGCTTCTTCATTGCGCAACCGTCACATTGCCATTGGCGACTTCGAGGGACGGCTGCAAGTGCTGTAAGAATACCGGGGACCACTGCCATTTGCTAGATCTGTTGTTAACCTTGTATTTTTCAGCGATATGGAGCGTCCCGAACTGCCGGTGTACAATGTAAAAGCTCACACCGCCATCATCAATACCATCGATGCCATTGGCGGCAACCAGCTCGACTGTGGCGCCCCCGAAATCGTCACTGGCAGCCGTGATGGTGCCGTCAAGGTGTGGGACATACGGCAGGGACAGGCTCCGGTGGTGGATATCTCACCGCCGCCCCAAATGGGTGATGGCATCAACCAAAGCAGCGCCCGGCGCGACTGCTGGGCCGTTGCCTTTGGCAATACCTTCAACGCCGAGGAGCGCATCGTAGCGGCTGGCTATGACAACGGAGACCTGAAGCTCTTCGACCTTCGCTCGCTGTCCGTGCGCTGGGAGGCGACCATGAGGAACGGCATTTGTGGCCTCGAGTTTGATCGCCGCGATATACCCATGAACAAACTGGCCGTAGCCACGCTTGGAGGGAGGACTCCTCGTCTACGATATGCGCCACCAGCATCCGACCAAGGGATTCAGCTATGTGGAGGAGCGGAATGCTGGCCGTAGCGTGGGCACAAACGGTGTCATCAGCGGCCCCAAGGCGACCGTCTGGGTGGCTCGCCATTTGCCACAGAACCGCGACATCTTCCTCACTGGCGGCGGCACTGGCTCCATACGCCTCTGGCAGTACGAGTATCCCGACAAGCGAGTCGTCGAGGATGCGGATGGCAACAAATCGGGCGTGGCTGGCACGCTGCACATGGTCAGCGCGGCCACACTGAGCACCCAGCCCGTGCACTGCTTCGATTGGCATCCGGACAAGCTGGGCCTGGCCGTCTGTGGGGCCTTCGATCAGAGCGTTCGGGTCCTGATCACCACCAAGCTGAATGTTCTTTAAACCATTTTGATTGTTATAATTGTTTCCATTCTGATGCCCCACCTTCCTTTGCAACACTTCAAAACAAACACACAAATGACGTCCAATAAGTCCTTCGGTTCCAGGCAGACACACAAATGCACAGTTTAGTATGTATACTATAACTAAGATTAAATCTAGGCCAGAGTCAGGCTAAACAGAACGTTGAGTGTTCATCCGTTGCTGCACCACTTGGGTTAGATCTGCGATCCGTTTGTCCAGCTGCTCCACTTTCTCCTGCTGCTCTGCTGGCACATTGACATTGATGGCCCGCCGCAGGGCATTCAGACAGGATGTACCCGAGAGCCGAGCCGAGTTAAGGGTGGATGTAATCATGACTTCACTCTCGTCCGCGGCATGCTCCTGCAACGCTGCTTGAGCCAGCTCGGCCACCTCCAGGCATAGATCCAGCGCTTTCTGGGCATGCTCTGCCTTGACCTCCCATCCCAAATGCTTAGACGTGTACGCCCGATACGCCTTGACCAGCCGCTCTGCCTTCTTTAGGGGTGTGGCCGCCACCACGGCAGCCAGCTCCCAGACCAGGGGCTCGTTTCCATGCTGGATGCACTGCTGGCCCAGGAGTTGGACAACCCGCTTGATCAGCAGCTGGCAGGGTACTTCCTGATGCTGCTTGGCTATGCCGTAGACGATTCTCGCGAGCACCTCCTGGTCGAGGAAGTGCTGCTTCAGCTCGGACAGACGCTGATAGCCGCGCATGGCATCGTCCCAGTGGGCGGTGTCCACAGCCACCAGCATGTAGTTCTCCCACACCTTCCAGTTGCTGTAGTTGCACTTGAGGGCCTCGCCGAGCACGCGATGTGCTCGCTGCTTGTCGCCCAGGTTGATCAGCGCCTTGGCCAGATTGTTCCACGACTCGAAGCCGTTGGCCTCCAGGTGGGTGTAGGCCAGATACGACTTAACGGCCGACTCCCATTTCTCCAGCTGCATCGCAGAGTAGCCGCAGCGCAGGAGCGTCGACTCCTGCAGCGTATTGATCTCCAGCGACAGCTGAAAGTGCTCCAGGGCCTGGGCATATTCGGCCCTCCGGTAGAAGTAGTTCCCCCAGTAGGACTGGGCCTTGCTGCTCGTCTTCTTGGAATGCAGCCACGCCTGCTCGTAGCACTGCGGATCATCGATGGCGTCGCCCAGCAGGCAGTACAGCAGCGCCGTGGGCTTCTTCTCCAGCTCCTGGCGTATGATCTCCGCTGCCTTGTGACGCAGCTCCAGACTGGTGTAGCAGTCAATCACCTGTTGCCAGGCCTGAATCTTCAGGCAAATGTCCAGCGCAGTCTTGGTCATTCCCAGGGAGCGCAGTAGATCCACCAGCTGAAGCTGCACATGCCAGATGGGCTGCAGGTGGGCCGCAAATCCATACGATAGCCTAGACCTGAGCGACTGCTGCTCTTCTGTGTGGTCCAAGAGCTTGACGCACTCTTCGCACTGCTTCCAGCTGCGCTCCACAGTCCGCCGCTGGCCAGACTCTTGCAGGCAGTTCAGCAGCAAGGCGGCCTGACGCACTTGCAGGGGTCCATGCTCCTGGTAGAGCAACGTCTGTGTGTACGGCTCCAGCTGCTCATCTGCCAGGCGGTCCTTGGGCTGCGAGCGCTTCAACTGTTTGCTGTGGATGAAATTAAGGTTATGAATGGGTCAAATCTTGCCATACTGATCTATCTATACTCACACCTTGGCCAGGACGAGTGCCTGGAGAACGCTGGGCAGAGTCATCACATCATTGTCCTTTGGCTCAATGAAGCGTATGCGCTCCAGTCGTGTATCATCCTCCAGAAGCAGCAGCTTGGGCAGCTTTGTGTGTCTGTTGGTGTCGGCAGCCGCTGGCAGTTCAGAACTGGTGGCCTCCTCCGACATCTGCTCCACTTTGAGGCAGAGCTGGGGCAAGGGTTTCTGCTGGAACTTTGTTCGCACGCCAAGCAAACCCTCGACCTTCAGTTCCACCTGCAGCTGGGTGCAGAGCTCGTCCAGGACTTGGGAGGCCATTTCGGAGCGATGGAACAGCAGGTAGCCGTTGGCCAGCTCCAACAGCAGCAGAGCTTGCAGTTCCCGGCTGCCAAATTGCTTCGCTTGGGGCCGCAGAACAACGGCGCCCGCCTTGAACTGTTCGTAGAGGGAGGCTGCCAGATCGTCCATGATGAGCTGATGCTGGCAAATCAGACGTATGTTCCATACGGACAGCACCTATAGGAGATCCGGAAATTAAATTTAGAGCTAATATAAACCAATTTCTTTCCTACCTTTGAAGCGGGGTATGATTCTCGCAAGCCACGCAGAATTTCCCTGGCAACTACCAACAGTTCGCCCGTCTTGACGTTGGGATTCAACTCCTCGCCACTGGCCTTTAGCAGCTCCTGCGGCTCAAATGCCTTCAACTGCAATTGGCTCAGCATTTGCTTGCAGTCCGCGACTTTGTCGAAGGGTCCGGTGCAGTTGTTCTGCACAAACGCAAAGAACAGACGCAGAAAGCTGTTGATTAGCTGCGTGGGAGTCTGCTTAAGATCTCTATTCAGCCAGTTTGTAATGATCTGCCGTAGTTGCTGCACTGTCCACAGCTCTTGGCCGGTCCATAGCTGCCGCAGTTGCTCATCCGCCGGCAAATCTTTGTGTTAAAGCGACAATTAGTATTAGCAGACTTGCTTTGGGGATGGACGGAACTCACCATCCAGTGGCACTGCATCATTGAAATTGCATAAGTAATATTCGCTAAATGTGTCCTCGTCCAACATTTTAAATTAGATTTAATAAACGTAGCGGATAAACAAAAAGATTCTTCCTCCACGTGCTCCACGTGCTAACCAATGCGGCCACTTGCGGCTCGCTTCTAGCTTTCCGTTTATAGGTATGCCTCAAAGCAGTTCCAATTGACTTTCTCAGCTCATGTAACGGCGAAATTACTGTGCAAGAGCCGATTTAAATCGTTGTTTCTAGAATGTCGTTTTATTTTGCTCTTGTTGTTTATTAGTGATGGGCACCTGTTGACCGCGCGCATGTATTTACAACATATACCGCATGACCCTCACAAATATACCAAAAATATGCCGGTCACATCCCTATATATTATCGATATATCGTTTAGTATCACCATTATAGTTTTTCAACACTGCACAGCATCGGTGCTTATATGGCGCCATTTTCAAACAGATCGGATTAGGATATTTGAAAAAGAAACTATCTTATTTATAGATTGTCAGTTGACTTGCCAGCTTCACCCAATTTCATATAATTAGAACAATTTGCATCATTGCACAAGTCACGGCGGCGCCGAGACGCAAGTTCAAATTTCAATTAAATCGCCCGGCGTCTGGGTGCACTTAAAAATAATTCCCCAAATATTCCAAAACATATACATAAACATAAATATTTACATAAGTCACATGCACGCCAAGTCGGTGAAGTACCTTTGAATCTGTGTCTCGTGGTGATAGCGTCGGTGGGTGGTGGGCGGGAGGCGTTCATGAAATACCTGTGACAGAGCGCAGCTTTTTTTTCCGCTAATTACGAACCCACACACATACACATATAAAAAGATAGCACACACACACACGCACATACAGACATATGGAGACTGTCGGAAAGCTCTTTGGTATTTAATTTTTTTACGTCTCAGCCGTCGCCGCCATAGCTTCTAAATTTAAATTTCACGGTCAAGGTCGTCGATTGCCAACGCTTTCATAGACGACCGACTGCCGACTGGTGCAGTGCGGAGGCGAAGGTGGAGGCGGGTGTACACAGTACAGCGAAAACAGCAGCGCGTAACAGAACGCAGTACAGTTTATGGGGGAAAACAAAAGAAATGTAATCGTATCTAACAGATACTTTGTATTCCGTCGAAATTCGATAGCACAGTTTGCCAGAAGCTGCCTGTATTGGTATGGTGGAATTGTGTGGGGGGGTTTCGCAGCTCCTGTTATCTGTCGAGTGCTGCTTATCTGAGTCTGATATCACTCGAGTTCAAGGTTAGCATTTGGTATCTGCTCAAATCTCTGCCTATTAATAACGCTGATAAAGGATATAAATCAAAGGCCAAATACTGCTCCAAACCGGCATTAAAACTAATTGCTAAGTGCAGCATAAATATGGAAGAATGCACTAAAATCCTTTGAATTAAAGCTGCTGGCCAATAAAACTTAATTCATTCGAATTAATTTTAACGGTTTTTCAGCGGTTTACTCTTAAATTTTTGAATTCAAATTTCGTATTCCACCACTTTGCTTAAAAGCTTTCTCATCTTTGTTGCTCTTTGACATTGACGCCTCTCTTTGTTTTGTGGCTTTGCTCTTCGTTTTTTTGCTACTCTTTCTCTTTTGCCTGCTCGCTCTTTTGCTCTGCAGCTTAGTCATCTTTTGGCGCGCTTGTATAGCGTACCACCCGCCCCCCTATAGCCCCGACGGTGCTATCTGGCATGCCGGCACGGGGTTGCATGGCTAAATGCACATTGCATGGCATGGGGCTGGAACGCCGGTAGCAGCAGTAGCACGCGGCATGCGGCTGCAGTGTGAACGTCATCATGACCCAAAAAAATGGCAGCTGCCGCTGCCGCTGCCGGCCTGTTATTGTCTCCATGCCAGTTGATCGCCAGCCCATGCCCATGCCATGAATAATGCACAGACAAAATGCAACAAAAGCTGCAATTGCAATGCAAATGCGTAAAAGACGAGATTCCAATAAAAAATACAAATCAAGAGATAACAAAAACAAAAAGACACCGGGCTGAGAAAGATGCCTTCTTGCTGCAACAGAGATATCCATCCTCCGGCACTGACTCCTCTGAAACTAACAGCAGCATTTTGGATGCACTTTTTCCATCACTCTGTGCATTCTGTGCAGATCTTAGGAACTTATCCATTCATCCATTCATCCATTCCACACTGCTTACCATACAACAAACTTAAAACTTAATGCAACAAAATTGTTTTTAAAAATAGAGAAAAACTTTCCATCAGACTCGAAATTTTGTACTCTAATAGCAAAACATTTCTGGTATATTCAACTTATTTGTGTGTGTTTTTTTTTCTAAGAGTTTTTCTCTTTTATAGTAAGGGTACTCCCTGCCTGAATATCGTCTGGCTGCCGGAATATTTATCTTCTTATTTGCTCAACTGGTCTTCCATTATGCCATCTAAATAATTTGAATTTGAAGTTTAAGTTTAAACAAAAAAACAGCGAAACAGTTGCTTTCAAATCAATTTCAAATCAGTTTTCACTTTCGCGCCGCAACTTTCACAGCCAGAGCGGCATCGGCGCGCGCCAAAAACGCTGTGCCCCACTCGCCACGGCCCCACACCTGCCTCTCTTTCACTCCTGCTACTGCTACTGATTGTTGCATTCCATTTTGTGGCAAGCAGACAGTCAGTTTCCATTTCATTTCTGCTTTCCCCGATGTTAATGATTCACACAAAAAAGGGGGCAAAAAATGTGCCAACTATTTTTTTTAAAATATAATTTTACAGTTTATTTGGTGGCACGACTTATAATCGATCTTTGAGTGAATGTCTTACAGGTTTTAGTCAGCGCCCCGCCCCGCCCACGCACATCGTCCCGTCCACTCTGCTGCATGATTATCATCTGATCCGATTCGACCTTGCCGCAGTATTGGGAGCCCATCAATTATCGTTTTTGTCATTCGAGATGCTTTAACTGTTTGTTTTGGTTTTTGGTCAGTTTTTCATATTTTGTTGCCGCTGCTTTTGGTTTTTGCTTTTGCTTTTTGCTGTTGTTGACTAAAATGCCATACTACAACGCATACTAAAAAGTTCTACCGAAATTAATTTATTTCGCACTTAATTATTCAACTGACCTTGGGGCCGTCGTCTGCTCTCTGCTCTCTGCTCTCTGCCCAGCCCCAGACCCGTGCCGCGTTCACACCCACTCCCTCTGCACAGCTGCTACTCGTTTCTGTTTCGGATCGGATCGGATAACGACCAGAACGAAACAACAACAGAATGACCAGAATCAGCAAAAATCCGCAGAATCTGATCATGCTCGGACATCTACTATTGTCGTGGGAAGGGGTTGTGGCAGGGCCAGGGGGGGGCTGGCGTATTGTAGAGCTTTGTGTAAGTAACCCCAAAAAATACAATAAAAGATCATTCGAAAATAGTTTTGCTACTCGCACAGATGGGAGGGAGGGATGCAAAAATACATTAAAAATAGCGCGCAATTAGTTTTGGGATCATGGGATACCGACGGCAGGCGCTGACAGCAGCAAAAAATCTGTTGTTATCGATGGTGCCGATGAGTAAAGCAATTTAAGCAGAATATGAAACTAGATATGGCGGGGGGAGGGTTTTAATTTTGCATATCTAATGTTTATTTTCATGGATTATTCTTTTAGAGTTTCCCGCACTTGATGTTATCTCAGTTTGCCTATCCTGTGGGGTTTTCCTTAATCTTTTGCTATAAGTCGTATTTTGTCACAGCTGATTCGGCAGCTGCATACGAGTATCACATTTCTATGTCAATATGTATTCATAGCCAGTGTAAACTTGGCAAAAATTACCTCAGCGAAATTTCCCTATTAACTTTTTAATGGGATTTTTTGTTTGTAGTTCGTTGTTGTAGGCAGGCAAAACATTCCCTATGTGCTTTTCACACTTGTGAAACTGCAAGCAAATTCATGTCATAATCTGCCCCTCCAGCTGTAGCGCCACAGCCCCTATCCCCCCTCCACCCAACACCTGTCAGAGCTTCTGTTTATTCCAGTGGCTGTTGCTGGTGTTGCTGTTTCTTTTACTCTTGTGCTGTTCTAAGGCAACATTCTCATGTCGACCTTGAGCAATTATTGCTTATTAATTTAATTTGTTTTGCTGCTGCTGCTGCTGGTGCTGGTGCTGTTTTTATGATCGTTTCGCTTCATTCCTGTTTCTCAGATTCCGATGTTGATTCTTTCCTCTTGCTGCTAGTTCTCTTTCGAGATTCGTTTTGGCGCGCGCCAAATATTAGTCCCCCCTCTCACTGTCCCCCCATGTGTACGCAAGTAGAAATTATTCTATTTTTATACCCGTACTCGAAGAGTAAAAGGGTATATTGTATTTGTGCTAAAAGTGGATGTGTGTAACAGAGAAGGGTAATTTCCGACCATATAAAAGTATATATATTCTTGATCAGCATCAATAGCCGAGTCGATATAGCCCTGTCTGTCCGTCCGTCTGTCCGTCTGTCCGTCTGTCCGTCTGTCCGTCTTGTTCGTCGCCCATTGCTCGAAGGCTAAAAAGAGATAGAGCAACCAAATTTTTTCCAGACTGATGTGTTCTCTCACTCCTAGAAAAAGTTTAAAATTCCGCCCCGCCCACTTCCGCCCCCACAAAGGGCGCACATCTGTGGCGTCCACAATTTTGAAAATAACAAAAACTAAAAATGCAGAATCATAGAGACAGCCCATATCTATCAGGGGCCCAAATCTGAATCGGATCGGATCATTAATATAGCCACAATAGAGGCAAATATACGAAAAAACTTCGCTCCATCCCTTTCGCACTCACACAAAATCGACTAATTTTGGTTTTGTATTTTGTGTAGCCTGGATCTCAGAGACTATAAGAGCTAGAGCAACCAAACTTTTGGCCAAGACTCCTGTGATACCAAACCTGAACAAGTGTATTTCAAAATTTCGCCCCCCGCCCCCTTCCGCCCCCCACAAAAGACGAAAATCCACAATTTTGAAGATAGAAAAAAACTAAAAATGCAGTATCATAGGAAATGATCGTATCTACCAGATTCCCGAATTTGGTTCAGATCGGATCATTATTGTAACCACAATGATCAAATGAATTTTTTTCAGCAGCGGGGTTGCCCCCGCAACAAAATATACATTTTATTAGGGTTGATAGCTGCTGCGCAGTTATTACTGATTCTCACACACACACACTCACGCTCAAACATGCTGCCTCGTGCAGTGTACGTGTTGTTGTGAGAACTGATGTAGATGTAGATGTCGATGACAGATGTAGCAAAAATGTAAAATGTAAAAAATGATAAAACATTTTAAAATTCCACATAAATCACATGTGTACTGACTGAGTACGGGTATAAAAGTAGAGTCGCGTTCGAAGCGACTCCGTACGTTCTTTCTCGTTGAATTAATCAATTCGAGACGCACACGTGTCGATTAACGAACTGCAAATCAAAAGTTTCGACATGGAAACAACAGAACGTGCACATTCATGCATACAATGTGGCGGCCTGACGGCTTGGGATCCGTTGCAAATCAATCAATTAAAAGCAACAGTACAACAGTACACAGAGAGAGAGAGGGGAAAGTTCAGCCGTAGAACATGAGAAAAAGTACCGAGAGTACGTGGGCTGAGCAAAAATCCTTGAACCCTTTCCGTCTCGCATTATAATTTCCCCTACACTTTGCACCCAAACGGAATATACCGAAATGAAACAAATGCCGTTGGCAGGAACAAGTGCAGAGAGAGAGAGAGAGAGAGGGGACGCCAATAAGACGGTAGAGATACCCTGTATAGCAGTGCAAAAATGGTATGCTCTGCTTTTACAAACCAGTTGCATGCTTGATATTAGTGATACGTTCCACAAAACCCATATGCCCTATCCCAGTCCCTGCCCAAAGGGCCACGAAGGGTAGCTTGTGTGATTTCACAATCAGTTCAATTCCAAGGGGTTGCAATTTGCATGGAATTTCAGTTGCAATACCTATAGAAAAATACCCTACAACAAAATAAGGTTTACTATAGGATTGTAAGTGTATTTACATTATTTGTTGTATAATTAATGCAAATTTATACCGTTTTTTTGCATTCGGCTCTACCACCCCGCTCTCTCTCTCTCTCTCTCTACATCTCTCTTTGGGTTTTGCCCTTGCCAAGGCTGTCTGCTCTCCCCACAAATACACTTTGATCAAAAGTACCTGGCACCTTACAGGAGAGCCTTATGCCGCCTCCCCCGCTCTCACTGTCTATATCTTACGTATAAGAAATAATTCCTCCCTCCCCATACGCCTCCTTCTACCTATGCCCTGTGCTTTGTGAGTTATTTGCGTCGCGCCACTGTCGCTGTCGGCATTTTCGAGTTTAGCGGCCTGACGCGGGTTTCAAGGACGCGTCGCTTGGTTTGTTTTTGTTATTGTCTGGAGTAGCCGCCGCTGCTGCTGCGAATTGCTTGCAAAACAACAACAGGAACTTCCGAGCGCCGAACTTCATATACGCTGAATCTAATAGTCCCCTAATACGCTTTGAGTACCGGGTACAAAAACATTTACAACTTTTATACGTGAAAATATGGCAAGAGTATTCCTATTCTCTCCCCACACTAAATGCATGCGTGTAAACTCACACCAACAAGTGTCCGTTCCATTCGATCTTCCTTTAAATTAGACAGGGAGAATAATTTTCCATAAGCAAGCATTTATAGAGAGGAGCAAAAAGAGAGCATGGAATGGGAAACCACTTAAGCCGCGTACGCACTTTAACAACCAACAGGTACCCAGAAAAAGAATAACAAATTCCAAAAAGAGAGCAATTAGGATATGCAGCAGCCGGAGAGCATGGAACTTGCGAGAAATTAGGAGAACAGGAAGCATTGGAATTGGAACAAGAACTAAGCCACGTAAGCATCTGTCAAGCTCTCTCTCTCTCTCTCTCTCTCTCTCGCTCTAACAGTTTTCATTTTTCAACCGGCCAAAGCGTGCTTTTCCAAGTCAGGTCAGGGTTTAGGGCCGTTATAAGCCGGAAAATAGTTAAAAATCATACCAGAAAATTGTCACGCAAATGTACAGTGAAATGCAGAACTGCATAAACATTTAAAATGTTCCAAAATGTTGATTTATGTGCAAGAAAAAGTGAGTGAACAAGTGCGGGTGCGAACGACGCGGCAAAATGGCATAGAAAAGGCAGATGGCAGAGTAAAATCCACGTAAATGCGTACAAGTAAAGTAAAATAAGTGTTCCATGTAGTTAAAATATGTAAAAGCATATTATTTTATGTGTTTTTATTAATTATGTTCATGTGAATTATGTGTGGAGCACCCCTCTGCTCCTCTGGGTCACAAATTTTCGTTCTGTCTTGGAATGTGTGCGTGCGTGCATGAAAAATGTGGAAAATTGGCGCGAATTTTTGTATCTGTATCTGCGAATATCAGTATAAATATGCGAATATTAGGAGCATACGCGCATAAGTATATTATTTTAAGCATTAAATTTTTTTTTTTTTCATGTGCAAAATGTGCGTTTAGTCGCGTTATCTTGTGTGTGTCGCTTTGAAAATTCTGCAAAAGAGAAGCGACAAAAATTTCTCACTCCTACATGTAAAAAGCGCAAAGAAGAAGAGCCCCAGAGAGAATGCGTGAGCGCACTCCTTGCAAGTGTCATAAATAGTAAAAGGTGAGGCATTCCAAATCGTGGAATATGTCCCTCTCTACCGTTTGGTGTGTGCAAAAATCGTGGGAGGGGCTGACCTCACCCTATCTTAATGCATTCCTTATTTATGCTCTTACTGGAAGTGCCTCAGTGCTAAAAGAAAAGCGACAAAGTGGATTATTATGGTGAGTTGTATTTATTGTTTTGGGTGTAAGAAATTGTTCATAAATCGAATGTACCCCCGATACTCTTTGAGTACGGGGTATACAAATTAAAACCAACAAATGTCGCACTGAATAACTGAATAAAAAGCGATAATTTAGCAAACAGCACACACACACACACACAGAAACAAATACTCTCACAAAACAAGCTCGAAAACAGCTTTGAAAACAAATAAGAAGAAAATAGGTAACAATGCGAATTCGGGGGGTTTATGGTCAAGGTCAAGGACACACAACATGACAAACAGAAAAAAATGAACCGAGTGCAGCAAAAAAAATGGAATAAAATCAAACTGATTACGCGGCAGACGAGCTGTCGAACTTGACTTCAAAATTTTGAGTGAAGGAAAGCTGAAGGAAAGGTGAACTGAATTGTGTGAAGAGTCGACTACGGGAGACGCTATCTCTTAACCAGCAGCTGTCTTATGGGTTCTAGAATCGCTTACTAACTTCCTCAATAGAATCAGCCAAGCGACCCTCGTACCTCTATGGCAAATGAACTCAAACTAACAGCTAGCCATAGAAAAGTCACCACCGTTTATCAATCATTACTTGAGACGAACTTGACATTTCCCAGATGGAGTGCCCAAATACCTTAACAATGTATAACCTACAGTTAATTTATCATACGATAGAGGGGGAGGGTCAAGAGATCAGCTCTGGGAGGCGGCGCCTACGACACCGGATTGACGTTTCGTTCCGTTCGTTCGTTTCAAATCAATTCCAATTAACTCATAAAAATGGAATAAAATCAACAAAAACTCTGAATAATCAACGGTGGGGGGCTCGCTCGTGCTTTTAATTAATGAGCTGAACTTGGAAAGCGGCAACGGCGACTATTCGTAGTTTTGGGTTTTTGTCTTATCTTTTGTCGGCCGTTGCAAAGCGGAAGCCAGAACAGCTTTTGGGGGCTAATCTGATCTAAGACTACATAGGCCTCTCATCCGATCTGTGGTGCATGAGATGCGAGGAGGGTGACTCAGATGGAGGGTGGGGCCCTCGCCTAATTGAAGGCGCAGACAGCGCCGCACACTGCGAGAGTATGTAAAAGGCAAATTCTGAACAAACAAAAAAAATCCCGCAGAGAATCATACAAGTAAAAAGGCATTAAAATGTATACAAAAGAAATAAAGAGTACAGCAACAAAAGGCGCACAGCACACACACACACACACACACACACACACACACACACACACACACACGAGAGCAAAGCAAAGTAAAGCAGTAAAACACACACAAAAACCAACAAAATCAAACACGAAACGTTGTTCAAGGTTAGGGTTATCACATTGCCAAGATCAAGGTTATACGAATATACATATGTATGTATATATATATATATATTTTTTCTTCTCTCTTTTGTGGAGACGGACGTTTGTCAGTTCCAGCTAGGTGCATGTGTATGTGTGTGTGTGTCAACGATTGCCGTGCCAGACAGAACGTCGATAAATTTTGCAAAACTCACAAAAAGCTTCTGAAATAAAAACTGGCTCAGACGAAAGTAATAATTATAATATGATGATGCTCCTTTATGTTGATTTATTCGGGGGATATCTGTGATTTGCGCACCTGGAATGCAATCGTAGAATCATTCACAGAGTATCAAATAAATGGACTGTAGACTGTAACTAAGTGTTATACGTAGCTTGATTAGTTACAAAAAAATTATAATATTATTCCATTCGGATTCTTTCACTAGTATATAATCTTAAATATTAATTTATTCAACTATTAATGTTCTAATAAATTTATTATTTTTATTTGTAATACACTTTGAGTGTTTCCAATGGTTAATATTCAATATTTGATAGATTACACCATTTAAAAAGGCAAAAGATCTTGATAAAACAATTGAAATAAAGTTAATTTCAAAAGTACATTTTTCAATCCAAAATACACAAAAAATATGCTCAAAGATTGAACACTCTAAACTAATATTGCTAATGATATTGGTTTTGATATTTATGCAGTTTTGTATTGCTTGTTATCTTTAAACCGATTTGCCAAATCGTAAATCTAATATCAAATCCACTTAACGCCATTTTCAGTTTTCGTTGAGGCTTCTCTTCACTCTTTGAAATGATTCTGCTTTGGTGTTGATTAATTGGTTGAGGAAGTTGGCATTAGGGCTGGACTGGACACACACACACATCTGAGGCTGAGGCTGAGACTAAGGCTGGCCACTTGTCATTGATGGCTGAAATGAAAATAAGATCCAAATCAATATCGAAATCATAAATCGAACAGATAAACAAATGAGCGGCGAGAGTGGCTCTCCGATATCGGAAGTAGCTGAGCTAACGGTGTCTTGTGCATCCATAATATGAATGAGGAATGAGTAACCCAAACAAAGATCAAGATATGCGAAGGAAAACTGGTTACCGATTTGGCCTGGCCGGAGTATCTGTCGGCCGTGAGTGCCGCTCTACCTTTAGCTCTACATCCTCTACCCCTCTATGCGGCGGTGTATGCGGGCGATTGTCAAATCTTCTGAGTACTTCGCGGTTATCAATGGGAACTGTGCTTGGCGCAGTTTTGGTTTTCCAATTACTGTCTGGTGGTCTGGGTATGGGTCTGTATCTCTGTTCAAGTTCAAGCGCCCAACCCAAATCGGTTGTATCTCCGCCGCTCCAAAAGCAAACCTCATGTATATTCGTTGCCTTAGCTACTCGCACGACCCTAAGGTCAGTCGTTTAGCAACGCCCAAATCCAAATATTGACTGACGCTCTAAATACGAGCGAAGACCAGCGGCGGCTGCGGCATCGGCATCGGCGGACGCCGCGTTTCGGCGAGTTCCGAGTGCGGAAAAACCTTCGATGATACCTTGACTTCAATTTGTTGGGTTTGTCGTTGTTTGCTGCTGTTGTTTTTGTTGCTTGTTTTGTAGTTGTTGTTGTTGTTTCTTCTGCTGCTGCCGAAAGCGTGGTCCAAACTTGACCCAATTTTAGCGGCGATCTGCCATTGTTCGTCCGCCCTAAATGTGCGCGCCCTGACCCTGACCTTGTCTTTGGTCTATCTCTCTCTGTGGTTCCTTTTTTTTTTTTAAGGGTGTGGGCTTATGATTCGAACTAGAAATGGTCAAGTATCGTACATGTACGATTCATGATCTGGATTAACAAATTAGTTAATGTTTATTTAATTTTTTAGTGGTTGAAATCTATGAATGCATATAAGGCCCAAATTAGACCCCAAAACTAAAACAAACACTGAAGAAGAAGAAACAGTTTCATATTTCGATGCATTTCCTGTTCTCTACCGCTGGTATCTTGTATCTGTTCTTCTGCACCGATTTTGCCTATCTCAGCATTGGGCCCCAGAGACCACTCAGACAGATCAGATCAGATCAGTTCGGATCGGATCAGTTCGGATGGTGGGATCAACAAACCGTTGGGGTCTGGTCTCTGCGTTCATTCCACTTTTGTGTGTGTGTGTGGGGTAAACATGAGTTGACATTTCTGCTAGCCATGTTTGTTATTCCAATGAGAATGAGAGTACATTCCACTCCGCTCGTCGCAGAGTGGCCGATAAGATGGCAATTGCAAAATAAGGCAAAACAAAAGGCAAAATCTGATGTAAACAAAAATCCAGGCTAACCAACCAATAATAAACAGTGTTCCAAGGCGGCGGACGGGGCTTTCCATCTCCCTATAGGGTGTTCAATCACAAAGAAAATAGAAAACTGCTCTTGAAGATATTTTCTATTTATAGCAGAATGGAAAGGAATGGGTGGAACGGGAGCTCAAGTTCAATGGCTGCACTCTCCCATCTCCCAACCATTGAGTCAGCTAAAGTCGCAATTTGCATGTGTCCGATGAGGGATCTTGGCTCTGTCTGCCTATCTGCTGTCCCCTGTCCTGTAATTGCAGGAATTATGTTTCTTGGATGCAATCTGCAACGTGCAGCGCATACGAAATGAACCCTCAAAGAGCTTAAAATGGTTTCATAACTCATCATAAAGAACGCCGTAAATCACGCCCCAAAAGCAACAACAACAACAAAATCTGCGAAAGAGGACACCACACCAAAAGTATCCAAAGCCAAAGCCAAAGCCTGAGACTGAGTAGGAGCTGCGGAGAGGTGCAGTGATATGATCTTCAGTGAGATTCGTGCCAAGGCCAATTGTCGTCGACTGATGTCTGAGGTAGATTGCAACTTTGTCGCAAATCAGAATTAACCAAATTCAATGGAAAGTCATAGCAGAAGATGCACTCCTAAGTGTCGCAGAAAGTCCTTGATTATATATTTGTTAAACAAGAAAAACTTTTAAAAGAGAATTTACAATTTTTAGCTGTAAGAAATCTCTTCTAATTGGAACTTCCCTTCTTAAACGGAAAATTTGATAATGTCCAAGGATAGGTTTGTTTGTTATACCCGTACTCGAAGACTAAAAGGGTATATTGTATTTGTGGTCAAAGTGGATAAGTGTAACGCACAGAAGAAAGCGTTTCCGACCCCATAAAGTATATATATTCTGATTAGCATCAATAGCCGGGTTCAATCAGGTTCAATAAACTTCAATCATTCAAGCTCATTCATAGATTTATATTTTATGTATATGTAGATGACAGATTTAAAAATTCCAAATAAATCACATGTGCACTGACTGAGTACGGGTATAAAAGTAGTGTCGCGTTAACGGCGACTCAACAAGTTCAACAACAAAATAATCGTCGGTTAAAGAAGGGCAGCCGCCAGCCCACACAACCGCATGATAAAAGAGAAGAAGGATAAGAAAATAAGACAAGGAGGCAGAAGAGAGGAAGTATAAAATCTGACCACAAAAATGTATATATATATTCCTGAGTGTACATATGTACGAGTGCTAACCATTAACCCATTTGGGGCCGCCAAGGACAACATGATTGAGTCGCCGCATAATATTTCCGGTAGCTCTTCTCCTGCTGCGACTGCTGCTGCTGCACTGCTGTCAAGCTTTTGTTGCTTTTGTCTTTTTGCTGCACTTATTAGCTGCTTCCTCGGCAGCCAGCAGTGGGCTCCATGCAGCAGCAGAACTGCAGACAAAAGATCAGAGAAAGATCTGGGAAAGAGAACAGCTGCCAGACCCTGAACTTTGTCGCCCCACTGCAATTTCTTGCCTTCCCTTTACAGTTTGCCTCGCTGCTGGAGCCTGGGATCTATGTATATTATTGTGCCCCGCCTTGAATTGAGTGAGTGAACCGATGATTAAATGCACTGCTTGCAGATCTTTGTGCTGCCACAAGAGAGAGAAAGAGAGAGAGAGCGAGAGAGATGTTTGGGAGTGTCGTGAGTGCGCACAGATGGGAAGTACTCGTATGTTAAGTGAGTGAAAGTGAATATTTACGGGATTTATCAACTTATCAACGCACTACCAAGGAATAGCAACCTGTATCCTTTCCTTTAACACCATCTCCATCTTAGATCTTAGCCCACGTTTCAGTGCAGGGATTAAATGCCCCCACTGATCGTGACTCACTAGCTCATCACAAATCTGCATTAACCGCACCAAGGGTACCCTCAGAGTCTTCTCTCTCTCTTTCTCTCTTTCTTTCTCTCTCTGGGGACGACCACCACCGCCACAGCGGCACCCTTGAACCGCTTGAACCGCTCATTGACCGCTTAATTAGGGCCGTGTAAGTACTTCTTTCCGTCATGTTCGAGATTGTCGGCCTCCTCCTTCTCGTCTTTGTCCAAGCGCTCCCCTCCCGCCACTCCCTAACCCACAGCGGAGTACAATGCACCGCGCTCGCGGCTCGATCCGTCGTCCATTGGTCGGTCTATGACCTGACTGCCATGAGCGTCAACGTTTTTTAATTGTGCTCTGCATATCATTTGATATTAAATATGTACACTCACATGAGTATATATATATATGGGTATATATATATGTATATAGTATTGTATGGATTGTGTGGAACAACACACAAAGAACAATGGGGCTGTTCAGGGCGATTCCTTGTGGACTCTTTTTTTTCGTTCTCTTCTCTGATTAATTTCATTGCGATGATTAAACCTCAGCGAATGCGCAAACTTTCCTCGTTTTGCGCTCACTTTCGCTAAGGAGGAGGAGGAGTAAAAGGGCGCCACTTAAGAGGCTTTGGCTGTGTCTATGGCAACCAGCTGGGGCACGACTTTCCTACTACAGAATGGGGTTGACTCTTACGACGCACAACCTTTGAAATCTTTTGTACTATACACGAAAAGGCAGACAGACCAATTAAGCAAATGCAATGCTTTGCTTTCCATCTAAAACCTGAACCCCAATTAATTGGCTGAAACAGCAAAAGGATAATTGTCCTCATGCAAAGAAAAATGAATGGAAATTTTAAGAGTTTTAATAAAAAATGAATGGGAATGTTAAGAAACTATAGCAGAGGAAGGCGGCATAAGAATGAGAAATTCATTGAGCGGAAATCAAAGGAAATCGATTCAGACCCTAGAGAACATTTTCAGGCGACTGTCTAAATAATAGATTTAACATTTAATCGGATCTTAGCAGCGATAGCTTGGAATGAATGAACACTTCACTAACCGATTTATCTTTGAAAATCGATCTTCAAATATTTATTTATATTTATTTAAATTTATTTATATTTTAAAGCCACCTTTAGTCACATTCTGTGAGCTGTCCTTTTTAACTCTCTCTCTCTCTCTCTTCTTTCTTTCACTTCAATTATGCCCACGCCCACTCGGAAAATGGAATTCGATGGACAGCATTAACTGCCCACACAGAAACACTCGCCCCCCTCCCCACCCCCACCACCATACCTAGGCAACCCCCAAGCTTTCCACAGAAGTGGCGCTTAACTAATTTGATTCATTCTTATTACGCAGTCATGGCGCAACTGCCACTGCCACGGGCACTGCCACTACCAAGTGCAACCATCATGTGCGCTTGACCCTCGGCAATTTGCGTCAATGTCAATGTCAGCCCATAACCCCAACGCCATGCCACATAGGGGTGTAGCGGTGAAGAGGGGTGATTAAAATAATCGTGGTGCGGCGGGAGGTTGCAGCTGCAGCTGCCGCGCTTTAACCTTGAACGTTCATCCAGTGCATGGACTTCAGTGTTTCGGTCAAACGAATGACCTTTCAATGCATCGCTGCCTCTCTTTCTGCCGCCTGCTGCATCTCTGTCGACTCGGGACTAAAAATAAGCTTCGTTGGAAAGCTCACGGCTGAAGGTCAAAAAACCCACCCAACCTCAACAACTGTAGATAGCAGCCAACCTTCCCTGGAGGGTAGGCACATGCAGCTGCCGCGTGCGCAAGTTCAAGTGCAAGGCAAAGCGTGGTGAGGCATGGCCAGGGGCAGGGGTTAGGGGCTGGGTAGGTGTGTGTGTGTGTTTCCATTGCACCCCATCCCCATCTACGTTCTCCTGCCGTTACCCTGTATTACGTACGACCTTGCTGCATTGACGTACCGGCCACGGTCATGGCCACACCGTGTGGGTGTCGTGGTCCCCAAGTGGCTCTCCCCCTCCTTCCCAACTCGCTTTCTTCCAAATGGAATTCTGGGCGGCCCCAAGGGGTTGGTACCGGCCGGCCGGCCGGCTCGGCTCGGCTGATTGGTTGGTTGGTGTTGGCTTGCCTTTGTCCAGCGACATTGGACGTTTGGGAAAACTATTTTTAGCATCCTGCCCCACTGTGGGGGGACATCCTAGAGATGTCGTAACACTGCTGCTCGCCCTCCACCTCCTCCTACTGCCAAACAACGTCACTCGATGAAACTTGGCCAATTTATTTGATTTTAATTGAAACTTTTCTTTGGCTTTCGGTTGCCGTTGACATGTCGTGGGTGGAGGCTTACTCGCTGGAGATCCCGTAGGAAGAGAGGCGCACTGCTTACGTATGCGGTTCCTTTCTCTTAGCTTACCTAGGCTCATTCTTAGTTTTGGTTTTTAGGTTATCCTCGAGCATCATCATCACTATCACCTAATCTTTATAAATGTTTTGTCGCGCTTTAAGCCAATCATTTCATGGACTCTGGCCCACTCCTACTGCCACACGCCACAGCCCACTCTCTCTCAGTCTTTCTGCGTGCTAAAGAGAAGAAGCAGAAAAAGGGACGACAAGAGTGAATAAAACAAACTTTGACGGCACGACACGGACACGTGGCTTAATTGCATTAAAGGAATATATAACTTTGTTTGTTGGCATCCTCTCTTCCCAGCCTCTGCACCACTTGGCTTCGCTCTCCTTCGGTGATAAAAAGCAGCAGCAGCGGCAGCCTCAAAGCATCGTCCTTTTGTTGACCTTTAACGATGGCAGAGACAGGGATAGCAGCTCAGATGCGGAGAGAGTGAGATGGAGAGTCAAGCTGCAAAAAAAAATCATTTAAAAATCAAATCAAAGTCACGCGCCGCAATATAATCAACAGACGAGGCCCGGGACGAACAACGCGTGGGAGGGGGAAGCGAGCGAACGCTCGAACGTAGTGCAGCCCAAGGTCAAAAGTTGGAGGGGCACGACAGGGTAGGACAGGGCAGGGCAGCAGGTGCGTAAGAAAGGTCCATCAGATGTCAGTCGTTGAACAATAAGCAGCTCCACGCGCCGCAAAGTATGCAAAGCCGGGGGAGGAGAAGGACCAAACACCCGCACCACAGTTGGTTCCACGTGTGTGCCACCTTTTCATCTGTATGTGTGTGTGTGTGTGTGTGACAGCAACAGCGAGTGAGAATCCCTCGCTCAGCTTTAACCTTGAACTTCACCGTTGCCAAGGCAGAACAGAACAGCGGGAACGGGAACAGGAACGGGCAGCGGTAGAAGGTGGCGAGAGCTTTCACTGTCGCTTAGAGCTTTTACGCTAACGCAGCCCGAAGAGTCCTTGAATGTGCGGAGTGGAAATTTTCTTGTTTTTATTCTACCTACGGCCTTGGGTGGCATTTCAGGCAGGACGGTAAAGCTCCCTCTCTCTCTCTCTCTCATAAAGCTCGCTGCCGTTGGCAGAGTGGGAGTGGCATGTGCGGAATAAGAAAGCTTCGCTTGGGTTGACTGTACTTCGGGTGACATTGCCAGAACATTCTCCTTGGCATTGCACGCTTGTGAACTTTCCACTCGCTCGCTCTCTGTCTCTTGCTCTCTCTCTCTCTGTTGGTGAAGGCCAGAACGCAAGTTTGTTGCCATTTGTATGGGGAGGTAGGGTGCTGCTGGAGGTGGCAAAGCTCTTGTCCCGCTGTTGCGCATTTCAGAGGTACGTCATTCCCCCCCCACCTACTAATCGGTGCCACACGCAAATTCAATTTGCATTTCGAAATCATTTTCATGGAAAAGGGAAACCTCAGCCAACCCCATAGGAAAACTATAGCATACTTATCTGCCAGGGAGAGCGCAGCATCATCCGTTTTCCCCATGTGGCAACTCCAGCCAACCGAACGACACGCCTGCTGTGTGGCAATTTGTTAACCGTTACGGATGGCCAGTCATTCCTTTTGGGTGGCTCTGCTCTGTGCTCTGCTTTTGTGAATGAACTTGAGGAAAGTTTCGAGCCTAGAAGGAGAGCAGGCGCAAGCACTGACTTCCTTGGTGGAAGGAAAAGTTCCCTGGCTATTAATAGCGCGCTGCTTCTACACCTTCTCCTTCTGCAACTCTCTTTAACACTCCACTGACCATTTACTTGGGTACTTTCCATTCGTGGCAACGCTGTCAACTTGTTTACTGCCTTTTCATGGAAGTTTTCCCCATCACGCACAAGTGGGAGAAGCCATTCCATGACATGCCATTCTCCGAGGAGAGCTCAACCTTGACCACGCATAACCTTGGCAGGGAACACCGCTTCGACGCAGTTCTAGAGGGTTTGTTATGGGTGACCTGTAGCCCAGAATGAAGGGCCAAAGAGCGTGCTTATCTCCAGTGCTTTTGTTGCTATAAAAACGCCTAGAAAAGACTTCATTATATCGTAACATTTCTATGCCAATTTCAATTCAAATTCTAAAAAAAAATCAAAATAGTTTGATAGTATGGGATGGTTGATTTGTTCATCCTTCTAGATATTCTTAAGCTCCTCGGGCAGCGGACTCTTCGAATGTTTATTCTCGAAATGCTGCTTGTAGGTCTTGGGATCCGGCATCTGGGACTTGCAGATGGCACACACATGCACTAGAGCCTTCTGGGCCGCCTTCTTCTGGTCCTGGCCACTGTGGCCCTGTTGCTTCTTAATCTTGGCCTGCTTCTCCGCGGACTTTGCCTGCGACTGGATCTTCTGATGACCGCGTGCCATTGTTATCGAATTCGAAATTTTGTAAATTAAACATTTTATTTCGTTGCTCGTTTGAACAGACCAAGAAGTTGGGTTTAGTTACAATTTGAATTTATTTTTAATGTAAACGGAATGTTCAGAAACTGCTTGGATCGCTGGAACTAAACGGAGGGGTTTCAAAGAATTCTGAGTCTGCTTGGGTTTTATATTGGATTATAGTTTGACAAAGTTTCAGCTACAGTTTGATGCATACTCGTACTTTTTTCTGGGTATTATTATGCCACATTGCCGCAGAAACTGAGGTTTATCAGTGGTGCTGGAACAAAGTTCTATGCAACAATATCTAAGCACGCTTTCAGTGCCATTTATGTTGAGGTTTACCCAAGCAGCAGATACTTCAAATATTTATACTTATTATACATATTTCTAGGCTTAAATCTGCCATCTTACAAGTACTCCAAGACGCTTGGCCCAACACTCTACTCTGTACACAGGCATCGTTATCGGTTATCGTTTACAAAGGACCAAGACAAACATTTACATAAGACAATGCGATGAGGCGGCATTTGCCTGCCATCCATCCCCTCTTGCCCCACCGATTGGCTTATTATTTTTGGGAATTTTGAACTTATTATCGATTCCAATGTCAAGTGTTTGCCGTGAATTTCTTTTTCATTCATGGAGTGGGAATTTCCTTGCCCCCATCAAATCTACTGCCTGCGAAAGTCACCCCAAAAACCCAGGAGGGGGGGCCAAGCTACTTTCCGTTTCCAGCTTCCATTCGCTTCCATGCTCACCCCACTCTTCCAACACGTGCCCCGGTCGTTTGCGGGGGGAGGTGCGGAGGGTATGGGTGATGGTGGGGCATGGAATAGCTTCGACTGGGAGCTGGGATCTGGAACCTGGGAATGGGATGCTGCTGCGACTGAGACTTTGGATTTTTCGGATGCTGCGCAGTTTGTTGTTGCTCCCCAATGCCCCCCACCACCTCCCCATTCGCTCAACTTCAAGGTTAACTTCCGGTTCTCATTCTCCACCCTTAAGCGCCCCCTTAGGCCTGTTCCTTGCCCAACTTGTCGCTGCTTGTGCGGCCGGGCGCCATATTATTGTGGAGAGGAAGTATTATGTAATCTACTCCTAGCAGAAACAGAAAACAAATTGCGATTCAGAATGGACACAGGGACAGGGGATCCAATCCGCTTCCTGTTCGTTATGTGGGTTCGTTCAACTTGCGTTTGCTCTGCGGTCATAAATCTCTTAGGACAGAGCGTCCTGGACGGAACCAGGACTATATGCCAGGACATCCTGCTGGTTCGTTGACTGCGAGGTCAATGCCTGCAAAAACCGCTCTCCCCCCCACCACTCCCATTTTTTTTTTTGTATTTAATATTTATTTTTTTTTGCTGATGATTACATTCTGGCGTGCCTGGACGTCCCCTTCCTTCGCCTTGCTGGCAACTGGCACTGCCATTAAATTGATGAATTAACGTTTACATATTGGCCAAAGCTTTTCATGGCATTAGCCCTTGGGAGCTCCTACTCCCGCCCGCACATTCCCACCACCAACAACCGAATTTCCATTAAAAATATGTATGTATG
Organism: Drosophila bifasciata; assembly: GCA_009664405.1. Taxonomy (NCBI): domain Eukaryota; kingdom Metazoa; phylum Arthropoda; class Insecta; order Diptera; family Drosophilidae; genus Drosophila; species Drosophila bifasciata. The sequence continues at coordinate 39,719,839 of CM019043.1, forward strand.
GTCGATTATTTACATGTATAGTACATTAGGGTGTATCCATGTCATACATGTATCCATGTATCCATGTTTAGGATTCCTGGAATAAGCACGGGGTGTGGCATCATGTGGTAGAGTCTGATGACCCTTGGCATGTAACGGGGCAGAGAATAAAGAGTCTAAAATAGATACAAATATATGTATGTACCTGTGAAGCTCAGGAATATTTAGGTATTATTTTAATTATTATTTTGTTTTTATTTATTATATTTTCTTATTTATTTTTAATGCATTTCCCAGAAATAAATAGTTGAAATTATTTTGTATATTATTTAATCATTTTTATAGAAATCATTTATGTATAGAAATATCTAGCTCAAGAAGCTACCATTTATTTTTAAATATATACCAATAATAATATTACATTCTATCTTAATTTAAGAAAAAAGAAAATATACAAAAAAAAATTGTGACTTGTAAAAATAAGTTTCTGATAGAAAGGACTTTAATTCGCAATTTCCAAATTAGTTTTGCTTAATATAAAAAGAATTTCGTAATCGAAAGCAAAGTATTAATTCATACTTTTAAAAAAATCCAAACGAATTCCCGCACAAAATCTTCGATAATGTAACCACAAATAATCGAAATGGAAACACAAATTGGGCCAATTATAAACATTGTTTTGTATAGGTATTCTTTGTTCTATGTATTTGTTTGTACCTGTACATTCCATAGATATAGATATGTATATCCCATAAAATCAAATTAAATCCCACAAATGCCAGCTACATACAACAAAAACAGATATGACCACAACAGAAAAATTGATTTCCAGTCCAGCAATAGGCAAGCTAAAAGCAGAATAAAGAATAAGCCAAGAACAATGCTCGTAAAGTCTGACCAAAGAGCAAGACTGTGGCAGTGGCAGTGAAATTTCAATGTCAGAACTATTGAGAGCCCCATTACCCCCGCCCCTACCCCCTACCCCCTCGGCAAAGGTCAGGGTAAGCAAATGGTAATGGAAATGAAAATAGAAAAAGAAAATGGATAGATGGAAACTTTTGCTAAATATTTACAGAAAACTATTCAGAACCGCACCATACCCCACTCTACACCACCGCTGCTGCTGCTGCCCTTCCTCTACTGACTACTACGACTAATTGTGACTCAATTCGGAATAGTTTTGGGTCATTTGCTTGACCCGTGGACACCACCACCACCACCACTACCATTGACGTGTCAGCGTTTCTCTGAGTGCGTCATCATTAACGAATGGAAATGCAGTGGTGTGAGTGTGGGGTGTGGGTTGTATGGGTGCCATCAGCGTAGCAATTGTCTGATTTTGTGGCAATGGCAGTGCGGACATTGGTCTTTGGTCTTTTGACTCTACCCCTATCCTACCCACACTATTCCCTTACCACCCTCTCTGTATGCACCACACAATACGATTATTCTGTCTGTTTAGCTATTTTTTTTTTTTTTTCCACTGAACTTGAAACGCTCCGTCGCCATTGACATGCATCGAAGGCGTGAAAATGTGTTCGATATACAGTATATTTTTTTGCTGTTCTGTGTGGATCTGAAGTTTATTTATGTTATGGCTACTCTTACTCCACCCCACCCTTCGCTATGTAAACCCTTTTGGATTCTAGGAAATCATTTTCTTGCCGAACTTTGCTTTGGATAATTGCTGAAACCTTGAAATCAACAGACACTGGTCACTGGGGGGGCACTGGCACTGGCACTGGGCAACTTGACACAAAATTACATAAATATACGATATACGAGCTACGAGCTACGAGTATTGTGAACAAATAAACTGTACTTTGCTTCGTATGACAGAAAAAACAACAACAACAAATTAAATTAAAGCGGAATTGAAAACGAGAAAGAACGTACGGAGTCGCTTCGAACGCGACTCTACTTTTATACCCGTACTCAGTCAGTACACATGTGATTTATGTGGAATTTTAAAATGTTTTATCAGTTTTTACATTTTACATTTTTGCTACATCTGTCATCGACATCTACATCTACATCATCTACATCAGTTCTCACAACAACACACGTACACTGCACGAGGCAGCATGTTTGAGCGTGAGTGTGTGTGTGCAGCGACAATCAACCCCAATAAATGACTTACGGCGCAAGTGGAAGGGGACAGCTCGTAGCTGAAAATTCATTTGATCATTGTGGCTACAATAATGATCCGATCTGAACCAAATTCGGGAATCTGGTAGATATGGTCATTATCTACAAAACTGCATTTTTATTTTTTTCTATCTTCAAAATTGTGGTTTTTCGTCTTTTGTGGGGGCGGAAGTGGGCGGGGCGGAATTTTTAAACTTTTTTCTAGGAGTGAGAGCATACATCAGTCTGGAAAAAATTTGGTTGCTCTATCTCTTTTAGCCTTCGAGCAATGGGCGACGAACAAGACGGACAGACGGACAGACGGACAGACGGACGGACAGACAGGGCTATATCGACTCGGCTATTGATGCTGATCAAGAATATATATACTTTTATATGGTCGGAAATTACTCCTTCTCTATGTTACACACATCCACTTTTAGCACAAATACAATATACCCTTTTACTCTTCGAGTACGGGTATAAAAAAGAAGAGCAAAGACTTTTGCTTGGGTATCTTGTCCATGTGGTCGCTGTGTGACGCCGCCGCCATTTCCCGGTAATATGACGAGTTCAACGCTTCTGGCCGGGAGTCCGTTTTGGGGCAGAAGCGTGAGAAATTTGTGACAGGGAACGGTGGAAGTGGGTCGGGGGAATGCGTTGGGATTTCAGTTTCACTAGAACTGACTGTGATCTCAAGCAAGATAATAGAATAGTTGGGATAGGAAACACATGAACACATGTACTCCTTGGAAGAGAAAGGTGTGGGGTGTTTTGGGGCTGCTTAGAGGCAAGCTGTTGGCTGAGCTTCCGTTTGAATGGAAGAAGATTTGGTGAATGAATAAAGGTTGACTTGTAGTTTCGTTGTTTAAAAAAGAAGTGAGAGATATGTAAATGGTGTTTAGGAATGGCATAGGAGAAAGGTGAAATGGATGCTCAGGGTGTGTCTACTGCTTAAAGTTTCAATGAACAATCTAAAGGCCAATCAACTCTGTTGATCCGATCCTCATCCTTTAGTTGCCATGTCCATGCTAACGGTATTCGCTGTGTCTATGTGTGTGTGTGTGTGTGTAACACGATCCTGTCTCGCAGGAGACCCTCGTGTATCTCGCGTCTCTCCTCTGTCTCTCCTCTGTCTCGTCCTGTTTCTTGGCCATTGTCTTGTGCACTTTTCAAGCAGCTGCTGCCTGTCCCTGGCTGGTCGGTCATTCGATATCGCTGCCCTTCTGTCTCTCTGGGTGCCTCTCTGTTGCCTCTCTGGGGGTCTCTGCTTTCCGTTCACTGACCTCCTTAACGAGTGGCAAACGAATGAAAGTTTTCGGCTGAATATGCGTCATGCGGCCGACAAAAGTAACAAACTGTGAAAAGTATTTCATAGAAAATTATTCATACATCATGATCTACGCTTGATAGAGATCTTCAGAGAGCGACAACGACGGAGAGCTGACCCCAATAGTGGCGGCAGCCACTCGAGCCCCCCGACATTCAAATCTCTTTTGCTGTAGCCACCCAAAAACTCTCACTTTTTATACCCGTACTCGAAGAGTAATAGGGTATATTGTATTTGTGGTAAAAGTGGTGTAACACACAGAAGGAGGCGTTTCCGACCCCATAAAGTATATATATTCTTGATCAGCATCAATAGCCGAGTCGATATAGCCATGTCTGTCTGTCCGTCCGTCTGTCCGTCTGTCCGTCTGTCCGTCTGTCCGTCCGTCTTGTTTTTCACTCATTGCACGAAGGCTATTAGAGCTAGACCAATCAAATTTTTTTTTCCAGACTGATGTGATATCTCACTCCTAGAAAAGTGTTTCAAAATTTCGCCCCGCCCACTTGCGCCCCCACAAATGGCGCACATCTGTGGCGTCCACAATTTTAAAGATAGCAGAAAAACGGAAAATGCAGAATCATAGAGACAGCCTATATCTATCAGGGGCCCAAATCTGAATCGGATCGGATCATTAATATAGCCACAATAGAGGAAAAATATATGAAAAAACTTCGCTCCATCCCTTTCGCACTCACACAAAAATCGAGTCGATTTGGTTTTTTTGTATTTTGTGTCGCCTGGATCTGTGAGACTATAAGAGCTAGAGCAACCAAACTTTTGGCCAAGACTCCTGTGATACCAAACCTGAACAAGTGTATTTCAAAATTTCGCCCCGCCCCTTCCGCCCCCAAAAAGACGAAAGTCCACAATTTTGAAGATAGGAAAAAACGAAAAATGCAGTATTGTAGATAATGACCATATCTACCAGATTCCCGAATTTGGTTCAGATCGGATCATTATTGTAGCCACAATGATCAAATGAATTTTCAGCAGCGAGTCGCCTCCCCTTGCCCTACGCAACAAAATATACATTTTATTAGGGTTGATGGCAGCAGCGCTGCAGTGAAGCTCTCTCACACGCACACTTACGCTCAAACATGCTGCCTCGTGCAGTGTACGTGTGTTGTTGTGAGAACTGATGTAGATGATGTAGATGATGTAGATGTAGATGTCGATGACAGATGTAGCAAAAAATGTAAAATGTAAAAAATGATAAAACATTTTAAAATTCCACATAAATCACATGTGTACTGACTGAGTACGGGTATAAAAGTAGAGTCGCGTTCGAAGCGACTCCGTACGTTCTTTCTTTTTTTTGCACCCGAGTGCCGCTGGAGTGCCTCGCCTTCGACTGCGGGCACGGCTGCCGGTGAAAATCATTCGGATTCGGCTTGGGAGTCAGGGAAGTGGGTGTCGAGGATGGTGGGATGGAGGAGCCACAGCCAAGGGTTCAACAAACCTTCGGTGAACTCTCCGAGTGCGGAGCAATGACACTTGATGGCCGCTACGGAGCCCTACGATTTGATCTGCATTCAACCTCACTTTCTTTTATATCTATTTATCTATCTATCTGTAGACCAATCTCTTTTCGCTCTCTTCTGCCTTGCCCTGACTACAGCTGTTGCCGTTGTTGCAACACTTTTTTACTTTCTTTTCGGTGAATTTTCTCTTGCTTTCGCGATACCCTTCGAGATACAAAACAAAGCCAAGTCTAATCTGTTTCTATTGTGTCCTCCAGTTGCTTTTAGACTCCACTTTTGATCTAATCAAAGGCAAGGCTTTCGATGATTATATTCTATACATATACCCCATAAAGGGTATATCAAAAATTCAACAATAATTTTCTTGTGTTATAGTTTTCTTTTCTCTGATTTGTCTTTGCTTTCTGGGCCTGGCCTACCGATAATTGTTGGCCACCTACCCCCCCAAAAAACGAGAGTTTGAACTGTTTGTTGCCACTGTTTGTGTACCGCCCCATTACCCCCACCCTTCCCCACATCTGGGTGGAAAAGAAAGTGTTGAACTTTCGTTGTCTATGTCTCAATTTCTTGTTTGGCTCACGGCGCTGCAGAGATTTCATTTATTCGGGTTCGTTTTCGTGTTTATTGAAGCAAACATTAAATTGCTTTTAATGGACAAACAACAAAAAGTGTGCTGCACTCCACAAGATGCAAAGATTCGATTTTTGTTGATTTTTTTTCCAAGGGGAAAGCGCAGAAAATTGTCTATGATTGGATGCAAAACATTGGCCAGGGATCCTGGCTTGCAACAGCTGCCAGAACGCGATGCAAGCCTTAATGTCGCTTAAAATGTTTTTAGTTGCCGGCGAGGGTCATTAAGAAAGTTTGCCGGCTGCAGATTGGAGTTTTGGGGACCTCAGAAAAGGGAGTAACCAACAGGATGTACGACATCTTCATTTCCGTATCGACCCAGTGGTTCCAGTCTGTGGTTATTTTTTATGGCCCTGTCCTCATCCTTTTTGCGGCCAACAGCAGTTGCAGTTGCAGTTTTTTTATATGCGCTTGCATAAACGATTTTCTGTGCGTGTGTGTTGGCGTATGTGGCTGGAATTGGATGTCTCTTGGACCAGGCCAACGTGTCACTGCAGTTTCTGGGTCAGCAGCGACAGCGACGGCGGCATCGGCGGCGTCAGTGAAAGTCGAGACGCGGGCACAAGGTGCAATGCTTTGCATAGTTACAGGAACTCGAACAGGAAGGGGGGGGACGGGGTTGGGTATGGTAAATCATACTAAAAGTACATGCACAGTTACAGGGTGTACTAAATACATACGATGCGTGCACAACTGATCATTAATAAGAGTATCTAAATAAGTGATGGAATGTGGGCATTGCAATTTAATTTAATATTTTTAATATTTTAAATTTTAATTTTTTATTAAACCGATCTACATTTTGAATGTATTTATTTAAGTATATTTGTATATAAATTAAATGTTTTTTTTATTTAAATTAAACTTTTAAATTAAAATTCGTACAAATGAAATATATTCTATTAATTTTTAAGTATTAAATACTTTGATTAAAGACTTTCTAATTTATTAATATATAAAAATAAATATAGTAATAATTGTTAATAATAACTAAATTAATTAATATATTAATATTATATTAGATATTATTATAATATATTTTATATTAATATTAATTTAATTTCAATACATTAATAAATATTAATATTAATTAATTAAAAATAAATTATATATTATATTATAATTATATTATATATATTATATATTATATTATAAATATATTAAAATTACTAGTATTAAAAATATGAATATTACAATTAAAATCTTAATTTCATTTGTTTGTTTTTAAAATTTAATAAAAATGGGCGTGTCTCTGTTAGTATCCCCTTTTTTCTCTATGTGTTCACAATCTTAGTTAATGTTTTGTTTTATATATTTATGTGCATTTTCTGTAAGAGCTTTTAAACATTTCAGTTCCATTTTCTGTATACAAAGCACTTAATGGATATTCCTGATTTGGAATTAATGCTCGTACTTCCCATGTACACCCCATCCATACACTCTCCCATACATTCTCAAATTATTTCCATAAAATTAGCATATTATCACTTATGGCCCAACCCTCCCTCGTCACGAACAGCTCACTAATTAACCCCCAGAGGAGGAGACAAAAAGGCAGAGAAAATATACTTTTACTTTGGAATTGCAAATTCTTGGTCTACTGGAGTACACCACCACCTCGCTCCTCTTCGCTCGCTCCGCTCTCACTTGAGGAGCAACAAAAACAGAAACCGAAATGAAGCGAAATGAACTCCCAAAGCAAAAGCAAAAGCAACAAAAATGAGCACCACGACTCGACTTCTGGCATAATTAACTCAATTAATGGCAGAGCCCAGAGCCCAGAGCCAAAAATAAACTTTTCTTTTCTTTTCATTCAAAATTCTGCGCCACTTTCCTCAGTCTCAGCCTCAACCTCAAACTTCAATTTCGAGCTTCAGTTTCGAGCTTGGAGTTCGAAATGTGAATGTGTTTTTTTTTTTTGTTCAACTTTTGAACCCGCTCTACCATTAAACGGGGTCACCAAACACAACTCTGCACTGCCTAGAGGCATCGTCTCCCCCTATCCTCTAGCCATGGTACAGATTTCACTCTCGTTATTGAGATGTTTCCCCCCTGTCTGGCTTTCATCAATTGTTGTCTAACAAATTTGTTATTAACAATGAGCCCCCCCTCCCGCACTCTCCCACTCGCCCTTCTCTTCTCAGTGTATTGACCAAAATGATAATCGAAACAAATGAAAGAGTAAGCGAGAGAGAGAAAGTGAAAACCGTTGACAAAACGAAAGAAATTTTGAAGAATTGTTGCCGTCAGACAAGCAGGCAGGCCGGGCAAAAAGTAAAGCAGAAAAATGACACAAAAAGTAATGCCAGAAAGCCAGAAAGCCAGAAAGAAAGAAATGAAAAGAGAAGAAAAAAGAAATACACTTTCGCTTTAGCTTTCAATTTCATTTCAAACGTTTTGTTGTCTCTTTACCTCCCTCTCTCTCGCCCCCCGGGGGCTGTGGCGCATGCGTAGAAACCTAATAAGCGACACGACACGAGTCTGACTCCATTGGCTTTGATTTTGATTTGGTTTTGGAATAGTAGCTATAATCCGTCTATAGGTCGATCTCTTTCTCGTTGATTGGGCAGCCCTGGCCACTGGTTGGCCATTTCCAATGTTGGTCTAATGTCCAAATCACTCGATGATTGGGCCGTTGAACTTGTGGCCGTAATTGTTTGTCAGTCCGGACCATGAAATCCCTTGAGTGATCCAAGACAACGACAGTCATGTCTTGGCTGCCGCCGTTTTTTATCTGCTTATAATGAGAAGTTAAATATGCGCCACTTTGGGCACCTGAATGACAGAACCGCTCAACAGCGAGGGCGGGGTTGATGAGCAATATTATTTATTGTATATTTTATTTATTAATTACGGAGCCTGCTGCAGGCATGCAATCCTGGCATGCTGCAGTGGCCCGAACAGCCAGCTTAATCGTTGCATTGGCCATGTCTTGGCAGCCGCCGTTTGTATAAGTTACATGGACATCCGATGGCATCTTAGCCGTCGTTGTATGGGAAAATGTACCGCTACTTTGGGCCACCTGAATGACAGAACCGCTTAACCGCGAGGGCGGGGTTGCCGTATTGTAAGAGGAGCAGCCTGCCATCTGCTCAGAGTCAGTTGTTGAATTTCATTTGGAATATTTGTTATACTTTTTTTTTGATTGGTAGTGATGGAGCTGCTGTGGTAGCTAAAATTCTGTAAATAAAAGTGAATTTCATTCATGAATCTCGCCCCACAGATAAAGCTTCCCAAAGGCACAACAAAAAACAATATCCAAGAGCTCTTGAACTTGTGGCTAAAAAGGTAGAGGCAAAGGCAGTCTCCTCTTCCCTTTCACTCCCTCCACAGCCAAATATTGTTTCATGTTCATGAACAGAAAACGCTTTTGTATGGGGGGTATGGGCTATACTCGTATTTGAGGTTAATTCGCATAATTCATTGCAAAGACCCTCAGCGGCAATTATGAGGTTATTTCAACGTACGCCTCCTCCTCCTCCACTCTACGAGTACGTGTATCTGTGTATCTGTATCTGTAGCTGTATGCTGCATCAGTAGTACTTGTATCTGTGTATCTGTCTGTGTTGACTGTTTTCTGCCTGTTGTTGGTGGATTGTCGCGCTCTCTGGGCATTGAGCTTGGCCTGGCCTGGAGCTCGGCTCATGGGAGCTTTGCCAATGCTGCTGATCCGCTCGAGGGCCTCGAACGACACTTGCTAATTGTCTCTGACCTTTTTTTTTTTTTTTTTTTTGGCGAGGCGGCTCTTGCCTTTCGAGCACGCCGAACGCATACAAAAAAAGCCTGCTGCCAAGTCAGCAAAGGAAGTACACGATAAACCAAGTAAAAAGACAACAACCAAAAAAATACGAAATTAAAGAAAACCGAAACCAAAACTGAAACCAAAACCAAAACTGAAACCAAAAGTTGCCTTTGTCAATTGGGTTAGCAGACGGCGGCGCTTTCATTTTCAGCGTTCATTGACTTTTCGACTGCACTGTGTCGCCTTCCCCTCCTCCTATTCGAGAGTGCAGCATGTGAAAAGAAAGTAAACATTTTTTGGTTCCGCTCCAGTTACGCGTCTTCTCCTCTGTCTCTGTCTTGCACCCTCTTACACGCCTCCCTCCATTCTCACCCTCTGTGTGTGTGGTGTGTCTTGCCTCTCGCAGAGCAGCCCCTGCCCCTTGAGCGCTTACTTTTCAAAGTTCAAAAACCTCTTCGAGTTTCACTTTCGCTTGTCTACAGTTGCGCAGGCGCCGCTGCTGTCTCAGCCGCCATACATACATACACGTACAGTGGGCACAAAGTGGCAAAAGTACAATGAAAATTATGCTACCAAAATTTACACTTTTAGAACAGAATTTATCTGAATATTTATCCCAGACTAGAAACAATGATTGATCTTTGGTGCATTCAAGTCACTTTTATTTTGTTTAACATATCCCACTGTGCCGCTCCGTCCCCCTTTACCCTGCCATCGCTGCTGCTGCCTTCGTTGCCTGTTGCCAAAAGCCAAGAGAAATTTTTAGCGTTTCAAAACGCAGGTGAATGGCCTCTCTGGATATAACCGCCGCACGTGAGGCAGAGGCTGTGCATGTAGGCAGGCATTTTGGCCAATAATTAAATTCAAATCTGCTCATTGGACTGCCGAAAAAGTCAATCGACAAAGCAGCCAAAACACCCTGAACTTCAGACAGAGACTCATCCACACCCCCCGCTCTAAAACAGCCTGGCGTTGTGCTTCCTCCCCCCAAACCCCGCCAAACCCATACCAATAAGACTCCTACTCCAAACAAATGTGTGGCCACAACTAATTCACAAATTGTTTTGCATTTAATGCGAATGTTTTGTCGCCTTGAATTAAGGTTAACGCAGGGGAGGCGGCGGCAGCGGCAAAAATCATTTACAGTTTGCAGTTTTAGTTTCCAAATTTTGATTTCAGTTCCATTTGGTTGGAGTTTTATTCATGGTTTTTTTTTTTACAATAAATACAGAGTCCAAATTGTGGCAAATTGTGTGTGGAGGGAAAACCTCCAAAATATTTATGGCATTTATGTAGTTTTTTTTGTTGGATTTCGTTTTCAATGTTTGTCCGAGGATGTTTGGAAATTGGGTCACTCGCAAAAGTCGCGTGCGAGTCGCGGCGCGATTTTCAGGGGCGACGTGCACACTGCAAAAAACGCGCGGGCGATTTTAATCGCCCTCAGGGCCTTATAAATTTCTCCTTCGATTCGACGGTTTTTTCTCTCCCTCTTGCTGGCAGTTTTTCTCTGTTTTATCGCGCAAAGTCCGTTGACTTTCGTTTTCATAAGCGAAAGTGTACTCCATTTATTTTTCGTTTTCAAGTTTTTTGTTTTTTGTTGCATTTCTTTCGGGCCACAAACGGGTTTTGTTTTTTTTTCCAACGTCTTTTTCTGGGTCAACGAAAAGTTTTTGTTGTTGTATTTTTGTATCTGCGGCAGCGGCAGCGTCGCAGTGGAAAGTGTTTTTGTAGGGGAAATGGTAGCGAATGTCAATTATTTTGATATTTGGACATTTAAATTATAATTCCGAGGGCTACAAGAAGAGGTGGGCAGGGAGCCGGGTGTCGGGCATCTCATAGTTGGAGTTGATTGAACCCTACGGTAGAGTGAAACTTCCTACAGCTTTGAAGGCAAAAGAAAGTGAATTTCAGTTGCGGTCTGCACACACACACACACACACACACACTCGTGCATCAACTGGGTCGCATCTCCGCCCAGCCTTCAGCACCTTCAGCCCAGCCCCGTTCAGCCCCGCTACCTTGTTGCTGTAACAAAATGATAGGCGCTAACAGACGGTTGTCGTTTTTGTTTGTAGTTGGATTGAAGAAAAGATTTGAAAAGTGAAATTAGTTTTATGCATTTGTGATTAAATTATTAAATGATATTTTTTAATTTATTGGCTAGGTAGCCAGAATTATATTTGCACTCCACATATCATTTAATCATTAATCATTTAATTGACATTTACAGGAGATTCTACATTCAGAGAATTAATATTTTATAATATAATATATAATTAATGTTAATATTTTAAATATTAATATTTACAGTTAGATTTACATTTTTTTAGCAATAATTTTCTGCGGGAGTGGAATTTTTAAAAAGTGCTCCTGCTTTCACTTACATTTTGACATTAATATAAACAAAATAATTTACTTAAATTAACTAAATAAATAAATAAAATAAATATAAATAAAATATACGATATAAATATCTAATAATATCTAAAAAAATCTTAGAATAAATATATTTATTACCAGTTGAAATATTATATTTTATATTATATATTATTTTTATTTTTAATCAATATTGAACATTATATAGATTTTTATATTGAAATCAAAGAGAATTCTATTTAATTTTACTTTTCTGTAACCACCAAATACTTACTGAAATTATGGATATTTTTTTATTTACTCTGCTATATTTCTTTGAGGATCGAAATCAAATTTAGTTCGTACCCTCTTCCCTGCCCGATTCCTGGGAATTATTGGCTGAAAGTAATACGAGTACATTTCGCCTTAAATTATTTTCCTTTTATTATGGGCTTTTGTCAAAACTAATCCGATCGAACCATTTTCAACCATTATATGTGTCATGGCAAGTTCTGGATACTGCTGTGCTCTTTTATGATAAATTGTAGGCTTTGGGTGGCTATAGGATGAGCAATAACTCACATTTCCTGCTGCCCTGGATCCGGATCGACCTCAATTCACGCATAAAATCTGCAATCAAATGTAAATGCGAAAAGCTCCTAAGCCCGGTCGTTGGGCTTCAATATTTTGCGGGGGGTGGGGAGGGCGAGCTTTGCACGGGACACAGGGCAAAATTGTATGCCGTTTGTGCCCTGATTGGGGGTTGATTCTTTGGCTTCTGGCAGCACCCCTCCGGCCGGAAAATGGTGCCAAGGATTGGGGAGTGCTGAAGAAATTGTCACGTATACGTCGCGTATGCCAGCAATTATGTACGATACTATATGTAAGCGGGGTGAATCCAAAATAATCTGAAGGTTACACACGGCTAACATTGCCAGGAAGGGTGGAGGGATGAGTAGAGAGATAGAGGCAGCTTTCTCGGCCGATGCGCAATTCAATCAGTGGATGGAATATATATATATATTTGTATATAAGGAGCAGGCCAAGCTGTGGCTCCCGGGCCTATCCTTTATGCTTGTGCTGGCTAAAATATATGCAACCTAATGTCAGGTAATGGCAGGTTAATGGTTTTAGTGGGCGGAGGTTCAGGTGGAGACACCTCCTTCTACATTAATCAATTTTCTCGCTCTCTGTCTGTCTGTCTGGGGCAGGGTTTCAAGGTCGCCCCATTACCCTGCAAATTACTGGGGTTGGACTTGGACTGGGTTGGTTCAGAGCCCTTCCCTAAATGCGTCGTAGTCCAAGGCACCTCCATTCTCCATACCATTTCTCTCTCTTCTCTCTCTCTGTCTCTTTTTCACTCACTCTCTTATATAATAGACTGTAATTATCTAGCGTAGGCGTACACCAATGTTTATTGCGCCGTGCGTATATTTTGTTGTAAGTCTTTCAATTCGGTTTGGTTCGTTTCATTTCGGTTCTCTTCAGTACAGTTTCGTGCTGTCATTGTGGAGGGAGGCTCCATCAAAATTCCTGTTGAGCGTCAGTCTGCCTCGTGCGTCTTTTGTCTGTTGCAGGGTGCCTTGTGACGTGGGTTTTGGTTCCTGGAAGATGAAGATGCATGCGACATAAATTGGTTTTCTGTTATGAAAAGCTTCTTAAAAATTTTTAAAAGGTTTTCCGACGTTGATTTTATGTAGAAAGTTTTGAGGGAAGTTTTCTTTTGTTTTATGATGTAAATGTAGAATACCTTATCAACAAAATACCAAACTTAGTCCAAGGTTAAAGTCAGATATAGCTCCAACTGGTTATCAAATAATGATATGGAATGCTCAGACTTTCCTATAATTTCCTACAATAAAATAAAGTAAATATACATTCAATTTGTAGGAAATATAATGAATCTAAGTAAGGCATATATGTATTTTCATATTATTGGAACAATTTCAAGCCTTTCTCCCTTTTCTCTGTGTATTATTCATATTATTATGAACTTCTCATAGATTAAATACTTTTATTAACCGAATAGTGTCAGCTATTAAAAATTATGCTATCGGAGGATGTATTTCAATTGTTGAACAATCGATTTCCGACAGTTTTCGATTCATCAAAGCTAATTCGTTGATCAGTTTCAGAGTGAATTAAACATCGAATTAAGAGAGAGCCAATCGAATGGCTAACTTCTTTACATCCGTTACGAGCATATCTAGTTACATATCGACTGACTATCGATTACTAATCGAAAAAGCAAAGACTTTCCTTTGGATATTTATTTTGGTAATAACTTATAATTGGAGGTCCCACCCCCAAAGGGTATACAAAGGCTTTGCCCTAGCCTCGCGATGACTTCTGAGTGGGGGGGGAGGGTGGGGCTTGCAATTTGTATTATAAATAAGCCCAGCCATGATAGTCCTTGAGCTCTCTGCCCGCCTACTTTTATGGTGTCTCCGCCTGCTCCTATTCCCCAAACTCCTTCCTATTTGCGTGTCACTGTGCCACCAGGGGTAGATAATGGGCGGAATGGAGAATGAGAATGGGGCAACCAACTGTTGCCGGCGATAAATGGCTGGCGGCAGTCGTTAGTTGAGCTGGTGGGTTGGGGGGCGGGGTAGGAGCCGGCGCCGCCTGTCTCCAGTCGCCTGCCTGTCAAGGACATCTCTTAGTCGTAATCCAAAATGCGCATAACATTTGACAGGCACTGTCACCCCCCCTTCCAAACTACACAGGGAAGAGGGGCTGGAGTGTTGGGTGTGTGTTGTGGCAACAATGTTTGATACGACTCCAAACGGAAGATGGGGGCTCTCGCTTTGCAATGCAAAAAAACTATGAGCAAACATTTTCAATGTCAGGGTGGGGTCTAGCTGTTGGCCATTCAGGAAGTGCTGCTCAGTGCCCCCCCTTGGACCCCTGCTTGGCCATGGAACTGCATAAAATGAATATCTGGCGATCACTTGATCGATTGCCGAAAAAAGTGTTTAATGCCATTCAGCTTGGAGACAGGAAACGGCCGTCGATAAATGCAGAAATAAAAGGAATTGAGGTTTAATATATTCCACACCCTCAACCATACCCGTCCGGCCCCCCCGCATGGAGTTTTGAATGACCCTGGTATATCGTATATAGAGTGTGGTTTTAGTGTGGAATATTATGAATATTATCAGTGTGAAGGCAAGGGGCATACATACATATATATAGGTTAAGATCTAGTTCTTCCTTATTTGTGGACCTTCACTCGGAAAATGATGTAAACTCTCCCTGGACTGACATTATTTACGAAATGAATTTTCCCAGTGTCGATTTTGCCACCTTGAATGTTCTTATAAACGACCTCGTATGAAGATTACCATAGCTTAAGATCACTTACGCAATCAGTCAGTCAGGCAGTCGGGCACAATCGTAAGTTGACTTCCATATATCAAGGCAACAAAAAGTTCTACCATCTGCCACCTTCAGATCGAATCAGAAATCAGCAATCAGCGATCATCATTCGGCAGTTGCCTCCCTTCTGGCAGGGGGTCTTAAGCGTAATAAGAGACTGAACGATCGGAGAGGCGTATTTAAATATATTCCCCGTTGCCCCGATATTTGTAAACATTCAATAATGAAGTGGAGCACTTTTGTTATTGCTTTTGTTTCTTATGAAATGAAATTTTATGCGTAATTTGATTTACAGCGCCGATCGATGCGATTATAGAACTATAATTTCGCATTTAGCCATGTGCCACATTTGAGCAGCAGACATGGACATGGATATGGCTATGGGTGGGAGGCTGCCTTGACTGCAGATTGTATAAGCTGTGTGGGGCGGTCATTCCATCCATCCCTCCATCCACTTTTCATTGCCTCTCCCCTTCCTTTGTTTGACCATAAACTGGGAAATACTTTTCATATCGCACTTGCTGTCCACTGCAGTTCCAGACACCCTGATCCCCAGTTACCCAGCTCCCCAGTCCCCCAGGTCCCCTGCTCCCTAGCTGCCCAGCTGCCCAATTCCCCTGCCTACAGTCGCTACCCTCATCAGTCTGATATAAACTGTAGGAATTCGACAATTAAATGGCTGCCAGTCCTTCCTCCTGATATTGTGCTCAAAGAGCTGCTTTGGCTGCTTCATTCTCGCTGATTTGGGTCGAGTGAGTGAGTGCCGGTGACTGTCCATCGCAGGAATCCTGAAATCCCGCACACATTTCTGCTGGTTCTGCTGGTTGTGGGGGTGGTGACTGGCATTTAATGGCTCCACTGGCCTAGTTATGTACGTTCGTCCCCCCTACTAAGCCTAAGCCTGCCCCACACTGAAGTCATAATATCAGAGGATTCTGCGCGTTAAAAGTTCTCGGGGTTGGAGTTTTGTGACTCTTGGCATACTCTATCTAAGGCAACTTCCATTGCCTGTTGGTAAGGGTATCCCATATCCACTATTCCCCCACACCGTTTGGAGCTTTCGTCAGCCGCTTTTGTTTTTATGGCCAGCTCTCAACTCTGACCTTGAATCCGCCCCGATTCCAACCACAAAACTCCCCTTCTGCCACACAAAACGTTTCTCGTGGAATTTCTCTCGAACAAAAATTCTCGACGCAATTTCATATCCAAGTGGTTGGGGTTGGGGTTGCAGGGGGTTGGTGGGTGGGGTTTTTTCGGTGGTTGGTTGTAATTGTGTAAATAGCAAAACGGCTCTAGGTTATTGGCTTGTGTGGGTTTTGCGCTGAGGTGGGTATGGGGCTGGGACTGGGGGGGCTGGCTGGAGCGTTTGTTTGCCCTGCCAGAGAGAGAGAGAGAGAGGGTGCTGGGCAGTGAGGGGGTGCCCTCTGTTTGTTTGCGGCGCCTCCTATGTTTGTTTAATAATATTTGTAAAATTAACTGGAATAGCCAACATCTCCCCGAGGGGGGGTGGGTTTGGAGTACCAGAGTCAGACGACTGGCCACTGGGCACACTTGGTGAGAAATTCACATTAACTGTAGCTCCCAGCAGGCAGCCTGAAATGAACGGCATAGATAATACATATACTGGGTAATAGAATTATCTTTTACATTTTTAACTCACTAAAAGGGGATTGGAATGCTACACCCATGATGATACACAAAGATTGTTTCAATCTTCTTACAGCCTTCAGCAAGCCATCTCGAATCAAATCCTGCTCGCTACGACTCTATTCCAAACCATTTAAATCCTAGATCTATCAATATATAACCATTGCTTATCCAATCCATTGCCATAACATTTTCCTATATATTCCTTACTCTGCATAAACCATCCTGCCTTTCCAATATGAACTCAACCATTTGGCATAATCTAGTCTTCCCCTTGCCCCCTTCCCGCCACACATCGCGACGTTCCATCTAAATAGACTTTGCAAGCCATCAACAGGAACCTCATCAACGTGGTTTTTACTACGCCATTGTCGAAAACCAACTCGGGATACTCATAATACGAGTGCGTAGAGGCACTGTTGAATGAGCGTAGGAGTTCCATCCCACCACGAGACGGGGGCTCTCTCTCGAATTCCCGAATGTGCGCCACGTGTAAATAAGCAATCAAGCAAATCGAGCCACCCACAACCGCACCCATGCTACAGCCCAGCGGTTACCCATAAAGAAGGCGGCCCAACGCCCACAAGCCACGTGCGCCACAGGCAGGAGCTGATAACCGAAAAACGGTGAGGCTCCCAGGCTTTTTAGCCTGCTGCCGAAGGCATGGAATGTTATTTTCAAGGACACGACCCCCACGCCAAACATTTTGTTTTCCCTCCCTCTCGCCCTGTGTCGCACTGTCAGCGCTCTCTGTTTTGCTGCTACCCCAAAAGGAGGATGCTGTGTGGCCTCGCCTTTGACCTTTCTGAAGGAGAGATTGCCGTAGCATTCGTTTTGGGGTTAGGCTATAGGAATACGCGTATATGCTGCATGTGACCCCCCCCGTCCCCGATAAGTGATATCTTTTGTGAGGAGTTCTCCAGGAGGACCCTCAATCAGGAGAAACTGGGTGTCGTGGGGGATGGGGGCTGACATTTAGTGGCACTCATTTGAAGTTCTACCAGGGGGAAAGCAAAGTGGATTGTGCCGTGCTGTTTGCACTCGACAAACAAAACAAATCGAAGGGAAATTTCTCTAAATAAATCTGCTTAAAATCAGAAATCACTTAGTCCCACCCCCGCCTTCACCATGCCCACGAGGAGAAGTTGGGGTAGGGAATACTTCGGCGCGTGTCCGTAATCAAGTGCAAAAACCAGAGAGGCGGCAGGAGTACCCTTCAGCAAACCCTCCGTAACGAATCCCATTTGGGGCCAGCGCGTGCAACACTTGTCAGCCGTGGCCGTGTGACCTTGACTGTAGCCAATGCCACCAGGCCAAATCTTCTTTGCCACAAGGCTCCCTCGTGTGTCTCCAGCTACGCCACCCCCTATTTTCCATCCCATTCCGCCCACAGCTTGTGTAATTTGCGCGCTTAGCATATTTTTAGGCACACCAAAGTTTCGGGGCACTTTTATTGTCACCCTTTTTGGGCACCCCTGACACCCCTGTCACCCCCTCGTTTTACGACCAGCCAGCCCCAATGCGACTCATCAAATGTTGGTCGTTTATTGGCACCGTAGAATAGGGAAAGTGGAAAGGGATCGAGGGACATTAACAGCTACATTTCTTGGTACTCAAGGGGAGGCAAAAAAGGCAGCATTTATTTATTTATTTTGTATTTATTATTATTCTAAAATAAACTAAAATAAATTTTGAATATAATATTAACATAAATTAAAGCGCTGATGTCGAGGTCTTTTGGTTTTTTTTTAAATAAGTTATTTGATCTTTTAGTGCTACGAGTGCTACAGGATTGACTTGTTTTTAAGGCTGTAAATCACAATGATTGATTTATTTTATTCTACATTTTAATGTGTTTTGTTTTTTATTTATTTATTTTTAATTTTATTTTCTTTTTTTCACTCAGACAGAAATTCAATGAAGTAAACCCCCAGCCACTATCAATTATCAGTTCTGGCTAATGTATGGTGTGTATGACTATTTCCTTAATAAGAAAAAAACCCCAGTTTTCAAGATCATCTAAGAATAATACACTTTATCCCTCCTACACTTGGCTTTTGTGAATCACGGGCAGTCTGGGAAATTATAATAAAAGAGAATTACTCATTGCGCTGCTCACTAAACAGATTCGAATATGATTTGTACTCATTCTACAAGTATGTACTATACTACTCGGGTAGGCCTACGATCTGGTATTCAATTTGTAAATTTTATTAGTACAGTAGATATATCTAAAGAAAATAAATAAGCATTCAAAAATGGATAATTTAAAACTCTGAGGTGGAGAATGACAAATTCAATAGTTTAAAAATTATGAAAAATCATTAACATATGCAAAATGATATTCCAAAATGATGGGACCGTTGGATCCGCTTTAGAGTTGTATTACTGTAGTTGTACATATGTTAAATTACGGTCTACACGAAACTCATTGCCCATTTGCCCAGCTGCAGTCGCCTCAAAAGCGCAGTCGCTGTCGCTGTCCCCCCTTTCCACCCACTCTCGGGAGCAACGCAAAAGCTTCGGTCGCTGCTATCAGCTATGCCGCTGCCGCTGCCCCGCTCTCTGTCTGCTGTCTGCTGCCTGCTGCTCTCTGCTGACGCCTCTGTCGACTGCAGTCCGTGCAGTTCAAGTTCAATGTCAAGCGCATTCTGCTTTTGTGCTTATTTATAAGTATTTCGTGTATTTGCTTTTTGTGTTTGTTTTTTTTTTTTTTTTTAAACTGTATTCAGTCTTCTTATTTGTCTGCCATTAACATACAGATATTATTATTGTTTATTTCGTTTATTTTACTCGTTTATTTGGTTGTTTATTTTATTTAAATGATATTTTTGAATTGTTGTTTTTTTTGGGCTGAGGAATTTTGATTTGATTTATTTTGAAGTTCATATTTATGACTAAATATCAGCAGAAAACAACATACATACATAAAAGTGCAATTAAAACGTTTCGAAAATCAATCAAAAATATAAGAAAATATTTGGATAAACTCTCTGGAAATTTGCATTAAACAATTATTAAGAGATCTACTAGAAGAAATAATTCGTATGTCAATTAGAAGTTTAATTTTTACATTCAATATGTATCAATGTTTCGTTTCCAATTTCCAACAGTTACATAAACAAAAGCTACATGGGATGGGGTTTGCCTCTTCATTCGAGAGTACTTTGATATAGGAAACCCTTACACAACAAACTGTCGCCAGGCAAGGGAATATGAGTATAAATCGCAATATTTAACGACTTGGCGCTAACCGAAACCGAAACCGAATCCGAGACCCCCCTCCCACTCTTCAAGTTCATGGTGGCAGGCCGAGGCCTTTCGAGTCGTCAGCCCACGCTCAAGGACAACTGGCGCATAATTCCAAATAAAAACGTATAACCATGTGCCTGCGTGTATGTGTACATACTTGGCGCAGAGGGGTCGGGTAGCTACTACTATGTATGTAGCTAGACCGTGGCCCAAACACGCGGCACATAAATGAAATTTATTATATGCTGCGCAAAAATGTTCTATACATTTGCCATATAATTTTGTTGGCGGGAATACGTTGTTGTTGTTTTGTTTTTGTCTATTTCGTTAATGAGAGCAGCTTGGGCGGGGAGCAGTCGGCTCCCATGCGCCCCACGGGAATATATTGGCAAAGGCTTAGTGCAAAAGTAACCCAAAAAGCAAATGTAGAAGTGCGTAAATTCCAGGGGTCCCTAGAATACCCTAGAATGGTGGAAGTAGAGCAAGCAGAAGGAGTGCTAGAACGTTCCCTGCCAGCAGTCACCGAAATACCCAACGTACCTATAGTACTGAGCATGGGGTATATGGGGGTATAAACCAAAGGCCTATGTGCTGCTGCTGACGACAATGGTTCTATTCTATGTGCCCCCCCTCAGCCACTACGATAGAGTGTGTGTGTGTGTGTGAGCGAGAGGAAGAGAGCAATCACATGCGTACGCACGCGTGCAGTTCGTCGAGCCGAGCGGTGCTTGTGTGTTCGGCAGGGAGGGAGGCAGGAGACGACGACGGAAACGAAGCTCCACACGCACTGGCAAAAACGCGTGCGTTGGTTGCGTGAGTTCTTTATTTTAGCGCGTGCTCTCATCAGCGCGTTGCCCTCTCTGGCTCACGCACTCGCTCTTCACGTCTCTCTCCATCTCTCCCTCTTTCTCTCACTCTGTTCGTGTGTGTGTATGTGACTCGTTCAATCAACTGCTAGAACTTTGCTAATTTCATCTAATCAGTTGACCTTGAATATTTGTTTTTATTCCCTTGTCCCCCTGTGCCGCCTGCCCCCTGCCACTGCCCCAGGCACAGCCACTAGCAAAGCCAACCCAACCCATCCCACGGGGTATTTATTTTATTCGTCTTTTCATTCTTACACACACACACGCACGCACTACAAGCACTGGAATTTGCTCTCTCTTCCGCTCTGCTGCTGCCGCCGCTGCCTCTACCGTTCTGTGCTGCTGTTTCGCCACCCCTTCCCCTGCTCTAACGACTCTTCTACACTCTAGAGTTGTTGTTTTTGTTTTTGCTTCAAATTTATTTGAGGCTTGTTTTATTTCAAGGTGAAATATGCGCAAATAAAAATTACCAAAACAACAACAACAAAAAATCTCATATCGAAAGGAAATAGCCAAAATATACAAACAGGCAGAAAGGTGTTGCTGGTGGGAGACTTTGGAGCAGCGATCTTTGGATACCCTGGAAATAGTATGTGCAAGTTTTCAAAGGGATTGAAAGTGTCAGCAAGGGCTTAAAGATTCGTTTATAGATTATAGTCTTATATACCCTAGGTGGAGGGTATTATATGAAAGTATCACCAGCCTAATTCTTGATACTCTCACTGACATTTTGCCGACTTCTACCTGTGCAGGTATTGCAGTTCTTCCCTTCCTTTTTACGTATACTATAATGCTACTGCAGTTCCTGCTCAGCCCACGCCCTACCCTCGCCCACATGCACCTTCACTATGCACCCACTGCAGTTCCTGGAACTGCTTGTCACATTTCACCTATTACTCATACGGCACACTGCACTGCTCCCACTTTCACGAAGTTCATTTGTCGCTTTCGCTGTCGCTGTCTCTGTCTCTGTTCTGTCTCCCCTTCTCTGAGGCCCCAACCACTTCCCACTTCTCTGGCGCGCGCAATCGTTCGTCTCCCGTAGCTTTGACATTGACTTTGAAGATAGCAAAAAGATATTGTGTATGAGTGCCTCTCTCTCTATCTCTCTGTCACCCTCTGTTTAAAATTAGAATATACCTACACACATTTTTGCACGGGTCTCTTATCGGCATTTGCCAGGGATGGGTGGCGGAGTGCGGTGCTTGGAGAGGGGAGTGAGGATGAGTGTCTTCCTATCGCCTGGCATCGACCGAATGAATGTTATCTCTACACGCGGTACGGCCGGTACTCACGCTCTGGCCAGACGCCCCCGTCCTCAACGCCACTGGACCCCCGCCGCCACAACACACATTCACACACGCTCACACACTCACAGACAACAACAGCAATAACAACGTTGATTTGATTATTTGGGCAAATTCATTTCGCGACTCTTATCGCCTCAAGGTCACGGGCAAATACCAAAACAGGCACACACACATATGCAGATATAGATATACGCCATAGAACAGGCGCGACATTGAAAATAATCGCTTTCGTCGGTAGAAAGAAGAGGAAGAAACCGCAAATATGTATTTTTGTGTGTGTGTGTGTGTGTGTTTGTGTGTGTGATAAGCACCCGTTGATTGAGTGAGGGGGGTTAAAGCGAAAGGGGAAAGCAATGAGTGTGTTTCTGTATCCAAGGGATATACTCAAGACCCAAACCATTCCCGAAATAAAAACACAGGGTATTATTTTTTTTGTTTTCATAATTTTGTTGTTTGATATATTTTAAATACTTATGCTTAATATATTATTCACATATTCCATTCTTTGGGGGGGGTAGGGGAGGTGTATTTCGTTTAAAACAAACTGTAATATTATTTTATTTCACAAATACAAATTTTTTATTTTTTATTTTTATTTTTTTTTGATAATTGTTTGCATTTTTATGGAGATTTGAATTCGATTTTTGGATACATTTCTTCGCTCTCTCTCTCTCTCTCTCTCTCATTCACATTCGCTGTCGCATTTTTCAACCTTGTTTTTTTTTTGCCAAAAATTCTCATTTTTTAAAATTTTTTTTTTTTTTTTTTTTTTTTTTTTAGCAGTTCGAGTTGTGACTGTCTTTTTGAAAATATATTCATGTGTGTATATGTATATATATATATTTATATTTATATTTTTGTTATAGATATTATTTATATGGTATTTATATCATATGCCTCAGCTGGAGTTACGTTCAAATTTTCATTTACTGTTTCGATTTTTCCCTTCAATTGGGGCTGTTACGTTACGTTCAACTCTTACGTCTGTCTACGATTACGTTTTACATATTTTACGTGTACTTTTTACGCTTAATTGTCGCAATTTCATTGTTTCAGTTGTCGCTGCGCCGTCGTTTCGATGGGGATCGCTCATCATTCAGCCAACTCCCATCAAAATTCTGATGATGATCCTTTATCCCGCCTATATCCATATACCATGCTGAATAGTATAGTAGTTTTTACATAAAATATTTCACTTTTAGATACACAATACGATTGTTTGTTTGTTCTGGCTAAAAGTTACGGACAATGTTACACATACATACACCTACTACACACAGACATCAAAATCGTTTCATCTAAATACATATCTGTATATGTACTATATCCATATACTATAGTCAATTATTGAAGTGTGATATTTCTGTTAATCTTTGTGGGTTTTTTTTATTTTGTTAGAGCCCTTTTCCTTCATCCTTTCTCCTTCTTTACTTTGCATAAATTTTAAAAGAATATAATATTTCTTGTATGTAGATTTTTGCAGCTCTTCCTTAACGGATTTTCCATCCCATCCAAAAATTTTGAACCTTTTCTAATATAAAGTTCTCGTTTTCCTCTCTTTGTTTTGTTATTCATTTATACACATAAAATTGTTGTTGACTTAATTCTGATATAAATACTTGAGATATAATTTGGTGAGTATTTTTTTTTACAGACGCGGTAGTCAAAGAAAAAAAAAAAACAAAAAAAAAAATATTATTTAAACTGAAACGAAAGCTTACCATTTTTGAGCAGTGGAAAAACATTCGAAAGTAAAAACTGAAAATGGGGAAACTGAACTCCCAACTGAAAAATAAGAAATAATTTAAATAAAAAAACTGAAGATGTTTTGTTGAAATTTTTTAAACAAATTTTTTTTATTGATTTGACAATACAAATTTCTGCGCCAGTGTTGTTGTTTTTTTTTTGTGGTTTGTTTGTTTTGTTTTTTTGTTGTTTTTTTTGTGGTTTTTGTTTGTTTTGTTGTTGTTGTTGGTTTGTCTAAGCATAAAAATAGTAATTAATTAATTAATTAATCGTAATCATTTAATAATCATAATCGTAATAGTACAGCGTAATTATAAGACAATTAATGTAATAGTTTTTTGCTACCGCAAGTGTTTCATTTTCATTTTTTCTTGTTTTTGTTTTTGTTTTTATTAATATAAATTTATATTTTAATTTTTTAAATAATATATCATAATTTCTGTTTTATTTGTATCATTTTTTTTGTTTGTTGTTTGTTGTATTTTTTTTGCATGGTTTTTCCAATCGAACATTGAATTGTTGAAGCATTTATATTTATGTGTATCTAGATGTACGCTTTAAATATGGTTTTTGTTTTGTTTTTTTGTTTTGTTTAATTTAACATTTAACTATGTACACAACAAATATATTTAACGTTGGGTTTCCGCTCTCCTTGTCTTCTTCCAAAATTGTTTTGTTTGTTTGATTTTTCTTCCATTTAATTGGATTTTTTTTTTGTGGTATTTTTTTTTTGTTTAAAATTAGAAAACAATATTTTTCACCCCATTTCGAAGAATAGGGGATGGGGTGTTTTTTTTTTCTTCTTTTGTGCCAAGGGAAATTACAAAAACGAAAGCTAGTACTGATACAGATAGAGAGGGGGAAGGGGGGTCGGGAGGTTGAAAAAAACTATAACAAGTTTCGTATAAAATTAGTCAAAATTCATAAAAAATGAATCGTAATTTGTGGCCAAACTGCCTTTCGGAGATCGCACAATAAAATTTCACACATATTTGTTTTTTTTTTAGGTTTTTTGTTTGTTTTTAATATTTAATAATCATAATATAATAATAATAATAATTAGCAGTTTTTTCAAAAAACATCCAAAAAGCAAAAGTAGTTTTTGCACCTAATAACTAAACCGTAAGCATAAATTAAATTTAAAATAATTAATATATACAACAATAGTGCTTAAAACGTATAAAAACAATCGGGGATTTTCTGATTGGGGGGGCGGGATCTGAAGGAAGGGGATATCTTCGTTCTACTTTAAAGTTTAACTGCTAAAATATATATGCATATTCCTCTCTCTCTCTCTTTATCTCTTTCTGGTCTCCTCCTGGTAATACCTTCAAGCTTGGGTTTAAATTAATAACTTTTAGTTTTTCTCTTCCTTTAAATATAGTATTTCCTCTTATCCTCCATCAACTGGTTGCATTCCCTCTGCCAATCTTTGTACAAGACTCGTCTCTCTCGCGAAACTCTCTAAAATAACTTAATCCCCTCTCCTCTCCGCACTCTCTCTCTATCTCTCACAATATCCCCCTAAGGACCAGTGTCAGTCTCTGTCTCACCTTCCTCTAGCCTTTAGCGTACAGCCTGAACATGACCGGCTTACGCCTCCAACATGACCTTGTGCACGGTCGCCACAGCTGGCGGGGTGTTGCTCGGTGCGGGACTGGCCGCCGCCGAGGGCGGACCACCACCGCTGGAGGCAGTCACCGTAACATCGGCGGAGAGAGTGGGGTAGCGCTGCACAGCATTGGCGGCGGCCACGAGGGCGTGCAGCTTGCTGGGTGGCGGCGTTGGTGACTTCTTGGACAGGTTGAGGGGCTGGGCCGAGTCGGCAATGTCCACCTGCAGCTCCAGCAGGGGGCTGGAGGAGGCAGGGGCTGCCCCTGCGCCGTTACCGGCAGTGCCTGCCACCGAGGAGCTGCTGGTGGAGTGCGGCGACTGGAAATACTGGCAGCTGCCCACGGAGCTGGAGCTGCAGTTGCTGTTGCTGTTGCTGGATGAGGAGCTGGACGACGACGAGGAGCTGGAGCTGGAGGAGCTGCTGCTGCTGCTGCTCCCATTGCTGTGCGGCGAAACCGACTGCTGCCTCTGTTGGCAGGTGGTTGTGATCACCGAACTGCTGCCCCAACGCTGCGGTGCCGGCGGCGGTGGACTGCTGGTCGAGGGCGAGGCGCAGTGGCTGCTGGGGCTGCGTCCGCCAATGCTCGCCGACGAGGATGTGGTGCTGCTGGCCATTGCGGTGGTGCCCGGCTCACGCTTCAGATAGTTCTGGATAATGTCGCTCCGCTTGATCTGCTCGGGCGTCATTCGTGGCTCCGCCATCAGCGACTTGGCCAGCACCGAGTGGGAGCTGGCCATCGAGGCCTTGGGGCCCTGGACCTGGGGGCTGCTGCTGGGGCTGCCGCGTGTCAGGTGCATATGCAGCTGGCTCTGGGCCGGCACGGACACTCCCGTGATGCCTGCCGATGGGGGCGGCGGCGTGGCCACACTGGCCGGTGTGGGGCTCTGGCGCGGACTGAGGGCGCCCAGACTGTGGGTGGAACTGCTCGCGTCCGCCTCCGCAGACTCAAACTCACGGTGGCGAAGGGCACGGAACTTCTTGTGCGGCTTGTAGGCCTCGTCCATCAGGGAATTGGTGTCGTACAGTGGCGGTGCCTGCAGCACGCGCTTCAGCACGGGCATATCCTCGACAATCTGACGCTTCAGATGCAGATTGGCGCTGCTCGAGGGCTGGGGCGAACGGACCGGAGAGACGGCCACCACGCTCAGCTGTGGATTGACGGCAGCCACCGCCTGGGCGGCGGACACCTGAGCGTCGCTGCAATCGAGGGCATCGTCCACGCTGGAACGGGGACTGGAGCAGGAGCTGCTGCCGCCCGAGGAGACGGCCTTGCATTCGTTCTTCTCGTTGCCCGACTCGATGCCCGAGTCCGTGGGCGAGTCCAGCTTCCGGTAGCGACTCGCTGTCCCCGCCGTCAGGTGGTGGTGCAGCTGCGGATGCTGCTGGTGCTGATGCTGCTGCGTGGGATGTTGCTGCTGCTGCTGGGCGTGCGCCTGCTGCTGCTGGTGGTGGGGGTGGGGCTGCTGTTGCTGCTGCTGCTGCTGTTGGAGGTGGTGCCGCACAATGGGCGTGATTGTCAGGCCGTTCTGTGTGAGATGCGCATGCGAGCCGACAATGTCCATGTCGGCGGCACCGGAATCACCACTGGAGCCGGAGTTGGCGCGATTGCGCAGAGGGCAGCCGCCCGAGAGGGTGGCCGCCAAAAGGGGCGCCGAACTGGCCAATGCCGATGGTTGCGGCGGTGAGGCAGATGCCTGACCCACCTGCTGCTGCTGTTGCATGGAGGAGCTACTGCTGGGGGAACCATAATCGAGATCCGCCGACTCTGTGCTGGACACAGAGCCCAGGGGGCTCTTGGCCGCCTCCACATCCATGGCATCGGCCCAGCTGGCAGCAGGGGATTTGCCAGAGGATCCATCCTGGCCCTCCTCCATGCTCCACATCTGCTGGCGCAGCAGCTCCTTGTGCTCGGTGCGGAAGACGACCAGCTTCTCGGTGTGCAGGGTGCTGAGCGTCCTCAGATCGGGCATCGTCTCCAGCAGCTTGGCGAGAAATTCGGGCTGATCGGGCCGATTCTGGGCCACAATGTACTGCAGGCAGCCCTTGAGGCGGCTGTACATCTTCTCGATGAGCTCCAGATTGCGCAGACCAGGGCGATCGGGCGTGATCAGGACGATGGCGCAGAATAGGCCGATCTCGGCGTCCGTGAGGTTCATCGAGTTCATGCGCTCCGCAAAGTTAAAGGTGGAGTCCACCAGGAAGCGGGCATTGGCCCCATTCTGGATGGCATCGCGACGCATCACCTGGCCATTCAGGCAGATAATCGAGTTGATCGACGAGTCGAACATGCAGATCAGACGCACGAACAGGGCATCGAAGAGGCCCGCCTTGAGGAGCGTGAATTTGTCGTCCTGTGTGAGCAGCTGGAAGCCGGGTATCATGCCAGCAAAATCGATCACGCCACGAATGACGTGGGCGAAGCGTTGCGAGAACTCCTGTTCGGATTGTAGCTCGGGGGCGGGATTTAGAGGACAGGCCTGCAAACGAAAAGAAGACAAATGAACCCGTTAGTAACTGTTGCATCTCACTCCCACACATTCGCTCGCTGTCTCTCACGTCATCGCTCGTTTCGCACACGAAGGTCAGCGAACTGCTCCCTCGTTCTTGCTCCCTTACATTGTATCGCTTAAATCAATAATCAACAACTATTGCGACTTCCGCAACGCCCACTCTCTCTCTCTCTCTCTCTCTCTGAGAATGTTCTTTGCCTTCCTCTCTGCTTCTCTCTCTATGTCATTTATCAAATGTCGCATTTCCTTATAAGCTGGAAGCTTTTACTTAACCAAAGGAGATAGAGAGCGAGAGCGCCCTAACGACGTCAGCTTTTGTTAGTTCTAATAGTATTTTTGTTGGTTTGTTTTTAGTTTCTAGGGGCGGTTTTTAGTGCTCTCTTTCTCCTCTCTCTCTCTCTCTCTCCCGGGGAGCTTTCATCCACTGTCTGTGTGTGTTTGTGGCCTGACATTACCCGCCAAGGTCGACGAACTAGAGTTCAAGGTTCCGGGTTGCTGTTGTGTTTTGTGCTGGCGCGTGTTCGTTCAAAAAGAGCGGATAAGGTGGTGTGCGGGGGCGGGGTCGGTGCCGGGGCGAGGGTGACTGCTGCTGTTCATGTTATTCCGCCATTTGGCTTTCCGGGTTTTCAGTTACATGAACATGCGCCGCCGCCGCCACCAAGTGCGCCCGCCGAGTGAACGTGCCCCGATATCACACACACACACACACACATACACCCTTCCCCCAACCCCTCTATCTATTGTTCTGCTCATCGAGTTAAGTTTTAATTTATGTTTGATTTTCATACATGCACAAAACGTGTATGTGTTCGGTTCTGTTTCAATAAGCACCACGTTGTGCCGTGTGATTCCTACTCGCCCCCCCCATCATCATCATCCGTATGCTCCTCATTCTATCTATCCCACTGAAAGAAATACAAAATCTGTCTGCAGATTAACCTTGAAAGTGTTTTTGCACCCTCTCTCTCTCTCTCCCTCTCTCTCTGCCGCTCTCAGGCTCACTCAAGAAACAACAATTGCCGACCGGCAACCGGCGACGAAGCGCGCAAGAACATAGTAGAAGAACAACGATAGCTAATATTCTTTCGTGTGCTTTCTTTTCCCTTCGGTTCGTTTTGCCGGTCGCTCGGTCGGTCGGCGCTTTGACGTCGTCGTTTGGTATGCTATGCGCCAGCGTCGGCGTCGGCGTCAATGTCTGCGTCAGCGTCAGCTACAGCCTCAGTCCCAGCATCTTGGAATTCGTATCATGGATACCCTTCAATCATGGCATACCAGAATCAACATCTGAAATCGTTTTGTTCCTATTGTTTACCAGGGTATCTAGAGCTTCGAGTATAGCCTTTGGTTTCTCTTGTTTGATATTTCTAGAAATATTTTGCATGTGCGCAAAAGCGGAAATAGTTTTTGGGTTTTTGGCGAAAAATACTAATGACTGGGGGAGGCTATATTAAAACGCGGCTATTTATGAGTACATCCCCGCCGATACGACGTTTCCCGTGCCATGTCTTTGCCGGCATATCACAAGACCTTCAATTTGTTTGCCAAAAAATAATTGATAATTCTCTTTGTTGGCTACAGTGGCGGGGCAAGAGAGAGAGAGAGAAATGCAATCTCCTAGGGCTAATCAGTTTTGCTTTCGAGTAGAATTTTCTATTTCTAGGAGGGGGGGCATTACACAGACACAAAGGAGATGAGATGAAATGAAATGATCAACCCTCACCTTGCACTGTCTCTGGCTAGCCGTTCGTTTTCCGTTTTCCGCCTTCCGTCATAACGCAATTGCTTTTTACATACATAAATGTACATGTGTCTTATGTACGTCGCATATTACGTGTCGTATTGCCCCTCCCATCCCATGAACCACCTGACATTCACTCGCCATCTCCCCTGCTATCTATCTCCATCTGTACCGCTCTCTCTCGCTATATCTCTCTCTATATGTCTGTCGTCTGGCATATTTTGCTTCCTCATATTCCCTCACATTTTATGCATATTTGAGTGCATTTTTTTAGTGTTATTATTGTTTACTCATTTGCAGTGGGGTTGGGAGGGAGGAAATATCAACTGCTGCTCGTTGGGGTTGCAAGGGGAAGGGAAACCAGCGAGCGCTCGTTTCATTCTGACCAAGGTTAAAAAATAGCTTTGTCCGAAGGTCGTGTGCTGTGTGTCTGTTGCGGTGCGCGGTGCGCCTTTCTATGAATGTTCTGATATTCCTAGAACTGCAGACTCAACGCAGACTTTGGGCCATTCCAATTATTCGTTTCACTTATCAGTGCCGTGCCCAAGTCCAACTATTCCTTTGTAGGATCTTTTAGATCTGACAGGATTATTTTGATTATCTTATCTATCTACAAAGCTATAAAGACTGTCGCTCTCTACTCTTATTTTGCTTTGCTGATATTCGAATTCGAATTTGGCCTTGCACTTGACTCTGCTTTGACATTGACTCCAACTATACCTCTCTCTCTCCCTCATTGTTTGTGTCTTGTTCTAACTCTTTCGTGCTCTCTCTCTCTCTCACTCGCTCTCTGCTTGTTGTTGCTGTTTCGTTGCTTTTAAATATTTTAATAATAATTTATTTAAATGACCAACGCATGTGTCTGTCTGAGCCCCCGTAACCCCCCCACTCAACCACTCTTCGACTGTCTGTTCTTCTTTCTCTGCTTCTTCTAACAGTCCGTCTCTGTCTCTGTCTCGCTTCCACTCGCTCTGTCTATCTAACGCTTTGTCTCGTACGTCTGTGTGTGTGTGTGTGTGTGCTTTCATTAATAATGACGCTGCGCTTGACCTTGAGCTTTAGAACTGTATTTGTATAATTTGTTGTTTTTTTTTTGCTTTTGTTGTTGTTTGCTTTGACATTTTTGTTGTTGCGACACGTTTTTCTTTATCGCTTTTTTGCCATTTGAACGATCGCACTTTCAACGTAGGAATTTTTGCCATAAGTATACATATGTATGTATGTATGTATACCCTATACAAATCGGATTAGATCTATGTACCGCCCACAAGCGATAGTTAACCCTCATAAGGCTACAACTTCCTCTTCCCTGTACATCTAGTGACCTCCCTCCACTGCTGCTGCTGCTGTTCCAATCTAGTAATCTAACAGATCTAGAGCCGCGCGCCATATCGCTCCAATCGCCTCGATCTATTTACTCTGACCCCCGCCGTCGCACGTAAACAGTGACGTCACACGCTAGATAAACACCGCTCAAAAACCAAACAAAAGTTAAAATTTACAACACAAGCAGCGCCAAACCATTTATCATACACACTGTCAGAGGGCTGGCTGGCTGTCCATCAGAGTTTTTGGTTTGGAACGTCATAAATTTGACATTGACAGGTTTTTCTTCACATAGAACTTGACCCCAAAAATCGCTGCCGCTGCCGCTGCGGCTGCGGCACTTCCAATGTCTGTCCGAATGGCCGGCCAGTTGGAGGTCTTGCAAGAACTGCTCGCGAGCGGAGCGGGTACGTGCGAGCCATGCCACCGATTTCCTGGTTTAGAATCATGCAAACAGGTTCACCTTGGCGCATGACTAACCCAAACCAAATGCCGCGACTGTTTCTGTTTCTGTTACTAACAGATCTCTGAGATCTCTCTCTCTCTCTCTCTGTGGATGTCAATACATGTCTCTGTGGCCCCCCGGAAATGTGTCGTGTCTCAGTGCCACTACCTACGCTGGCTGCTGCTGCAACCTTTTCCGAACTATACCAGATTTATGATATGTAGTTTGATCTTTAGTTGAGAACTTACCAACAATGTGGGCATCGAGTATGAGGGGCAATCGCGGGCCCGTTGCCGCATGGCCGAAACCTTCTCCTTGGTAAATTCGCACGTCTCGAGATGGGCGCGCAGGACGGCGGCCAACAGACGGGGCTGATCGTCCAGCTCTGTGGCCAAAGCACGCTGCTGGCCTCGGTTCTGTGTGCTCTGCTGCATGGCGGCAAGGATGCGCGCCTTCTCTCGCTTCGGCACGCGACCAAAGCGCACAGCTGCAAAGAGAGAGAATACGGAGGTTAGTTTCAGGTAATCGTTGGTTAAAACTTAAATTTAAACGTAAACGTAAAAGGGCCCCTCTGCTCCTGCCAATTGGCTTCCATCAATTACAAGCTTCATTGCTGTGGATGGCAGCAGGTGCAAGGGACAGCTGTTGTCCTGCTTGTCACGCAGGAAGTGCCTACCCGCTCCCGTTCCCGCGCTCCTACCGCACAGTCTCTCCTGTAATTTAGTGCCCTTGAAAGTGGGTCATTGCCTCAGCTGCTGTTGCTCCACTCTACTCTTCTCTTTGGCTTGTTACACTTTCTCTTTTTTTAGATTTTTACCCAAAACCAAAATAAAAAACAACAGCAACACAACAGCATTTGTATGTGGGTGAACTTTCACATTTCAACAAAAAAAAAACCAAAAGAGAGAGGGCGAAACGAAAGAGTGACTGAGATAGGACACATTTGCGACACGTTTGCGGTCACGTTTTTCGCACCAAACAGAAAGAAGACAAAAAAGAGGGCACCCCAAGGCAGCAGATGAAGAGCATTGCCAGCATCCACAACAATGGAGTTTGGGGAGTGGAAGAGCATTGCCAGCATCTAAAGTTAGTTTATCTTCCTCTCAGCTGTTCCTTGGTGCGGGCTTCCATAGGGGAGTTTTTCCTCTTTCTGGCCAACTTTTCAATGTCAAAAGAAATTTCTACAAAATTTCACTCAGACACGAATAAAAGAAAAAAAAAAAAAAACAAAACTAAACTGGCGCAGCACAGAAAAAGTGAAACAACACGAGACAAAACGAGAGACGAGAGGCTGGACCTGGCTCTATGGCTGATTTTTTTCACTACACTTTTCCCAGCTAGTAGCTAGCGCTACACTGCGAGAAATTGACCCACTTGACTGGCAGGGCGAAATCCAGGTCAAATGAAATGGAAAATGAAATGCTGCTGCCAGGCGGCGGCAGTCGGTCGGTCGGTCGTTCGGTCGCTGCGGATGCGCGTAGAAATTAGAGCGCGCTGCGCCGCCGTCGCTGCTGCTGCGTCCCAACTTTCCAAGAAAGTTGGTCAAACATGCGGCGCTGTCACTGCTGCTGCTGCTGCTTCTGCCACTCTTTTAGAAAATAGCAAGCGGCGCAGCAGCGTTGCCAGCCTTCACTTCACTTCACCGAAGCTGCGTTTCAAGTTTAAAGCTCTTCCGCGGCAAGCAAGCAAGCAGCAGCAGCAGCAGCCGCACCGCACCGCGCCGCACAAATTATTGTCTGTTTAAAAACGAGGTCAACACTCAATGGCGCTCGAAAAAAAAAAAAAGGTAAACAGCGAATCAAAGTCAAAGCCGAGTCGGAGAGCATCTATGGGAGTTAATTTTTTTGGTTTTTATTTTTTTTTTGGAAACCGAAAGCGTTGAGGTGATTTTGGGGGTAGGGAAACTGTGTCAGTGGGAAGCATTAGGGAAATTTCTTTCACTTTCTAACTCCATGGAGCTCAGCTCCATCTGGGCTGATCTGAGATCTGGTATTGGGGGGGAAACTTACGCGCATTGTGATAGTTGACATTGCCTTTGAGTATCCCCTTCAGTATTGGCAGTTCTTCGCCCATTTTTAAGCGGTATTTTGTATATTTTGAATATTTATGGGTATTTTTGTGTGTGTTTTGTTGTATTCCCCAAAAAATTAGTTTGGTTTACACTTTTCTCCCTATGAGATTCTGCTGGGCACTCATTCGAGTATTCATGAATAATTCTTGGCTTGGGGTTTGATATTCCTTTCTTTTTGGCACACACTCGGGTGGGGGAAAAACTGTAACTTGATTTTTTTGTTTGCTTTTTGGTTTGCACTCTATGTTTATTTTGGATTATGTTTTCTTAGATATTTGCCACTAATTTCAAATATTTTCATATATATCTTATTTGCTTTAGTTTGGTTTTTTTTTTTTGCAGGAACTTTCTTTGCTTTTGTTTTGCTTGTAAGAACTTGTTTCAATTTTCACAATTAATTTTAATATTTGGAATTTGTATTAAATATTATAATTTAATATTTATTTGGATTTGTTGTTGTTTCATTTAGCGCGTAATCCAGACAAACGGGTGTGGGTACTGTGGCTTTTGGTGTGTGTGTGTGTGGGTATTTGGGTGAGACTTGGTCGACTTTTCGTCATTTATTTTAGTTATTAATTTATTTAATATTTATTTCTTTTTGGTTTGGTCAACACTCGCGTTCTTCACGGGGCGGCTCGGGCGGGCTCAATGCTCAACTATTTGAATCTGTATCTGAATGTGAGTGAGTGCTCCTCCGCTGACATGACAAAACTCGACAAAATCTCGAACGCGAATAACTGTAAACGCCGCAGCACGTCACCGAATATACCAAAGCAAAGCAAAGGCAGGCCAGGCGGCAGCAAAAGCAACTCTGAGCGCGAAGCAGCACAAAACAGAGAGCCACAAGACAGACAGAGAGAGAGAGAGCGCGCGCTCTCTTAAGAGTGGGAGCGTAAAGCTTGGAATTGCATGTTCGTTCTCTTGTTTAGTTCGCTCAGTGAGTGTGATAAGGTTTGAATGCGAGGCTAGTCATCGGTTTTTACAATTACAATTTGCATTTCTAATTTATTTATATATAAATCAAATTAATTATTTTAAAATTTCTTTTCGGGTTTAATCTTTTCTTTTCTCGTGTTTTCAAGTTCAATCAAGCTATGATAAGCTTTTCCTGATAAGCTTGCTATCTCTTTTTTCTTTATGCCTCCTCCCTCCCTTTCTGGTTGCAACAACAGCTGCCTACCACAAAAGTTCAATGTTCGCGCCACCAAAAGACAACAAACTGAACTCTGCACAGAGAGAGAGTGCCAGAGAGAGAGAGAGAGCTTAAGAGCGAACAAAAAGCATTCATACACTCTTCAGCTGGAAAGCTCTCTTAAGCTTCTGCAAAGCTTTTCAACACACCTCAAAGAGCGCTAGTGTGTTGAGTTTTACATTTAAGAGCGCGAAAAGCTTGATAGGGGGAGCTTTTCGCATACTTGGTTTTTGTTGTGTAGGATTTTAACGGTGCGTATGCGTGTTCTTAGGTGCATGTAAGTGCATCCATCCACTCATACGATACGATACGTCATGTTGGCAGGTGGAAAAACTGGGCTGGTCTACGGGTCTGGAGGCTGAGGCCAGTAAGGAGAGATATGCACTTACATATTGCACATCTACATATGTATTTAAATGAATCTTAATGATTTCACGCTTGAGTGTATAATTTACGACACTGCTGGCCCCGTCTGGCGGCAGTCGAGGGTTGAGACTTGACTCCTCCTACTACCTACCCTCCTGTGCTAACCTGCTACGAGTAACGTTGTGCTTGTTGTGCCTCTGCCCTAGACTCGTTGCAAATCAAGGATTCGGTTAACTTATGACTCACTGATCGTCAGTGACCCCACCAACTGACTCATAAGTGCTCCCACTCTACTCCACTCCGCACCACTTCGATTCGTTTGTTTATTCAAACTTTTCGAGTTTGTCATGGCTTTTAAACGAATCGTAACGAATGGTATGGGGAAGTTCCCCTGGTCAATGAACTTAGCCGCTGGAATGGGGCCAACACAACGAGCAACAACAAAAACACACACAAGCAACCAAAATTTAATAATCATTTCAGCGATGAGCCATTGAGGTCTTTCCATGTGTGTCTGCTGTTTGCTGTTTTGTTTGCTGCCTGTTGTCTGTTGCTTTGGACGAAAGTAAAAGTGAAAGTTGTTTTGCTTATTTCGGGTAGAAATTTTCGTGCGTGTGTTGTGGAAATGCAGACGCAGGCAGCGGGCCCAAAACGATTGGGCAACTTGCTGGGTAGGCTGTGGAAGGTAGGCCTATAAACTCGAGTTGCATAAGACCCCCAGAAGATTGGGGCTAAAGACCAGTCAGACAGACAAGTCACAAAAGGCGCAACTGAAATAAAAAACATAAAAATGTTTTCGATTTGACAACAATTTTCGGGGGAGGTCTTAATTTGTGGGCACTTTGGTTGTCCGATTGCTCAAACTAAATAGAAAATAAATCAAAAATTAAATAACAAATATCTACTGATTTTATGCAGTAAAAAGACTTATGTAAGTCGACTTATCTTTCTGCCGAAAATTCGTGAAGAAACCAGTTCAAAACGAGAAAGAACGTACGGAGTCGCTTCGAACGCGACTCTACTTTTATACCCGTACTCAGTCAGTACACATGTGATTTATGTGGAATTTTAAAATGTTTTATCATTTTTTTACATTTTACATTTTTTGCTACATCTGTCATCGACATCTACATCTACATCTACATCATCTACATCAGTTCTCACAACAACACACGTACACTGCACGAGGCAGCATGTTTGAGCGTGAGTGTGTGTGTGAGAGAATCAGTAACAGCCGCCGCAGCGCTGCTGCCATCAACCCTAATAAAAATGTATATTTTGTTGCGGGGGCAACCCCCGCTGCTGAAAACACATTTGATCATTGTGGCTACAATAATGATCCGATCTGAACCAAATTCGGGAATCTGGTAGATACGATCATTTCCTATGATACTGCATTTTTTAGTTTTTTCTATCTTCAAAATTGTGGATTTTCGTCTTTTGTGGGGGCGGAAGGGGCGGGGCGAAATTTTGAAATACACTTGTTCAGGTTTGGTATCACAGGAGTCTTGGCCAAAAGTTTGGTTGCTCTAGCTCTTATAGTCTCTGAGATCCAGGCTACACAAAAATACAAAAAACCAAAAATTAGTCGATTTTGTGTGAGTGCGAAAGGGATGGAGCGAAGTTTTTTTCGTATATTTGCCTCTATTGTGGCTATATTAATGATCCGATCCGATTCAGATTTGGGCCCCTGATAGATATGGGCTGTCTCTATGATTCTGCATTTTTAGTTTTTTGTTATTTTCAAAATTGTGGACGTTACAGATGTGCGCCCTTTGTGGGGGCGGAAGTGGGCGGGGCGTTAATTTTTTTTCTAGAGGTGAGAGAGAACACATCAGTCTGGAAAAAAATTTGGTTGCTCTATCTCTTTTAGCCTTCGAGCAATGGGCGACGAACAAGACGGACAGACGGACAGACGGACAGACGGACGGACAGACAGGGCTATATCGACTCGGCTATTGATGCTGATCAAGAATATATATACTTTATATGGTCGGAAATTACTCCTTCTCTATGTTACACACATCCACTTTTAGCACAAATACAATATACCCTTTTACTCTTCGAGTACGGGTATAAAAAAAAAATAGCAGGCCATTTCATTCCGTCATCTCTGCCCATTTTGTGTCTCACAAATAATTGACATTCACAATAAAACCCGCACAATGCCAGCAATTAAAAGCCAATTAACAAGTTTCACTTTCTCTTGGCAGTGCTGCCCTCCCTGCTCACCCCGCTCTCTTCTATCTCTGTCCACACAAGGCCCTGAATCAAGTTGCTTTCTCAATGGGTAGGGGTACATATATGATTTCTGGCTGTTATTTATTATTTTGGGGGGCATCTGTTTTTTGGCTGAGACTTCCTGAATTACGGAGAAATGGTCGCTAATTGTAGCCAACGGAAAAGGCACTAAGCGTAGGTAAATAAAAGCCAAAACTTGTTGAGGGAGAGAGAGTCACACTGTGAGAGTTCAATGCACTCTCTGATGAGGCAAAGCCCGAGTTGCAATCAGGAAGCGATGGCGAGACAGAGACAGAGACAGAGAGAGAGAGAGAGAGAGATAGGCCTACTTTCGGTTTTGGGGTAGGAAGGTGATTCACAAACACCTTTTTGTTGTTGAGGTGTTGAGTGAGGAGGAGGGCTTCACGTAAAGTCACATAAGCGACAGACACAATTGTTGTTGCTTCAGTCTCTGTCGCGTCGCTGCTTGCGTAAGCGATCGAAGAGTGTGGAAGAGAAAGAGAGAGAGAGACACACAGAAAGGGGGACAACGAGTAATGCTCGTAATAACAATAATAATAATGCCATCATTTTGTTTGTTTTGAAGTTTCTGGAAATTTCTCAACTGAAAACAAAAGAAAAACAAATCTACATACGTATTCCCCCCTTTCCACACATTTTCCCCATTTACGAGTATGTTTATTTATATATTTTTGGTTTTTGGTGAAGCCTTCGTGCAACGATTTTTGTGGGTCATGAAAATGCCTCAATGAAATGTCGCTCTCATGGGGCGGGAGGTCACATCGTACACACAAACAACAACGACAACGAAAAATGACATCGCCGCTTGTCGGATCGTTCAGGGAGAGGGTCTGCCGTTTGCCCCTGTGCCACATTATTAATTCTACTTGAAAAGGTCGCCGTGCTCGTTTCATGCTCATCAATAAAGTGGAAAAAAACAACGAAAACGACAAAATGAAATATCAAACAAAAGGCAAAACGCACACAACGAAAATTCTGCGTTTCAAGGGAATTTCTGTTCCGCCCCATTTGGGCTGTGCTTTGAGACCGTGCAACGTGACGTATGCGTAATCGGTAGATCATCAAAGAAAAGTATTTAATAAATACTAGAATCATACTACAAAATACCGAAATATACAAAATGGTATTTATTGATTTTTGGTTCGATCCACCACCCTTGACCCTCACACATGTGCATTCCAGAAAGCACCAACACTCTCGACAAGTTCAACAACAAAATATACTAAATAAACATGCTTCGTGAAATGGGGTCACACTGATCCGATCCGCATCTGCTCCAGCTGCGTTTCATATTGCTAAGGCAAAGGCAAAGGCAAAGCCAAAAGTAGTGGCAAAAGCAGAGTCAGAGGCAGTGGCAGTGGCGCATACGCAACGCAAATAATTCCATTTCGTGGATAATTATTTTCAAATGCAAGGCGCTGACTGCGCTGCCCGCAGCAGCTATATAGCCGCAGTCGCAGCGAGGCGAATGACCGTGCCTGACCCAAATAGAAGTCGCTGCACTCCGGCGACAAATGCATGCGAACCGTTCGCTCGCTCTCAGACACTCGGCTCGGGCTTGCTCTGACGTCGGCATCGTGCAAAAATTGCAGCGAGCCCGAGAGCAGAGCCGAAACGAGGCCGAGGTGCAATGAACAGCATTCAGCACAGCACAGCAGAGCGAGTGAGAGGGAAGAAGAGAGCGAGAGAGCAATGCAAATGCAGCTTCGAACAAGTTGCCTCTGTCGCTTTTGCTGCTGCTGCTGCTGTCGCTGATGTTGCAATGCGAAACCTTCGAGAAATTTTACAAAAGTCGTTGAACTCTGCCGCTGCTCGGTCGTTTAACTGTGGCCCGAAACGTCGCGACGTCAGCAGAGCCACCACATTGCTGCAATGCTCCTGCTCTACGCTACGCTCTCCGCTCTGCTCTCGGCTCGAAACTAGTTTTTGGCGCCGAGGCATTGAAAAAAGCGAAAGTACATTTTTTATTTCTCCCGCTCTGGTCCACCCCCCCCTCCATATTCCAACATTATGCTGCTGCTGGCTGTCGGTGGTTCGTGTTTGGTCGGGCGCCCGATGCCCGTTGCCCGTTCGGGGGGCTTTTGGCGATCGGCATCCATCGCACGAGGTAAATGAACCTTTTGAAGGTTCAACTTGCGTAGTAGGCGACGCCAGCGTCGATGCCAACGTCAGTCGAAGCCGCCGCCGCCGCCGCAGCAGCAGCGTCGTGTAAAACAAGTTTGTTACGTTTGCTACTCTTTTTCTTTTCTTTCTTTTGTGTTTCTTTTCTTTGCTTGGCATCTCTCTTGGCTTCGTTTTGTTGTGCTTGCTTGTTTGCTTGGTGGCTTGGCGCTCATTTTTTCTTTTTGCAATTTCACCGTTAAAATTGGTGGCAGGTGAAGGCAGTCCCACACACACACACACACACATACAGACACACAGACAAAGGCATACGCACGCGTAACTTTATGTAACCAAAAAAAAAACAAAAAAGAAGCGACAGCAGCAGAGGAAAGAGTGAGCAGACCACAGAGACTTGTCGAGCAGCTGCCGTTGCTCAAGTAATTTGTTGATGCAGTCTTCTCCCTCTGTCCCACACTCTCTCTCTCTCACACTCACTCTTTCTAGTGTTTTTTGTGAGGGACGGACGAATGGCATGACACGCGTGAAATGATTTCACTTAGGCGCAGTGGTTGAAAAGCGGAGCAAACGATAATTGTATAATAATGAGTGGGGGAATGGGCAGTAGGGTAGAAACGATCTGGAAGGATTAGTAGTGGGGGGGCGCACAAAAAGCTAGAGGCTCTCAAGGTTCCACTGGGACCATAAACTATGTCCCTCAAGGTAGCCTAGCTGTCCGTCTATGAGAGCCTTCCCAGCAGTTGCTTAACCTTTAAGTGGATCCCCACAAAACCTTCACCAAATGGAACAGCCTCGAGCAGCACGACTCACCTCGCCCCAACCCAAACCCACCCCACCCGTACGTCACCCACTCACTCATCATCCAGCAACAACATCATCATTAGCATATTGTACTTGAAGCTCTCTGCAAAGCCCCAACCCACACACCACCCACTCACATGCTGTGTGGAGAGGGGAGACTCCTTGAACTGTTGCAAAGTGTTGGACTCCTTGCCCCAGTCCCCCAGCCACAGCCCCATCTCCGGCCCATTACCCCCACCCTGCCTTGCTGCGAGTCTCCTCCTTGTTCTCGTTATACCCGTACTCGAAGAGTAAAAGGGTATATTTGTTTAGTGGTAAGCTTGGATGTGCGTAACATAGAGAAGGAGTAATTTCCGACCATATAAAGTATATATATTCTTGATCAGCATCAATAGCCGAGTCGATATAGCCCTGTCTGTCCGTCCGTCTGTCCGTCTGTCCGTCTGTCCCGTCTGTCCGTCTTGTTCGTCGCCCCTTGCTCGAAGGCTAAAGAGATAGAGCAACCAAATTTTTTTTCCTAACTGATGTGTTCTCTCACCCCTAGAAAAATTTTTAAAAATTCCGCCACGCCCACTTCCGCCCCCAAAAAAGGGCGCACATTTGTGGCGTCCACAATTTTAAAGATAGCAGAAAACAAAAAATGCAGAATCATAGATAAAAAGACCATATCTATTAGGGGCCCAAATCTGAATCGGATCGGATCATTAATATAGCAAAAATAGATATTAAAAACATACGCAAAAATTTTCAATTTTTTCCATCCCTTTCGCACTCACACAAAATCAAAAGATAATTTTGACCTTTTCGTATAAATGAGCGCCTCGATCTCAGAGACTATAAGAGCAAAAGAACAACCAAATTTTTTGCCTAGACTCCTGTGATATCGCTTCAGTAAAAGTTTATTTCAAAATTTTTGCCACGCCCATGTCCCGCCCCCCAAAAGATTAAAAATCCACAATTTTAAAAGATAGAAAAAAAATAAAAATGCAGTATCAAAGAAAATGACCATATCTACCAGATTAAATATGAATTTGGTTCAAATCGGATCATTATTGTAGCCTAAAAACAATGATCAAATGAATTTTCAGCAGCGCCTTTTGCCCCGGCCGCCGCTACAACCAAAACAAAATATACATTTATTTTGAGGGTTGCTGCTGCTGATTCTCTGACACTCACACTCGCACGCTCTGTCTTGTGCAGGTGTACGTGTGTTGTTGTGAGAGAACTGATGTAGATGTAGATGACAGATGCATCAAATAAATGTAAAATGTAAAACTGATTTGAAAATTCCACATAATTCACATGTGTACTGACTGAGTACGGGTATAAACCTGTAGAGTCGCGTTTACAGCGACTCCGTAAATCATTTTTTCTTTTTTTTATTGTAAATTTTCGTATAGCCTCCAATATTATTTTAGTCAACAGCTTGCCCCGAGCATGTGTATATGTGTGAGTGTGTGTAGCACTGGCATTTTAATGTATTTGTAATTGACCTGAATAAAGTTCAAAACACTCTCGCAGCCGCGACTCGGACGAGGCAAGGCGAAATCTACATGCATGTTGCCTCCACTGCTGCTGCTTCAGTCTATATGTGTGTGTTTGTGTGTAGCCTCAAAATAATAATGATTGCGACAACAACAGCAGCACTCCTATACATATACTCGCTACGATTGTGTGTGTCTATATAGAAATAATGCTCTGTGCCTTCGATAATTGACAATTGTTTGATTATTTTATGTGCCTGTGGAACACCCAAGCAACTAATTGCTGCCCCCTCCTTGTGCATGTTGCTGTTGCAGCTGCTGCCGCTGCTGCTGCTATTTTAGGTGCGGCTATCTATGGGCTTACATATTTGTTTAGCTATGATTTAGATCTCAGATACAAGACAATGTCAGTTGTGGTGGGGGGTGGGGGAGAATTTACAATAAATTCTAGCACAAGAAAAATTGATAGATAAGCTACTGAAAAATGTTTTAACAAACGTACTAGAAAATTCCTAAACAACAAAAAGGAAAATTATAGTATTTTTGTTGTATTTCTGTTTAATTTTTTTTTGTATTTTTAGTTAATTTTATTTTTTTAAACAATAAAAAAAACCCCGAAATAATTTCACATAAAAACATCGAATACTATCTACATATTCTCCTACTCCTGCCTTTCCATTCAGTTCTTCGAACGAGAATATTCCAATATTCTAATCGTATCCAAACCCAGTCTTTGCGCCTACCTCCCTCCCTCCATCCCTCCCATCAGCCTGGTTCTCGGGGCCGGGCCGTTGCTCGTGTTGCATATGTATTTACTTTCAATTTGCCTCCAACCTCGCGCTAATTTAAGTTCATTTCAATTAAAAATCACCATATGGTGTATGTGTGTGTGTGTGTGCATGTGCATGTGAAAACTAATAAAAATAAAATAAGATTTCGTAAAAAATAAAAAAAAGTCAAACATTATTTTGCCCACGGCAAAGCGAACTAATAAATTTCCAAGCAAATCCACAAAAATCAAATGCAAAATGAGAAAAATACAAATATAATACTGATATATTTGTGCGCTCCCTGAGTGTGTGTGTGTGTGCATTGTTCGTTGTTTACTATCAGCAGAGCAGACACACACACACACACAGATACAGTCTCCACCACCTTCACTGCCCCGGCAGCGCTGCCGCTGGTGACCCAGTTTCGCTGCACGTCAACGGCGCGGCTCGGCATGGCGGTCATTGAACTACTACTGCTCGCCGCCGCGACTGAGTGTGGGGCGACTGGCAAAAAGGGACGGGCGTGGGGTGACGCTTTTTCGGGGGGTGTCGCTCCAAATTTCGGTTTCGTTTTCATTTCTTGCGTTGTCTTTTCGTGTCTTTGCAATAGCAAAATAACAAAAAAAAGAGCGACAAAGCACACAAACAAAATGGCCCCCCTCCTATTACTATTGGACGAGAAATTATGAAAGCCGAAAAAAGAAAGTGTTTCGAAATGGCCCCCCCCAATTACGTTGCGTTTCGGAACAGAAAGTGAAAGCAGACCGAACGAAGTCTTGGTGAAATATAATTTTTAAATGAAATAAAATATTAATTCGTCGCTGCTGTTTTTTCTAGGTCAGTCTCGGCGCTGGTTTTATAACTGTAAAAAGCGTTTCACGGCTTCGTTTCGGTAAATTTTATTTGAATTTTCCCTGAAAGATAAGGGGGGGCAAGCCAATGCAAGGCGAGGCGAGGCGAACGCTGCTTTGCTCTGCTCTGCTCGACAACGACGCTGACTGCTCAGTTGGCGTCGCTTAAATAGCACACGGTCATTTTTATTATAAACAATTCGAAATTTGTTGCTTTTTCCCCTCGTATTTCGATTCATTTCATTGCCTGTTGCCGAGTTCGAGTTTGCTTGGCGGTCGCATTTTTGTGCGATGGTATTTTTGGCACTAGCTCGGGTTTGTCAGTGGTTTTGCTGCCTAGAACTAGTTCAAGGATTTGCTAAAAAAACTAATCGACGTTCGAATGGTGAGATTATAATGATGACAACGCATCGTAGCTAATAAATCATTGCCCATAACAAAATAAAAACAAAAAATTTCAATAAATTGATCCATTAAAAAAATTTAAAATTAATGGGAGGTCAAATTATTTTAGAAAGTTATTGAAAATACGAATATTTTGATAATAACAAAGTGGGAGTTAGTTTTCAAAGCAAAAATCCTGAAAAAAACCGAAATTAGTATTTTTGGGTAACACCATTCACCATTTTACTTTCCCCCATGGGCCCCACATACGCGCTCCACATTCAAAATACCAAAATCTAATCCATCAATTACAACACAGTGAGCAGC
This sequence comes from Drosophila bifasciata, assembly GCA_009664405.1. Lineage (NCBI taxonomy): Eukaryota > Metazoa > Arthropoda > Insecta > Diptera > Drosophilidae > Drosophila > Drosophila bifasciata. Next base: position 39,763,945 of record CM019043.1, read on the forward strand.
CCCAAAAACCGACAATATAACTGTTACACAAAGGCCGCGTCTGCGTGCTTGCTGCCTACAAAGCAGCCTCAGTCAGCCTCTCCCCCGCCGCATGCTCCATCATTTGCCAATGCTACAAGCTCCAGCTAAAAGTATCTCCGACTCTTTCGCGCAGCACCGCACCTCACACACGCATCGCATGAACCACTTTCGTTTTCGAAAGCAGCAGAGCTGCGCTGCGCTGCAGCAGAAGTCAATGAACGTCGCTCGAGAGCGGTGAAGAGAGAGAGCGGGAAAGACAGAGAGCGAGAGAGAGCGAGCGAACGAGCGCTGCTTTCATAATCACTGCTCCACTGACGCTGGCTGGGCTCTGGCTATTTCCTGTAAATATTTTCCGGGCAGGCCTAATTTAAACAAATTATTACAAAACACAACTGACAAACGTTTGCAAGAGCTGCAGAGCGGCAGAGAGTTCGAGAGAGAGACGGTGAGAGCGGGTGGGTGGATGGCTGGCCTCGCTCATGGAATTGGGTTAAGTGCGTTCATTCAACTCTCGGCACAATTTCGAAATGGCGCACACTCTTCTGGCGGGCCTGGCTAGCTGGCTGGCTGCTCTCAATCTATCATGCATGCGGGTGGTTTGGTGAAAGAGAGATGGGGGACCGGACTGGAGATGTGGGATGGAAATTTGTTTAAACAAAGTGTATGTTTGTGTATGTTGTGTGCCGAGCACAACTTTTACTTTGCCGTGAAATCAAGCAGCAACAAAAACATCATGAGTAGAGTGGGGCCAATATGTTGCAATACAATCATCCATACACACACACACACACTCATTCATACATGTGCATGGGCTGAAATTTCGTTCATGGCTGGTCAATGAACTCAACTATGCTCGCTTCGACTCGACTCGCTTCGACTCGGTTCGGCTCGTGTCTCGTTACTCTTCGTGTCTCTGCTTCGTTCGGGCATCTAATTTGTTTGCCCGTTTGTTGTTGCTTTTGAGCTTGACTCAATTTTGTGCTCTCCCCCCTGTCTCTGCTCTTTCTTTCTATCATCTCCTTTCTCTCTCTTCATCTTTGTTGTTATGTTAACGAATTTCACAGGAGTGGAGTGGAGTAGAGAGCGTAGTAATTATACTACCGTATCGTATTCAAAATGGAGAGTAAAGTAGGTGTGTAGATAGGTGGGCGGCACTTACCATCTCTGCTCATGCCGACGGCAATGCACTTTTTCAGGCGACAGTATTGGCACCGATTGCGATTGATACGCAGAATGCTGCACTGCTGATTCTTGGTGCAGGGCCGGTACTGGATCTTCTGCTGAATGGAGCGACGGAAAAAGCCCTGCAAATAAAATGAAAGAAATTTGATTAGAAATCAAAGAAATTTTAATTAAATTAAAATCTACAAGTAATATCCAATGTCTTTATCTTATCCCGCCTAAATCGAATGCCCTCTCCCTGTAAACCTACATCGGCATCTTCTGTGGCTGCCGCCACTCTCCCCGGATTGCCGTTGCTCAGGGCCGTGTCCAGATGCTCGTCGAACTTCTGGCACAGCAGATTCAACTGCGACGAGTCCAAATCCTGGCGCTGGTGGTGCTGCTCGCACAGCTCATCATCGCAGCCCGAATCCTGGGCCTCCAGATCCTCCATCTGCTGCTCGTCGCTGCTGCAGGTGCAGCCATTGCCGGCGGAATGAGTGCTGCTGGAGTTGCTCAGCAGCGAACAGTTGCTATCGGAGCTATCGCGGCGCTGCTGCTGCTGCTGCTGCTGAGGATGTTGCTGCTGGGGCTGCGATTGTTGTCGCAGCAAATTGGCGATCTCCTTGTGGGTCTGCGCGGAAAAGGGGCTATCACAGTGCAGCGGATGACGCTTGCTGCTGGCGGTCGGCGGGACAGCAGTCGCTGTTGCTGCTGCTGCTGCTGGCTTCTCCTTCTGCTGATCTTGCTGTTGCTGCTGCTGTTCCATTTCGCGCTGCTTTAGCTCCCGCGCATAGCGGATCTTCTTCCAGGGACACTGATACTGCTCATATCCCTCCTCCCCGGCGGGCAGTGGCACACCCAGAGACGTGCCTGTGGTCAGTAGGGGCTCGTCATCGCTGTTCGGACAGTCCTCGTCAATGCCCGATTCGCTGTCATTTTTGGCGCTCAGATCTGGACAGGGCTTTGGTGTGGCTGCTGGCGCCGCCGCTCGTTCTGCCACTGCTGGCTGTTGCGTTTGCTGCAGGAGCAACACGATCTGCTGCTGCTGCTGACTAATACTATGGTTGTTGTTGTTGTTGTTGCTATTATTGGTGGTTGTCTTTGCTGGGGTTGCTGCAGGTGTGTGGTGTGGCACGATTGCTGCTTCGTTTTTCAGTCTTTTGCGTTGCGGTGGCTGCTGCTGCTGCTGCTGCTGTTGCTTGTGGAGGGGCGCCGACTCCAACAGCTTGACCAAGGCCGAATGCTGCTGCTTCAGCTGTTGGCTCTTGACATGCTGCTGTTGCTGCTGCTGCTGTTGTTGTTGGGGATGTTGCTGCGGGGGCGATTGCTGTTGTTGCTGTTGCTGCTGTTGTAGCGGGACAATGCCCGAGAGCAGCACTATGGTGGTGGCGCCATGCTGATGCTGCATAGGCTGCTGCTGTTGTGTATGTTGTTGCTGTTGCTGCTGCTGCTGCTGCATCTCTTGCATTGCACAAACCATTTTGCCCTCTAGATTTACGTATTCTTTTTGGCTTGGCTTTCGAATGACACTTGAACTCTCGATTGTTGCTGGCGGATCTACAATTTGCTAATAAGGAACATTGCATTTGCTCTCAGTATAATTCACTTCACTCAGATCTATCTCTCTCTCTCTCTCGCTCACTCTCTCTGTGTAGATTGCACTTCACTGGCACGCACAAAAATAAGTGATTATATTGCTGCTGTTGCACACATTTGTTTAGCGCTCAATTTCCAACTTAATTCTCTTTTCCTCTTGGCGCGCGCTTTTCTTTTTGTATTTTCCTGCTCTTTGCACAACCGATGCCGACGACGAGCGATTTGCGAATGAAAGCAGCGTTGGAGCCCCAGCCACAGACAAGCACCAAGCACACACGCTGAAACGAACGTCGTTGGAGCTTCGTGCCGCCTGCGAGCCGAGTCAGAGTGGGTCTCTCTGCCAGTGGGTTTCTCTCTCGCTCGCTCTCTCCCGCTCTGTCTCTGTTTTGCTTGTTGTTTTTGTGTGCCAACAGAGGACATTCACTCCGAGTGGCGACGGCAGCAGCGACGCAGCGCAGCTAACAATAGATGTGGCCTCTGTCAGCAGCGCTGCATTTGTCGGGAAGGGGGGAGGGGCCGGAGGCGCCCCCGTTCATGTTGTACATAGTTCTTGGAACACCTACGCGCCACAGCAGATTTCTCAGGTAGCTCTGCCTCCTGCCACTGCCACCTGACTGATCCGCTTTGTTTGATAACAAATAAGGGGCCCCCCTCTTTGGTGGGGTGTTTGATAAATGAGTGACAAATAAGATTAATTGATAGGCAGTGGGTGTGAGTGTGCTGGTTGTAGGGGGGGCGGCGGGCCACCTCCATCTATAAGTATGACATGTCCAAGAGGATCTTAGATGTAGAAGCAGTCGTTACGGGGCAGGGGGTAGCACTGGCAGTACTCAAAAATTGGGTTAATTTCTATATAGAACTCTTTCCAGATGGTTCTCCCCATTGTTGGATCGAATGACCCATATGTACACATATCCCAACAATCCCGACTAATTAATAAAGTGTGCAAATATTATTCGCGGAGTGGTTAGCCCTATATATGTACCCCCAACCCCCTCTCGATAGTATGTGGATTATTTAATCTCTATTAAAAGTATTAAATAATATTTGTTGTTCCGTTTTTTGAGGCCAAAAAGTACACGCCTCGCCCCCTCTCGCTCTGGCACATGTTCTACGTAACCAAACACACACAAACAAATAAAAGCCCCAAAAAACGCCAACGACGTCAGCAGCAGGCAGCAAGCAGCGACTGCGGCAGAGGTTGGCTGGCTGGCTGACTGGCAGTTCAGTTCAACGAACCCCGCCATTGTCGTGACCCACATTTCGGTCAGCTACCTCCAAATGTGGAGCTGCCAGAGCGAACGCGCGAGCCGAACCGAGCCGAACACACGAGAGAGCAAACTAGTGGGTTCGGTTCGTTCGTTTCGTTGTGCTGCGAGAGCTCTTTTGCTTGGCTCTGCTCTCAATGCATTTTGCATGCAAATTCTGTTCTCTCTCTCGCTCTCTGGTTGGTTCTGCTGCTGCGGCTGAGGGTCGGTCAACGACACAGAAACCTCAGGTGGCCTGCCCCCCAGAGGATGGTGGATGGAGGCGGTGGGGGACTCTTAGCTGTCGAAATGCGTTCAAGGAGATCTTTGGCAATTAAAAATGTGCAGAAAATCCTTTTTGCTGGAGTTCGCTCAGCGCAGAGAAGAGCGAAGAGTTCAATGCACTCGGCTTACAGGAAATTTGCACTCATTTCTGCAGCGAACTTCGAACCAGGCTGGTAGCGGGGAGCGGGCGCACACTTCGAACCAGGCTGGAGTGCAACAAACTTCGAACCAGGCTGGAGAGCTGGGACCAACTTTCGGGAACGAACAGCTGTGCCCATTTCGCGCGGTTAACACTCTGCTGCTCGCTCGCTCTCTCTCTCTCTCTCTCTCTCTCTCTTCTGCCTGGCTGCCAAATGTGAATGAACTCTGTTCGTCAGTGGCCAAAGCGAATAACAAGTTTGAAAAGAAAGTGAGAGCAGTCCACAGCAGAGCCGCACACACACACACAGAAGCGCACACTTGCTGCTGCTGCTGCTACTCCCCTCTCTCTCTCTCTCTCTAACCTACCAGACACTGCTTGATCCGCAGCGTCATCCGCAGCGTCATTCTCTCTGTTAAATAATTTTCTTTTGGCCGTTTCTATCGATAGGATGGGGCTCATGAATGGATCTGTGCCGCGGGCGGGGTGGGACGCTGACGCTGCTGCCCTCTTTCCTGTATTTTGGCCGAAACGCCTACCTGTTGGCACGATCGCCCGTCGTTCCATTGGAACTGCTTGACCAAGATCTCTTGGTTTCTGTTCTGCTTTGTTTCGGCCACTCGACGGGCACTCGCTGAAGTCCCATTCGGTGGGCTACTGTCAGAACTTGACATCAATACGATCGTAAAGTACCCAAGGAGTGCTATCGTCGAGTGGGGTCTCTGCCCAGAAGGTACATACATTTCTGAACTATACGGTATGGTGGGGAAAATGGGGGTCAAAAAGGTGTCAAAAAGGTCTAAGAAGATGCCAAGCAAAGGAAAAGGGTAATAGTATGGAAAATCTATTCTAGTCAGAATATCAAATCAAAATTTGTTTACATTTTTATCACATTCGTATAGAAATCTTGTCAGTTTGGAAGTTTTTTCAAAAATAATCATCATTACTCCCTCAATTATCTTCTTCTTTTCTTCTCTCATGCGTCAGCCACCCACAGACCCTCCTCAAACAGTGCCTAATCTGCTGTCATAACGTCGATCGTTTGTTAAGCTTTTTGGAGTTCTCTTCTTCACTCACTCACTCTCTCTCTCCTCTTCATTACTCTCTTCCGATGCGTAAGCAATTAGCACGTGCCTGTAAGGGGGCACTGGGTTTGTTGTGACTGTGACTGAGGGACACACTCAGATCCGGAACTTTATGGCGCTTTACAGTTCTTTGAACGATCGTTCGTCATGCTTGGGGCTTAGGCATTGCCTCTCGAGTGTTTCCATACCCTACTACAGGCGGGTAGTATTAAGATTTCGATCGAGGGAAGAGCAATAGCAATAGCAACATAGAAACAATCGATCTGCAAGGGTATCCAAAAAACATCTGCGATATACTATGTTTCTAAGATTTTTGGTTTTCGAGTTGACTGCTGTCCCTCTACACCTTTGCCTACTAATTGAGTGGGTAAGATATTGGAAGAGGGAGACATGGAGCTGACAAAAATATTAAATGTGGCATAAATAAATTATGCTCAAATTACGAATTTGTACGTACGTTCGTACAATCGCTCTGCCGACCTGCTGCTGTGCCTGGCTGGCCATTCAGGTCAGAGTTCAATGCTCTCGGTGGTAACTACACCTCCTTTGTACCAGCCACGACACCCACTGTGCAAGGATAATGCTTGTACTATCTTTCTCTTTCCCTCTCTCTGGCCCAGCACTTTTTCCATCTCTCACTCCTTAAACGTAGTAAAAGCAACACGAGGTCAGCCGCACGTAGGCAGTGGCAAAAGGGAGCTGCTGAATCCTCCCCCACACTCACACACACATCCAGTCGTTTCCATTTGGCCTCGCGCTCATTGACGTCACTCGTGCAGTCGCAGTCGCAGTCGCTGCTTGCTGCTTGCTGCTGCTGTGTCTCTGCTCAGTTCGTTCAACTCTTTGGCTTCATGGTCGCCTTGCAATAGTTGTTGTTGGTTTGAGTTTGAGTTTGCGTTCGAGTTGGGCGGAATTCTATTTGGAAGTGGGTTGGTGTGGGGTGGGGTGGGGTGCATTGGTTTGTGATTGGAATTAGAGGTGGGGTTGCAATGGGCTGCTTGCGTGGCATTGCGTGTGTCTGCTTGTAACAAGGATCCAATCGAACATGTGTACTGCCTCCTAATTGCCAAATGTTCAATCATTAGTAATCCACTAATCAAGATAATTGGGTGGGCATTAGTGCTAAGCAAACAGCACATTAATATTAATGATAATGACAAATGAGAATTCCACTAGTGCTGGAATGGAAGCCCCAGAACACAAGAGAGAGAGAGAGAGAGAGCAGTACTCCATGTACTGCCGAAAACGGAAATACCTTTCACATTTTGCACTACGAAGGGCAACTGCAACAACAACAACAGCAAAGGGATATCTGAGCTCCCGAAAAACACGGACAACCAAGGAGCGACGGGGAGCGAGAGGCATGCAGCGCGCCAAGGCAACCCAACAATTGAGGACATTGCACTGCAATAACCTTAAAGAAGCAGAACAGCAGCCTGAATCAGAGTGCTGTGAGAGTGTGAGAGAGTGCCCAAGAGAGCACTCCGTGCATGTGTGCATGTGTGTGTGCTCTCTTGACTTGGCGCTCAGCAAAACGTATTTGTTGTTCTTGTTTTGCATAAAGTCGCATTACGTATGTGTAGAGGTGGGCATGTGAGAGGAGGGGCAAAGCAAATGCGAACAATGAGAAGCTATTTGTGTGCCTAGGAACAGTTGGCGCTGCTGCTGCTGCCAAGAAGAGAGAGAGGTAGAAGCTTAGGCATAGGCACAGGCAGAGGAAATGACCTCAGGAAGGAAATGCAATGCATTTAATTGGTCAAAAATGTGTGCACAATATGGTTAGGGGCAGAGTGAGTGGGGCACGAGTTGGGGCAGGAGCGGACACTACCTGATTAGTGGAGTGGAATATGGAGAGGCAGATGACTCATTGAACAGAGTCATAGAATGGTTCTGTGTCAATTGATTGCGAATATCTTGGGGGAATTTCCCCCTCTAGTCTTGCATAGCTTTGATTCTTTGACATTTGGAGTACTCTTATCTCCTCCAACAATAAACAAAAGTCAAAGGTTTTCCTTTGCAAACACACTCCAGCTGGCATTTCCTTAGTTCTGCACAAATCCATTCATCCAGCAGCATTTCCCCAGCACCACTTTCATTGCAAAGAAAGAAGCAAAAAGTAGTAGAAGTCCAAAGTGGAGCTCTGTCCTCGAACGAGTCCAACGAACCCGAAGCAAGGCACAAGCGACATCCAAAGCTACCAAAATTGGCGCAAAATTCTCTGGCGCAAGGGAAGACACCTGTGCCCTGTCAGACGACACCCACCCCATAGCCACAGTTACAGCCAGAGCCACCACCCCTTATGCATTTCACTTTTCCTCGACAGGGGGTGCGGGTGGGCCAATACTTTGCTTTGACCTACTTTCCGGGCACTGAACTCTGTTTGGCCATCAAGCTACCAAGCAGCAGCACAAGCAGCAGCAGCAGCAGCAGCATGAGAGCTCTGGCCCGAACCTCAAGCCGAACCGGATGCTCGGGTCGGGCGTTCGACGAGGGTTCGGATTCGGTGGTTGAAAATTTTAGGGGTTACGCTCTATGTACAACGAAAGTGTTTTTCCCCTTCTCATGCGTACGCCTCTCTGGTATCACCACCAACACCCCCCCACCCGCTAGGTGGCGCTGCACTAGCGATAACCTTAAAACGGAGGTGGAATGTATTTTTCGTCATGTGACAACTTTTTTGGTGTGGGAAATCTGGTAGCTGGAGCAATGACCGGAGCTCGGTAAAGTTGAAGGATAAATGCAAGGGAAAATGCTACACAGAGAGAGAGAGAGAGAGAGAAAGAGAGAGAGAGAGGGGGAGAGTTGCAGAGGATAGCGCCATCTCACGCTATATGTACATATATCTCAATAATTGTCTTTGGTTTGTGGTCACACTACATGTTTCGTTCCACTTTCCGTTTAGCTCATATTTATATCCGAAATATTTATATCCACACTTGCCCCATACATATCTTCATCTCTCTCTCACACTCTCTGGCAGTAGTAGTTGTATCTCCCATCTATTTATTTGTCAGTCCCCATTTTAGTTTGTCTATTTACTCACACTGAAACACTCGCACTCGCACTCACACTCGAAACACTCACACACTCACGAATATATGGATAGGTAGAGGGCGACACAGGTTCATTGAACTTGTGGCAATTATTTTGCGATTATTTGTGGGTTCTGGTTTATGATCTATCAATAGATAAACAGCTCTAAGCCCCAGAGTACACGGCTGGGCTAAGCTCAAGCTGAGGGTTAAACTAAAAGAGAATGGAATAGGGGAGTACCCTCGGACAATAAATACGAAGAAAATAACTTAGGGAAAGGCCATAAGGCCTGTCGATAAGTAGTTTGCTATCGATAACGCTGATAAAGGATTGCAACTCTCATAAACGACTTTTTTTTATCTGTAACTAATTCAATGAACTTCAAGATTCCAATTATTCAATAATAGACTAAAAATAGAATTGATCGATAATTATCGTTTATTTCTTTAATCGAATTTAGTGATATTTTTTTATTTAATCAATAGTACTTTATGCTTCCTTCCCCTGCTGTAGAGACTTGTCCCCCCACATACATTTTCATTCTTTTAAATATTTAGTCCTCATTTATCTTGCATTGTTCTGTCTGTAAACAATTACGCAAAAAATCTAAAAAAAATAAACACCAAAAAATACAATCAAATATAATCCAATCCAACAATCCCCGACTCCACGACATGTTGGAGCAATTGCAACAAATATTAAAACAGTTGACCAAACAGCAAACTGCAAAAAGCAATAGAACTTGTTTGAGAGACCAACAAAAAAAAAAAAAAGAATCAGCAGCAGCAACAGCAACAAAAAACGAATGTTCGAGCTGAATAGAGAGAGGCAAGGTCTTTTGCGTGCAAATGCAACAGCAACAGCGGCAGCAGCAGCAGAGCAGAATCTAACTGCAGTTCTGCGCAGGTCGTTGGCATTTGGAAAGCCAAGTGGAAGAGGGAGAGGTAGCGAGCGCAAGAGAGGACAAAAGCCACAGAGTGGGTAGCGTTAGGTAGGCAGGGTGAGAGAGAGAGAGAGAGCGAGGGGAGCAGGTGATGTGAAGGCCTCAAGCTGACCAAAGTGCACTGAACTCTGGCAGAGCCCGAGCTGAGAGTGCGGCGCTCTCCCACTCCCACTCACACTCCTCTTGGCTTTGGGCTCCGTTCTGAGACTCTCTGCCAACTCCCCCGCTATGATTCGTTTCTCTCCGCTGCCTTCTGCCTGCGTCGCTGCCGCTGTTAATGGCGCGCATTAATGTAATTTCAATCATTTTTATACTCTTAAGGTAAGGGTAACGCTAACTTGTAGGAGATCTCTTAATAGTTGCTTCAATCTTTTAACAGTAGATCATTTAAAGCCATCAAAATAGTTTATCTCTAACAAAGTTCTCAACTTGAATCATATTAGCTGATTAGCTGCCTATATTCCATATATTTAATGGTAACTCTCCATCTTCGAGTGTATTTAATGCTTTGGCTTGCAGTTACTTTAGCTTCCCTTCTTGTTTCTTTCCATTTTTGGCTGGCTGCTCCACTGTCATATAAATTCTTCTTGGCGGCGCTTTTAATGACTCACCCACCGTATATAAAAACCAAAATAAAACCTAAATAAAAACTCCCCAAATGAACAACAACATAAGCTCACGTGCTGCTGCCTCAGCCTCCACCCCGGTCCACCCCTCTCCAGCTGCTGTTGTGCCTTTAGGCGCTGACTGTCTTTATATGGGCGTTCGAATTTGATTCCATTTCGCACTGAAAGATCTCTATTGCCATCTCGCTCTAACGCTACCGCTTTGATGATAAGTGGGCGCCTCCACTGACAGCATTCTGCTTTAAATGCTCACACACAGTGAGCGGAGAGGAGGGAGAGGTGGGGTGGGGATGAATGCCCCACTGCAGCTGCAGTTTTTCAGCTGGATTATGCAACAGTTTGAACAATTTATGACAAAAGTCATTGCAAATTATTTTCAATATTGAGTCATATTCGGAATACATTCTGTTTTTTTTTCTGTACAAAATAGGCAGGAAATGGGCGTGTCAAAGCTTTAGATTAGAGACTATAATGGCAGGCAATACATGCTGCTGTCGCATCGAGTTCAGAGTTCTAGGTGCCAGGAATATAGTAATTTCGTACAGTTGCCTGCCACAGATCGATATCTCAATCAAGTTGCTATCGTTTAAATTTCAATTTACAATCAAATTACAGAGATTTAGTTCAATTAAGGCGGGCGGTAATCTACACAGAATTTTGGGATATTTGATTGGAAACTCTACAGAAATATTGTATTTAATGAGTGTTTTGCTGGCTAACCACAGCTGCTGTATTGAGTTTGAATCTCAATTGAACTCAACAATTCCCCAATTCAACTGAAAATTCTTTTTGTGTACCCCCAAATTTTGTGGGTCAAAGACCGACCCATAGGTAAGTGTAAAACAGTGGGCTGTGGCTGGGGCAAACTGTAACTAGATCATAGAATTGCATAATTTTCCAAAATATCTAGAATGTTTCGCAACATAATTCCGAATCAGAAATGTTTAGCCACATGCTGGGCGAGACGCTATCAAAATGTGTGTGTGTGCTGACAGCCGCGTCGCGTCGTATGGCAATAATTTATTTGATTAATTTATAAATTGCATTTGCTTTGCCCGAACCAACAACGGCCAACTGCAGTGGCGACGGCGATGACGACGGCAAGAGCAACAGGAAAATTGCACACAGCAAATCTGTGGCGGGTTCTAAGTGTCTATCCGCGTACGTGTGTGTGTGTGTGTGTGTGTGTGTGTGCGGCTCATGCAAAGTGAGGTCGCTGCCGTTCAATAACCTCGAGTGTTTGTGGCTTGTTATAGAGCAGAGGAGAGGCAGTGCCATCGGCTGATTGCGGGGGGAAGCTACGCAATTGCAATTGCAGCGAAGTCCACGAGCATAGCAACAACACAAATGCTCGACACACACACACACACACACACACAACACACACTCACGCTCGCATGCATAAGAGAGAGCACTAATCGGCCGAGTCCGTTCGTGTCTCGCTGAGGGATCCCTCAGCGTTTTTCGGTGGATCGTCGTTGTTGTCGCTCGTTTGGTCGTTTGGACGTTGCGTGGTAATTGCTTTCATGGGGATTTCTAGTGGACACTAGGGGGGGGGACTAAAGTGCGGTAGGTAGGGTGGATTGGGGTGATTGAAGCGTGGTGTAGGATTCTATGCGTAATCCCCAATGATAATTTCAATGACTTACACAGGTAGCTTAGGCTAGGTATTAAAATGGAACCCAAATTGAATAGAAGAATGAATCATACCTGAAAGAGACAAAGAAAGATGGAGAATATTAGCATAAATTATATAAAATATAGAAATATAGAGAATTATTGGCAGAATATTATGGTGAAAACTTAAGTGGCGACCCCACAAGTAGTAAGAGTAAAAAATCTGCAAATAAAAGCCTTCGGAACAGGCCCTTGCAGTAAGCAAAGTCTCTTTACATCGTAAAACCCTTATCAAACGAGTTTTACCCCATCTGGAAACTTCAACATTGAAAGATCTCAATGCTTAACCCCAATTAAACGAAACCAAATCCACACCAATCCAACAAAACAAAACACATCTTCAGAGCCCACTCCACCCTCTCTCTCGAAAAAACCCCAAAGGAAATGCACTCCATTCCAGCTCCAATTAACAGTGGGCAATCTTATCTGAACCATCTTGGAGCATTTCAGCCATTTCCAACAATTCCAACCACTCAATCATGGGCTGCCAACCCAGCCAGAACAGAACCCAACACTTATCAGACCCATCAAAAGTGTGCACTAGGGAACGGGAACGAACCCTCTCAACAGGCTGCTGCTACTGCTGCTGCTCCACTTCACCTGTGCCCTGGCTGCATCTGCATTGCCCCACCCCGGCCCCACCCCTGCCCCGCCTCGAGCAACGTTTTTCCTTCCTCTCAAACCATTCCTTTGGCAATTAAACTGAATCAAAACAACAACTTCATGCGGTGCGGTGTTAGTTAGTCAGCGTCGTTATCGCATTTCACAATTTTAGAACACACACAGCCACACACACACACACACACACACACGTAGAGAGAGGCATCAAAACGCAGCGGGCAGCAGCGTCGACAGAGCAGCGAGCAGAGAGCAGAGCAGAGCCAAAGCAAAGCGTGTAACTAACCTAACCTAACCTAACCTACGCTAACCCAATTCGAAGCATAGAGAGCCCCCCAACGTGGGGCTCTGGGGTTCAATAAACCCAAACCGCAACGAAAGAAAGAGAACTGTGATAGGGGGTGGAGGGTTGGGGCTTAGGGTATGCCTTCTCTTGCTTAACCCAATCTGTATCCATATTACACACACAAAAATTTCTAAAATATAGATTAGCTGTAAATCTTCAAGCCTAATCAGCAGACATACAACAACAACAACAACAAAACACACTCTACAGTGAATGAACTCTATAGCGGATAGGCCAGGGGTTTAGGTAGTATAAGAGTTGCGAGAGTTGGAGAAGCTTCCACTTAGCTAGTGTGCATAGTGTGTATCCCCTCGAAGTGAGCGTTCACTGTACATGCAAACGATATTTCTAGATTCTATAATGACATGCATGAGGCTCTCCTGTGGCCATACAGCAACAACCATGTGAATGTGCATGTATGCTAGTGTTTGTGTGTGTGTGTGTGTGTCTGTGCCTCGATGGACTGCCTGCCTCAACTAGAACTTGCTTGACTTCGTCGTCGCATCGGATCTCTGCCTCTGCTTCTGCTTCTCTCTCTCTTTCTCTGATATTCTTTCTTTCGTTCTTGTTGCTGTTCTTGTTATTGTCATCTTCGTGTCGTCGTCGTCGACGTCGTCGTAGTCGTTTCGTTTCAATTTAGTTCTCTGAGCACTGTAGAGAGAGAATCAGAGAGCGAGAGAGATAGTGCAGTGGCAGCGGCAGGCGCCCACCCGAAGTTCATTGCACTTGGTATAGCGGCATATTTTGCATGCATCTCGCTCGCTCGCTCACTCACTCACTCTTGTTTCTAGTGACTGACTGCCTTTTACTCCTCGCATTCTTATCTCTCTCTCTCTCTCTCTCTCTCTCTCTCTGTCTCTGTCTTCCTCTGTTTGTTGGGATGACGATGACCCACAAGAGGAGGGCCAAAAAGTCTCCTTTTTGCATTTTGTGCTGTCGAAATAATTGCATTAATGACACACACACACACACACACACACGCAGGGACACCTAGAGGGACATGCACTGAAAGAATTATTATGCTTGTCACTTAAGATTTTGTAGGTTCTGTTAATTAAAAGCAATTAAAAATAGTCTCTGCCTCTCTCTCTCTACAGAGAATTCCTGAACGATTTTCCGTTTTTCTGTTCCCTGTTCTGACAGCTCTGACGGAAACACAAAATTTTCGGGCATTTGAAAAACGATTTGTTGCCGGACTGCCGCACTCGAAGAATCTTATTATTAGATCAAAATTTTCATGTTGGAAAAGGAGGATAGACCCAGAGAACAAATGAAATCTTGTTTCAGACGGAATATATATTTTTGGTTGTCGTGTCGTCGAAAATGGGTTAGACGATAATTAGTGTTTGGAATGGGGAAAACAGACAGTTTTCTGAGGGACTAGAACCGGGAATTTACGTAATTTATTATATGGCTAGTCTAAAGAAGACAAAGAAAAGGAGTTCGTTCCTTTTCTTTTAGTTAATTTAGTTTTAGCATCCATGTAAAGCTGCTAGCAGCCAAGTTTTATTTGCATTCAAATTACAACTAGAACTCCTCTTGAGTAGTGCTGCCATGGCTAGAACACTCGACCAGCAGCAATAGAATCAAAGTTACTTGAATCTGTTTTGGGCTTTGGAGTCGATTTTCAATGAATTAATTGCTCTGTATAGTAGTTGAATGACTTGTTGCATCTGTCACCTACTTGAGAGCGTGGCGTCGGCGTCTTGATTTTTCAATTTGTTGTCGAAAAATACAAATTTTTTCTTTGGACTTAATGCCTATGGATTGGTGTCGGGCGCGCATTCAAATATCAAACGTATATAACTGCAAGGCAGGCTGCACGTTCTGAAGGCTTGCAGTCAAAGTCTCAGTCTCAATCTCAGACAAAAACCCAAAACAAAATCAATTTCAAATTTGAATTGTAAAGAGAGGAACAACAAGATCTCAATGCCTGTACAGAATTGCTTTCGGTGCGACGACGGTGGCGGCCCATTAAATGCAATTCCATCTACTTGACTGTCGTCGAGTCACGTTTCGGCCCCCAGATAGACATAGAGACATCGACAACGACTTCGACTTCGACTTGGACAACTCTGTTTGAGGTGATTGTACGGCGGTACGGGCCCGGGCTAACAAGGCAACTGGCTGCAGTGTTTCTGAAGGCTGAACCCCGCGAACCAGTTTCGCACAGCCAGCCAGCAGGCAGGCAGCAGGCAGGCAGGCGAACTGCAACTCAAAAATCTATTTCAAATTGTTGTACATTCGATTTTTCAGAGTCAACATAAATTACATGCGGCTTAATCTTATTTTTGTGGCTCAGTCTCCACTTAGTTTGACATTTTCGTATGGTTTTTTTTTCGTTTGTGTGTGTCTGTCAGCGGGATCGATTCGGTTCTGCTTTGTGTTGCATGTTTGAGGTTATGACAACAGCAGGCTGGCGGCGGAGCGGCATGGGGCGACATGGGGCGACACGATTCGATACGACAGCGGCACGACACCATACTATTAAATGAGGCAAGGTGTTGTTGTACGATCCAAGGCTCGTCTCCCTCTTGGGCCCTCAAGGGTCGCTCGTTTCTCCTTCACTCCATATTAAAAAATCCAAAAAAATGTCAAATGTTGCTGGCACCTTTTTGGATGATGACATAATCAAACCATTAAGGACACCGAATGCAAGCTGCCCAATTATATTTGCCCATTCCTAATGCTGATCTCTTTTCATGTTTGTCAAAGAACCCCTGTCTCCATTCCCTTAACTTTCATTCCATAATATTACTCATACGCCCTGTCGTCTAGTCTCTCTCCTGACTGCTGCAACCCCTTTAAAAATTCCCACAAACTGCACTCGAAGCTGCCGTATGTACGTACCAATTGAGAGTGGGGAAAAGGCGTCTAAAATCCTAGGCAAAATATTGGATTGTATTACTCATACGCAACGTTGGCCAGCAGCCTGTTCCACATTAATTGCCATCAAAAATAGTGGCAGGCAGAAGGGAGTGCAGTGGCAGGCAGTAGGGTGCAGGGGCAGGGGCAGGGGCAGGCAGCAAGAGGACACACACTCATAGAATTTGTGACGGAAATGAGTTAGTGCCATTTGGCATGCCCCCAAAGCGTATTTTCAGTGCATTTCAGGGAACTGCGGCGCCGCAATGCAATGCAATGCAACACACGCATGCAACGGAAAGCGCGTCGTGCATAGCCTACCAAAGAGAAACCGCCTGAGAGGGGCAGGGCAGGAGTACGAGTGCCACTGCAGACCCGTTGTTTTGGGGCCTGCAGCATTGCCGGGTTGCATAATTATCATGCAACATGCGGCAGTCAAACGAAATGGAGTGTCTGAGATTTGTGGCCAAAACAAAACGTTGTTTAACGCCTGAGAGGGTTTAAGACGTGGCACACAGAGAGGGATAGAGAGAGAGAGAGCGGCTTAGTCACGCACTTTACGCACAAAATTTCCATGGGACTGGGGTTCGACTGAAGAGTTTGCCCCAAGTGGCACTGGCGAGATGTGGCACAGAGATAGTTGCCTGCCTCAGGCTGCCACATGAAATGGCTAACAACCTGTTGGAAAAGAGGAACTCACAGGAAAGATCAGAGTGAAAAGTCGAATTAAGTTTCTGCAATAAAATTAGAATCAGAATCAGAATCTGAAAGGTTTCTTGGCCAAAAGGGTTCCCATGGCTCCCACCCAACCACACCCCCGTTCCACAACTCTTGAGGCAACCCTCCAGGGGGCAGTGGCGGCTGCCTGGCAACAAACAACGGAACGT
Organism: Drosophila bifasciata; assembly: GCA_009664405.1. Taxonomy (NCBI): domain Eukaryota; kingdom Metazoa; phylum Arthropoda; class Insecta; order Diptera; family Drosophilidae; genus Drosophila; species Drosophila bifasciata. The sequence goes on from CM019043.1 coordinate 39,780,477, forward strand.
GCGTGGCATGACCATTGCCATCAAAAACCTGGCCAAAACAGGGACCGAGCCAGCTGCATGGGCTAAACTGCTACTGGCAGCTCCAGAGTGGAATGGGATGGGGGAGGCTCGTTTGTGCGGTCTTTGACCGCAGCAAGTAACCGTTAGGTAGCCAGAAGGATTACGTAGACTGGCCGCAACGTGCCGCTGATTGTCCGAGGTTAGTTCTCAGAGCAGAGCAAAGCAGAGAAGTCGAGTGGCAAGCAGCAAAGAGGCAGCAACGAAATCAGTTAAAGTTAAACGCCTTGCGGGCACTTGCAAGGTTTTTCGTTATTCTTGTTGTTGTTGTTGTTTTCGGCTACCAAAAACCTCATTCCCCATTCGCCTCGCGTGCCTCACAATGTTGCATTGTTAGTGCGGCGCTTGGTGGTTCAGTACGGTACGGTTAGGATTGGTATTGGGGGTTGGGGGCCACTCTGGGGCATAGTATTTCGTGCTGCTTATCGCGCCTCAAATGCTCAAAGGCTCCATAAATCAATTAGTTGTGGCTAGGCACGGGGCGAGTGGAGACGGGGGCGGGGGAGCTTGTTTTAGGGATAATTGAGGGTTAGTTGGGGGGGGGTAGCACTTCTAAGAAAATTATGTTTTTGTATGGGAACTAATTCAAAATCAAAGTAAAGTAAAATGCAAACGAGATATCTAATAAATAAAAGGAAAAAGTACAAAAAATACAAACCAACTTTGGCAGTAACTAAAGTACATAACTCTGCTTTGAGCCGACCTAAACTGGTATTTTTTTCGATGCCCTTAGAGTAACGGCAGCTAGAAGGGGAATTGCTGAAAATTTCATAAAAGAAAGTAAACCCCAACTAGCAGAAATCTTAGTTAACTAAGCCATGAATCTACCCATTAAACTTTTGTTTTTTATCAAACAATTCTTAACAAATTTAAACTTCTTCTATAAGAAATGTCATGGTTAAAGCCCACTCGAACTATGAAAAACCTTATCAAACTCTTTCCATAGTCAACATACATGTTAGTTTTTTGATTTGTTAGTACAAATAAATAAACTTAAAGCTAACTAAGCTAAGTCAGCGATGTCATGGGCATAGACCTAGCCCCACTCGAACACTCAATCAATTTCAAATATCTTTGGCTACCCCACTCCTTAAAGGTTCAATTGAACAACTTAATTTTATTTTAAGTTGTTAGCCCTGCCCTGCCCTGGCCTGTCCTTAACGAGCAATTAACAGCATCGTGAGGCATTCCCACGCCCTGCCACAGATGCCAGTCGAAATGTTCTGTACCCGAACGACCGCCCCACCACAAATCACATAAATAATTCGCTCTTAATTATTGGGCCCCAGTCATGGGGCAGCAGCAGCATAAAACTGTCAACGCAAAATGTCAGGCAGTTGTTTCTGTTTTTTTGTTTTTGGTTTTTGTGACTTATGACATAAGACAATTACAGCCAAGGTGCAGCAGTAGCAGCAGCAGCCACAGCAGCAGCAGAAACAGAAGTGGCAGGCAGCAGCACATTGAACTCTGCTGCTGCCACTGCTCTGATGTTTGCCACAAACAATTGCCACTGGCAACAGCAACAACCAACAACCAAGAGCCAACATTCAACCAAACTGCAGCTCTTGCAACATGTGGATGATCGCTGTTCGTGTCCAGGCCAGGTTCGGGCTTGAGCTTGGTTTTTTCCTCTCTTTGTTGTTGTTGTTGCCTTTTTCTTTGCTTTTCTTTCTGCTTTTTCCCGCCATGGCAAAAAGTGCATTCAACTCGGGAGAGCGGGTCTGACGCTGACGTCAGTCAGCCAACGTTTGGCTTGGCAAAGAAAGCAGAGTCAATGCACTTTGTTGCAACATTGCCACACTCTATGTGCTGTACCCTCCCTCCCCACCACTTCTCCTTCTCTCTCTCTGTCTCTGTCTCTTTTTCTGTGCAAGTTGCGGTACTTTCATTGCTCAAACAGCAAAAAAAAAAAAAAAAACTCGTTGCGTTTGTTGCAAGTTCGTTGACGTTCGCCGTCGCTGCTCGAGTATGCGTGTACGTGTGTGTGTGCGGCAGAGTGTTCTAGAATGTTCGCCGCATCGATGGGGGAGGGGAAATTTCCAGCTAGATTGCAGCAGAGAAAGAGAAAGCAACAGCTTGTGCAACATGTTGAGAGTCAAGCGAGCGAAAAGGCAACAAAATAATACAAATAGTGCATTATGCAATAAATAAATAATAAAAAAATATATCAAAAATTGAAATAAATTGCGGAAAAACTACAGGAAAAAGTTACAGATTTTAATTTTAATGATAACAAATCTCGTTTCATTTTCCACCCTTTTGGGTTGAATTTTAATTTAATTTAATTTCTCTGACTTTATTTTATTATTTTCAATTAGCAATAAAATTGAAAGCCTCTCTTTTTGGGGGCCTAAACAAACAGATTATTTGGCCCCGTAGCAGCTGGGGGAAAGTGCCACAAAATCGAAGCAGGGTAGGAGTTTCCACACCCCAGTACACCACCCCACCCCCACTGCCACACTGTCCAACAAAAAAGGGGTAAGTAACCTCGAATGAAAGCAAAGTCGCAGCGCCAGCACGTGGCCCCGGCCGACCCCGGGCGAATGACTCTTAACTGGGTCAGCAAAAGTGGCTAGCCCCCGCCCCCAGTTCGCCCCATCTCTGGGGGTAGTTTCAGGTGAGAGGGTGGCACACACACACACACACAAGCAGCTACAATACAAATACATTTTACTATCGCTCGTAAAAAACAAGACGAAATGGAAATAAAAACTGCAACATTTGCCTCGTAGTACGAGCTGCCACAGCTCTCTGCTGCTGCTGCTGCTGCAGCTGCACGGTTGCACGTTCTCTTTGTGGCAGGCAGGCAGGCTAGTCTGTTGCAGGCTCTTTTGGAGGTTGTTGCACAGATAAGCCCCCAAGTGTGGACTGGGTGGGCGTGTTGCTGGCCATTAATTTGCCCGCCATTTGATTCTCTATTTTTTTGTTGCAACACTAATTACGTGCCACACAAATAAACGAATTCGCTCTTGTGGCCTTGGTCAAGTCATGCGACGGGGAGGGCTAGGCAGGAGGGGCACACATACTGATGTATGTATCGAATTGTTAATTGTTAAACTGTTTTACGGCAGCATTAACTACGTATGTTGCCTCAGTGATTTATGTGCATTTTTTATTTTTATTGTAAATGTTTTATTTTGAAAACTTTTAAGCATTTTGTGTCTTTAAAACTGTTATTTGATTTGTGTTTATTTTAAATTTAAATTCTTTTAAATTTATTTTAATTTGTATAATTTTAATTAATTTTTTAAAATTTATTTTGCGACCCCAAATGACAATTCTACATGAATTCTACATGGTTTTCTCTACCCACCCACTGGACCGCGCAGCCCACATAGACACTCTCAAAAGCTGGCTGCTATAGGCGGAGCAGAATTAAATTTTTCATTGCATACTTTTTGCTGTTTTCGTATATTTCTTGCCAATAGATGGTGCTTTGGTGTTGAAATTTGCGCCACTCTCAAGCGCTAGAGGGCGCTGCAGCGCTAGCGAGTGTCAGATAAAAAACGTGGCGAGCAAGGGGCTTTGAGATCTGCTTGCTAGACTCTCTCTATATATAGCTACATGAATATATATAGCAGCTAGACAGTGCGTTATCTAGGCGCCATGGCGCTCCTCTCGCGTAACCCAAATACGCTGGGACCTGGGGTTGTTGACCCAAATAGCAAAGTGCAATGAACTGCTTGATGGTCAGAGGCAGGGCCACTGGGTGGTGCAGCAGAGAGAGTGCCATGACGTAGTTTATGATGCGTAAGCAAGCAACAGAAAATGAACTAGAGCTATAAACGGTTGAGAGAGAGTGCGAAAAATGGAATGGCAAGGAAAGCGCCTCTCATAGATACAAAACTTAGTACAGTTTTGTGCTCAAATGGGGGAACAAAATTATCCAATATTTTAGTGAAAAATTAACCCAAATATGATCCAAAATTATAGTAGTAATTATATCGTTTAATTATAGGTCTAGGTTCCCCACAAAAATGTCTTGTAAAACACCCACAAATTTTCCAGCATTTTCCGTAGTTTCATACGTTTTCCTCCCTGTTTAGCCAACAAGAGAAATCGGAAATGCATTTTCTAGAAATTTCTTTCCCCGCGCTGTGCAGCGGGCTCAAACAACCCAAATACGTTTTCCGCTGCCCCTCCCCTGCACACTAACACACTGCTGCTGCTGCTGCTCATGCTCATGCTCAGCCACCTTCATCTCCTCCCCCTCCTTAGGCTTTTCCTTCTTCTGCTCACTGACACATTCACACCCCACAACCGCCCTCCCTGCCCAAACTATGCTAGAGGGAGATGGTGTCCCTCTCACGCCTAGACAATTTCATGCTACGCTGCGTCGCTGCTGGCTGAGGCAGAGCTAGTGACAGAGCGACTGCAGTCAGTCGTTCAAGTGCATTTCAGAGCATTAACCTCTGTGTCGCTCTGCCTCCCTCTCTCTCTATCTCTTTTTCTGTCTTTCTATGGCTCTCTGTGTGTTTGTTTGTGTGTGGGTTTGGGTCCTAGCCTAACATTTATGTGTCTCTCTCTCTCTCTTTCTCTCTCTATTCATTTGTGCTCGTTTTTCCTTTGGTTTTCCAATTTGAAGTGCAGGCAAGTGGAAAACATCGAAAGGAAAATGACTGAATAAAGTGAAAGAGAGAATTGAGGTTCTCCTCTACTTCAGAATCGTGCAAATAGAAAAAAAAGGGAGAGGCAGGTATGGGGATGGGGAGAAGTACATTTCACTGATAATTTCATCTCCAAATTGTATTTTCCTGTTTATTCTAAGCATTTTTCCTGTTCCCATCCCCCGCTTCTGTGTGTGGGGGGGATTATCAACTGCTTGTTGTTGTTCTACCTCAAATATCATTATCAGTGCCGTCCCCTGCCCTCTTGTGGGTTGCATTGATTGTGTGGCAGGCACTTTCAAAATTGATGCAGGTTAGGTCTGAGGCAAACAAAGATTACAGAGGTCTCCCCTCCTCCCATATTACGGATAGATCAACGAAAGTATACGATTTCCTCTCCATCGAAAAATTACTTCTCTTTCACATTCGCCCCATCTCGCTCTGGCTGCCGTATTATATTTTGATTGCATTGAATCAGAAAAGCAGAGCAACAACAAGCCCCCGCAACGCAGAGAGCCAAAGAGAGAGAGCATGCCCAATGGGCGAGAGAGAGAGAGTGCAAGAGTGCGACTCTCTCACAACTTATGCTCTTTGCTGCTGCCGTTGCTGCTGCTGCTGCTGCTTTCTTGCGGTGCTATGCTGCGTGCGTATGTACGCTGCCTCTCTGCCGCCTTTTGCTTTGACATTGAACGAGTTCATTCACATTTGCTGCACGCACACACGAGCACGGAAAACTACACGAAGCATAAACAACAACTGCCGAAGCAGAGCCAAGCGCGTGTGAGAGAGACAGAGAGGGAGAGGAAAAAAAGCAGCGACAGCAAAAGAACGCAGCAATTTATGCATGTGTGTGCACGGCGGGGGGAGACAACCACAAGTAAAGAAATAAATAAAAATATGTTAAATAATGTGAAAAGAATAACAAACAAGTTAGATAATAATCGGGTGGCAGAGTCCGAACGAGGGGAGAGTCCGAAAAGAGAGGCACAGAGCAAGCCGACACACAAAGAGAAATGGGCAACTGGGAATCAACAACATTCTATTTGCCTATTCCTCTGTCTCCCTGCTTTGTCTCTAGCTCTCTCTCTCTCTCTCTGCTCACAAAATTTGTTACCTGTCTATTAATTTGTTTTTGTTCTTTTTTTTACGAAATTCTGGAATTGGGTCATTAAGGCAGAAATGTGTTAAGACTGCGATTACTGATGGTGTCCATACAGTAGTAGAGCGGTTAAGGACACTGAGAGATGTGGGAAGAGGACAAAAGGGAATGTGATCGGGCAGCCACGAATAGCTGCTACAGCATAAATTAAATAGGCTCAAAAGTATTTAAATTATTATTCATTGTCCAACGTTTTCCGCCATAATTAATCAACCTGAAGAGCCATTCTCCAGCCGTTCTAAAACACTAAAACCCGATATCCCGCACAAACAAGTTCCAATTACGAATAGAAGCGGGTTTTCATAAGACTATTTTCGGCCAACAATGTGTCCAAAATGAGTCAGCAACGGGATGAAGTCATTCATCAGCATAAAACACACACACACACAGGCACACAAAGTAAAGCGGAGAATATACAAAGTAGCTCCAAAAAAAAAATTGAGGTCAATAGACAAAGCGAAGGTTGACTGGGATCAGGTAGGCAGAATTTTTCGTTTCCAAAAATGGCCTGGACGGAAATATTCGAACCGAAACCAGCCGAAACAATCCAATGCGGCGTATGAGCAATCTCAAAAAAAAAAACTAGCTTCCTACTGAGGGAGAGAGAGAGAGGGGTAGATATCTAACCTTGAACTTCACACAAAAGCGAGGGAAATACAAGTTATAGGCCTATTCTATTTAGTCTGGACATATCATACATACTAAAGGTGCCAAATGATCTTCCAAGAAACACGCCAGAGCAGCAAAAAAAAACTGGTCAAAAAAGTCAATGAACTTCTTCTCCTTTTTGATTCGGATTCAAATTCGGGTTTTGGGTTTAGTTCTTCTGCGCGCAAAAGTCTGAAATTTCAGACGCGCAGACAGTCCAAACACAGGAGACCAGAACACACAGAGAAAGAGAGAGAGAGAGAGAGGGAGAGTGGCTGTTAACCTAATTCAAGGACGTCATTGAGACATTAATACTGGACTCGCCCGGAGCGAAGTGGCTGCGAATATAAGGGAATAGGGCAAACTACTTTGCCAAGGTTAAGTCAGAGCCAGAGCGAGACGACGGATCACCACCAGTGGACTCTGCCCAGATCCGACTCCTCTATCTCTCCATCCCTCTCTCACTCCCTGGCTTCACTCCTCTGATCTGCTCTACTCTGGGCGAATGAACTTGCCGGCATTTTCAATGTCACAGACGACAAAGAAGGGCTCTCTCTCAGCAGCAGCAGCAGCAGTAGCAGAAGCAGAGCGGAAGAGCAGCAGCACAGCTCAAGCTGAGATGAAGCTTAAACAGAGGGCAGACTGCAGCGGCAGAGCCAATATCTATTTATGTAGGGTGAGGCATTGCCAAAGTGTGGATGTTCTGCTAGTGGGAGACTCTACCGTATAGAAATATACCTTGGAGCAGGAGCAGCAGGAAGGAGAGTAAGCAGCAAAGGAGCAGAGGAGGTTTTCGTTCTGCTTTGGTGGTTGCTTTTTTTTCCCGTCTCCTTGTTTTTTGTTTTGTTTTCTTTCTTGCCCAGGACTGCTTCTGCTGCTCTTCCCTCTTGCATTGTTGTTGCTTATTTGATTTATTTTACTGCGACGCAATTTTATGCAAGGACAATTCGCAGACAGCGACACACACAGAGGGAGGGAGAGACGTCCGCGGCAGGTTTGAAGGGCAACAGGGCAGGAGAGCCTGTTGCTGCGCGCGACGGTGGGAGGGGAGCAACGCGGAAAAGTACCCAAGAGCGAGGGCAAAATCAACCCTACCCTGCACACACAAAGCGAAAAGCGAACCCTCGCTATTCCTGGAGGTCAAACGAGTTCAATGTCAGGGCTCGGAGTCTGGTGGTGGCGGTTGGTGGTGGTGCAGTGCACGTGGCCCGCACACTTTATCCCCTCGCCAGTCTAGATGTCTAGATGTCTGTCTGTTGGTTGTGTAAGTGAACTTACCTTGCAACCCTCGCAGGAATGCACGCCGTAATGGAAACCGGAGGCCTTGTCTCCGCAAACACGACACAGCACCGTAGTGCCGTCAAATTCTGGAAAAAATGAAAGAGAAAGAGATTAATCAGATTGCTAATAAATTAGTGGCGGAAAATCAAAGCAGATTTGAGGCTGGAATTTGATTAAAAATTTGGGCCTTAGAAACTATTGGACTACAGAAATATATACACTAATTGAAATACCATTAACATTTAATAAACCAAGCAAAAAAAAAACGGAAAAACATTGAATAAATCAACAAATGACAGATCTATCATCGTTTGGCATTGAAATTTAAGCCCGCATTTCTCAAGATCAAAACAATCAACAACTTTCATTATCACTTCCCCATTCCCAGTCCCATTCCCCATTACTGTCCAAAAAGAAAGCAAACAACAACAGCGTAATACTTTCTTTATGCCACAGATGCCCCCCAGACACAGACGCAACGAGAGACGAGAAGAAAGCAGCAAAACAGAAATGGGGAAAGACCTCACCTCAGCACGAAAACTTGTTGCCCGCTGAACTTGAGCTCGTTCTTGGTCTGGGGGGAGAAATGTTATGTAACTTTCACCGGTGAGCAAGAGAGAGAGAGGGGGAGAGGGAGAGAGATAAACAAGAAAACCTGTCAGACAAGAAGAAAGTAAACAAAGGCAGAACGATAATTCAGAGAGTGAGAGAGCGAGAGAGAGAGCACGGCTAAAACAAGTTTTGATCGCTCTCAGAGAAAGACTTTCTTTCAAACATGTTTTTCTGTTTTGGTTTAAGCCTTGAAGAAAGTCTTTTCTCTCTCTCTCTCTTTAAAGCTTCTGTAATAAACAGAGCGAGAGAGAGAGAGAAAACGTAGATAGAGATGGAGATAGCAGACATGCCACACGCTTTGTAAACAATTGTAAATGGCAAACAATGCTCATGATCTTCACGCTGCCATGGCCATCCCCATCCCCGTCATTATCATCTTGAATCTGTATCTCTGTATTTTGTTTTTTGCTATTTCTGTGCCAGACCATGCCGCACAACAACAACAACAGCACCAGCATCTGTATCTGCATCTTGTATGTGCGTGTGTGTGTCTGTGTGTATCTGCAAGTTCACTGACATTTCGCATTGCAGATCGTTGCACTTTTGCATTGAACAACAACCAAAGAGGAAAGAGAAGGGTAGTGCAGAGTAGGAGCACAGAGCAGAGCGAATCGTGTGCACGCCACTGACTGACTGAGTCTCTGCCATGTCTGAAGTACCTCTTGGTTGATTGTTGCAGCAAGATACATAAATTATGTGGTAAATGCAACTGAGGATCACTGATCTACTTTCCATGCACTTGGATAATTAATTGAACCGCAAATGGAGGGGGATACTCAGTCTTCAGCTGATCTTTGATAACGAATTTAAGTTATATGTATGATTCAAAGGCTGATCTTCAATAGATAATTCGTGCTAAATGTTGCTTCAATTGATTATTTCTATAATAATTATGATCTATAATATATTGGTGTTGTGATTTTCTAATTATTTCAATATCTAAGAGAACATAGCTGGCAACACACGTTCCATTCTTATCTGTTTCGGGCAAAACATAATCGCAAAAACATTCCCCCATTTCCCTCCCTCGTTTGAACTTGAAAGATACGAATATAATTTCAATTAAATTAACTAATTTCTTTTTTGGGTTTTTTATTTATTTATATTTTGTGGCACATTTCGTGGCACACATTTAAAAATATTTCGTTTTTGGGGGGCGTCAAAAGAATAGGAATGCCTCACGATGCGATGCCGATCTATAACCCATTCGGACTTGTTCGCTCTTTCATCTACGGATTCCGATTGTGTTTCGGATTCGGAATTTATGGGTTTTCTCTTGGCTTGGCTTACGTCATTGCCATTGTGATTTATAGAAAAGTAAATATATAATTTTAGCTTAAGAACTTTGCTTTTGTAATTGATTCTGTTCAGGGATTACCAAATGTTGTTCTATAAACAAAAGGCGACAAGGTCAGTGAAGAGGCCTGCCTGCCTGTATCTCTCTCCGTTCCCCTCTCTCTTCTGCCTACCCTTGAGAACTTTTGAGTGAATTGTTTGGCATTCCGCTAATCGGCGACACGTGTAACCGCCTGATAAATATTCTATTCTATTTCCATTTTTTTGTGTAATAATAAAGTGTGTGGTTGGAGGGAGGTGTCTCGATAGTGGCTTTTGTATTTGTGATAATGATGGTACTTTGTTTGACTGTTTTTTACGAGGTATCACGAAATTCGTTAAGCATTATTTGTTGGTAGATTAGAAGGTTAGTACACTGATGAATCATGTGCTTGGAAATGCATTAAAAGATGTCAGTTTATGGGTTTTATATGCTTCTGTTTGCAAGGTTTTTAGCTAAGCTCTTTCCATTTGATTGTTCTCGGTATTCCCCTTATTTCTTACCATAAGAAAAGCTTCCCAGTATAGTACTATCTGCAGAACCTTTTTTCCTATCGAACCCCTACCCCTACATGAATTTTCACCCTACTTTTCGTATTAATATGTATTAGCTAACCAAATAATCTCGCCTCCAAAATCTATGAACATTATCTAATACGCACCAAACACACAAACACACTCACACAAACACATGCATAGAGGCGACCTTGAAAGTTTCATTCACTTCTCACGAACACTGACAAGGAAGGAAGAGTGCGGAAGATTGTAGGGGCATAGTCAGGAAAGTCTGTGCTGGAAGAGGGGGCTGGTAGCGACGTGAGGGGGGCACTATCAGCTAGAAATACGCCAAAGAGCAGCAGCCAACAACAACAAAAAAGCACAAACAAACAAATGCCACAGGCATGCTCAGACACGCACAAACACACACACAGGCACACACACAGAGGAACGAACACGAATAAGCTCAAAAATATGATTTGACGAAGAGAGAAAGAGAGAGAGAGAGAGAGAGCGAGGAACCTATAAACAGCAAAAGGTGGGGAAGCGTAATGCAGGGGGAAGCCTACCATATTGGCAATGTTCTGTTATGAGTCGAAAAAAAATGACTAGAAGGGAGGGATCATTCGGATGACGAACATATTGATACCCTGGAAGTAGATCTCTTCTACTCCATTCAATAAAATCAATCAAAGAATTGATTGAAATATCACAAAAATGCAAAACTGATTTATCCAGCAACTGTTCTTTTAGCTTGAATCAGAATACCCCCGCTAGTCGCACGCCAGACAGGGTACACACAAAAAGAGACTCTAAATTAAAATTTGACATTGAAATTTTTTTGCTGCTGCTGCGACTCTCTATCTCACTCACACGCACGCTGACGCTCAATCAATAAAAGTTTTGCGCGCGTGCAGGCAGCCACCAAGTGGAAGCGAGAGAGCGAGTCAGCCGTGTGTTCTCGTTCTCGCCTCTGCCGCTGCCTACACTTCAATGCGGAAATGTTCGGACAGGTTTTTATTTCCCATTTCATTTCGTTTTATTTCGCTTAATTTTTGGTTTTTTTTTTGCTCCCAGTTCAATGTATCGTTTAATCAACCAAAAAAAAAAACGCCATTCAAAACCAACACAAAATTATTCACAATTTTTGTTTCGTCAAGTTCAAAAAACGCAGCTGAGGTCAATCACAGGAGTTGTGCTAAAGGGGGGGATAGGGTGGGGGGGCACCTTGTAAAATGTGGGCGTGTTTGCTCAGCCTTAGTTCATTGCTAAATGAAATTTTTTTGTCATTTGTTGACTTGTTTCGATTATGCAATATTTTTAGCTGGAATTAATGGGATTCCAATAACCCCACGACACCGAACCAGAAATTCTTTTTTTTTTTAAGTGCATTGCACTTCGGTTTAATTTCGCTTTTTGCTGGGTTGGGCAGGGGAGGGAGGGAGGGAGCGTTGCACTTTCTGGATCAAAAATATTGAACCCCCACACACATGTGCAGGGAGGTTGTTGCTCGTGGCGTGGGAACGTTTTACTTTTGGCAGCGAGTGTATAAAAGGGAAAGGAGTGAAAGATTTCGCAAAGAAGAAGGGTGTTCCATATAAGAGCTGAAGCCCAAACACATTTTTATCTAAAATATAAAATATAGAAGAGATATCTCTTTTTTATTAAATATTTTATATACCAATGAAGAGCTCCAAGGGGAATTAGGGGCAAATAACTAAATATAAGTTAATAAAAGGGTTTACTCTATTAAGATTTTCTTTAAGGTTCGTTAAAGCCTTATCCCTGATCGTAAGCTGAACCCCCACTGATGATCTTTCTTGCAGCAAATTCTCCAATTATCCGAAAGTAAAAGTTCCCCCCAAAATCTTCAAGATTTGCTTATAAATAAATTGCAATAAATACTTTCGGTACACGGTACACGGTGGTATGCTGCGCTGTACATTTTTTTTTTTGTCGATTTTTTTGTGACTTTCAATTTGGTTGGTTTTCACTTTCTGCAGGTCTTTGGCCGCCTAATAAATTTCTAAAATGCACAAATAATTGTGCCAATAAAAATAAACACGATCGAAACGAGAGTCAGAGCCAGAGACAGAGACAGAGAGACAGAGTCAAATGCGAAATGCGCTGCTGGTCGTAAAATCGTATAAAGGAAACTTTCGCAAGAGTTCAAGCGCCCGCCCGTTGTGCCGCCTACGAAAAACTCGGCCCAAAAGCCTGGCCAAAAGGAAAACGCGGCAAACAGCCAAAAGAAAATAAACGAAAACATAAATAAAAGCTAAGCAAAAGCAAACGAAACTTTTCACTTGGACAATTGTAGCGAGGCTTGACTTTCACCGACATTCAGCAAACGCTGTCGACAGGGACAAACGGACGGGACGGGGCGGGGACGGGAACGGTGGACAGTTTGTGGGGGCAGGCGGCACCTGGAGGAGTCATTAACCCGCGGCTGCTATGTAAAAATGTCAAAGACAATTTGACAGTCCGTAGAGGAGGATGAGGAGGAGGAGGAGAAGGTGCGGGCTGTTTAGACCCGGTTTTGCCCGTAAATTGGCCGCGCATGCGCAGTCGGTTGCCTGCAGTTGGCGTCATTGGTGAAAAGTGAATTTGGCTGCAAAATGCAGTTGGCTTTTCACTTTCGTTCGTTCGAAACCCGACTCTTGGCAAGCGGATGCACCCGACCTGGCCAAGAGCACACACACACTACTCACACACAAACAGAAGCAAACACAGGCGCAGAAATTCAAATCAAATGAATAACAAATAAATAAACCAAAGAGAAAGACGAGTGCAATATGTAGTATAGCAATGGGTAGCAATGAACTTGGAAAGAGTCTTGTCATCGCCGCCGCCGCCTCGCCATGGATATGGATATGGATGGCCTGGCCATGGCTATAAGCCACCCCAGCCAGGCATATCGCCGCCGCTAGTCGAGTTTTTCACCCAAGTGAAATGCAATGCCACAGCAACTTTTGTTTTTTTTTTTTTGCGCAAAGTAAAGCAAATAATGGAAATCGGAGGAGACATAATCGAGTGCCACACATATAAAATAAATTTGATTTTGGTTTCACTTTCGTTTCGATTTGTGGCGTGAAATCTACAAAGACATTTAGCTTGAAAAAAAGCTAGAATATACAATTCCAATGGTTTTTCAATTTCCAGCTATTGGGTTGTGAAACATTTACAACGCCTGTGTGACCGCATCTCAAGTTGCAACCGCGGGACTTGCTGTTGTCCAAGGTTCTCTTCAAATGAGTTTCATGGGAAGCGAAACAGATTGTCGCCCCCAATAGGCAGGAATCACCTTGACTCATCGCTTGAACTGCAAAGGCACAGCCACTCGCTTCTGGGATTCCATTGAGTCTTTTGGTCGGACTTGAACCGGTTACTCATAAAGTGCATTAACACTTCCTTTAGTCATAAAACAAAAGCCTGACATTGGTACAGTTATAAACGAACGAAAAACCCGACTCTCTGGTTAATTGAACCCACTTGAACTCCTCCTTCACCTCCCCTGCCCCCCACACTCAGACGATTTCGATTCCGATTCAAAAACAGATTTCAGATGCGGAACGACCTTGCTGAATGAACGGTTTGTTGGGGGGGGAGGGCGATGATCGAGTTGATAATGGCAATGATATTGATATTGGTAATGATAATGATGGTCACACGATTGCCAATGAACCCCACCCCCCACCCACCCTCACGCGTGCATGCACTCCACCCAATTAAGTGACGTCACTATTGCTCTCCCTCTCTGTCTCTGTGTGCTTTCTGTGCTGGTTTCCGCCTGGCGATTATGCGATTAGGCCTAATGCTAAGTAGTACGGAAGGTCGCTAGCAGTTTTTTTTTGTTTTATTGCTTGGCGAACTTTTGGTTTGTTCAAGGTATTTTTTTTTTTTGTTTGCTTGGCAACTTTGGGGTCGCTGCGGAAGAGAGAGAGATCTGTGTGATCTCTAGAGTCTAGATGCTGCCCCCTGTACAGCGCACTCACCAATATTAAGCTCGGGCTCCCCCTTGACAGAACTGGCCACAGTTGTATCCATAACTGGGTAGGACTTGATATAGTCCGGTGTCTGTGGACGCGAATCGGCCGGCACCACAACAATTCCGCCAGGATGATGCAGATTTGCTGGGGCATATCCCTGGGGCGCCCCAGAGCCCTGATGCTGGTGATGATGGTACATGGGGCTGGCCATTTGGGGCAGATGCTGGTGCTGTTGCTGCTGCTGCTGTTGATGATGCTGAAGGTGATGGGGTAGGGACTCAAAGTGTGACACCGTCTGGGCCTCGGTAGTGCTGACAGCGGCACTCGACGATTTGCTCACGTAAATCACATTGCTGTGGGGCATCTTGCTGCTGCTGCTACTGTTGCTGTTGTTGTTGCTGCTGTTGGCCATGGCCACACCTGTGGGTGGCACAGTATCCATGTCTGTGACAGGTGCGACCATGCTCCGGCCAAGATGTGTTGCAGTGTGTTGGGTGTAGTCCTGTGGAAAGTGTGGGGGGCACAGTCCCTGCTGCAGCTTGCTGTGCTGATAGTAAGCGGATACGCTGGTGTTGGGCGGCAGCTTGAGGGCATTCTCCAGATGGGATCGACCCACCAGAAGTTGGGATCCAGTGGTCGTGGTGCTGGAGGCGGCCACTGTCTGCGACTGTTGCTGTTGTGTTGGGGTAGTGTTCACTGTGGCCGCTGTGGGGACAACTGTGACGGCTGTGGCGGTGGTGGCGGTTGTGGGAGCCTTGCCCAGGCAGATCACTGAGGTCTTGGCGCCGGCGCCGTTGCTCGTGGAGGGGCACTCCATGGAGGCGGCACTGCTGCTGGGCTGACAATCGGAACTGTCCGCGGACATGCGCATTTTGTCTCACTTTTTTTCAAGTAATATTTTTGGGGGAATTTCTTTTCTTTTTTTTTTGTTTGATAATTTTTGGGTTTGGGGGGCGCCTACACGGGCATTGTTGTAACAAAAATCATTCACTTGTGTTTGGAAGTATATCCTTTTTTTTGTTTTGGTTGCACACGCAGGAGGGGGCGGCAGGGAGAGTCGCGGCGCAACGAAACGACACGGAGACGGGCGACACACGACAATGGTGGAACGGACACGAGACGAGACGGAGCGACAATGCCACACGATCTGTTCGTTGCGAGGCGCTGAAAATGATTGCGAGGAAAATCAACATTCGCATTGGATCTTGTTCAGTTTTTTCGGCCAGCCGACCCTGAGCGCTGAGAGTGGAGCGCCGTGCTGCCGACGCAAGCAGCGAAAGAGAGCATGAGCGTGAGCGTAAGCGTAAGCCAGTGAGAGAGAGAGGCCGAGAGAGTGAGCGTAAGCGTTACGTTTGGTGCTCTTGAAAACGAAACATGTGGCGGATGATGACAAGGCTGCTTGCCCTGCCTGCCACTGTGTGTGCATGTATGCGTATGTGTGTGTGTGTGAGAGGGATCCCAACAACCAACCCCAGGGAGAGAGTGAGAGAGTGTAGTTTGTGTGCAAGTGAGGGTGTTGCTGACAACAGCTGGAAGCGAGAGCGAAACACATGTCAAACTAGAGCTGCAGAGAGAGAGAGAGAGAGCGTAAAAGAGAGCCCAAGCCTCAAGGTATATCTATCTATCTATCCCCCCGGTTAACACCACGGACTATACCCCATACCCGTACACCAAAACAAAAATAATATCGCCTTGGGCACCACCACCACCAGACCAGACCAGACCAGGCCAGACCGACCATGTGGCTCAGAGCAGAGCTCAGCCGTGTTGTGTACCCGCAATGGGGTTCGTTCGGGGGTTCGGTTCAATAAAACTTGTCCGAAGTTGTGGAGTGAAATTTATGAAATTACATGCCTGCCCCGCCGCCGATACAATTAACAATTATATCACTCCGGCGATATAATGAGGAGCAGCAGCAACAGAAGATCATTGACACACGCGAGTCGTTGACACTGTGGGTGGGGGAGGGGGGCCAGGCCAGGGCAAGAGCTAAAACATGTTGTACGGATACAATGTAAATCAAATATTTACAAGGCAATAAACCCGACCAAGGAAAACCTCGCCTAGGTCAATGCTAAAGTTATTTCCTGGATGCCTAACCCCACGTGTGAGTGTGAGTACCCCCCATACCCCCATACCCTCACACAGAGCTGGCCCATTCAAGGCTAGGGCGAGACTCTACTCAGACAGAAGAATCTCTCTCTCTCTCTCTCTCTTACTCATAGAACCCAAAAATAATCTTTGGCTTTTCCATTTTCAACATTTCGGCACATTTGTCCATGAAAATTGAACAGAAATTTTTCGTCTGTGCTGTGCAAGGGGTGCGGCAGCCGAAGGGGCACATTGGGTTTGTTTTTCTTTTTCCACTGTGCCTGTATGTGTGTTTTATAACGTTTTCCCGAATACGACATGTTTTTTCTCTAAACAAAAACAAAAATATATATAACTTGGTGGGTCTCTCACTATATACAGATGGGGGGGCATTTCTTGTGGGTGCTCTGGTTGGGGATGTGTGTAAATTAGGTGTTAATGCTAGGAAATGGAGTGTAAAACACACAATAAAGATTTTTGAATGATCTTTCTTTTGAGAACTTTCCAAAACTTAAAAAAGTATTCAGCCAAAAGGTTTCCAAATGAATACATTTCACACGACTTTATTTTCAATCCACATAAAGATATTTATTTAATGATCTCTGAGGCACTTATTACCCCCGTGATCACTTTCACATCAACTTTTTTTGCTGACGCTGATTCCACATTTTCCACGAGATCCTACAGGCCCAAAACACACAAAAATAACCATTGGAACTTCCTTATTAATGCAATTTCAATAATGACAAGCAGACGATGTCAAGATACCGAAACAGAAACAGAGTCAGAGTCCAAGTACAAGTCCGAAACGAAACGAAACGAAAACGGAACACCGAACCCGCACTGGGGGAAGATGTGCGCGACCCAGGGTTCAAGTGACGGCGGGGGTCAAGTGCAATGAGTGCAAAAATGAACTCTGCCGAAGAGACCCCAAAAATGATTATTGCCATTATTATTATTATTATTTGTATTTGTTTGGAGATATTTTGGTGCTTTCTCATACACAAAACGATACTCGCTGGTGTATTCATACTCTCTTGCCAATTTCCAAAGAGTTTCGCCGTGTCATCGGCCATGATCACGAGGGGCGAGTGAACTCCTTGGAAATGTCATTGGCTTTCGCTGACTGCCTTGCCTGCCCCCGGCGGAGACTGCTCTTCCTCCGCTGTATCTGTATCTCTGTATCTGCCGCGGGAGCGCTCTCTTTTTATGCTGCGAAAAAATTTTCATTTTGTTTATCAGTGAACCGGGTCCGGCTCCAGCTACAGCTACAGATCCCCCACTTAGTCACTCACTGCAGTGAAATCAAAGTTCTCCGCATGCCCAGATAAAGAAGCGAAGCGGCGTCCCTGAGGCCGGGGGCTGAGGCCTGGAGTTGCCTTCAACCCGCCTCAAAGCACTCAATTGACCGATAAATTGAGAATGAGGGACACACGCCACAGAGCCAACAGAGTCCGACAGTCGACAGCCGACAGAGAAATGGTTCAGTGTGTGGTGGCATCAAATATTTTTTTGTGTTTTTTTTTATATTATATTTATTGTATAATCATTGACAATTGTTAATCGGCCGGGGCACTCGCGGACAGCTGAAGGCCCTACTACAACAGCACAGACGTCGTCGCCGATCTCTCTCCCTGTCTCTCTCTGTCTCTCTCTCTCTCTCTGCTTCACTCCACTCGACAGTTGAACGACTCTTTTATACATTTTTCCTTGTAGCTTCTGTTGGCTGGAGTTTAGTTTGCCAAAAAAAATAACTTTAGAGTCCAGACTAAGCGTATTACGATTATATACATATTTTTATTTGCTAATATATTTTATTTTTTAGTTATTATCATATTTTTATACCCGTACTCGAAGAGTAAAAGGGTATATTGTATTTGTGGTAAAATTGGATGTGTGTAACATAGAGAAGGAATCATTTCTGACCCCATAAAGTATATATTATTTTATATATATTTTTGATTTTCGCAATGAATACACATAATGGAAATTCAAGGCGAGAACACATTGGAATCGCATCTAGATGATTGCTAGTAAATCTCTAGTTAACAGAACTATCATATTCTCTGCCGCACTAAAGTATTTTATCTCTCAAATCGTAAGCTAAAGGGGAAGGTACATATCTTCGGGAACCTTTATTATAATCTATAGATCTACTTTATGAATTCTCAATATTCATTCCCCACGAATACGAGCAAGCCCTAGAAGCCCTGCAAAAGTACAGGGTATTGCGGCGTATAAATTTCCTTGATAACTTGTTAACAACTCTTCTTTTTTGTTGTTTTTGGGTAAGGCAAAGTAAATTTTAGAACTTTGAAACTAGTTTTTGGTCTTGTCTTGAATTGCGCAACATTTGAACTTGTCTGCTCTCATAGATCTCTTTCACTGCTCGCTTCACGCCTCTCCCCCTGCCACTATTCTATTGCTTTTTGGTTCATCCATGAGTATCTGTGTATCTCTATCTGTATCTGTATCTGTATCTATATAATTAACGCACAATGAGAAGGTGCGTGCGCTGTCTGTTCCGTCCGTCTGTTCGTCCGTCCGGTTCGCGCGTTCATGAACTCGGTCAAATTGAAGGCCAACTCATTTTGCGGCTTACGCACTACAACCAAATTGCGTCTGTGTTTGTGTGCTTTTTTTTCGGCCGTTTTTTTTTTGGGATTTTTTTTGCTGTGTACTCTCGCAGGCAATTTAATTTTTTGCGTGGCTTCTTTTTTGGCTGTTCCGTGCGGCTTCGTTTTGGTTCTCTGTTCTGTTCTGTTCTCTGTTCTCTGTTCTGGTTTTGGTTCTGGTAGGATTGTGTCGTTGATTACGCATAATTTCTGTAGGCCCCTTTGCTGCTCAATGATGTCATGAGAAGAGGCAGGAGACGGAGCAGCAGAGATTTGAAGATATACAACATTTTGGTGTATTGCCTCCACTTGAGACAAAGGGAATACTCGTAATCGTATGTGTATGCGATAGGAAGTGGAGAGTGGCGGAAGGCAAGGAGATCTCTGCTCTGGTTTACTTTTGGGGCAGATATTTATAGATCGGTAAATGAAAATATTAGAGAAATTTCAAGAAAATTCACCTTCATTCTACAAGGAAGTGCCTCAGAAAAGAAGGCCTAGAAAGAGTTTACCCTTATACAAATATTAATAAAGATTGGGGGGACTTTCAAAGTGGAAATTATTTTTGTATAGAAATTATCCAAAATAAAATGAGTTTATTTATTGATTGAATCAATGATTAATTATCAATGGTGTGCTGCTCGTGAATATCTACAGATTATCATCAGTAAAGCTTGTTGTGGAACATTAATATCAATAAATGTATAAACTCTCATATTATTGTGTAAAGATTTTTTTCTTCATCCTTTCGCTCATGCTACTCTGTACTACCCTCCCAATATGTATATATCCTTACTTTTCATATATAATTTTACAATTTTTCACTTGTCCCAAAAAAGTTCCTAATATCCCCCTATCTATCTTAAGTACTCCCTCATAAAAACCTGTAATCACTTAAGGCCTGACGTAACGCCTCACCGTTTACCGACTCTCCTGCGCAGTTTCCCTTTTTTTTTTTAGAAATCGGAAAAGTAAAGCACACAAGTAAATGCTGTAATATAGAAAAGTTTGGAGAACTAATCGTATAATCGGGCATATGAGAAATGGTTATGGGTATGAGTACAGTGGAACAATGGAGCAGCAACAGTGGGCCTCTTATCGACGCAAAACTCAAATAATCATAATAAACAAGAACCACACAGAGACAGAGAAAGAGAGAGATAGAGATAGAGAAACAGAGACAGAGAGAGAGTGAGAGAAATAAGAGATAGTGACACGTTAGTCGGTTATCGGTGACCGTTATCAGCAACGAAACCAAAATGAAGGTCAGCAGCACAAATTCCGCCGGGCCAAGAGTTCTCTTATCATTGTTCCTATATGTCTCTCTCCCTCCCACTCCCACTCTCTCTGTCTCTTCTTCTGGTTTCTGATAAAAATAGCTAAGGGAACAACTCGACGAAGAAGTGGGTGTCAGGGGGGTGCGCTGGCGCTGTCACCCTACCTCCCCTCGGCTCTTATCAACATTTGATTTCTATTTGTATTCATTCCCGAGCCCCTTGCCTGTGCCGTGTTATTTTTGTAGTTTTCGCGCAAAAGGTGAAAATTCGATAAGGGCTTTCAAGGTCCCCAATCCACACACAGGCAGCAACTGATATTGTTTCGGCTGCAGGTCCTTACATAATCTCTGCAGCGCTTTCTCTGTCACTGGCCGGCCCACGCTGCTTTATTAGCCAAGGTCGTTGGAATTTTATTTGTTTTCCTTATATTTTTTGCGCGTGTTTTTTTCTTGGTTTGCTTGTATTGCTGCTAAATTCTAAATCAAACAAGCCATCGCTTGACCCTGGCCTGGTCGGGGTCTATTGAACTGATTTTCAGTGCTGCTTCCCTGCCGTTCCCAACGGCAAAAGTCGTTTTTGCCTCATAAAAAGTTTTAGGTGGAGTAAAAAAGGGGAAGGAAACTAAACTTAACATGATTTGGTACTCAAAATATCAGAAGAAATATGCGAGTGATAGTCAAGATTGGGGTATAGATGGAGCAACTGGAGAACACTTTTGTGTACAAAGTTGATCTATTTATTTGTAGCTCTTTATCTAAATATTGTAAATTATTCACTTCATAGTTTCTTTGCCCCAAAACTCGATCGATAATCCGTCTCACATCTTCTCAAATGTTCTACCCGTTTCCCTGTGGCTGGTAGCCTTCTATTCCAGTTTGCTGGACTCCAGAGGGAAATTTCTAGCAAATTTCCCGCTGTCTGCTCCACAGCATATACCATTTCCCCCTTGCCATCATCAAACTCTTTCAATCTCATGTACTTGAACTCGTTTTTGTTGTTCCACTCTTCTTCTTTTCTAGTCTTTTCTTCTGGTTCTTCTTTATTTGCTTCTAGAACTTGGTTTCCACTTGGTGTTCGTTTTTGGTTTATTTTCTAATGCGCCCCGCCCCTCCACCCGCTGTGGGTTCCAGCTTTTACCATTGTTACTCTTATTATCTGTGCCTGACATGCAACGGTGGCAGCGTCGTGGGGCAGGAAACGCATTCCCCCTTATCAGGGGCAGGCAGGGGGAGCATTAATCAAAAGTGCCTTGGGGCAGACGCCTCCACTTGAGGCAGCAGCCAGTGCTCGCTGCAATCATGGCGCATTGAACGTTCAATGATCTATCCCAATAGCAATGACCATGTACCCGCCATGTCCATCCCCCCCTCACTAACGTATGCTTATGCACCGCTTTGAAAAGTGAACTCGACATTGAAAAGAAAAAGAAACAGTAACAGCAGCAGCAGCAGCATAAAGCAGAAAGCAAGCTAGAGACCATGGGGATACCCTCTATTGGATGCGAGTACCGAGTGGAGTGGATTGCAGGCTTGTTTTAAGAGCGATTGCTTCTATTGAGTGATTTTGTGTAGGCGGTTCTCTCTTATGCACTGCTGGCAAGCTATTTTGCTGATTAAGAATACCAAAGGATAGCATATTTTTTTGATATGTGGCAAACTGCATCTTAGACCCATTATACCCCTCTTAAAATTCTTAACAAGATGCAGCAGAGCATCAGAGCAGCAGACGAGAGAGCATGCATCGAACGAAAGAGAGCAGCAGCGCAGAGAGCACAAAATCGGTGTGAAGTTCAAAGCCACTGCACTGCTTGCTGGCTATGATCTCTTCCCCTCTCTCGCTTGCACTGGATCTCCTCTCCCACACTTTCCTGCTCTGTTCTTCTCTGCTCTGCTCTGCCGATGCCTCTGTCTCTGCCGCTGCCGCTGCTATGTTGATGTAGGTTCGTTTCTTTCTATGGCAAGGCGGCTGCGGCTGCTGCGCTGCCTCTCTGCTGACTGCACTTTTGCTTTCCCACTGGCTGCTGCACAGATTTGTGTTTGCGTGTGGATCGGATCTTTGGATTTTTCCACTCACACACAAAGACACAGAGCAGAGTGAAAGAGTGAGAGATAGAAAGAGAGAGAGCGAGAGAGAGGCAGATCGCTCATTGAGGGTCTTTAACCCTTTAGGCAGTGCAATGCACTCCACTTCACAGTCAGACTGTCTCCCTCACTCCCTCTTGCGTTGTCTTGTGTGCAATTTTTTTTTTTCTTGCACATTCTTCTGTGGTCGTCGTCGTCGTTGTCTCTTTCTCCGTCATCCGTATCTATGCCTAGTTGCGTACGTTGACTCTACACAGAGAGTAAGAGAGAGAAAGGAGAGTGGTATGTGGAGAGGTGGGAACTGCTTACAGTTTTGTAACTGTTATTGAGGGTTATTCGCACTCCACTCCAGCTGCAGTCGGCAGTCGGTTCTGCACTGCTCTCTCTCTCTCTCTCGTCTCCACTCACTCTTGATCGTGCTTAGTGTGCCTGATAAGCTTTTGCTCTGCAGTTTATTGACTTGTCTCTCTCTCTCGGTCTGTCTCGATCTCTCTCGCTCGCTCTCCCTCTCCTGCAGCGGCCACGCATGTGCACAGTTGGCCAGGTTGAATGCACTTTTTGCCATGTTTTGCCCACAAAATTGGTAATTGCCGCACGTGCTTTCTATGATTATGCCAGCGGCCCGGCCAGTGCTGCAACAGAGACAAAAACCTTAACCCCAACGATAGCCTGCCTGATCGCCTCCTCCCCTTTAATACTCTCTCCTTTGGCAACTCCCGTTTAATTGGCAATTTGCACTTGGACGCCACCCCGCCCCACCGCTATTTGTGTGTGTAATAAGCACTTGAGCGCGTCCCCTGAATTACAGCTTTGCATCCGACCAACAGATAGATTCGAACGGTAGTTGATTGGTATAGATACGAAGATACGTAGATACATGGAATGGATGCCTAATGGCCCAGTGGAGGGTTCAGGCATCGAGAAGATGCTCTTGGCAAATGATTTATGGGATGTTCCAGCCATTAAATGGCAGAACGAGAGTTTTCTGCGATAATGGGAGAGATGACCACAGGTGTTTGCAATAGATAGAAGGAAATAAAGAGATACAGAGAATTGCTTGGGAATAGGGAATATCTTTGAATGTAGCCAAAATGGAAATTGTAGAGGAGACTCACCTCTGAGGAATCTTGGACACTCAATTGATCGATTGTTCGCTCTTTCGATTCTCTTTTGGGCGCTAAGCTTTCGCCACTTGACTTGGCCCAAAGGAAACCGATTCAAACCGCATTATACGTTTTGGTCAATAGGCTGACAGCTGCCGGACAGCAGACAACAACAAACAGATGGAAAAAAGCCCCGGCCCCGGCCCAAGACCAGACCAGATTGATATCTCAGTTGGTAATAAGTGCAGAAAATCCATAAAAATAATAATACCAAAAGAAAACAAAACAAGAGAAGAACGACGAAAAAAAAATCAAAAGTCAGACAACAGAATACGAGCTATATACATATGTACATAGTAATACATATACATATGTACATATATATTTGGCAACGTAATAAGATTATGCGATATGTGTGTGTATGGTGAAGGGAGTAAACGGTAAGATGAGGCTTGGAAAGCAACAGCAGAGCAGAGAGCTCGCGGACTTGGACTTGGACTTGAATCCACTCCAAAGAACAATTCGTGCGAAAGTGAATGACCTCCATTAACCGCCATTAAGCGCAAAGAGGGGTGGGGGGGAACCGAAGCCACCAGCAACCAGAAGACTTGTCTCTTCTGTAGAAATATGCGTTCTCCGGCCTGTCTCCTGTCTTCTGTCTTCGGTCTTCTCACTTCTCTTTTCTTTTCAAGATTCGCCTGAGCATGAAACCCCATTTATACATATTTCGGGCTCCAGGCCTTAGCATAATAATTAGTGGAGACAAAAAACAATGAAGAGAATCTGGAGCCCTGGAAGAGAGTCCAGTTTGTATCCGTATGGTAAGACCAGGCCCGAAATTGGTCCGATCGTCGGGGAATTTGAAACCTGTTTGGCCAACGTTTGAACGTGTTTAGCATAATTTTGTTTCTTCTTTTTTGCTTTTGCATTCTCTGCCTGATAATTTATGAATGCGATGAACGCGCCAGGGCCCGCACTAGGAAGTTGAGTTTAATGTACGAACTGGCGGTCATAGAACACCTCATACTAGAGAGAGATAGAGATAGAGGGAGAGAGAGAGTCGGAGAACAGGTGGCGCGAGTGTCGATCAGTGGATCGCGAAACGCGTTTCTGGCTTGCGATTAGATTGGAGACGACCGTGTTCCGTTTCGTTCCGTTCGTTCAATAGGTGAGGAATCCGAACCGAAACAGGAAGAGCCCCCAGAAGAGGTGTCTTAGCCTGTGGCAGGCAGACAGGCAGACAGGCGGCAGGTCGATGGCTAGTAAAAACAGTCAAGGCAGTTCAATGGGTTGGCTTGATTATCAAATAGGAAGTTTTGGCATATGGACACCATTTATCATCAATAAGCGAGAAGCCACTGTGTGTAATTTAAAGCTTAGAGAATTCAATGAATTATGCGGCTCGAAAGGTGATAAGTAATGGAATAACTTGATGATGGAATTAGCAATTAATCTACGATAATTTGAAGATTTTAGAATAGTCATAGAGTAGTACAATCTTCTCGTAGGTTCTACCCCTATGGGTGGAATCTTTGTTACTCCCCTTCAAGTACCTGCGATGGCAGCCAACCCCCCCTCTAAAGCACTTTCAATCGCTGCCCGTGCCTGGCACTGACACAGAAGTCAAACACCCCAGAGAGTGCCCCGAGTGACGAACCGATCCGATCCGATCCGAGAGAGTTCATTATACGAGTCCATTGCCGCTTTCTACCACATGGTGTGGTGTCCGCTGCGCCGCTGCAACTCCGCTTTGACTCTCTGTGGGCTGGCATGCAAAATAGCGCGAAAAGCACACACACACAGAAACTGGTATGCAACTGCAACTCGTTGGGGGAGGGATAGAGGAACAGGGGAACGTCAGCTGATGACGTTGCCAAGTCAAAGAGTCTCCCACCACCCCCCCACCCTTCTTTCTCCCTCTCTCTCGACCCTCATCCATGATTCAGTGTGCGGTGAGTGTGTTGACTCGATCGCCTGCAGGTCGCTGCACTCTCTCTCTGGCTGCCTGCCTGCCTGGGATCGTTCACTCGACTCGCGTTGGTTGCAAGACAACTCAGTGGAGCATTCGAGTGAGTTTGCTGGGCAACTATGCTAGTGATATCAGGCAACAACAACAACAACAACAACAACAACTTGCCACATGCAGCAAGCAGCGAGCAGACAACAGACAGCAATGCAGCATACAGCTAGGAAAGTTGACTGACACTGCAATGGCAGGACTTTAACCCAAAGGCAGACCAACACAACACAGCACAACACAAAGTGAAATTGCTGCTAGCGCCAGAGTCGAAGTTGAATGCTGCAAGTAGCAAGTTGGGGATGCCTTTCCACGTGTTGCACGAACCATTGCACACAAAATTGGCTCAAACAACACAGCACAGCGATGCTGTGAAAGTCTCCTTTTCGGCATTTTCTTCGATGGCTTTTGATGGTAATTTATAGTTTATTAACTTTATAGAGCGAGTGCAACGACTGGAAAGTCCAATCCCCGTGGAGGGGTCACTGCAGGGAAAATTCGCCTCTTCTGCTGCAACTCTAGCGATTTTTTGGAGGTCATTTAAATGCCGTGGGTGGCAGTGAAAGTCGGTTAAAGCCAAGGAATTGATTGTTGGGTTGACTGACTCTTTGAGAGACTTGAAGACCCGGAGACTTGGATCAAAAAGGGTAACCGGACGAATGTTTGTATGGTTGAGTGGGTGTCGAAAAGGAAAGGAAAGTATAGTGAGATCTGCAGAGGTTGATAGCCCACAAAAAGAGGCAGTGGTGAACAGACAGACCGAAGAGGCGATATGGCCACAAATTTTGGGTGAAAAAGGAAACTAAATTAAACGATTTAAAATGTAAAATTTACTTGTTAGAAGAGGAAGAGATCTAAAATATAAGATAAATATTTTTTGTAATATTTTAGACAAGCTCTTGGAATCTGAAAAAGATTTATCCCAGAAAAAAAAACTAACTTGGTCGTCATTTTTCAGAGTCTCCAAATCATTTACCTTATGTTAATGGAAAGACCTTTTGTATGACCTCGTTTTGGGTAAATTTTCTAAACTATTTTCATGATCTTTCATGACCTATAAAACTTTAGCACTACCAAAAGATACTCCTTATGTATCTCTGTTGTAATGACACGCATCTGGTCAAAGAACTTGCTTGAGCTTTGAATTCTAGGAAATATCTTATGACAATAATGTGTGGTATGTACATATAAACTTATGCTCCCCAAAAAAACACAACCCCCCTGCCCAGATCCACCAACAACCCCGTCTACATGCCCATTGACAGCGACACCTTTTTTGGCATATAAAAATAAAACGAGAATAACAAAAGAAATGGAAACAACAGCGCATTAGGAATATGGTAGAAGGAAGAAGAAAGAGCTGGGAAAGAAAAAGAGATAGAAGAAAGAGCAAGAGCTAGCGAGAGAGAGAGAGGGAGATAGGGAAACAAAGATGGTGGTTGCCTCAGGGGGGGGGAGCCTACAAGCTACGCGAACCGTTTGGAATTTTGTTTATTTGGGACAAGTTCAACCGTAGAATCATCCAGAAGAAGACGAAATTTCGTGCTATGGAGAGATGGCTGGAAGAGTGTGGCCAGGGTAATGCCTCCCAATATCCCCACGCCCCTTTGCCCATGCGTTCATTTTCATTTTCTTTTACGCTCATATTTGTTTACAACTTTTGATTTTTTTTTCGTTCTTTCTATCTCTTTTTTACCTCAATTTTTATTGTTCTTTTTGTTGTTGCTGTTGCTGTTGTGCCACTTTGCTTACTTAATGACTTTCTACTTTTTGGATAACCCTCCCTTCCCGCATAGAGAGAAGAGAAGAGAATGGTCGGTCAGCCCTGCCTTGCTTATGTAATACTTGATTCTCTGTCTCCACTTTTTTTTCCATGTGTGTTTGTTGTTGTTTTGACTGGCCGCCGTCTATGGAATTTGGTTTGGGAATCAGTTTTGATGGAATCGAAACGTTGTTGTTTTTTGTTTGCTCTCCAATGCTTTCGTAAACAATTTTAAGTATTTTGACCACAAACGAAAGACAGACGAAAGACAGGCAGGCAAAGTGGGGAAGAGAGCTCGTCTGGTTGGTGGTCTTGTAACGGTAATTAGCTTGGAAGCGGCTTAAAGAACTGCGCAGAAAATTTAGAAAATTTTTGCGCATTTAAGAGAGACTTTTTGGTGGTTCTATTTTTGCGAAGTATAAAGTTGAGAAATTTTAAGAAATTTAAGGAAGAAATATCTTAAATGTATGTAACTTTTAATGGAATAATTTCTTTAAAATCTTTAAATTTAAGAGCCTGTTGCTGCTTACTGCTTTCCATTATTAGTTGCACCTCAACTTGTCACACCACTTGCATCTTCAATCCCAAAGAATCCTTACCAAAATGTGTACCATAACTACATAACATTTTCAAATCTTCTTTTTAAAGCACTTTCCATTTAGCAGGGCAGCTGCAAATCTCTTCAAGATAAAACAGCGGATGCAATTTCGATTGTATCAGTCAGTGTGGCAGCCAGCAGCAGCTCCTTTGGCCAACCCAATTAAAGAGCCCCACACTCCACTTCCCCCACTCATTGAAAGAAGAACCTTCTTCAAAATGCGACCAGGGCAGGAGTACGCACAAAAAAGCAAACAAACAAACAAAAAGTCAAGTAACTTTTGCGACTTTGTTAATGCCCGAAAATATTGCTTCCTTTATGTGTCTTGATATATCATTATCAGCCCCAACCCATCAGAGCAGCAACAACAACAAGCCAAAACAGAAATAAACCCCCAAAACGATCTCCAAAGGCGACGCGCAACAAGTTCAAACGAATCTTTTGTTTCTTTGCTTCTCTTTTGCTTTTTTTTGCATTCAGAATAACGCGGAAAGCGTTTAAGCAGCCGCCCCAAAAGTGTATTTGGAAACGTCACACCAACAAAAAAAAGTAAAGTGACGAATGCAGGCAGTGGAGAGAGCGCAGAAAGAGTGTGATGGAGGGAGGTGACTGGGCAAAGCATTGCAGTCGGACATTGTCGTATCTGTGGGAGAACAGTGGCGCAGTCGTTGGTGGGGGTCTGATGGAAAGAAGTGGAACTTGACGAAAGGAAACGGACTACTAGAATTATGTAGCTGTTCCATTTCCAATTGTCACTATTCCTATTTTTATTTGAAACCCCCCTAACAACATCAGCCCCTGTGCTATGCGCTGTTTAAGTTTTGTTGTTTTTTTTTGCTTTTGCATTACACTCTCATCGATCGTTTGTTTGCCTTTTTATCCGTTGCTCTCTTTTCGTTACCTCTTTCGTTGTTTTTGCACATGTTGCAGTTGTTTGCTGTTGTTGCAGCTCGTAAACGGGGTGAATGTCATCAGGATTGTGATTGTGTACACACGGGAGTGGAGTGGAGTGAAGTGGCGTGGAGTATTTTATTTTTTTGCCCCAGCTCTCGTATGGGGCGGGGGGTCAATCGCCTCTTGGGTAACTCATGAAATTTCATTCCAACGAACACTGCTGACGAATGCCAATCCATACATGCATATGTACATACTATATAGCCCCCCCTGATTGTATAATCGTGACGAGACAAAAAAAACAAAAACTGAAACCAGAACAAATGAGCCATCCAAAAATTTCATATGTAAACCAAAGCAGGCTGGAGCAGGGAGGAAGGGGAGGGAGGAACATTCACATATTGCTCTGATTAATCTGTCCTACCGCTGAGCGATTCAATTTCGCAATTCATTCTGTTCTTCGGAAGAAGATCTTGTGAAATGTTTAGGGGGCAATGAATCCCCTCCATCGACACATCGTTTATGCCTGAAGAAGTTCAGCAACGGATGAGCAAAGGATGCGTCATAATGGGAAGTTGCTGTGGAATAGGGATTACTTATGACAGTTTCTTAGCTCAGTTTGTAATCTTACTCAAGAACTTCAACAAGATTTCATCAAACGAAAGAAAACGTTTAGGGTTAGTTTTGCAGTGAAATAAGTTTAAGAATCTCAAATCCTTTTTCTTTTTGGGTGTTCAATTGAAACTGCTGGGAGCCCCCACACCATTCTTGAATAATCTTTACCTCACTCAATTTTTCTATATATTCCCCGAAACACACGCCGCATAAACTCCCATTTTCTCTGCGGCAAAAGCAACAAACGAACAACAAAACCATTTGTAAGTCAACGAACCAAGCGGAGGATCAGCAAAGAAAAAAAAAAAAAGCCCCAACAACTGCTAAAAACAACTTTGGCAACAACAAGTAGAGAAAAAACACCAAACTACAACAGCAATTGCAAAATCATCTTATAAACTATGGCGGGCATTTATCTATCTATCTATCGGTTTAGTCATTCGATTTTATTTGAGGTTTTCTTTTTGCACATGAATGGCCCAGCGGCACACTCATACTCATTCACTCCAAAACACTCATACATACACTCATACAAAAGATTCAACAGAGACAACAACGACAACGTCCTTGCTTCAGTTAACAACAAAATGCCAGGCACCGAACGAGACGCCACGAACCCCAAGCATTGGTGGAGCCCGCGACAACAACGACAATCGTCGGCCGTGCAATGACGATGCAAAACTTGTTGCTGTTGTTGTTGCAGTGTTGTAGTTTTTGTTGTTGTGGTGTGGTGTGTGTGGTATGCCTCGTTGCCTTCTGGGTTAGTTACCCCCAGCGCAATGGCAATGAACCAGAGAACCATTGACCGACCAGAGAGCCACAGCGCGACGACGACAACGATGCCGATCCAATGCAACTTGCAACAAAACACACAACACAGACAGAGGCAGAGACAGAGGCAGACAGAGACGCAGACGCGAGCGGCACGATCGTTTCCAGTTTTGCGAGTTCAACTCCAACAGTGCAGTGCGAAAAAGCAGCAACAGAAACTGGTTTTGTTGTTTCTTTAGTCAAACAATTTGCAACATGCCGAAAGAGAGACAGAGACAGCGAGAGACTCTCGACCGCAGACGCAAAGTGCAATGATCGCAACGAGGCTGCAAATCGAGTGGATCAACACAGGGCAATGCGCGGGGCAGGGGCAGTGGCAGTGGCAGCCAGATTCGGTGGGCAGTGGCAGTTGACGTTGCCGATGACGTTGTGGGCATAAATGCGTCATTCGAGGCGTGGGATTTTGCTTTCCAAAACAGTTAAAAACACTTCAGACACGGCCTTTATTTAAATAGGCCTCTAATAATATGGGAAACAAATTTGAAGTTTAATAAAAGTTTCTTCTCTCAGCTCCCCACAACCATAGAATGGCGATCAACCAATTACTTTCTATGCCTGACAATCTGCATAACCGATTTGATATTGGAAATCCATACAGATATGTATATGTACACATGTAGAGATACATATGTATGTGTATGTAACTAAATATCTTTTTGCCATATCAGCAGAATCGCTAGATCGGTCAGTCAGTCAGAAGAGCGACCTGTGGCCAGCTTTTGGGCCAAGTCAGCGTGCAGAATTATAAGCCAACAAAAATACAAAAATAAAACCAGAAAAGCGAAAACCAAACCAAAACCAAAACCGAAAAAGAAACCCACACACACCAAAAATTAAATGTATCTGTGTAAAGTTTTTGGTATCTCTGCGGTGCGCCGCTCTGTGGTCGTGCCCGAAATTTGGCAATGAACTTGAAACACGTGTACGGGCCGGACTGTATAATTTGGCCAAGACAAAGAAAGAGGCGGCCAATAAGACAGAGAAAGAGAGACTGAGAGAGGTAGACTCTGAGAGAGAAGCAGCCAAAAAGAGGAAGCGTTGCGTTCGTTTCTTTTGTAATATTTTTGCATGATTTACGAAATGTCAGAAGAGAGAGACAGAGAGAGAGTCTCTTGGTTTCCTCCCCCCAAACCCTGCTAACCAGACATTATTGTTGTGTTTTTTAATTATTTTCGGCGTAATAACCTAGTTTCCCAAAAACAACAGATCGTAGTCCGTCCGTAACCGAGTGGTGTCCGTCCGAGTCGTGTCCGAGTGCGATTCCCTCTGAGTCGGTTGCTCAGTCACTTGGTCGTTTGTTTTGAAGGGGTTTACATACACGTATACATATGTATGGATGTACATATGTATATAGAGATATGCTACCTTTTCCCTTAATTATGGTTCTTATTTTTTCTTTGGTTTACCTTTTCAGTTTTACATATTTTTAGCGATTCTCTTTTAGCTGTCCAGCGCCATTTTTCTTCTTCTTTTGTGCTTTTGTTGTGCGTTTTCTGCATATAATTTTGGTTGAATTTTTTTTTGGTGTAAAGTGGAATGACACTTTTGGGCACTTTGTGGGCTACGTACTGGGGTTTTTGGGTGGCTTTCATTCTACTAGTTCGTAGGAGAGCCTTCGAATCATTATTTTAATTACATTTTTTATGTTTCTCTATCCAATTCCCTTTCCAATTTCACTGACCAACTTTTGGGTAAACTCTCTTCACTTCCTCTGCTCTGTTCCAATCCTAGAACACAGGTACACAGCCCAGCCCCAAAAAAATAGAGGGAGTGTACCGAAAACAAGGCTATCCGACTGACAGTTCATTCATCAACTGAAGTGAACCTTTTTTATTTAAGGTACGTCCTCTACCTGCCTTTAGAACCATAACCTAACGCACATGGAGACAGGGTTTCAGGTTGGTTCGTTCCAGAGTCCAATTAGAATAGAACGGTATACCATAGTCCGGCCCGCAAGGCACCTGTAGAATGAAAAATTAATGATTCCCGCCAGGCCAGGCCAGGCCAGGGCATTCCTTGGGGGCACGAAACGCTGCGATCGACGGCATACCAAATGAGTTCCTCAATTTAGAAGAAGTCTAAGGTTTCGGTTCTGGCAGCGAAGCCGAGAACAAATTATCGGCGAAACTATTCGACAAATATCACACAATGTAAGGCAATAAAACTCTCCTAATCTGAACAGTTTTTAACTCATTTGTAGGGCTTTGGATGGGATCACTTCCGTGTACCTTTCGGGCCATGGGTGTACGATCGCTACCGCCCCATGGGCTGGGAGGCCAAATGCGCAAAAAGCCCTTGCCAGAGTTCAGCGAGCTCCACGAACCAGTCGGAAACCCCAGCCAGCTATTGCTTATCTTATCATTGAAACGCACGTGAACCGAATGGGCAAACAAGATGTACGTAGATGTGTACGGGCGGGGCAACGTCATGGGGCTGGGGCTGGGGCATGGGCATGTGCGACCTAGGTGGGTGCCCTATTAGAAGGTTAGCTTAACACACGAATGGAAATACGACGATTCAATAGAACTTGAAGGGAAAAACAACGAGTGGTGCTGATTGAGGAAGTTCTTGCGGGGAACCTTTGATATGTTTTTTTATGCATGGAATAATACAGAGAGTGATATTCATCCCATACCCTCCCATGCTATTCCGCATACGCGTCCACTCTCTATCGTTCAGTTTTGCGGCAAGGTTGCTAATGGGTAATAATCGATAAGCGGGGGATCGTTATCGCGGACAGAAGGTTACATACAGCAAAACGATTGAACTACATTGAACTTGCCGTCTGGTGGGGCTCACAGCGGGGGCAAGCGTGTATCCATGAGATACTTTTAGTTTATTTTTAGTCAGATACAAATTTTGGTGAGTGAGTGGGTTGGTTAATCAGTGTGTGTATGTGTGTGCTAGAAAAACAATCAAAATTGTTTTGTGCGTTCTATTCTACATTGTATGTATGGATGCTATGTAGAATTGTATGTATGCCAGACAGACAAAGCTGTGCCCAAGTCATGGGCGAGGGGCATGTCTGTATGTACATATGTACATATGTATGTATGTACATTGTGTGCCTGAACAGCCCAAAAATTAAACCAATTCTCTATTTAAAAATGTGCGTAAATAAATATGTATGTGTGCCGCCTGGTCTCATTTTCGGTGGTACATACATACATAAATACATATATGTATGTACACACCAAATTATTTCGAAGTTCAAGGTCAGTAAACTTGCTACGCACACGCACACACATATATATGCACACGCACAATGGGAAACGAAACGAAACGCAGAGAAACGATGGCAGAGGAACCCCAAACACACGCGCACACGAACTCATGCTTGCACTCTCACAACGATCATCGCTGCTCTCATCGCTGCTTCCGTCTCTCTCTCTCTCTCGCTCTCTCTCTTCGTCGCATAAAACTAGAACGAATTCAAAAGAGAGCAGACCAAAGAGAGAGAGAGAACGGACAGCAGCAGCAGCAGCTAGTAGAATCCCATAGGAAATACATCGCCATTAACCCGTTGATTGCTGTGCGGGTGTAAAAACAATACTAGTATTAACCTGATTGTTTTTATTTTTTTTTTTTTATTATTATTTGAGGGTTAGAGGCAGAACTCTTGATGATGATCTTATAGCCGCTTAGGGAACCAGTTTATGCCTTCTATAATTAACAAAAAAAAAAAAAGAAACAGCATACAAAAACTGTTGAAAACTTGTTCAAACATCATCACTCTGTCGATGATCGAATACACGGGGGGGTCAGAGCACGCCGCGAAGGTTAAAGTTAAATGCTGTGTGTGTGGCATATGGTTTTCCTATCATAATCCACCACAGCCTTAGAGTGTGCGAAACAATCTTTATGCCGGAGTTCTTACACCAATTTCAATTTAAATTTGTTTGCCGTCAAAAACGGAAAGTTGTTGAACGACTTTTTCTTTTTGGTTTTTTGGGTTTTTTGTTATCTTACCCAACTCTGATCATCTCTTTCTTACCCACCAAGAACAGAAGTCGCACCTTAAAAGTATGGTGAAACTAGTATACGACTAGAAAATACCCTCCACACGGATTTGTATCTATTTAGCAAGTAAAAGAAAGGCATTTTAGTTTCAACTGCCAAAATCAGTTTCCTCTACTTTTGACTTACATATGTATTATATACCCTCTATATGGTATACCCCTTCTACTCACAGGGCTACAGGGTATCAACAACAAATATCCCATGCGTTCTGTTCCTCTTTGCTGATGTTGAAATCAAAAGTTAAGATCGCTGTAAGTGCCTGGGTCTCCGCTGCCGCTCCCTCTCACACTGCCTCTCTTCAGCTTCTTTCTCTGCTTTCTCTTTGTGTTCTACTCGCTCAGTCTGTCTTCCTCTCTCTCTCTCTTTGCTACTTTCTTCTTGGTTATGTAACCTGCCTCTGCGTTGGCCCTGGCCATGGCCTGCTTTTTTATTTGGGCCCTCGTCTGCGTTTTGGTCAAGTGAAATGGGTTAATGGGCATCGCATCCCCATTTCAGGGGAAATGTTTGCCTTTGTTTTTCTTTTGTAGAGTCATGACGAGTTTGCAGGGGAGAAGGCGATTCGATGTGGAAGTAATAGAATTTCCAGTTTTGTCATCTTATTATCAAGGATCCTGCAACATCATTGTTCAAGGGAAACTTTTGGTTTCCAAATATGTAGATTAAAGATCGCAGATATACATATTCAGATGATCGCATGATGGCCTCTGCTCCCACACTCTGCTGGAGATTGATCAAACCAGAATAAATGCTGTCAGATCTCTCTCGCTTAGACTCTGCTCAGTTTGTCGGTTCTAATGGCAGTTTTCGTGTTTAGGTACATATCTGGTAAATGATTTGTGCGTGATCTTTTTTTTGTTAATGATTAATGTGATTAAAGAGGAGCTTAAATTGCTGAACTGTTGGCCGAGAGAGCGGGGTGATGATGTCATCTGGCCCGGGGCACTTTGAAGTTTAAACAGAACTAAAGTACCAAATGGCACAAAAAGCCTATTAAAAATTATGAGAATATTCCGCATAGTCATAGACAATCGTAATTCGCGTAATTACGCGAGTTCAAGTAACTTTTTGTTTAAACTTTTCGTGTCTATGGCTATGGCCTGGCTCTGTGTGCGCTTGTTTTGGCCAAGTCATGGCTCAGTTGCCAGGCAAAGTCTATCCACCGCTCTCCACCCTGCTTCTGTCTGGTGTGGCATACGCAAGTGTCAATTACAATTGCCTCAGGGGCGCCAAACCAAAAAAAATTCAAATGATTAAAATGCGTAAAACGAACTTGAACTTCGGCACAAAAGAAGGAGGAAGTCTACGCATACACACACACATGTATTGTATCTACTACCTAGGCCTAACTCAATCCAACCCGAATCGAAAGCAAACCCAAATCCAGCCCGAAAGTTACCCTCGAACCAAACACCAACTCGATTTCAAAGTCAAGGGCTAGAACGTGTTAGAAATGCTCAAATATCCCCCTCCCCCTCCCACATACCATAGTATGTAGATAGAGGCGGAAGGCATAAAGCTGAGGTGGGCAGACACAGAAGTGCCCTAGAAAATGGTGGGGCGTTACGTGGCACGCGGCACCATGTGCGACGCCATTTTGGAGGAGCTCCCCAAACAACGAAAGAGAAATGAGAGACGGACGGACACAAAGCACACACACAAAAAAAAAAACAGAAGAATGGAGGGTATGGAAACAACTTTGGATCAACTTCGAATTTTATGCGGGCAACATTAAAAAAAACGAGAAAGAACGTACGGAGTCGCTGTAAACGCGACTCTACTTTTATACCCGTACTCAGTCAGTACACATGTGATTTATGTGGAATTTTAAAATGTTTTATCAGTTTTTACATTTTACATTTTTTGCTTCATCTGTCATCGACATCTACATCTACATCATCTACATCAGTTCTCACAACAACACACGTACACTGCACGAGGCAGCATGTTTGAGCGTGAGTGTGTGTGTGAGAGAATCAGCAGCAGCCGCTTCTGCCATCAACCCTAATAAAATGTATATTTTGTTTTGTTGCAGGGGCAGGGGCAGCTCGCTGCCGAAAATTCATTTGATCATTGTGGCTACAATAATGATCCGATCTGAACCAAATTCGGGAATCTGGTAGATATGGTCATTCTCTACAATACTGCATTTTTATTTTTTTTTCTATCTTCAAAATTGTGGATTTTCGTCTTTTGGGGGCGGGAGTGGGCGTGGCAAAATTTTGAAATAAACTTGCACTGAAGCGATATCACAGGAGTCTAGGCAAAAAAAATTTGGTTGTTCTAGCTCTTATAGTCTCTGAGATCGAGGCGCTCATTTATACGAAAAACCAAAATTACTCGATTTTGTGTGAGTGCGAAAGGGATGGAGCGAAGTTTTTGCGTATGTTTTTTGTCTATTGTGGCTATATTAATGATCCGATCCGATTCAGATTTGGGCCCCTGATAGATATGGTCTTTTCTATGATTCTGCATTTTTAGTTTTCTGCTATCTTCAAAATTGTGGACGTCACAGATGTGCGCCCTTTGTGGGGCGGAAGTGGGCGGGGCGAAATTTTGAAACTTTTTTTCTAGGAGTGAGATATCACATCAGACAGGATAAAAGTTTGGTTGCTCTAGCTCTTATAGCCTTCGAGCAATGGGCGACAAACAAGACGGACGGACGGACGGACGGACGGACGGACGGACGGACAGACGGACGGACAGACAGGGCTATATCGACTCGGCTATTGATGCTGATCAAGAATATATATACTTTATATGGTCGGAAATTACTCCTTCTCTATGTTACACACATCCACTTTTACCACAAATACAATATACCCTATTACTCTTCGAGTACGGGTATAAAAATACAAAAAAAAACCTTAAAAAAAAACAAAATACAAAGAAAGAAGGGAAGAGGAGGGTAGAGGCAGAACAAGAAGAACACGCACCAAAAAAAAAAAAAGAACAAGAACCAGCACAACCAAAAACCAAACGTTTATTTTGCCAAAATACAAAATACAAAAAAAAAACCCACAAAATAATGAAAATGTCAATGTCCGAACAACCTTGAAAGAAGCCAAAGGAGAAAAGCTGCCAAAGCGTAGGAATCGGAGAGGGTGAAAGAGTAAAAGGGAGGCAGGGAAAAAGAGAGAGAGAGAGAGAGTAAAGGTAGAGCGATGCGATCCCGCATTGAGAATCACTTAAGTGTAAGGGCCCAACCAAACAGAATTTGCAATGCGCATAAAGTTCTCTCTCTCTCTCTGCACAACCCCCGCCTTCTACCCAAAAAAGGAAATAAATCCAACTAAAAGGGTTCGATCGAATAGCAATTTGAATGTGAAATCAGCTTCAGATCTATCCGAACCGAATGCGCAATTGAATAGGAAAGTGCAGAATATGAAATGGGAATCCATCCATCCGCTGTAAGAACTTTAGGGATCAACCAGTAGATCAAGCTGGGAACTATCAATGTTGGGGTTCTAGAATCTAAACTTTTAAATTCTAATATTATATACGGAAATACTTTAATGTAAAGATCAGTATGGTCATCAGGATGTTCAATGAAGCAAGCAGTAGGGAGTAAAAATGAGACAAGTGCCAAACGTAAGAAGTGGAATTAGAGAGCACTTAGGCTGCGTACGAAGTTTAATCCTACCATTGACCCCTACCATCACCATGACCAGAGGGAGATAAAGAATAATTAGCAATTAGGATGTGCAGCAGTTGGAGAGCAATGGAATGTGCTAGGAAATGGACCACAAGGAGCATTGGAATTGGAACAAGAACTAAGACACGAATCAAGCTATGACGCTCTCCCCAAATCCCATTCCAAATCAACTCAAAGCTTTACTTATTTTTGCTGGGCTGTACAACATTATTCTCAAATCGAATACAAATTAAACCCCACAAAAGTCGCACTAAACTTGTAATTTACAACATTTATAATTTAAAATAAAAAAAATATTTTCTTGGTGGAAAATTTAAAATTGAAACAACACAACACAGGGACATAGGACCCGAAACTAGCACAGAATGTAAATCAAACTAGATTATCATTTGAAATTTGCCGCCTAGAGAGATGGATAAATACATATCGAATTATCATTAAATTATCGTAATACAATCTATCAAAAGCTGACCGGTATGACAACGTATAGTCGAGGCGCCCCCAAGCGGTGAGCAGAAGCACCTTCCCAGCAAAGAGCACCTTTCGGCCGCTGCTGATAGAGGGCGCCACCAGCAGTCGTTCTTTTAATTCAAAATGGAAATGTAGATTTGGCTTTATTGAATTATTTAATATTGTACATACTTGCAACTAAATATTATTCATGTTCTTAATCAAACCACATGCTGCAAGCTACTGGACGGGCCACAAAAGCTTTCCCATAACAATTTACAGTTGCTCTTTGACGTCATTGCAGTTTTTCGAAGGAAAACCGAAATTGAGTTCATGAACGTTTGTCGACTTCAATTTGTGTGCTAGGCTAGGCAGTAGCAACAGCAACGAAAAAAATGTGCATAAAATTCAAGCCAATGCAAGAAAGAGACAAGGATAGACGATAGAAATAGGGTGTGAAAGAGACAGCAAACAGTCGGTCGCCACATGCAACGAGGTCACGTGCAGTTGGCGCTCTATACACACACACACACACACACACACACACACACACTGAGAGATAACACTCGGCTCTCCGCTCTATGAAAATGCACTGCAAGGTTGCCTATGCCCGAGCGACACCCCCCACCGCCAGCGCTCCCTGCCGATGCACAAGCTCATTTCTGAGACATTGTCGCTGGCTGGCTGACTGGCTGGCTGGCAGGGCGAATGGCCTGAATTGACCCGCTTCGGAATAACCTCTAAAAAATTATACATACACAGCAGTATGCACGTACCACGTACATAAATATGTATCTGTATGTGTGTATGACTGTGTGCCTGCCTCTACTTTTCAGCGTTTCTATTCAAAGGGGTAGCTCTAAGAGTCACCGGTGGGTGGCAGTGGGTGTGTGCACGGTGCCTTTTTTTGTTTTCGTATTCAAGCAAGAAGTTCAATGAATATTGGGAACTGACAAAATTGCATTTGGCTGATTGTCTACGATGATTGGGTTAATAGTTAAGAAGAAGATTCAGTGGCTTTAGGGAGCGGAAACTGAGTGAGTCCTTTCTTGAACTTTATCAGCATGAGCTTTAGTTTGGGTTGGAGTTGGGCTTACTCTCGAAATCCAATTGATCTCCATATCCAAATCCATATCTCCATATCCATATCTCCATATCCATAACTCCATATCCATATCTCCATAAGTATTTCTGTTGCTCTTTTTCTATTGCTTTGCTACAGTTTAATACTTTTGTAATCTCTCAGAGACACCAAAATTAGAGATCAAAACTTAAGAACTAGGGGCGATGATGTTATAAGCATTGTCTCCTGGCAGTCTTAAGACTTCCAGGCTAAGATAATAAAGAAAATTCGTATAAAAAGATAAAATATTGTTCGAAAACCGATCTGGTTAAGTGGTACATATTCCTAATTGACAATATCTTAGGAGCTCTCAAAACTAGTTTGTTAGACGAGAGAGAGAGGGGCAGCTTTAGCTCTCTCTCTCTGGCAAACAAACATTGTCATTTCCGTTCGCCATAGTCAAACCGAAAGCTCTTTTAACGCCACTAAAGCTTTGCCCCATGCTGCATGCTACATTGTGTGTGTGCTTCTGTCTGTCTGACTGTGTCTGGCAAAGGCACCACACAAATTGAGTGCAAGTTCAGCCACACAGACGAAACTATGACAAAATTGTTGTAGCTGCAGCTGCTGGTGCTAACACGAGTACTTGTGTATGTGTGTGTGTGTGTGGCTTGTATCTATGTGTAAATTTAGATCGAGGTTATTGCTTTACAATGCTGCCCGTCCATTCAACTCTCGGCCGAGTTCAGTTTCGCCTAACAAAAATGCATATGGAAGAGCACTCTAGTTGACAATTACGACTATCAGATACTTCGGATTCAGTTGTACATATGCATGTACATAGATACAGATATTTTAGTTATAGTTTGTTCACTTGGAATATAAGCAAATATTTGGAGCAACTTTTGGGTTTATAAATATTTTCATTACAATTATTTTTAGTCAATTTTTGCGTATAAAAATCACAACTTTACATTCTTCTTTTGGTCTAGACAAAAAACTTTTAGTAGCGAAAGAAGTAACCCTCCTGCAAACGAATAATGAACCAAAATTGACATTAGGTAAAATTATGCTATTTATTGCATAGAATGCACCAGAGAGCGCTCTTTGCTCTCTCTCTCTCTCGCTGACTGCAAAATTCAATTGCAAAATGCAAATCGTGTGGGACGCACACACTCGCCGTTCGTTATGTCTCACTATAGCCAGATATCTGTGAAGAGATATCACTGCATAGACACACACACACACACAACACATACACATTTATTTTTATGAGTTATTTGACTTAGTTTTGCAGCTGTGGCAAGGCTGAAAATGCGGCTCTGGGGCAGGTGAAAAACCTTTAATGACATTCAACAATCAATTGAGAGTCGGCAGGGGGAGGTGGGGCGGTGTGCTTGAGAGCTAATTGACTTTGACTTACATAGAGGGATCGGAGGGATTACAGACGTGATTGATCATCGATTGCAATTGACTTACCTGAAACGAAATGGAAAGGAAAATGTTTTTGATTTGTTATTGAAATCGGATATAGCAAAGAAAATATATATATAAATGAATTCTAACATTAAAGATCTTCGATCTGCAATAAATTCGATTGCTAAATCTAGACTCAATCATTTTAGCCTTCGTTTTT
The DNA here is from genome assembly GCA_009664405.1 of Drosophila bifasciata. Taxonomy (NCBI): domain Eukaryota; kingdom Metazoa; phylum Arthropoda; class Insecta; order Diptera; family Drosophilidae; genus Drosophila; species Drosophila bifasciata. The sequence continues at coordinate 39,821,368 of CM019043.1, forward strand.
TCACCAGCAGGCCAAGAACTTTTAGCCAAGAACCACTCACAAGCTGGTCTGGCATACAGAAACAAAAAACAGTTAAGCAAATTGTGATTCAGGGGCATGCCACACAATACACAGAAGCTCCCCCATCCAACTGTGCGCGCTGACAGGAGCGACTCAAGGTCCGATGCTGCGGCAGGCGAATGGCGAACCCCTTCCATTGGGCGCCAGTGTCGGGGCAAATTGAAGGTCGTACATTGGCCCAAAAAACCAAGAAGAGAACGAAAACCGAATGATGATGCATTCACCATTGAAAACTGCAGTTCGCTCTCTCTCTGTGTCGGGGCAACACTGCGTATGAGTAATATGGAAGCTTCGTATTTTGGCTCTCTTTGGCTCATCCTGTCAGCAGCAAATGTGGCAATGTCTGCGCTGCAGTTGACAGACAAATGGGATATCCCATTGTAAAATGCAATGAATATGCGGTGCAAGCGAATATCTGTGGTCATGGGTGGGTGAATGTTGGATGGTTGATTCATAAGAACCTCTTGACTAAGCTCCCAATCTGCTGCTCCCTTCCCTACGGTGTACGCAAATGTTGGCAGAGCAGCAAAAAACTTTTATTAGGTCATATGTGGCGGCTGGCTAGGCATCGCATATCGCCCCGTACATCGACGACTATCGCGATAATAGAAATAAACACACAATCAAATGCGCACACACAGGCACATGCACAGAGATACAGCTACTAGAGGGAGCAGGCGGCAGGCGGCAGGCAGGCGGTAGCTATGAAAAAACAAACCCGAACTGGCTGTGAGGAGCGGCAGGCAGGTCAATGAACGCCACAGCGATTCCAAGGCCAAAGCCACAATATGCCTAGAACCCACACGATGGAGGGATGGAGGGAGGAGAGAGAGATAGAGAGTGCTTAGCGATAAGCGTGGCACTGCGTGAGAGCAAAAGAGAGAGAGAGAGTAATTTAGAGTATGAGAGAGAGAACCCCCAGCCTGGCCTGGGGGTGGGAAAGCTTAGCTCTGGGCTTCATCTAATTGGGGACAGGATAGGACACGGCAGGTCAGGGGTTAAATCAGAATGAATATACGAGTAGATCTCTCCTACTCTCTCTCTGACTCTCTCTCACTCTCTTGCAACTTTTCGACAGTTTCAAGTAGTGCAAATGTTAGTCAGTAGGGAAGTGGAAGTGGAAGCGGCAGAGGGAGAGGGGGGCGTATCAACTACGCAGCTTATTGGGGTCTTTCATACTGCCGTCGACTGTCGGCTTTCCCTTATCTAATCGGAGCACTCAAAGAGTTTTGAAAAAAACTTAGAACTCAGCAAAATGTTCATATGCAAAAAAAAAAACAAAAAAAGATAAATAAATAAAAAACTATACATATATTTCCTTAGAAACTATGTACATACACATGTATGTATTATATACATACATACAAAATTAATGAAGCATATTGTTATTTACAATGAGTATTTCTTGTATTTTTAGAACAATAACTGGAGCCTGTGAGGTTCGGATCCCAGGCAGAAATGTAAGTAAAATATTTTGAAACCAAAGAACACATCTGAAATCTTATTTGAGGAAGAATGAAGCAAACTTGTTCCACAATTAGTTATCAAAAATGTTAGCTAGTTATCCCGGAATGTGATATGAATGGATACACTAGATCTTAACGGTTTAAATGTAGGTTTAATCATCCCGGAATATGATATGATTGGATACTCTAGATCTTATCGGTTTAAATGTATGTTTAAGCAGTAATGTCATAAACAAATTAGAACATTCTCTGAACTCTATGAATTTTCAAATCAAAGCATTTGATTATGAAACAATTAATCATGTTATCGTTGTAGATAGTTATCGAAGCTTAAGTTCGATTGATTAAGCCTACTTTATGCTCTGTTTTTCTATATATGTACCTAGTTTTAAATTAAATTAATGTCTTTGCTATGTTTTATGGTTAATAACAATTTGTTTAGCAGCAGTCTACAAATAAATTATGTTAGCTTCTGTCTGAGTGTGTGTGTGTGTGCATTGTATAGCTAACAAAACGGCACCCATTTATCCACACACAAATAAAAAAACGTAGCCAAGTGCAAAAAATAAAACTACACACAATATCGTCGGGCCATAAATCTCTGAGAGACAACCAAATAAATGCCACAAAATGTCAACAAATGCCCTAAATACATGACACGGCACGTGTATTATGTGTGATTGTGTGTGTGTGTGTGTGTCGATGACTGGACAGTCGATGTCAATGGATGCAATATGTAGTTACAACATCTCAAGTCATACCAAAGCAGTTAACTGTTTATTCCTCGATCTATTAATTCTATCAATTGAAAGCGAAATTCTTCAGCACTCTCTTGCACACTCTCCCTCTCATCTGCTCTCTCTCACGCTCTCTGTCGCTCTTCCTCTCAAATGTTCCTCGACCAGCAGTCGCTAGTTTTGAGTCGCGTACATTTTGCCAAGTTCAACGACCGCAGCGTCCCTGGCCTAGATTTTACAGCTGATATCGTCACAGTCGTTGTTCGGCTCTCGTTCGGCTGTCGTTCGTGCTTTTACTTTCGTTTGCTCGTTGCGTTCGCTTCGTTCGGCTTTGCTCTCTATTGGCGCTCTCTCGCTTGGGTACTGGCTAAACGAAGCAGCAGCCACTGGCGTCGCTTTTGATTAACTAGTGAGTGACAAGCAAAGCAACTGCTGCCTGGTTTAGCCAGTGCTTGGGATTCTTTCGCAGCTCTGTGTCTCCTCTCTGCTCTATTGCTCTCACATACGCATTTGGTTTTGTCATTTATATATTTGTAATTTGATTATGCTGCAAAAATTAATCATATTTTCTACAAACACAAAGTCTTCTGCTTTTGCCATGAATTCTTAAGGATAGATAAATATTACATCCAGCAAATATCCATACTATTCACAAGTAAATACAAATTTCTGTCGCCATGACGTAGGCTCTCTCTCTCTCTCTATCTCTATCTCTCTCTCACTCTCTATAGCTTGTTGCGTGTGCTCTTTGTTTTTGCACAAAAGGAACAAATTGGGTTAATGGGTTCAACGACCGCCGAGGAAGAGCCAAAAATATATATGTATGTATAATACATGGAGTAGCCACTGCCAACCCCAATAGAAAGATAGAAAGTGAAATTCGGTGTTGTTTTCGCCATAGATAAAACACAACGTGGGCGTAGATGGGCCGACAAACAGGGGCAAGTGCTAATGGAAATGGATGGGCGGGTTTCAAGTTGAGATATCAGCAATGGGCATCGAAAATGGAGAGGATATGCCATAGGCATGGTATAACATTCAGTTATAATCCTTTAACAAGAGAAAGAGTACCTTAAATGAGAGTAATTAGCGCTGATGCTAAGAGTTTGTGAATCATGAATATGCCTCTTGGGGGACTTATAACATTGATTATCTATTCAAGTCTGATTAAGAACTCTTCTATTCCATTGCAACTAGTTCAAAGTACATCGAACAGTTTTTTGCCCAAAACAAAACAAAACACAATCCAAGCGATCTAATTAGCAATATAAACAATCGACTGAACCATGAACCCATTCAAATCGATTTGAATTTGAATTTCCATACCCATACCATCAATACCATTTGCTCGATCATAAAACCTACTAGATACATGTACACACACAGAATAGTTTATACAATAGAGTCCGTGAATCACACTCACCAGCTAGAACACGTCCAATCAGACGTTCCGTATCATCGATATGCTTGGCCTGAGCGAACAGATCCTCCCGACTACCCACCGTCATGACGCCTGATTATCAACAACCGTTTGGATTGTGTGGGGGTGGTAGGGTTTGTTTTCGAGGATAATTGAATCTACTTGGATTCGGGATTTACTAATTACGTTTTAAATCGTATTTGGAATTTGATTTGATTGCTTTGATTGATCTATAAATTTGTTTCACACGATTTCTCTAATTTGTACGAGTAAAGGCAATGTTCTATTTATCTCTATCTCTCTCTCTCTCCCCTTGGTATGGCACCTTTTGTGAGAATTGTTTAGCTAACTAGTATTATATAGTCTATGGTCTGTAGTCTATTGTCTAGATACCCGTAAGATTCCACTAATTTCAATTGATTAAACTTTGGATTAACTTTACTTTTGTTTTTTGTTCTTTCGATTGTGCACAGGATATATCACAAGATGTTGGAGAATTTTTTGCGTGTTTTATTTTTGGACAATTCTTTATGCATTTTCATCTGATGGATGCCACAATTTGATGAAACATTATGCACCGCCTATTCACAGATTTAAAGACTTTTCTCTCTCTCTCTCTATCTCTAGCTCGCTCGCTCGCTCAGCTCAGCTCTCTGTATGACACTTGGTTATGCGGAATTCTCAAACAAAAAATATATATTTTTGATTTAATTTCGAAATTTTTGTACCACCAAAGTTTTGTTGTCGTTTTTGAGCGCCAAAGCAGAGTCTCTGGGAAAGGCACGAACACGCGCAGCGAGTGGAGAACGCAGAATAATAAGCAAAACAACAGGCGCCAAAGCGCCAAGCGGCCAAAGCCGAATGCAGAGGCAAGGCAGAGGCAGAGGCAGAACAAAACGCTCTACAACAACCACACCACAGCAGCAGCAGTAGCAGTAGCAGCAGCAACAACTTTTCTATCAGCTGCTCTGCTCTGCTTTCTTTCGCCCGAGTTCCCCCCTGTGTTTGTTGTTGTTGCTGCAGCGCGCCGGTTGGTCACCATGTGGTGCTGACTAAACGGCAAACTGCTTGGCAAAAGCTGTGTTGGTGAGCACTGCTTGCAAGCAGTTGAGTAGAGCTTTCATCTGATACTGTAGGCCAGAGAGGGATAGCACGATGATGGCGCGTTGATTTCAAAATGGTTTTTGTTTGGTGTTTTTTTTTGGCTTTAAAGTGAAAGGAATTCCGAAGAAGTTTTAATGGTAAATGGAACTAATTAGAACAGAAATTAAGGACAAACTAAAAATTCTATATGATTAATACTAATATATTTAATATTAATATTTAATAAATATATTTTTAACCCAAACAAATGAATTCTTAAATGTACTTTGTGGGCATTACTAAGTACTTTTTCTATACACTCTAGTTTATTTATCTCTAAAATCGTATACGTAATATGTATGTATGTACACATAAAGGTACATACTATATATGTGTATGTACCCAATCATTTCTCTTTAAACCATTTTAGAAATTTCCATAGAAAATACATCAGTGTCTGATACTTTTCTCAGATGCCTCTCAGGCAATCCAGCCTTAACTCCATCCCAAATGACTATCGTCTCGGTTATGGGCCCAGACAACATGCTTTGTGTTTTGGTTTAGGTTTGAGGCCAAACATTTAGCCAAATGGGAAACTATCAGGTTCTAAAATAAAACCAAAGCAAAGCTCTTTTGGCCACAACGAAGAACCTCATTCAGCGTCTGATTGCCAGCCGGCCTCGAAGGGGTGGGGTGGAGACACGGTCCGGTTGGCAACAGAGCGGCAAATAGAAGCAGCAGCTTTGACGTTGTCCTGATGCTGAGAGAGAGCGGGAGTTAAATGAACTGTAAAAATGCCAATGACAGAGGAATAATATTCAAGGCCGCGACGCGTGCCGACGAATCGAGAGTCGAAAGCCGTAAAGGAAACAGCCACCGAAATGGAGAAGAGGAGAGCAGCAACATCTCTGTGGGATATCTCTAACTGCATACACCTAGAAAATCCATTGGAATCGTATTAACAGTAACCTGCAATTGCAGTCATAATGGCAGCAATGTGTCGCTGGAATATCTCTGGGAAATCCGGTGGCAACAGCAACACCCCCACAACAGCAGCAGCAGCGGGAGAAACCACGAAGGCAGCACACACAAAAGTCAATGTTTCGGTTAGATAAGTCTACGTCTGTGGCTTTTGCATCGAGTATACACTTGAGGGGGATCCTTGAGCTACATAGGGATTGTCCTGCCACCACTCACTCCTCCATCTCTCAGCTCTTGCCCCATTCCCTTCACTGTCAAGCGACATTGAGCTCTGTGCTCTGTGGCAAAAATGTCAGCGAACGCATTTGAACTTTTCATTGCTGCAACTCCCCACACAAGTGGAGGGGAGAAGGGGAACGGGTGCGCCTGGGTTATCTCCGCCCACTCGGGGGGCTGCTGCTGCTGCTGCCTCTGGGTCTGCCCTCAATTTGGCAGCCAAGCTTGCGCGCCGCATGTTGCACAATCGCCAGCCAGCATCGCGCGCACCAACCAAGAGTTTTTGTGTCGTTGCACGGGTTCAGGGTCAGTCGTCCAAGCTGCACTCCGGTTCTGGGTGTGGGCTGGGCCCCCGCTCTGTTGGCGGCTCTGGCGGTGGTGCTCCATTAAACGTGTTAGGCGCCAAACGGTGTGAAAATAAAAAGCACTTAACCCACAAGCAATTCTCTGTTGATTCGATTAGACCCCAATACCGTTGAGAGCTCTTTGCGAGCGGTTCGAGAGTGCTGGGCCGCCTTAATGGAGAAATAAACAAAGAAGGCTGCACTCGCAGTTACAGAGATGACACGGGGGGCATATGACTAAAGTCCTGTATGATGAAAACTAGGAGAGTTTTGGGAGATTTTTAGCAGGGAATTGTAATTGGGAAAAAGCTGGAATATAATCGAGCTGAAATTGCAATTTCTTTGATTTTTAAAGACTATTTTGAGAGGTCATTTAAAAGCATAGCTAAGAACTCTTTCTACGAGTGTGAGAGATTTATAAATGCAAATGTTGGATCCCACCCCCAACCCGCACTTAAAACCTTTTCATTTGCTGACACAAATCCGGAGAGCAGAGTGCACACATAACCTTCAATGTCTATTCAACTCTGGGGTAAAAATCGTCCAAGGACATGAACTGTGCTCGCCTCCAAAGCAACTTGGAGCCTACCATCCTTACACACAACACCATACCCCAAACCCTACCCCTTCACCCACTGCAGCATGGAAATTCGAAGAAAAAAATGAAATCCAAGAGCACATTTTGGTTTTTTGATTTTTTCTTAATTAATGCCCAAAAATATAATAATGAAAGTGAATGAAATTCAAAAGCCCTGCCTGCTAACTTGTCTGTGTGTGTGTGTTGCATTCGTTTGAGTTTTTTTTGTGTGTGTGCTGGGGCCCTGTATGTGTGCCATGTCATTGTCCTGGATAGAGTGCAACGACTTTGGCCCTTCAAACAGGAGTGAAAAAGCTCTCTCTCTCTATCTCTATCTCTATCTATCTCTCTCTCTCTCTCTCTCTCTCTCTCTCTTTATCTGTCTCTCTCTCTGAGAACGAACTTGAAGCGGGGCTTTTGGGAATTATAAGCTTTGAAAATCTATCAGATAAACGGAAGAAGAGAGAAATAGGAGAGTTTCTGGAAAATTTGTTTAAAAATTCTGAAATATATAATTCGAAAATAATTTTGAAACTAATTACAATTCTCAGAATGCAACTCGAAACGTAAATCAAAGAGAAATATAAAATAAATACAAAATATTTGCAAAATGTACTTTTGAATTATATTTGAAATGTTGAAAGCAAGCCAACGCATTTTGTTTATTTTCAAAAGAAAGAACTTATTCGTGATTCACAGCAATTCCCTTAAAATGTTTTTGCATTTTCAATTGGAAAAATTCTATCACATTATAAATATGTACGAGTGCCACCAGGCCCAAAGCGAAGAATATTCATTGCAAAAGTTGTGATAGGAAGCGGCATAAATATAATATAATATAATATAATACGCGTATAATATAATCCGTAAATATCATCTGTATTCCCCAATCAGCAGACAACAAAGCGAGAACTCAACCGTAGGCAGAGAGAGTGCTCCACGCCACGCCACTCATTCTCGCACTCTCACTTGGGCGTTGGGTTGGGCTGGGCTGCCTGTCAGCATTTGTAGGGAAAGTGGGAGTACGGGTGGGAGAGAGTGCGTGCTCACACACAAACACACACACACAGAGATTGCCCGCACACAAACGCACACTGGGACAGCACTTGGCCCAGATTATTTTGAAGGTCGCGCATTATCGACGGTCGTTCACCTATTTTCTTGCTCAGCGACTGCGACGCCGACTGCGTGCGGTTGGTTCGTGCGCTCGGGAATGCTTCGCTTCGGTTTAGCTTTCGCTTCGTTTCTTTTCTTACTTTCTGCGTACATGCAACAGTTGCGGTCAACCGAATAGCAGTCGCATAGCAAAAGGTAACTCATTTAAGAGGCAGCTAAAATGGCTTTTAATTTTTTAAACACGGGAAAAACTATTAAATATTGGAAAGCCCTATAGGCGAAATGATTAAAAAGAATATGGTATCACAATCAGTAATAAAGCAACATTTTCATGCAACTAATCATTTAAGCACAGCTGTATGCATGTATGTACATATGTTTGTGTTTATATTTTTGTATATATTTTGGTTTATTGTTTGTTTGTGTATGTATGTATAGTGGCCCCACTGTCATGGCATTAGGTGTTCGTACGCGTATATTTAATCAGCAGTTGTTCCTCTTTATTTTTGGTCGATTTGAGTAGCGCGTGCGACATTTGTTGCTGCTTAGTGGGAAAATAATGACTCCGTGGGAGGCAGGAAGCGATGAAAATTATGCGGAAAAGCTTTCGAGGAAGTATTGAGGCAGTCCGCCTCAAACAAACAGCCACACACACGCAGCCAGCAGTCCCCCTCCCTCCCAGCACACACACACACACACCCAAAGATGGATTGGCGTTTTGTTCGAAAATTGTTCTTCATTTTTGGCATTCCTTTGCTTTCATTTTGAAAATGCGCATTACTTTGAGAAGGAGGGGGGCACATCGAATCGGAGGCGCAAAATAAACGCTACGCTCTGCAAATACTAATACCCCAAAAAGGTTAATAAACACATGAGTGGCACACACACAGCACAGTCGAGGGGGGGTGCGGATGGGAGATGAGTTTGCGGATGGAAGAAGGTTTTTAATAAGCTAAAACATATGCAGAATACGAAATGTTTATTGTCCTGTCAACAGAGAGGGGTTGGGCAGGGGAGAGAGCGAGAGGGAAAGTAGGTGACAGTTAGGGGTGGATTTTTTAGGCCGGAAAAACAGGTGATGCTGGACCGCAGAGGGAATTAGACCGCCAAAAGCTCGTATACAGATAGGTCAATGGGTCACGCATAAAACAGGGATGAAAAACAGGTCGAAAAAAAGATACATGGCATAAATAGAAGATAGAAGCAATAGATGACAGCAGACAGAGAGAGAGAGAGAGAGAAAGAGAAGGAGGCTTCAAAAGATAAGATAAGGAACGGACAGGACAGGTGTACAGCTTCCTGGATGAACAAAAATGTGAGCCCAGAATCGATTTTCCCGAAGGAGAAACATTTGGAAGAACAATCCCCTGGAGGACTCGCATATTTCAGAAAACTCGGGAAACCGCCTACTTTAAAACATCCGTGCTGCTTCCTGCGGCCAGGTATGAATCAATAATCATGCACCATCCTCCCCCAGCCCCATTTGCTTCGTTGTTCTTTTCCCACGAAAAAAAAAACTTTTCCCTATTCGAAAAGAAAGAAATATTTCCTTGAAACATATAGAGAGGGTCCAGGATCCCGCTCTCCAACAGAAAACCATCCTAGTTCCAAGGATGGTTAGCAGAAAGGGACGAAAAAAGTGCGTGGGAGAGAAAGAGCAAACGCCGGAAAGCAGGCAACAACAAAACCAAAAGAAAGGGAAAGGAGTGGAGAGTAGGGAGTAGTATGGGTTTATTTTTAGCACTAGCCCAGAGATGGCTTAAAGGAGAGAGTGAGAGAGAGAGAGAGTCAGATAGAGAGAGAGAGAGAGGATGCTTGCCTAGGCCTAACACAACAGGGATGGACTTGGGGCTGACTAGGGGTTGGCATAGTGAGTGGGAGTGTGGAAGTGCGTGAGGTTACGGGGTAGCCACCCCCAGTCCTACACACATACACATACACCAAGCAGCTTTGATGGCTCTTGAGGGGGTTTGACACATTGACCATGAATTTGCTTTCAGGATTTACGGGGGAGAATATTTGTGTGCAGAAGAAGGTAACCCACAAGAAGCAAGAGAGTGTTATAGGGACAAAGGAGTGGAGTAGAAGTACTTCAGGATTAGAGGGGGGAAGCAACATTACAGGAATAACTTTTCCACGTGGGCAGACCCAAAAAGTTGTACATCCTAACAGCCGGCAATGTTTTTCTTTCATCATTCATCATCATTCTGAACCTTCTCCAAACACTTGTACAACTTTAAGACTTGTTAATAACCGAACAAAAAAAAACAAATTCAATTAACCCATAAAAAGGAAATCGAAAAGGAAAGACAGAGATAGTAGGTACACAAGAGAGCGAGAGAGAGAGATTGAGCGAGCAGGCAGGCCGCGCAGCAATTTCGGTGAATTGCTCCATTAATAACACTAGAATTAACCGAACAGAAAAGGTTACTAAAAGTCAAGGCCAACAACGAAATTCGACACATGCCACAGGGCGGCAAAAAAGGAAAAGGCGACAAAACACAGAGTAAAAGAGAGAGAGAGAGAGAGACGGATAGCCATAGGGGAGAATGCGTGTGACAAGGACAACAGGCTGGCCACATTGACAAAGTGCTAATGCGTGTGAGGTTATGTGCGAAATTTATAGGCCTCTCTCGCTTGGTCTCTCTTTCTCTTTCTATTGTGGGAAGGGGGAAGCAATCAACTTTGTGGCCCACAGACTTCCCTGCTCCATGCCTCGATAGGAAAGCTAAACCTAATGGCTGTAAGGAAACATTATGGCCCAAAAAGGAAAAAAAAAGTTCATCAGAAATATTTCAAATAATTCTGTTTGTTTTTTTTGTGTTTTTTTTTGTTTTTGTAAACGCTTAATTAAATTCCCCAACAAACAGAAAGAGACGACGGCAAATAAACATTCAAAATTAATGGTTATTTTAGCCTCAAGGTTAAGGTCGTTTCAGCCCCTTTATTTTTTGGGATTTTTACGGTGGGCTTATAAAAGTTTACAATGGCAGAGAACCAAACAGGATATAGAAGGGTGGAAATTTGGGTATAAATGTGGCAGTAGCAAAGCATGGGAAAATTACAAATTAATAATACAACAAATAATTTAAAATGTACAGTAAAATGTAATAATTTATGTACATATGTATGTACATATATATGTACATACAATTTAGCAAGCACATAAAATGTACAGGTTTCCATTCAACGTCATCAAAAAAAGTTTTTTTTTGACTTAGCCACTCTGGCAAGTGTCGCCCTCTGCCATCTGGTTGCCACAAACACTACAATTGCAACAAAATGCAAAATGCAATGCAAGTGCAAATGGAAAAGCTCCTCCAAACGGGTTTTCCAAGTTGCATTAGAAAAAAAAGCGATTCGAAATGCACTTTGCACTTTTTTTTTTGCGTAGGTTGGTTGCAGCAGCAACTAAAAGCTGCAGATAAGAAAAGCTTGCAAATAAATGCAACTATTGCAATAGGCAAAAGCTCTAGCCAAAGGAACGGAAGAGAGAGTGCATTGAAAAAAGAGAGAGAGAGTGAAAGCTTTTTTTGGGAAGCTACAAGTTGCCGCCTACAGTGGCGGAGGCGCAACAGTTGCATCCACCAGACATACAGCTGTTACAGGAGTGCAATGGAAGGTCCTTCCTCAAGGATCCGACATTGGTCTGCCCTGCCCTTGATCGGAAGTAACCTTCCGCTTTTCAACACAAGCCAAAAGCTTTTTCACTCTCCAATGCGGAAGAGGAAACACATCGTGCGAAGCACGTTGTATGAATGTCGCGTGTGTCCTTGCCTAAGGCCGAGCTTTAAGTTTAATTGCTGTGATGCGGGGTAACGGTAAGGGTAATCCGCAGCCTAATTGCCCCGTTAATTGACTTTGAGTGGGCATTAACCGGCATCCGCTGGTTAACTTAACTTACAGTTAATTGGATCTCCTGACACATTTCACACAACACAACAGGCACCCCTTCCCCCCGTTATACATAGTACATACCTGTAACGACAGAGAGAGAGAGAGAAAAAGTGATGTAGAGATTAATTGTACTTTAAATGTGGGTCAGTTTTTTGTGAGGGAGGGATAGGGGGTGGGGTTTCTATGGGATTGAATTGTGTTGCTTGGTCTCAGGGGGGTGGTCTCAGATTTGTAGACATTCTGTCGGGTCTCCTTTTGGGGGTTTTGTGTCTGTTTATTTTGCAGAATTTCTTGCCACCTCCTACCGCCGCCTCCTCTTTGCACGCTCTCTGTTTCGCTCTATCTGCTTTTGCTTTTGCCTCTGCCTCTGCCTCTGTTTTGTTATTGCGCAAAGCGCACATGCCAACGACCTTGACCATCACAATTTATTTTCATTTTACTTTTTCACCCGCCGCTCTCTCCCTTTCCCTCTCCCACTCTCTCTCTCTCTTTGTATCTGTATCTGCCTCTCTCATGTATCAGTGTTTGTTTGTGTGTGCGGAGCAAGTGACACACATTACGTAGGTCCCCCCATTTAGTCGCTTATACAAGACCTCGGGCAAGGTTAGCCTCTCTCCCTCTCCCTCTTCCACGCCCTATCCCTGCCCGACCCTCCCTTTCTAACAACACTCTGTGTACTTTTATTATTATATTTTGTATTTTTTGCATGTGTTTGTATCTGTATCTGCATCTGTGGATGTGTGTGTGTTTTGTGGCATATTTTAAATGCGATTTTCTATACGACAAACTACTCGCTTAATAATTGCTTTAAGGGCAAAATACTCGTAAGTTTATGCATATTTAAAAGTAATTTTAAATTCATTTTAAGTGCATAATAAATAAAATCAATCAAACAATCAATTGCTCAAGATTTCCAATAGATACATATATACAGAAACTGAGGCAAACTGAGGCTAAAAATTTGAAAATATTTTATATTTGCATTTATTTATTTATATATCAATAATAATTCTGTTTCGATTTGTATTCGTACTTATTCGTGCACCTGTAAACAATCGGGAGCTTCCGTAAAGCCTTTCATCTCTCTTCCGCTTATGGGATCTACGGAGCTCCCCAAGGTTCCCACTATAAATGTAATGCGGAAACTGGCTAACCGATATATCGGGGGAATTCATTCAATTTGAATACTTACACACTTCGGCATACAAATATAATTTCAATGTCGCCGAAAAGAAACAGAAGAAGACGGAAATATATATATATATATATATAAATGTATGTATATATATGTATATAGGAGGTAATATATGGAGAGTACTCATATGGTGGGTGAGGTCAATATGGGACGACGTATCATCGCTACGTCAAAGCGGAATTGATGGTGGCTTGATTGAGAGAGAGAGAGAACGGGTGGCAACTCTGCCAGCACAGTGGGCAATGTGCCAGGGAAAACAAAAATTACTCAAGGCACGGAAGTGAGCCAAGGCTTTTGCAAAGAGAATTTCACAATAGAGTGAAAGCAAAACGAAAGATAACTGACAGGCAGATCCTTATTAGAGAATCTCCAGCTCTCCATGGGAGAGCAGTTTTCTCTTAGGGTCTGCTCCCTCGATCTCATATTTCTGTAGCCGCAGAAGCAGGCAAGTCTTCTCTCTAAACAAAAGGCGATGAAATAGCCGAATGTCAAAAGCATAGAGAAACAATGAAAGTGAAAAGTGAAAATTGGGTTACTTGCACACCAAAGATACAGAGCCGGCAAAAAGAAGAGGCCAATACATTGCTTAGGCGTGAGAGAGATAGAGAGAGAGAGGAAAAATCAATGTTGATTACAGCCAGTGTTGGTAATTGAAGCATAAATGGCAATTATAAGTTGACATTGACTTTTTCTTATCACACACGCTCAGCAGGGAGAAAGGCAAAGAACAGAGGGTGAGTGGGTGGCACGTCTGTGTGTCTGTCCTTATTGTCCTTGGCCCTGTGCGTGCCATTATACAATCCCCGGCATGGTGTACTTTTTGTTGCCACTGTCAACGCATGCACATTTCAATGCCATCTTGCAGTCCACATAATACACACAACACCCACAGCCCACCACCCACCACCCACAGCCCACAGCCCGCAGCAGAACCCTGACCATGAACAAGAAATTGACAATTTCTGCAGCAGAAGGAGAAGCAGAGACAACACAGCAGCCTGCCTGTCACCCAGAGAGAGAGAGATATATATATATATATATAGATAGTTGAAGAGAGAGAGAGAAAGCAGGCTGTGAGTGGGAGAGTAGGAAACGTAACTTGATTATACTCACTACTGCCTGTAATGCGAAAAGTATCTTGGGTACCTCGAGAAGTTACAAGAACAAAGCGGTATGCCTATCTGGTATCTGTTTTTTCTTTTCATTCCACGAATAATATCAAATTGAATTAAATTCCAAAGTATAGGGAGGGTATCCGTCTAGTCGAAACGAAAGCTTCCTATCGTTTCTTTTGTCTCCTATTTCACCCTCGTTCACTATCAGCGACCTTGAATGAATGTTTATGCTGGCAAATAAAAGTGCCGGTGTGGCCCCAGCTCCCTCTTAATAATGAATTTACTTTAACATTTTGATAAGCTATAGATCACATCGATAATGATTTAAGTATCCAAATGAACCCTTCAACAGCGAACAGTTAAGTGCCATTAATGGGTAATGATTGGATGCCTATGGGGTGCGAAAGAGGGAGAAATAATTGGCAAATTGATTCAATATGATAACTGATGGGAAACCGATCCAAAAGGGTAGGGCAATTTGGTGGATTCAAATGATTAGTATATGGAATCGTGTTGAAGAAACTAAAGGAAATACCTTGAGAACTTTAAAATAAACGATATTTGAATAGCCTATCATAGCTACTCAAAGTCTGTGAACTTGAGCTAGGATATGTAGGTGTACCGAATTGGATCTCCCCATAAACAAAATGGAATGTGTGCTTGAATAAATAAACCATAGAATGAATGATTACATTATACTCATATGAAATCAATACACAGTAATTAAAACCCTATGAATATGTGTGTATTACCCCATCTGATAAACAACTTGCCCGGTAATCCAATTCCAAATCATAATCAACGATCGGATTCCCATTTCATACAAATAATAATAAACATGATATGCGTATTGTCCACCAGCTGTGGGTCAATGACATGGATGTGTCCGCCGGGCGGCTCTACCGATCCGATGTTGTTTATAAGAAATTTGTATGAAACTTTTGCCTGACACACTAACCCATATAGAGATGGGGTGGGGATGGCAGGGGAGGAAAGGATAGGCGTCAGTGAAACTATTTTACACTTGAATATTTATGAGAAATGTCAAGTGCTTTGGCCCTGACCTGACCTCCAATATACACGCCACCAAAACACCAAACCCCATCGAGCCCTTCTCCTAGCCGAACCAAAATGAACTCAACCCAACCCAACCCTACACACACACACACACACACACATAGAGTATAGAACAGGCTACAATGTAGAAAAGCCAACGACAAATGTTTGTCCCAGTGTAACCTATTGAGGGGGTATAACCGTTTTTAGCCACCCACTCGGTTCGCCCACTTTTCGCTGTGGCTCGGAAAATGTGGAAGAAATTTTCATTGCCAGCCAGCGCACATTCACGTTCAATGTCAGGTTCATGCGCGTCGATTCGCCTTCAAATGCAAGGCAAAGGTTATGCAGCAGCTGCATGAAGGGCAGACTCGGAGGGGGGGATATTAGGAAGCTCTGTGATGGTCAATGGGTGGGGGCAGGTGCGCCTGCTGTGTTCAGCTGTTGTAAGGTCACTGTCAAGTGGCAATGGCATGCCGAAGGGCGGCGCCTGCCTGAGGTGTGTGCGGACTGTTTTTGGAATTTGTTTGGGTTAACAAGGTCCTGTCTGTCCTGTCCGGATGACACTTATGAGTATGCGCGCGCTCTCTATGGGGTAATCGATTGTGGGTTGAGGGTTAACTACGGCATACAGGGACCGAACTGCAGCAGAGAGCTGAATAAATTCTGAATAAAGTTACCCAAATAAGTTCGCAATTTGTAAAATACCTCCGGAAAGTTATGCATTCATTCCGCTTCCGATGCCGCTCCCGATCCGATAAGATCCCAACCCCAAAGGAGAAAGAACAACAGGAACAATCGTGTTATTGACCTAAGTCAAGGTTACTGCACTTGAGGCCCAGGCCCAACATCCCATCATTGGTGGCCAGAGCGGAGTCGAACCAAAGGGGGCCCATGCCATGCAGATGGGGAGTGGAGTACAGCCGCGCGATTTGAGCTCGTATCGGGAGTTGGGCAGTGTTCCATGGGTGGGTTGCTCAATGGTGGGAAGGGGTAGGGGTAGGGGTAGGGGTGGGGTAGGCCAGAATCTGTGAACGTTTCTGGGCGCGCACG
Organism: Drosophila bifasciata; assembly: GCA_009664405.1. Classification (NCBI taxonomy): domain Eukaryota; kingdom Metazoa; phylum Arthropoda; class Insecta; order Diptera; family Drosophilidae; genus Drosophila; species Drosophila bifasciata. The sequence goes on from CM019043.1 coordinate 39,837,684, forward strand.
AAAAACAACAAAAAGCAGATCACACAAAAGGCGCAATCGAAAAAGGTATAAATAGCGCCCCCCCATGTCCGAAGCGTGACGCCGCCTTCTCCGTCTCCGTTCCCGTCCTCGTCATTCTCTCTTCCTCTTCCTCTGCCTATCCTGCTTCTGCTCTCCCACCCACCTTCTCTCTCTGCCGACCCGTTCCCTTTGCTGATATTGTATTTTTAAATTGTTGTTGCTGCTCATGTCGTTGACAATATCAAGGTCTCGGTCTTGGGGCGCTGCCGCTGCCGCCGCCGTCGACAGGCCGGCCCACTGCTCTCTTCTCATCCTCCAACTTATTCTCCTTGTTGGCGCGGCGCGGCGCTCGCTCTCTGCGATGCGATCCACAAGAAGCCAACGACATTTGCTGTAGGTCAATGGCACTTGCTTGCACAGGAGAGTAGCAGACAGACTCAGAGAGAGAGAGAGAGAGCACAACCAGTTTTGTTTTTGCTGATCCTGCTAATAACCAGACATATCCTCTCTGTCACTCCCTTTGGCTGTTGCTCCTGCTGCTGCCGCTTTGTTCTGTCTCTCTTTCTGTCTGCCCTACATTGGATCTTGCTCTCTCTCTGACGTCTGCAGCTGAGACGAGGGTTTGATTTAAGGCTGTTGCTTCTGCGCTGCTGCTGCTGCTGCTGCAGCCAATTCTCCTTGTTCTTGTTCTTCTTCAGCTTGAGTTGGATTTTTTCGCACTGTTTCGTTTCTTCGTCTACTCTTTGAACTGTTCTGCATGCTGCTTCTGCTGCCGCTCGCTGATGGTGTTGTTGTTTGGCAAAGTTCAAGGTCTTCGGATGCCTTGGTTCATCGTCGGCGTCGCAGCGCTGCTTTTTTTTGCTTTTCTTACTGCTGTTGTTTTTGTTGTTGTTATAGCTTGGTGCTGGAAGCTCTTCTTCTTCTTTTCGTCTGCACAGATTTCGTTCCAATTTGTTTTTTTATCTCTTTTTTGCATTCCCTTTTTATCCATTTCTGTACCCCTCGCGCCCTTTTGTCTGCTAATACTCTCTCGCCTTCACCACTCCTTTGTCTCCTCCGCTGGCCCTTTTTGCTATTCTCCTTTTGTTGTTCTGCTCTGCTGGCCCGCTTAATTATTTAACTCTCGATTCGAGTTTTTATGCGAGTACGAGTATTGTATGCAATTCTTCTCCTCCTCTCTGTCTGCATTCTCCGTGCCCACTCTTTTTTTTTCTTGTTCATTCGTCCGTTTTTGATTTTCCGTTCTTTAGTCATTTTGCATTCATTTTTTTTCACTTTTGTGGTACATTTAAATTGACTTTGAGCCTCTTTTCCCGCTTATACAATGTAATTAAGACGTTTCCGGTTCATGACCTAAATGTGCAATTTAGGGCAACTCCAGGGGCTGCAGAGAAGAGGATTGGCGGATCGTCGGAAAGGGTGCTATATAGGATTGGTGTTGATATATATTTGCATAAACAGAACTGAAGAACAGTGAAGAGGATGTCGAGTCATTGGTGGGGGGGTCTGATATGATTATGACTCAAAAACGGAATCAAATTGGCACTCAAAATTTCACAATTTTATGAAATTTTGTAGAGAATAAAGAGTGCAATATGATTCAATTTTTAAACTGTGTCTTTTACTATTCTAATTGTTATTGATGTTGCTATGACTAAGCGCAGCATTTTCTGCTTTTCCAATGCGACCTTCAAATGTTGTGTGTGTAACCCAAATCCCTTACCAAGAAGCACCGCTTTAGATCTGAGAATTTGCGTGACAATTCGGGGTTTCCGGTCCAACTATCACCCATCAACATCATCTAATCCAGAGCAGAGATGATTCAGTTTGATGCCAGCCATAGGAAATCCGAAGCTATTAACCAACTGACTCAACTAAACCGATGCCTGACCTTCCCCAGAAGCACAGCGCGTGTCAATGTAAAAATAATAGAGGGGGACAGAGCGAGAGAGAGAGAGCGTCAAACTTCAAGTGCATGGCCAGAAATATCTGTAATCTATATCTGTAATTGCCGTTACTCGAATCATAATCATGGAAATATGGGGGGGCCTAGAGGGTTTTGTATTACAGCTGGGCCTCGCAACTGAGGTCTGGTCCGAGCACAGGGTCGACCTTCGGTAATTGAGAGCTTTTGGAAAATATGAGCGTTCCGATGCTAACGGTTGGCGAGGGCAGTGTGCGTACACGTTGCTAGCGGCGACTCAAGTACGTCACACCCATTGCCCGCACACCATAGCACCACGCGGATCATAATCATCATCATCATCATCATCATCATCATCAATCATCATGTAACTGTAATCAAATTCGCTTTTTGCTAATTGTTTTCGCTCTCTTGCCTACCGCTCTCCCACTCCCCTCCCTCTCCCTCTCGCGAGACTGTCTGTCATTCAGGAAGTGTTCTAGATTTACGTTACGCCTGCACTTGTCGCTGCCTCTGCCGCACTCTCTGTCTCTCTCACACACAGCTACAACTGTAATTGCTGTTCTCGCTTTCAGTGTGTCACATTTTGTGTGTGTTTTCTAGCATTGCCTTTTATTGTGTGTTTGCTATTGCTGTTTCTCTTCCGCTTCTAATGCCAGAGACTCGGGAATGACCTTGCGCTTGGTTTCTGTTGTTGCTTTGTGCTTTTGGCTTGAAACGATATTCGTACTTGTTGATACCCTTTTTTCAGAGCGATAGAGAAGAGACTTCGATATTAGTAGAATAATCTAGGAGAGTGGTGGGCACTAATTTTGAGCTTAAGGCAGTCCTGTAGTAAGGAAACAACATACACGGCACAATCTGAGTAGCAAATGGATTACTTTTGGCTCTAAGTAGATCAAATATGAAAAGAATACTCTGTAGATATCTAGAATCCACCGAACTTTAAGTGTATTTGAACTTCGGTGCTTTTATTGGGGGGGGGACATTTGTTTTTAATTTTCTATCATTTTGATTGCCGTTCGCTCTGTCTCCCTCCCACTTGCAATTCGCATTTTTATACAATTTGTACATTGTATAATATATTTTTTCTTTATTTTATTTGCACTTTGTTTTGGTTTTGCTATTCTTTTCGTCTCATTTCGTTTTGGCTTTTGCACTCAAACAGGTTCTGCCGCTGTCGCTGTGTCTGTGTGTATGTGTGTGTGTGTGTTTGTGTGTGCTTCGTGTGGCATTTTATCCGCTAGATACATTTGTTAACTGTTTTTTCTCGCCTTGCCTGCGCCCCGGAACGAGTTGAGTAACTGCAATAAATGGCTATAACTTGGAATTGGCGTGACTTTGATTTCGAATTAGATTTAGATTGAAATCGCATTGGGGTTGCGGGTGATCAGATACAAGGGAGGGCCACTAAGCATAACTAAGTTAGTACAACGGTTATAAATCAATCAAGTGTTGGCTAATTACATAAAAAATCATTTGGCATATATTCAGGGCCATCCGGTTGGTTGGAATTTCTATCGTACAAAGGGGAAAGGGTACTAAAACATGATCAAATGCAAAAGATTTATCCGATAATGAAAGTTAAAGATACATATTCTGAAGATTCTTCTACAAGTAAACTTTATGTTTTTTATTTAGAAAAAAGAATGACTAATATAGTAGCCATATTTTCGACAGATTTGCATTGCATTGAAAACAGATCTCTGATCCGATCTTCTAAATATATAAAATATATTTTGTTTACTCAATAAAATTAAGTATACGAGTAAATAGCCTCTGCTGGCAATCTGTATATCCTTATCTGTATATTTTCAATGCCATTCGGAATTCCCATTAAATTTTAAACCTTTTTTATTGAATACCTTCTACTTAGTAATATTATGTGACATAATAACCTGATACTATAACCCCCATCTCATATACTATAGAATAATGCCTAATCAATATTCAATTTGATTATAAAAACTTTGCACATTGGATTGTGGGTAAATGAGCAACAGATACGTGTAATAATTGTTAGTTTTGACTAAGCACAAGGTCGTAGCACTCCACAGAGCACCCCCATAATCCTCATCCCATGCAAATTTACATACATAGTGAATGCAACACTGTCTGTAATCGTTGTTCGGTTTTTTATGGCCCACAATCAATTCACGGCAAATAGTTCAAATAAAAGCCCTAACAAACTACGCCTTTGCATTGCTTTTAATTCTATTAAATAATATACATAGTTAAGTACTCGCACTCGCACTTGCCCTTGCACTCGACTATATGTAGTTGTAGGAATTGCCTTAGACTTGGACTAAGCCTCAGCCAATAGCCTGCCTCTCTGTGTGAATGTTATGTAAGAGATTTCACTGGCAAGGTCGTCCGTCAGCTGGAAAGCCGGAAAAATAAAGTCGCAAACACTGCCACTGCCACTGCGAATGATTTCTATTGAATGTTGGCCAGAACGCAATAAGCCAGATGCAGATGCATTGCCCCACATCGGCCTATAGGTCACTTGACCGGTCGACCGATTGCAGCATTCTATATATAGTATTTGCCAATCATTTTCGTTGTGCTAATCGCATTATCGAATGATCGAGGAGGGGGCATACATATGGATGGATGTTTTAATGGAATTTCGGCGAAATAATTCGCTGGAAAAGATTAGAAAGGCATTCACTTTTCAGGGACTCACTAACTGACTGACTGATGATGAAACACTTCCTATAAAGTGAGAAATGTATTTGTTGTATCTAAAAATATGACCCGCTAACAAGAGGACACTTTCCCCCCCATTTGCCAATGGTAGAGCAACGCAGTTTTTCCCTCTTGATTGACACTAAGCTCCTACTTTCAATAGATGTCTGTTAGTATCCGTGTGTTGAGTTCTCCTCTCCCTCTCTCTCTTTCTATCTTGTGATTCTCTGCTTTCAGTGTCTGTCAGTCGCTGAAAATGATAACAGAGAAATAAAATATATTTTTCATTCGGGGAATACATACTCGAATGCGAATACTTATGACCCATACGCTGATACATACAAACACACATACATACAGATGTACATATGTATGTATGTGTGTGAGATGCGTGAGATTATTAAGGTCTCATCATCATCGTGCCACAGCCCCAATTTGGGTTCTGGCATTGACATTGAAAACGTTTGGGTCCCGACAAAAAAAAAAAAAAAAGCGAAAAAAAAAAAAAAAAACAGGTAGCTGATTGGGAATCTTTCTTTCCCCTTGACGACTCTCCTGCCACTTGCAGAGGGGGGTGGGGGAAAAAGGCAAATAAATCTACGAGTACGAGTGTCTATCAGGGCGGCCTGGATGGCTGGATGGCCTTGACTTTTATTTGCTTGACTACTCGCAGATTCGTTTATTTATTGGCCAAGCAGCAGCAACAAAATGAGAACAGAAAGAGCATATGTATGTATGTATCTAACCGTGATATATATGTATAACCATAAATTGTATAACTGAGCAAATCTTGAGACACAAGCCAAACAAAGCAACACAAAAATAAAATAAAACCCCGAAAATGAAATCATTCGAAGTTCGCCAAAACCAAAAAAAAAAAAATCATCGTCAACTGTCACTTTCATCGGCAGTTTTGTGGTGGGTTGGGGATTCGTGGAACAGGTTCCCCCTATGCTTTAGCTGGAAACATATGATTTAATCCAAAACTAAAATGCTATCCACTAAAGCCAACAAAAGTTTGATTAATTAAGGCTTTGGGGCGGTTAACAAAACAAAATTGAAAGTGGAATAAATTATGGAAATTATCAGAGAACGGAAAAGAATAGAATTTATTAAACATAGCCTAAAATGCCAGAAAAGTTTCTTCAAAGAATCTCCAACAAAATTGAGGAAGTGGAAATATCCGAAAAAAATAATAATAATTATATATGAGAATGATTGGTAGGATAATAAATATTTATTTTCGTTAAAAAAATCTCTTAATTAAATTCCATTAATAAATGCAAAACAAACAATTAGCAAAAAGGCAATGTGAAATATAAAATGAAGAATTTTTTGTATCAAATGTTTTTGTTTTTAAATCACAGAACACCAACAAAAAATGTTCATAAAAAGACAGGCAGTCAAAAAATTGTAATTAGCGGCACACGTGCTGCGACCCTATAATACCCAATACCCAGAGGTTTCTTTTATTCTAAGGAACTTCAAATAAAATGTGTAAGCGAGTTACGATCTATTGATATAAATTGAAATCTAAAATTAGTAATTCTTGGGGCGGGGCTAAAGGCATTCCCCACAACTTGTGTGGCAGACAAAACGGAAGCTCCCACCCAAAAACGAAATCACCAATGCAAATGTGCATCCGAGAATCTGAGAAAGTTGTTAAAAATAAAATCAGAAAGCAACAATGATTTGTTGGGGACAAACAATACGTGTATTCGTATATTTGTATATATATATTTAATTTATTCGCCATTTCTTTATGCCATATAAAGCATAGTAGTTCCAATTTGGATACAATAACAACCCGACATTCGGGAATATCACGTCACAAAGTGATGGGGAGAGAGAGAGAGACAGAGAGAGAAAAGACCGCACCAGACATAACAGACAGAGCGGCAAAGTTTATTCCAGTTGAAGTTCAAGGTGAGAGAGAGAGGAGGAATTATCGTATACAGAAATTAACACAACAAATATATATATATGTACGAAATGTTTGAAGAGATACACACATACATATGTACATATATACCTATAACATCATGCAACCTTGACAAAGCCAAAAAAGTGTGCCGCGAATGGAGAGAGACAGAAATAGATAGGCAGAGAGGGAGATAATTAAATTTAAATAAAAATAATTCGACTTTTTAGGTGCAGCAGCAGCCAGTGATTCCAATGGAAACACAAGTACTACGAATATAATATATGTAGTAATATATATTATATATGAATGTAGAAAGAATTCCCCAAAAAGCTGAACCACATTATGAGGAAATCCAATAAGGAATTTAAATCAATTCGAATGTCTTTCGAGTGGCCAGTTTCCAGTACGGACTTTCATATCCGTTTAAGCGCAGATACATTCATACGTACGTATAGAATGTATCTCTAAATGGGAGGGAGACCCATTGACCCAATCCGTAATTGCACTTCGCATGCTGAAACGTGCTCGAAAAGTATTGTAGTTTCATTTAGTGCTCTGATATTCTAGAATAGAAAGTAAAATTACTCATATTTCAGTGGTTGACCTTTCAGTGCAAAACGAACCGTTATGCACACCCCTCCACTCCACTCACTCATAGACACAACATTAACAGTCTAACTGTATAAACAGCTCTATAAAGAAATGACTCACCCATATAGTATCAGGCATATCCACAAATGCATTTCGATTTCCTACATGCCATACAGAGTGTCTGCCCCACAAATAGCTAAACAACAATAACCACAGGTTCTCTATCTCTGTACACTGTACAGCATGATCGAGAATATTCATCATAATCTATATACAATACATTTTGATTATGTTTTATATAAAACTTAGCACTTAAAAGCGCATTGCTTTAGCATTAATGGTATTCGAGTGGTCGGCCAGGTGTTCAAATAGCCAAATTCCAATTTAGATGGAAGTTTTATAGGATTCTTCCCTCAGATTATATCTCGGTTATTTGGCCATAAGTTTCAAATAAAACCTGATATTGGTTGGCTAGTGTTTTGTCTATAGATATATTGCAGAACCTGTCCACCGACTTGGCCAACCACCATATGTATGCACATATAGCACGATCGACAAGTGCCTTCAGGGTCAACAGGTTGCCAGAGCAACAGTTTGTAGGGAGCAGGGGTGTAGACTATATAGTAGGTGGATAGTATTGGGCAGGGAAAGACTTACCTAGATCAGGAATCGAGCTAGACGGCTCCTCGCCATTGCTGTTGCTGTTGCAATTGCTGCTGCTGTTGCTGCTGCTGCTGGTAGAGCCGGGGGCATGCTTCACCTTCGGCGGTGGCGGAGGCGGTGGTGGACGCATGGCAGAGCTGCCCATATTCGATTGCTGCTGCTGCTGTTGGTGCTGCTGCTGCTGTTGCTGTTGCTGATGTTGCTGATGCTGTTGCTGTTGATGGTGATGCTGCTGGTGGTGCTGCTGATTGATATTGCTGCTGCTGGAAACGACGGGTGTACGAAATATGTGCGATGTGGCGGAAGAAGAGCTGGCTGCCGCCGATGAGGAGATGGCAGAGGAGTTGCTGCTGCTGCTAGAACTGACACTTGCCACCACATGTTGCTGCTGCTGCTGCTGGAAGTGGTTCGAGGCAATCACGTTCACGTGTCGCGTGCTCGTGCTGACCACAAATTTGCGTGCAGCCGCTGTGGGTGTGGATCCTGTCCCACTGGAGATGTACTGCGTCTGCTGCTGTTGTGGCGGTGGAGGCGGAGGGGGTGGCGGTGGAGGCGGTGGTGGCGGTGCCAACGGTGGCGTCTGTCGCTGCTGATATTGCTGCTGCTGATCCATGTAGCCACCCGTGGATACGCTTGAACCAACTGCCCCACCGCGTCTGTTGATGACCGGGGAAACGGGTGCCGAGCGCGAATGATGGTGGAGGGGTGGCGGGGACACGGATAGACGACGTGCACCACCAACCACCACAGTGGCTTCATCGTACAGCCGACCATCCCGAATGACCCGCACATGCTGCTGATTCTGTTGGTGGTGCAGTGGCGGAGGCGACTGCTGTTGCTGACGCTGCTGCTGCTGCTGTGGTGTTTGCTGCTGCTGCTGCTGTTGGAGCTGATGCAGGGAGGAGGGACTGGCCGAGTGGCGACGCGACAAATGATGACTGGGCATCGTTCGTGTGATGATGATCTGTGGTGACCCCGACAGGGCCACGGTGTTGGGCTCTGCTTGTGGCTGACGTGTGGCACTCGCACCGCCGCTCGATGCCACCTGCTGCTGTGTGTAAATGTGCTTGATGGCACCCACCGTGGTGCTGGTGGCTCGCTGCTGGACGTACTCCACGCGCGGCGTGAGTATCACCTTCTGTGTGCCCCCAGCCGTGGTAAGGCCCGTGGGCTGGCGTGGCGGCACTGTCTGCACCTGGACGTGGGTGTATCTCTGGGGCATTGTTGCAGCATTGCTGCTGTTGCTGCTGCTGCTGCTGCTCGGCTCCCGTTCGATCTCCTCCAGGTGGAGCATCTCAAAGTCGATCGGTTCGGTTTTGATCAGCTTTGGGGTACCCAAAGTCGATCCCGAGGCGCCTCCTGCTGTAGCAGCGGCGGCGGCTGCTGCTGCTGCCGCTTGTGCAGCCTCCATGCACTTGAGTTTCTTCAACATGTGAAATTCTTTATCAAAAGGAAAATCGCACAAAAATTTCGATATATATCGTATATCGATTAATATAATGATGTATGTTTTGTTTGTTGTATGGAAAGTTGATTTATATTTTTTTCTTTGTGGATTTGATCCTGAATCACTTTTTGCCTCAATGATGCTCTTCGTCTTCTTCTCTGCTTATCCTTCGTCTTCTTCTTTAGTTTTAAAAATCAGTCTCTTCTTCTTTACGCTTTTGTGGTTGTTGTTGTAGTTGTATTCTGCTTTCTTTTTCTTGTTGGATTATCAAAAAATTTGTTTGTTGTGTGTGTGTGTGTGTGTTATTCTTGTTTGTCAGCCTTCAAAGTTGCGAAAAAAGTTTTCCCTTAATGTTTTTGTTTTTCTATTTTCTGTATTCTATTGTATCCTAGATTTGTTGTCCTTAGTCCTTACGTTATCCTTAGCGTTGTCCTTATATACCTGCCACACAGTGATCTTTAATATATATCTCTCTCTATCTCTCTCTCTCTGTCTTTCTTTAAATATATATATATTTCTCGGTTGTTTGAGGCTTCTTCCGTTGAGGATGAGATGAGTTTTTCGAATGAGTTCTGTTTTTCGTGATGCTCTCTCTGAGGCTGATTTCCGAGTCAAAGTTTTGGTTTTTGTTAGGTGCTAATAATACTTGATGGTTTAGACGACCTCTCCACAGCAGCTTCTGAGTATGTTTTTTGTTATTTTTTCGAAGTATCTAAGTAATAGAAATGATAAAATATATATAGTTAGATCTTAAAGATACACATTGCTTATTAAAAGAAAATTATAAGGAATCTTATACCGAATCTAAATGACAACTGAATCTAACTGTAGGAATTAAACTCCCTAATAATTGATCGTATTTATGGAATTGAATAGGATTCTAATTAAAGATTAAATCAATATAAAGTAGCCCAAAAATTTTGAATTTATTGAATGATATTTTTAGTATTTTGGAAAAAATTATAGGGCCCATAAACTATATAAATAAGGCCTTATGTACATATGTATAGTATATACAGACAGACAAAAAATTCGGAGATCGAAAACCCAGGCCTAATAAATCTTGTAAGATATTTTATTACTTACTTGTGTTTATAAATAGAAATGTATGCATGTATGCTCGCTTGATTGTTGGCTTGATTGATGGATTGATTGATTGAAAATCGTTGATTAATATGTATAAGAATATATATATATAAATGTATATGTATATTTGATGATCGCGTATCTGATGTATAATTAAGATCTTTCGATTTATATTTGTTGTTGCTTAAATTTTTTGTTTTTTTGTTTATTTTTCTGTTTATAATATTTCTAATATTTTATACACGATTCACAAGATTTTTTTGTTTTCTTTTTTGTTTGTTAAATATTTTAGTAATTTTATTTCCAAAAATATATATATGTATGTTTAGTATTGTAGTAGATATATATATCCCTTTAGATTTTGCACATGAAACACAACGCGTTGCAGATCCTTTTATCCTTGTTTGTTTTTTGTTTTGTTTTATTTTATTTTGTAAAACCTGAGCAGTAAATATTCAATTCAATTCATTTGTTGTACGAGTATTTCTTTCAGTTTTTTAAACACCTCTAGAAAAATATATTCATGTAGTTGAGTGTAGTTTTTGGAGCTTGGCGGGGGGAGCTTTGTTTTGATTTTATTAGCGGTATATTTTGCGGATTTTGAAAGCTCCAAGAATTGAAAATTTTCATTTGATTTGATTACTACTATTTGATTGGAATTTTGTTGTTGTTTTGTGTGGTTTTACACCTTTGCTATTGGTCTCTGCTGTTGACATTTGACCTTTGTGCTGTTTGGGTGATTGGGGAATTTGTTTATCAGGAATAGCTTGTTGAAACACATTGCGACACAGATGCAGAGACGCTTGCTTGCCCCCAGAGAGCAGAGGTTCGTTCTTTGACAGCTGTTTCGGGTACGGGTACGGGTACGGGTCCGGGACTCGGATTGGATTCGTTTTTCCGCCTCTACATTCCCATATATGTATGTATACAGAACACAACTATTGAGTGGCCGAACGAACAGCTGGGTGTGGCGGCTGCAGGGGGAGGTGTAGAGCAACAGCTGGGTGCCTGGGTGCCTGGGTGCTTGCGACGAGTCCTCTGCTGGAGCCGAGCTTCAAGTTGCTTTGCTTTGGTGTAGTGTAGTGGTGTGGTTCAAGAGCAAGGCGTCGTCGAGGACATGGACAAGGACGCCCCCCAGCAGACGACCAGCATGGGCCAAAGCCCAGAGTCAGAGCCAAGCAGCTGTTCGGGCCAGGCTCTGACGCGCTGCACAAGGACAAGGACAAGGACACACACACGGAGGGGCGACGATTCGAGGCGATACGATGCGATACCATACGAAACGATACACGGTAAACGGGGAGACACGGAGACACGGGGACACGGAGGACACGGTCACGGCTCAATGTTAGACGACACACTCTTTGCCCTTGACAATGGGCTTTCCTTTGGGCTTATATAAGGTCGCCCATATAATTATTGCACATTTCAATAAATATTCGAAAATGATTCGACACTTGCTCTCACTCTCACTATCTCACTTGCTCTCACTGGCTGTGTATGTGTGTGGTATATATGTATATTATCTCTCTCTGTCCCTTTCGGGTGTTGGGGGATTTGTTTGTTGGCCAATTCGTTATTTTTGCGCGCGGCTGATGAAAGCCTCGCCAACCGTTGCGTTTGCCGTACTACTTTTGAATGAATCGGCAAAGGCAAAAGCTTCCCAACAGGCCAGAACCAGAAACAGTAACAGAACTCTGTGCGAAAGAGATGGCAAGTGTGAGAGAAAGAGAGAGAGAGAGAGAGAGAGAGCTGCTGTTGTTCTCCCGCGTTGAGAGCAAAAGCTGCACAATGAAAGTGAAAACCGTACGAAAAGCTGAGCAGAGAGAGCTCAAAGAGATAGAGAGAGAGCAAAGAGAGAGAGCAGTGCTGCAAAGGTGAGCACGACGTCAGAGAGAAAGAGAGAGAGAGAAAGATGGCAAAGAGCGGAAGAATACAACAAGCAAAACATAAATAAACAAAAATAAATGCGAATGAAAAGCCAAAAAGACGACGCACACAAACTTTTTTCCGTGGGGTTCAACATTTTGTGGACTGGGGCAGCTACTCGTGGGTAGGGGGAAGATGGGCGCTCCATTGGAGTTCGCTTCCGCACGGGGGTTGCTTTTCGGGGTTGCTTGGTGATATTCCTTTCCATGCGGAGTTTGAGTTTTTCAGCCCTCGACTTCCGTGCGTATGAGTAATGTGCGTGCGGATGAAAAATTTTCACGGGAATGGGCTGGGTTTTCGGTTAGGGCAGAGCTGCCACGCATTGAGGTAGGTTCGTTGCGAGTTAAGGCCCCCCCGGCCCACAATTGATGAATGGGGGGCAGCAGTGGCAAATGCGACCAGAGCGGAAGTTATATGTGCATGTGTGAGAGTGTCTGAGTGTGTGTGAAAAGTATTTGGAGTGGAAGTTCCTCGAGTGTCGAGTTCATTGTCAAATTTTAATGATGGGGGGTTGGTGGAAAATGTAATATTTGATATTCAGCACTTCCTGAAGGTATTTTGGGATGATAAAAAGAGGATCATTCTGATAGGATCGAACGGAAAATTAGTCTATTTGGGGTATGATCTTCCAATACATTCAGCCTAAAACTTTAATTGAAACACCTTATTGTGTGAATATCATTCACTTTCACTCATTGCCCCCATAACCCCTCAACCCCTAGCTGCATTAAATGCATCATCATTCCTTCCGGAGAACCCTGTTTCTATGCCTCATGCTGTGGCATTCAGGGGGCCAAAGCTTCCGCAAACGTCAGTCAGGGAGATAGAGAGAGACCTCAAAAAAAAGAAAAAAATACAAAAATAAAATAATACGCAACCATAAAATAAACCGTTATACTATGCGAAATGAGCACATGATGACATTCATTGACGGATTGGAAGAGAGTGTGTTCGCGTGTGCATGGCAACATATTCAATAGCGAACTAATCAACAAACAAAATGCAACCTCACCGCTGCACAAGCTGCAGCCATGTGGAAATGCAAACACACACACACATGGACGGCACTGCCAATGTATTGACCTTAACATTGCGAAAAAAGAACTTGAAATAGAAACAGAACGACAGAACGACAGAGAAGGAGAGCAGCAGCCGCCACACACACAGAAAGAGACAGAGCGAAAGAGAGAGAGAGAGCCGGAGAGCAAGTGGCAGCGTGTGTATTTGTCAAGTTCACCAATACCAAGGCAAGGCCTAGTCGGCGCTCGCTTTAACAGAGCGTCGTCTACAGTGCTATCCCAACAGAGCGTCTACAGTGCGCACTGTTAAAGCGCTGTTGGAACCATAAGTGGGAGTTGCTGGCCACAATGGACGGTACGGGCGGGGGGAATGAGCAAATCCGTGGAGTTGCAGCGCAGACAGGGCGATTCTAATGGGGGTTGCAACTCCAGACGGAGTTTTCAAACTGGAATGAGTCAGACAGTTGGGGTATGGGACGCCCATGAAGGCTTAATGAGCCGAAAAGGATGAGTGTGTGTCTCCTTCCCGGATCGAACCGATTTTTCTAGTGCTTCGAGCTCTGCTCTGGAGTGGTGCAACTCTCCACCCACTAATTGTGGCTTTTGCTGGCGATGTGATTCCGAGAGTGAAAGGTCAGGTGGGTCAGTGGACAGCATCCTGATGAGAGTTGCATGGGATTTGTATAGTTGGTGCATTCACAGATTATTCATTTTAACATTTCTTCGGCATATTAATATTTTCCAACTTGTATTTCTTAATTTTCACAGAATCAATCCTGTTTGAATTTGTTTGTTTCTGATACTTTTTTGTGTACTTTTAACTTTTTCACTCAACAATAAAGCGACTGAATTTTACTATTTTTAATAGAATTGTTTTGTATATTTTTCACATCATTTCAGGTCTTAGTTTTATTTGTAAGCAAATTAATCATTTTTAACAAGTTTTGTTCCTAGGCTTTCATTCTTTTTGCAAATAGTAATCTAATTTTTATTCATTTAATTATCAAAACTTCAGACACTTTCTAATGGAAATCCATCAATTAATTCATATTTAAAGGATTTTATCATATTTCTCTGATTAATCTGATTAAAATTAGAACTTTAATTCGATTAATGTATTTAATTAAAATTCAAAATTTATTTCGAATTAATTTGATAATTTTTACACAAAGCTCCCTCAAAGAAAACACTTGCAAGTTGCAACACACGTAAAAAGGGCAAGGCTCCACTTGATCGCGTTACGCATCCGTCAGATACTGCTACTGATACTGTTGTCACTAGGTGCAGAAAAGCGAAGTGAATGCTTGGGGCATGCCTGGCACCGACCGATATGCAATTGAAATTGTTGCAACAAATGAAAGTTGGTTTGCTGGCTGGACGACAAGAACAAAACACGTTGCTTGGTAAGACGAGTGCGCAGCCGAGTTGTCGAAAAGAGATAGGTGGCCGCGGGGGTTCGAGCACCGGGAGAACCGAGCACTGTTAACCGTGCGAGAGAGAGAACACAGCGTACGACATGACGGACGCCGTTAACGAGACTGTGGCCGAAGTGCGGCAGAAATTTTGCAAAAGTGAAAAATTCTACTTTCAATATGAAAACGAACAGCGACGCAACGCCAACAGTGACTGCGACATCGACTGCGGCTGCGACCACGACTGCGACTGCAGCGGCGGCGGGAGTTGTGCATGGAAGAATGGATGGATGGGCCAAAGGCAGGCAGCAGGCAGGAGCAGCAGCGGCAGCCCACTGTGGGTATGGGTAAGGTAGGTCGTGGTATGGGAATGTCAGACAGAACGAGAGAGACACACAAAGAGAGAGAGAGAAAAAGGGAGAGCAAGCGAGCTTCAGTGAGAGCGCAGACAGAAGAGAATGCAGAAAACAAAGCAAAGCATAGCCCAGAGAAGTCAATGTACAATGGTCTGTCGTTGGGGGTGGGTGCGGGTGCGGGTGCTATGAACATGAACATGACCGTGGTTATGGATGTGGATATGGACGTCGGAAGCAGATTTCCTCTGTCGCAGCAGCAGCAGCGGCAGGCAGCAGGCAGCAGGCAGTTTGCCCCTTTTTCGAGGACTTTTTGTCGTACTTCTTTTTGGGGTTGGAAAAGTTTTGTGGCATTCCGGGAGTTGTCGCCGCATAGAAGTTAAAAATAATTGCAAAATGTGCCCGAAGTGGGTGGATTGTTTCTCTGTTTCACTCGCTGCTGTCTGTCTGTCTGTCTGGAGTTGCAACCCCTCGAGCGTTGAAATGAAAGGAAACTTCGCCAAGGAGTTTTATGCAGAAAAGGGGGCCGGAGTCGATGGTTTCCTAGACACTCCGCTGGCTTACATTTTGTTTGGTTAGGTCGCGCAGAGATACGAGTACATATTTCCTTTACAATTATTTGTCCGCCTGACTGGGGCCGTTATGGGGGGGCAGGGGAGACCGCCTTAAGCTTTGAATTCTGCCCGTCTGGGGGTTGCAATCTAATGGAGTTTCGCAATTCCTTTTGAGGGGAAGTTTTTAATGGAAGTGCGACGCGTAACCTTGATTTTGTGCGTCCGACCCGATCCATGAGCGAAACCCCATGCCAATCCAATCCATCGTCACTCGATCCTTTAGATGTTCCAACCATCTTTACCCATCCTTTCCATGCAAAAATATTCCTAATCTTAGTTCTGCCTTCCAAGTGGAAGTCTAGGTCTCTCCCTCCATCGAGGACTTCCTAATAGAGGCGAGGGCGCGGGCGAGACTTTTACATTCAGTTAATGTCACTGGCCATGGGTATTCCTAAGGTTAGCCAGCTAGCGGTACGCTTGTTGGCCAAATATCATGGTCAATGACAGCGCCATGAAATTTGCAGCACGTGGCAGGGGCAGCCAGACATCACCCCCAAAACACCATAGATGGGATACCGGTACCCCACCCGTAGGCTGTATTCTCTTTCTGTAGATACAAAGAGAGTGAGATAGAGAGAGAGAGCGGTGAATGCAAGGCGCATGGTTCGAAGCTGCAATGTCGTTGCACATGCCACAGAGTCCTTTGCTGCAGCTGTAGGTTCTGCACGAAGGTTAACAGAGTTTTCAGGGGCACTACAAACACTACGACCGACGATGGGTGGAAGGCCACGGCACGGCACGGCACGAGACGACAGTCAGGCCCTCCTTGCTCAACGGACCAAGGGCAAGGACACGCAGGCATGCGCATTTCCGCATCGCATCGCCTTTATGCAGCCAGGCGCCTGCTGCTGCTGCTGCAGTCGGTCCCTGGCTCCTGCTCCGACTCCGGCTCCGGCTCGGGTCCTTGGCTCGGCTCGGCTCGGTCCTCCCATTGCCAAGGTCCTGCTGGGGCGCTGCCTCTGCCGGCTGCCGGGTTGATTGGATGATGATGATGATGCAGCTGCCGTCGCCAAACTCCTGCAAATGACATTGAGTGGGTGGTTAGGAGGCGAATGAGAAGGATATGGTAGTTCCATTCCCAGACAGACAGAGATAGAGACAGAGGCAGACAGAAAGAGATAAAGAGACAGAGGGACAGAGAGATAGAGAGACGGTGGACAATAATTTCAGGGCTGTCGTCGTTAGTCTGGACCTCGACCGAACCCTTCTCAGACCACCCCCACCCTCCCACACAGTTGCGTTTCCTCTCTGGCTTTTGTTTTGCATTTCCTTGACAATTGTTTAACCAAATTTGCTGTCTTTCTTTCCAGGGCAAGGATATGTGGCACACACGTGTCACTCATACTCACTCGCTCGTTCATTGAAATTTGACATTGCCAGTCACTGATGCTCCGCCAACCTTGATGGTCATTCCAAAGGTCAAACGCCAAGACCTTGCCCCAACGCCAGCGCGAGCCCTCACCTCAGGTCTCTGTTGGCAGAAGATGATTGACGGAATGGCAACGGGGTAAGTCGGAGCCTGCTTTAAACGGGTATGTCGAGTGTTTGATTATGGAATTTAAGAGCTCCTCCTTGACTTAGTTGTTTTCATCAGTATGTTTAGTATTTTCATCAATTATAGTAGTATTGTCTGTGTTCAAAAGTCATTAATAGATTGGCAAATATCTCTGCCAATTAGCAGGGCTGCGGCGTCCAGACTAATGTCCAATAAAATGCCGCAAAAAGTGAAGACATTTACATGCCACACCACACCAAATCCTTCGCCCTAAACACAAAGTGGGTGCGGACCTCCTTCCACTCCAATGACAACTGCTGATTTCGGACATTCGGTCTGGCCCCGTTCCTTAGGAGGCAAAGCGGTTCTTAGGCCAACCCGCGGTGTCTCTAACTAGAGAGCAACGGGAACAAAGCCAATTATTGGGTCAATGTGCGTGCAGTGAACTGATTCGGGTGGGAAGGCCCAAAAAGTAGCCAAAAGTATGCTATAAGTCAGTCGTCGTCGCCTCCCGTCTCGAGAGTTCATTGACAAATAATTTTCATCGGTACGGGGGCAGTTGGGTATAGGATAGTCAGCGGCAGATATGGATAAAGCCGGCTGAGGAGTCACCCGCGGTCGATGACTCACACACTCACTGGGATTCGGGATTCGGGACTCGGTATTCGGGATTCGGCAGGCGCAAAGTTCATCCACTTGTCCGTCGTCGTCCCCGCCACGAACCTACGAGTATTTGCTGCCGCTTATCCTGCTTTATTATGCCGTCCTGCAGCCGGCAAAGGTGAATCATCTCGTCCTCCACGTCCCCCCGTCCCTCTAGCTCTCACGGTGAGTAAGCCAGGCCAGGCGACTTTTGGTGGCGCCATCGTGTGTCCATTGCACCTGTCCTCCTGGGACCTGGGTGGGGCAATAGGTTCAAGCGCAAGTTCAAAGTTCGTGTGGGATTTGGGTTGCGTGCAAATCATTAGTCATATTTGAGGGGGGGGGATATAAATTGTCACCCCGCTGTTGCTGCCCCTGCAACTGGTTGAAATATTTCCACGACAGAATCTATTGCCAGCGAGGGGATTAGAGCAGTAAAGTAGTCGAAGGATACTCCTCCTATGAATCAAACAATTCATAGTCTCCCAAAGAGCGCCTCGCTGTAGCTTAAATAGCCAAACGAAAAGACTTTTTATACATTTTGGCTTTTATATTTATTCGATTGTGATGGGAAATCTGCATATTTCTATGCTTTAGGGGGAGCATGTTTGGGGGATCACATAAAAGTTAAAACTAAACAAAAATGCATCCTTGAGGTATGCGTTTATACATATATTAAATGAATTTAACAACATTAAAGTCAATTATTCCTGGACATGAACTCTGCGCAACCTGTAAGGAGAATTCCACTGCGATTTAGATACCTGTTTGTGTTATTTGGTCATATGTAAGTTGAAGCCTTACCAATCGTTTGATCCACCTCATCTTTGGACGATCGAACAGCCACAATGCGAATGGTTTTTCCGGCGTATAGCCATTCTGCCGCAGAATTTCGACCATGGCAAACACATACGCCCTGTAAATGGCCACCTTACGCATTGGAATACAAAATTCTCTTAGTTTTTACAGGCCCGCAGAACCTCGAGGAAACCATCACCATCGAAGGGCGGCGGACGACAGTCCATATTCATGCACTCCAAGCTAATGGCATGCCTCAAAATAGTTTCAAAAACCAAGTTCTCGATGTTGCATTCACATGACGCAAACGTCATGCACTTAAGGTTTGGCAAGTGGGGAAACTCGGCTGCAAGTAGACACTTCTTCAGGGTGAGACACTCCAGGGCGGGCCACGGCATTAAAGGAGTTTGCGCCTCCTCATCGGGTGCAATATTTATGCAGTGCACCGACAAGTCCCGCAGTTTCTTTAGCGGGGCACAAATCTCGAGAATTTTGATTCGTTCATGGTATGCTCGGGTCATTATTTTGAGTTCTTCCAAGTCAACGAGCTTGCGTATCTCATAGACTGGAAAAAGAGCCTTCAAGAGCTTGGATAAGTCATAAGGGATGCAACAAAAACTCACCTGCATCCCCTTCGCTTTGACTATAATACAGTTTCTTGAGCTGTGGAAATGCTGTCAGGTGTCGGAGGACTGTAACGGGAACACCTGCTCCCATGTCTATACCAATCGATTTGATCGAAACTCTTCCTTTGAGTAGGAGTATTAAGGATTCCATGAGGTCGGCATTGCTTTCAGTGATATGGAACTCAATCGATTCCACGTTATGGCAGTTTTGCTCCACCAATTTGCCCAAATCATCTCTGCCACTGTGATAGGCCAAGTGGCGGATGGTCGAGCCACAGTACCGCAATATAATCGCACAATTGTCGTGGTTACTAAAGGAATTAATGGTCAGGCTTCTGTACCTATCGCCGCTGTCGTAGGCGAACGCCTTGCCCAGAACCTCATGGACCTTTGCCAATTGAAATTTATCGTTGCGGCTATCAATATTCTTGAATATCAGGTCAAGAACCTCCAACGGCAGATCCGTGATAGTCCGATGTGTTTCCATCGTTCCCCCCGCAGAGAGAGCACGAACCAAACTGAGCGACTCAGAAAATTGTATGCAGTCCCGCCGATACACACACACACAAAAGAGTCACAGCCAAAGCTCTCAATTTTCCGCCCTCTCTCTTCCGCTATTCCTGTGGCTTTGCTTGTGACAAAACTTTTCCGGTTTGTTGCATCAGGTTTGTAGTTGAGAAGATCTTTCTTTATGTCGCAAATAAAACAAAAGATGGTGAAATGTTTTAATTTTATCTAACAACCAACACTCTGACACTCAACACTCTCCGCTGGCAGTTCTGTACTGTTTCGCTGCGTTCCCATTCGTTCCTCTGGGCATACTAAGATGCAGGAACAACAAAGTTGCGGTAAGCAGAGAATGAGAGAGTGAAACGAAGAGGTTTCATCTGCTGCTCTCTGACTGCAGCTTCGTGTGCTGCGCATTCCTAAACGGGTATGATGGGCATGCTGCAACGCATAAGCTTGGGACATTTGGGAACATAAAAAATACACTTTATTGTCGGTTTTTTTCTTTTATGCAAAACATTCATACATATGTTTAGTATATTATTTATTTATGATAATTTTCAATTTATGCTAACCAATAGCCCACAGAGAGTGATTTCGGATTAGGGGTAAGCCGAACCTATAAACGACAGAGAGCAAAAGTGTGAAATGTGTGCCATTTGTTGTTCATGCTGCTAGACTCCAGCACACTCACCCACTTTTCGATCCAGCTAACCTTTGAGTCGCAGTACATCATTAAGCGCAGCGGGTCATCCGGTGTGACGCCATTATGCTGCAGAATGTCCATCATAGTGGCCACAAGATCCCTGGTGAACTTGACCTTTTGTGCCTGTAGGTAAAATAAGCGCAGTCTCTTGCAGCAGCGAAGAATTTCGAGAAAACCCTCGCCATCGAATAACGAGGGGCGACAGTCGATCCTCAGAGTCACCAAGGTGTCGCCCTGTCGCAGTATGAACCTGTTGAGCTCATTCTCGATGCTCGATGTGCACATGAAAATGTCCAAGGATGTCAGCTTTGGGCAACACGGCATCTCCGTGGAGATCTCACACCCATCGATTTTAGGTATTCCAGGGTAGGAAATGCCATCGAAGTAGCATTCCCAGACTCTACTAAATTATAATAGAACAGTTTCAAGGAGCGTAATTTCCGTAGATTGGCGGTAATTTCGAATAGTTTGATTTTTCACGGGATTCAGAGTCTCCTGTCTTCAGTATCAGCTCCTCCAATGTGCTAAATTTCTGTATATAAACGACTGAAAAACTGAGACTCAAGGCGTATCTTTGTTTATTGTGGGCAGAAGGACACTCACCCTCGTCGCTGGGAAACGCTTTGAAGGTACCTTTGCGGAGCCGTGGCAATTCCGGAAACTCATGGAGCCTCATTGGTGGAGTGTCCACTGTGTCGCGATTATACACATTCAATGAGATTTCTTTCAATGTTGCTGCGGCGTTTGCAATCACCGACCTGACGCTGTTGCAGTTGCAAGCACCCACATCGAATTCTACCCTTTCGAGGTTGGGGCAGTGTCGCTCAACCAGCTTGGCCAGAGTGTCGCTCCAACTGTGTCTGTTGCAGCATGAGTACTCACGCACCGTTGTGCCGCAATACGAAAGAATCACGGGCCACGAATCCCTTCCTATATATTGCCAGTCGGTCACACTCTCGAATTGCTGGCGACTGTGGAAGGCGAAGGCCTCGCCTAGATACGGATCCGCCATGGCCAGATTGACTTTATATGATAGGTAATTGAGTTCCTTGTAAATCAGATCAAGAACCTCATACGGAATATCCAAAATATTCCGTTGGGCTGGGGCTGCTGCTGGCGTCGTCATATATCGCAGAGTCCAGAGCCGACGCTGCCGAGAGCGAAAACGAAACTGAAACAGTGATAAATGCACGGGGCCCGATGGTGAGACGAGGTCAGGCGAGAGAGCAACAGTAAACGAAATGTGTGGAAATGAGAGCTTTTGTCTTCTCTCTCTCTCTCTCTGAGTGGCAGTGGAATGGAACATTGCAAGTGGGTGCACGCACTGCATGTACACACATATTTGCAGTTAGCTTTCGGTTTGTGTAAATGTTTGTGCTCCACAAGAAAATATTTTCTGTTAATTTGTTAAAACTTATGTTTAAATACTCGTATAAACGGCCTTTCCACTGAATTAGCGACAATTAACGACTGTATTTCCGTAAAGTACAATCACTGCGATGGCTCTCGGGCATCGGTCCATGCGCAACAGTTTGCTTTTGAGTTTCCGTTACCCAAAGATACATACATACAAAATACTGTATTAATGGAACGGTGAAGTGTGGAACGCTGCATATATTTGTATTTTACTTGTAGAGTTAGACCGAGCTGCGAGTTACATCTAGTGCTCCGTGAATCTGCAAGCCTGTGGCAAATGGCCATGGCAGCAAGGCCTCTTCAATCTTAGAAACTATGTATATCCTGAGCCGATGCTCCCCAGTCAGAGAGTAAGCTATGGAGAGAGATCCCATTGAGAGAGTGGGGTTCACTGGCACCCATCCAAGAGATTACTTTTACTTGGCTGCGTTATTGCATCAGTCTTTGCACAGAGAAGATATTTCATATTATGGAATAGTGTTGCCTATTCAAATGATCGCACTCGGCATGGGGATGACATCAAAAATGATTTGTCTCGTTCCCGTTGCGCTTAATTCTTAATATCCAAGCTAACCCTTTGACTTGTTTCCACCCCTAGTTCCCAAAATCGTCCTTCCCCTTGCCCCATCTGCATCTTGGCATCGTCTATGGCTGCGTTTTATGGCCACTTATTTGGTAAAACATCAAGCACTGGCGACGCCAGCAAACTGTGCAAAATGATATAGATTACAGGCTATTATGCCGCCACGCAACGAGTGTGTGTGTGTGTGTGTGTGTTGCGACCCCCTTTAGAGCAGAAAACTTTCGCAACAACTTTCGCTAATTTGTAATGTTGCTGCAGCAGCAAAAAGCCATTGCATTTTAACAAGAGACAGAGAGGGAAAAGGCATGGTGATGAGAGCTTGAGGAGGAGCAGGACTGGGCTCGACTCGACTGGGCTGACTCTTTTGATGGTTTATCGAATCATTGCGGGTTTGTTTGAAGCTAATCCAATGATTATGGGGCTTAGCAATTGAAAGACTAACGCTGAGATCATATTGAAATACGGAACAATGTATGGGGTGTTATCCCAATAACATTTAATGCTCCACAGATTACAGTGGCGGTGGCTTGCCCCCCGGGGGTATGCACGTCACAAAGTGCTGGACACAGCGCACCTGTTCCCAGTGCCCACCCGAATATTTACAGAAGGATTACAGAAGGGAGTATATGTCTGTGTTTCTGTCTCTGTCCCTGACATGTCTGTCCAGCAGGTTGATAGTCCGATGTGTTTCTATGGTTCCTCCCACAGAAGGAGCACGAACCAAACTGAGCGACTCAGAAAATTGTATGCAGTTTCAGTCCCGCCGATACACATACACAGCCAAAGCTAACAATTTTCCTCTTTCTCTTCCTCTATTCCTTTGGTTTTGTTTGCAACCAACCAACACTCTGACACTCAACACTCTCCGCTGGCAGTTCTGTACTGTTTCGCTGCGTTCCCATTCGTTCCTCTGGGCATACTAGATGCAGGAACAACAAAGTTGCGGTAAGCAGAGAATGAGAGAGTGAAACGAAGAGGTTTCATCTGCTGCTCTCTGACTGCAGCTTCGTGTGCTGCGCATTCCTAAACGGGTATGATGGGCATGCTGCAACGCATAAGCGGGCAACATTTGGGAACATACAAAATACCGTTTTTTTTTTTTATGCATATCATTTTACATATGTATGTAAAACATTCATACATATGTATGAATATACATACATATTTATTTATTTATGATAATTTTCAATTTATGATAACCGATAGGCCACAGAGAGTAATTTCGGATTAGAGGTGAGACAAACCTATAAACGACAGAGAGCAAAAGTGTGAAATGTGTGCCGTTTGTTGTTCATGCTGCTAGACTCCAGCACTCACCCACTTTTCGATCCAGCTAACCTTTGATTCGCAGTACAACATTAAGCGCAGCGGGTCATCCGGTGTGACGCCATTATGCTGCAGAATGTCCATCATAGTGGCCACAAGATCCCTGGTAAACTTGACCTTTTGTGCCTGTAGGTAAAAGAAACGCAGTTTCTTGCAGCAGCGGAGAATTTCGAGAAAACCCTCGCCATCGCATAACGAGGGGCGACAGTCGATCATTAGAGTCACCAAGGTGTCGCCCTGTCGCAGTATGAACCTTTTGAGCAAATCCCCGGTGCTCGATTCGCACCTGATAATATCCAAGGATGTCAGCTTTGGGCAATACGGCATCTCCGTGGATATCTCACACCTATCGATTTGTAGGTATTCTAGGGTAGGAAATGGCATCGAAGTAGCATTCCCAGACTCTACTAAATTATAATAGAACACTTTTAAGGAGCGCAAGTTCCGTAGATTGGGGGTAATTTCGAACAGTTTGATGCTGTATTTTAAGTCAGGCTTCCCTGACTCCAGTATCAGCTCCTCCAATGTGATAAATTTCTGTATATAAACGACTGAAAAACTGAGACTCAAGGCGTATCTTTCTTTATTGTGGGCAGAAGGACACTCACGTTCGTCGCTGGGAAACCGTATAAAGGTAGCTTTGCGGAGCTGTGGCAATTTCGGATACTCATGGAGCATCATTTGTGGAATCTTCCTTGTGTTGCGATTATCCACATGCAATGTGATTTCTTTCATTGTTGCTGCGGCGTTTGCAATCACCGACCTGACGCTGTTGCAATTGCAAGCATTCACATTGAAATACACCCGTTCGAGGTTGGGGCAGTGTCGCTCAACCAGCTTGGCCAGAGCGTCGCTCCAACTGTGACTGTCGGAACATGAGTACTCACGCACCGTTGTGCCGCAAAGCGACAGAATCACGGGCCACGAATCCTTCGCTATAAATTGCCAGGCGGCCACAGTCTCGAATTGCTGGCGACTATGGAAGGCGAAGGCCTCGCCTAGATACGGATCCGCCTTGGCCAGATTGACTTTATATGATAGGTTGAGTTCCTTGTAAATCAGATCAAGAACCTCATACGGAATATCCAAAATATTCCGTTGGGCTGGGGCTGCTGCTGGCGTCGTCATATTTCGCAGAGTCCAAAGCCGACGCGCCGAGAGCACAAACGAAACTGAAACAGTGATAAATGCACGGGGCCCTATGGTGAGACGAGGTCAAGCGAGAGAGCAACAGTAAACGAAATGTGTGGAAATGAGAGCTTTTGTCTTGCTCTCTCTCTGAGTGGCAGTGGAACGGAACATTGCAAGTGGGTGCACGCACTGCATGCTCAACAGATTGCTTTTGAGTTTTCGTTACCCAAAATACATACGAAAATATTGTATTAATGGAACGGTGAAGTGCGGAACACTGCATATATTTGTGTGTTACTTGTAGAGTTAGACCGAGCTGCGTGTTACATCTAGTGCTCCGTGAATCTATAATTCAAATCTATTACGACAGGATTTAAAGTCCTAGGAATCTCCATAGTGGAAATGTGTAAAAATTAACACCCACCCGATTCGCTTCCCGAGTCCACCCGTTCTGCTTACAAAACGTTTCATCCTACTGTACTTTGATCCATAACGTGTTAGCAGTTGAAAGGGATCGTCCGTCGGGAAGCTGTTCTCCTTTAGAATTTCCACCATAGAAGCCACACAATACTAGGTTCTGTATAATAATCGTATTTCCTTGCAAAAACGTAGGACTTCGAGAAAGGCATCGCCTCAAGGTGCTCGCATGATTGAGAAGAAACGCGTAGACCGAGTTGGCAATGGTGCACCCGCAATTTCTTTGCAACGCCAGGGATTTGAGTTTGGGACAGGGCTGCAAGCATGTAGCAAGTGGCTATGGCAGCAAGGCCTCTTCCAAGTTAGACATATCCATGCCGACCACTCTCAGAGATCAAACATCTTTAGAGGTGCACATATCGCGGGAAGATGCATTTGGATGTATGTACATACATATTCGTATCTGAAAACTCGCCATCATCACTAGTGCCCCTCTGGTACCCTGAATAGATGAACGTTGTCAGTTTTTGCAGCTCTACCAAAGCATTCCTGGCCCTGATATAGGCTAAGAAGCAATCAACTCATCCAATTTATAGAAACCAGCCGATCCGATCCGAAGCTCTACAATAGTCGACCCACAGGTCTAGAAAATGAACCTATAGCTGTCTAGTGTACAACTGGCATTTATTGAAAGTATTTTGTATACTTTCTGTCCCAAGTTCAATTGATGGTCTTCTAGAGAAGTGTTTTGAATATCAGGTCAAGCACCTCGAACGGTAAGACCGTAATATTCCGTTGCGTTTCCATCGTTCCATGCAGAGAGGAAGGAAATCAGCGGCCCGAGAGCACGAACCGCGCGAAGTGATGAGACCTGAGCCGAAGTTCCCCAGTCAGAGAGTAAGCTATGGAGAGAGATCCCATTAAGAGAGTGGGGTTCACTGGCACCCGTCCAAGAGATTACTTTACTTGGCTGCATTATTGCATCAGTCTTTGCACAGAGAAGATATTTCATATTATGGAATAATGTTGTCTATTCAAATGATCGCACTCGGCATGGGGATGATATCAAAAATGATTTGTCTCGTTCCCGTTGCCCTTAATTCTTAATATCCAAGCTAACCCTTTGACTTGTTTCCACCCTAGTTCCCAAAACCGTCCTTCCCCTTGCCCCATCTGCATCTTGGCATCGTCTATGGCTGCGTTTTATGTCCACTTATTTGGCCAAAACATCAAGCACTGGCGACGCCAGCAAACTGTGCAAAATGATATAGATTACAGGCTATTATGCCGCCACGCAACGAGTGTGTGTGTGTGTGTGTGTTGCAACCCCCCTTAGAGCAGCAGCACACCCATTTGCCAACCCACCTTCTCCCCTCATTCACTGTATTCCACCATTCTACGAAATAAACAAACAAACAAGCGACGATGTCAGGGCCCAGACAGTTGTTATCCTTCTTCTCCAGCCGAAAACTTTCGCTAATTTGTAATGTTGCTGCTGCAGCAAACAGCCATTGCATTTGTCCAACAGACAGAGAGGGAGAGAAGGATAAGGTATGGGATGAGAGGTGGAGGAGTAGCGGCAGGACTGGACTGACACTTTTGATGCCCGTTGCGTGATAAGAGCGGAACGTGCCTCGCGCACAGATGAGCCGATGACGCAATGCAGTGCAACATGGAGGTCAATAAACCAAGCAGAATGTTGTGGACTCGGACTCGACTCGAAAAGGGCTGAGCTCTGACAGGGGGATAGCACTCACTAACACGCCCTTGGATACGGGTCCTTTGTTGAGGGAGTGCACACAGCAGACACATGAAGGACCCAAGCTAAGGCTACGACAACATTCGATATGTATACGCAAATAATATGGTAAGGTAAGGACAAGGGCATTACCCCGATGGGTTTCAGTGCTTAATCATTTGGGGGGGTAGAATGGTTTATCGAATCATTGCGGGTTTGTTTGAAGCTAATCGAATGATTATGGGGCTTAGCAATTGAAAGACTAATGCTGAGAAATACGGGACAATGTTTGGGGTGGTATCACAATAACATTTAATGCTCCACAGATTGCAGTGGCGATGGCTTGCCCCCCAGGGGTATGCATGTCACAAAGTTCTGGACACAGCGCACCTGTTCCCAGTTCCCACCCGAGAATTTCGAGGCTGTTCCCCCTGTTTGATTACAGAAGGGAGTATCTGTCTGTGTTTGTGCCTCTGTTCCTGACAGGTTGTGCCAGGATAATTTGTCATTTTGTGGACACTGCCACACACCTTGCCACCAGTTCACCCAAGCCGGGGGGGTGCCATCCAGTAATCCAGGAAGGGTTGCAACTGTGACTCACCTCACCTAGTTCCCACCTGAAGCGGCAGCAGCAGCAGCAGGGGAAGTTTGTTGCACAATAGGCTGCCTGGATGGCTGGCTGACTGGGTACAAGTGTCTCTCTCTCTCTCTTCTGCCAATTGCAACTTTCTCCATTTCTCTAGCACTACTAATGCTACTTGCTCTCGCTCTCTCAAAGAGGCACCCAGAACTTTCCCTGGAACGAAACCCGTTCAGCCAGTTTCAGTTCTTCGGTAATCCATCTAAGCAAACATTGCACAATGCGGCTGTAGTTGGAGTTGCAGTTGGTGTTGATGTTGGGGGCATAGGCATTGCAACTAGTTTTTCCACAAGGGGGGAAAATGCATTGGCAATGGCAATGGCAATGACCCAACCAGGCTTAGCCTTGAATGTTCTGGAGTTTCTCAGCCGTGGGGAAAACTGCAAGTGGAAAACCAGTTGGTTGTTAGCAGAACCAAAGCAGTAGAATAAGTGGTTTTCCATTTGCTTGCCAGTGTCTCAGAGTCTTCAGAGTTTTTCCTCTCTCTCTCTCTGTGCCTTTTGTGGCCATGCCCTTGGTCAAGTCTTGGGCGATTGATGCAAGACAATCGTTTCGGGTTAATGCATTTGGAATTTCTTCTAAGTGGGAATGCATCTCCATCCACGAGCTTATTGTCTAGTCCTGGCGACGCCAATAGAGCTCTTACCCACACTCCGGGAGGGACGGGTTGCAAGGGGGATGCGCCTGATAAGACACTTTTACTTTAGTCAGGAGTGGAATTTTCTAGTTTTCACTTGTCACACACAGAGAGCGGGAGCGAGACGATGTCTGTGGTGGGTGTGTGGGTTGTCTCTGGGCGGGGCACTTTCTAATACCCCAAGCGGTGCAAGCAGCGGCAGGAGGAGCTGTGCAAATAAGCAGAGTAGAGTCCTGCCTGCTCCCTGCCCCTACTCCCTACTCTGCTGTTTCATCCACTGCCTTGCGAAAAGCGCTTGGAGTGGAGTGTGGGTAGGTCAACCACCAGACATTGAACCCAAACACACAGCCAGAACACACAGACACACACACAAACACACACTGAGAACTTCCGCTGAGAGCTGGCTGACTGCCTAGGCAGCCAGAGGGAGGAGTAGGGAGCAGCAACGTCGTGCGGAAAATGTTGCATGCAGGAAAGGCAGCAAACGAAACGAACGAGCGAAACAAACGACAGCCGCACACGAAAAGCGTGCGACGACGACGACGACAAGCAGCACGTGAATCGAGCAGCACAAAACAGCAAAAGAGAAGCAAAGAAGAAGCAGACTGGAGAATGGGCTGGCGAAGAAGCAGCAGGGAAAGGAGTAAGAAGAAGCAGTGCAATGTCTGCGCTGCGCTCTGTCGAGGGGAAGAATGTGAAGAGGGAGAGGGAGAGAAGAGTGAGGCAGAGTAGCAGAAAAACGAGTGTGAGGCCGTTGCCTAGCGTCGTTGGCGTCGTCGTCACCGTCGTCGTCATCATCGCATTTCCCATTGTGCGCTAGTTTAGTGGGTTGAGTGACACAGACACAGTTTGTGGCCAGGCCAGAGCGAGACGTGGTGGGATGGTGGGACGGATGGAGTGCTGGCTGCAGCAAAGCGAACGAACAAGTTTGCAAATTCTCTGTTTATGGAGTGTGTTGGGGAGGGGTGGGGAGCGGTTGAGTGCTGTGCGGAGGTGTGAAGGGCAGAATGGGAAAGGAGATGGTTCAAATGTGGAGTTGGTGTGTTGGTTAGAGGGCTGGTGCAGCATGAGGGGGTGAGGTAATGGCGACGTAGCGATTTTGTAATCGCTATTCAAGTGAGCCAGAGCGTTGCCAGATTGCAGAAAAAGGAGCTTAGAATCAGAAATATATGTACGATAGGATAAGCTCGATCTATATACGAAAGCTATAGATAAAGGAAAAGCAATCATGGTTACTTTTACCATAAGATAAGTTTATTTACAGCCTCTGGCAACTCTACAATACCCTAAGAGCTGCCACTTAAAATCAATTTCAAATGATCTTCATATCAATTGGCAGAATCCTGGACACATACTGAGAATTCTGTTTTGCAGAATATTTAAAAAGACACGGAGATGCCAGTGTTAATTGTCCTTTAATTCCTGTAAACTTTCCACCATCTGGCCACGCTGCAACCCATGCTCTTTGCTTGATGAAAAGACAGGGCCTGGGTAGGCGAAAACAGCGAAAGGCAAACAAAGCGAAGTGCAAAAAGCAAGTAACAAAAACGAAGAAAAACCAAGAGAAAGAAAAACTCCCCAACGACGAGTGCAGGCGAGAGCTCTCCCCATTGCCCCAGCTCCAGCGACTATACATGGTCGGAGTTATGTTGGATGTGGAGTATACCACTAGGATGGATGCCATGCCACATGGAGAAGCATAAACACACACACACACAGAGGCAGGGAAATGTGTCTGTGTCGAATGGAGTCGAAGCGAGTCGAAGCAGAGTCGAAGCAGAGTCGAGGCAGAGTCGAGGCAGAGTCGTGGCAGAGTCGCGTCGAATCGAGTCGAGTCGAGAGTAGAGTAGGACAAAAGGGAGACACAATTTTGGTAGCAATGACCTTCACCGCGTTGTTCAAGTTGTGGCGTGGTTGTTGTTTTTGTTTTTGCTGCTGCTGCTACGTCGCTGCCACAGCCGTTGCTGCCGTTGCACACACACACACACAAGCACACAGAAAAGAAACAGGAAAAGCTGTGCAAAAACAGATGCAGATAAAGAGCGCAAGAGCCAGCATGGTGGGGCAGTGGTGGGAGGGGTGGGAGAGCGGGTTGAATAAATGATGCATGAGGCGGCAGGCAGCCAAGAGTTGGGGCGCTCCTCTGTCCTCGCCCCGCTAGGTGCCGCATTCGCTTTTCCTCCCCACCTTTGTGCAACTCCCCCTGTGGCAGCCGACCCACCCACGCCCCCAGCCCAGCTCCCCGCCTACTTTCCACTGCACAAAAGATAAAAGTGCTTTTGTGGCCCTGGGACTCGACTCGACTATGGCTGCCATTGAAAATGGAGTTCGCAATGGCATAGAGGGATGACTGGAGAGAGGGGATAGAGGGGCGAGGGGAGCTAGCGTAAACTTGACACTGACGCTGGCAGTTATGTTGCATGCAGCAATGGGTGTTCGTCTCCACCCCGCCTTCTGGTGTGATGGCCCAAGGGTGCGGCTCTATGTTGCTGCCACTGCCACTGCTGCTGTTTTTCTCTCCTCTGTGTTTCGGTTTCTGTTTTATTCTTTGCTTTTTGTTGTTTCTTTTTTTGTGAAAATTGCTCAAGTGCGACACAGACATTGGGGGGGGAGAGTGGGTTTTTTTTTGGGCTCTGAGTTTGGGTTTTGGGTTTGAGTTTGGGTGGTTTAACATTTGGTATCATTGACCTGCTCTCCGGCTCCGGCTCCAACTCCTACTGCAACTCCGACTCCAACTCCAGCTTTGAATGCGGCTCTGGGGGAGGTTGTGCAGGCGGACAAAAGCTGCTGCTCTGCTCCATTCTCCCACTTTTGGTTGCACGTTGTGGGGTGGGTGGCAGGGGGTCTTGCTGGTGCCCTAGTGTGGTATGGGGGGTGCCCATGGTCGTGGCAGTTGCATGTTGGCAGGGCTGTTAGTCATGGTGGGACGCCATTTTGGAAAATGTTGTCGCCAGTTCACACAGATGTACATATGTAACAATGGATGTACATATGTATATATATAGCTGAAAGTATGTAATATTGGATGTATGATGTACATATGTACACCGCTGTTTGCTGTTCAGCTTTTTATTTCCCCCACTTTACAATAGG
Organism: Drosophila bifasciata; assembly: GCA_009664405.1. NCBI lineage: Eukaryota > Metazoa > Arthropoda > Insecta > Diptera > Drosophilidae > Drosophila > Drosophila bifasciata. The sequence continues at coordinate 39,869,089 of CM019043.1, forward strand.
TTAGTCTGTTATTGTTCTATGTGCATGTAATGTATGTGTGTGTGTCTTATGTCTACTCATATATATATGTATTTATACATACAACATATTCGTTGTGACAAAAAGTTTTCGCTTTTCGTAGATTTTCATTTTAATTGTGGTATCTCGGGTTCGTTTATTTTCTATTTATTTTAATTTTTACTCCATTTTATTTTAGGTTTACTCATCATTGAGGAGTTTGGGTAAGTGGATGAATGAGGGAGCAGCAGAGTTTCAATGGGTACCACTGGGACTGTGACTGGGACAGGCAGAACAGAGATAGAGAGAATCTCACTAAAATTACTTTAAACAGAAAGATCGTTATGGATCGTCTTTAATCCGCAAGGATTGATTAATCGTTCCATGTGCAATATATAGCTACTTTAAGGCTAATAGTTAAAAACAAGAAAAAAGGATCCTTGAAAATACATTTCTTTTCATCTTTCCATTACCCATAGTTTTCCAAAGCCAAAAATAAAGTGATTGGCAAGTGATTTGTTCACTTGATAAACAGCTTGAAGACCCACGAAAATTCCATTAGTCTCTCGATATGCCCAGACCCATTTGCAATTGAAACAGGTTCTACTTGTGTCTCCCATGCCTACCCAGCTGAGTTGCGGAGTTTCATCTGTCCATCTGTCCATTAAGGTGAGTGTGCCGGCATGTCCACTCTGAGTGTAACCCTTGGCACCAACAACAGAGTCCAGCCCCACAAACACACACCCTGAGTAGAGCTGGACAAGGACTTGCGGCAAATGGAGCACTCAATGGACTAGGCCAATTAAAAGTCCAGTTTAGACTCGGCCCAATGGATGGATAATGGTCAGCCTAGCAGCCTCTTGAAGGGTAGATGGGGGAGTAGGCGAATAGTCGATGCAATGGGCCATAGTCCGAGCATGTCCTGGCATACAATCGAAGGAGTTGTCAATGCACAAGGCATATCAGCAGCAAATAGGAAGATATTCCCATGACACAGTGAAGCCTGGCTAGGCTGGAACAGCGAGTAATAGTGAATTTTGTATAATTATAATCAGAATATAAATGTTTCAACTCCCCAGTGCCCACTGTACATGTACTCCCTCCACTCCACAGCTCCCCTCCCTCTAACAGACGATGATTAATGCGAGACCAGTTCAGTCAAGTTGGAGCATTAGGGGGGCTGGCTGGGGCAGATGGCCACTGGGCGCTAGTGGTGCAGGCAGGCACTGCAAGAAGCACTGGGAATGCCAGGGCCAATGCCAGAAGTGGCGCAGTGTCAGTGTCAATGCCAGCAGAGGCTATGGCAGAGCCGAACCGTGCCCAAGGAGAAACTGGGTGAGAGTGTGGGCGGGGAGGGGCCAGAGAGAGCTTCACCTCACCTCAGCCCTGTGGAATGCAGCAATCCCAACGATTATAGCATCAGCGAGCGACTCGAAAGGCCATTAGCCTATGCCCATTGATGGCCGAGGAGGGGGGCACGGGTGTGAGGAGTGCAGGAAAAGGCAGAAGCTTAGCCAGAGAGTGATATGCTACAGCTCTCGCTCTAGCTGAGTCTCGGGTCTTACTTACCTCTCCCTCTAAGCCGCGCTCTCTCTCCCCATTCCGCCTTCGTCTAGTGCCGACGCCTGCGCTGAGCGAGCTTTGAGTGGAGTACCCCGTTGCTGCAATTGCAATGACCGCGAAGTTTCCGAAGAGAGAGAGAGAGAGAGCACCCTAAGCCAGAGAGAGGGGCATAGCGGAATTGGTGTTTGGGTTTCGAGGAAAACGGTAGATAGAAATGCACAGAGATCGCTGTACCCTGATAAAAGTGTGCTAGGTGTAAGGAAATTTAATGTTTAGCTCTGCTGCCATATGCTATAGGGAATATAGCGTATAGATAATGATAAATTAAGTTCGATAATCGAATTCTACATAAACAAATTGCATCTCGAAGTCAGGTAACATTCTTGCCAGAGAGCATCTACAAGTCCTTCTTGGCCAAAACAAACAAAATTTCTCTCTCTCTCTCTTCTTTGAATGTCTGTATTGCCCGTCGAACATATGTCGTTGATGGGGCTGGCAGATTAGCCCACAGTTATCGTAGGTATCGGTGGCCAATCCGAGTTCCAATGCCAGGGTTACGCCAATTAGTTTTGATGTGAAAGTTTGCCCTGCCTTCCGGTGGGATTGACTGATTGTTTGATTGATTGATGGCGCTGACGTGCTAGAGCTGGCGCTGCAGCGGGAGTAGAGAGTGCAGGCAGTGCAGGCAGGAGGGCGTCGCTTGGAAAAGTTACCCACAAATTATGCGATAGTTTGCCCGGTGAGAGACGTGAAACGTGTTTGGCTTTGTGCATTGCGCATTAACTCACGGGCCACGGCAACCGCATTCAACGTTCGTCGACCTTGCAACTCGTTCTGTGAATTATTTGCATTTATTGTAGCCATATCTCAACTCATTCCGTGTGGGAGCTGAATGAGAGCCGGACGGGCTCTGGACGGTCTCTATTATGCGAGAGCTCTCCGGCCTGTGGTGGGGAAGGTGCCAATGGCCTGGGATCCCCGATAGCATCGACGCGGTCATTGAACCCAGTCGAGTCGAGCCGTGCCGGACAATCCTCTCTTCTATTTTTACAATTTCCATTTTCCGGAATCTTCCATTTTGTTGTGTGAAAACAGGAAAATGAGGAAACGAGGAAACAGGAAAACTCCAGCGCACACAAAATCCACGTCGCAGTGCCATAAGTCGCAGTTGATTTCCCTTTCTGCCAATGTCTGGCAGGGTCTCGTGGTTGCTGCTGCTGCTGCTGCTGCTATTCGGGTACAGTGTCGCTCCATCAGAGCCAGACACATCGTTGGCTGTCTGGCTCTGGCTCTGGCTTTGACTCCTGCTCCTGCTGCTCCACTACCCCAAAAGTTTTGGCAAAAAAGGAAATGTTTCTCCGAAATGTTTGATGGTTTCTGGCTGGCACAGGGTACAGTGCTGCAGTGGCTATTGCTTGAGTGGAACTACAGTATGTCCTTTAGGGATACCCTAGACGCTGCCAAGATCATTTGTACCGGTGGCGCTCTCTGTCATTGGGTGGCGCTCTTTCTACCGAGTCTTCCGAGGCTGCCGTCGTTTTTGTTGCATACTTTCATCACATTTCAAAGTTACTGTAGAAATCATGTAGAATGTGTGTAGAATTGTCATTTGGCTACATATCGGATATGGCGCCTGCAAAGTTTTGAATAAAAAAAGAATCAATCAATCATCCACCTAAGGTGTTGGGTTCTGGTCACAGGAGGCCTGCTGCAAAAGCGAGGTCAAAGATCTCTTCTCGAACATCGATCCTGAAGAGCACATTGCTCTTCTTAAATCAAATTATTAGATGCTAATCGTAGAATACCATAGAAACAGTCCAGACGCCCTATAATGCAATCCAGTCAAATTTGGCACAACATAAAATTCGTTTATCAAATCGGCATCTGATTTATTATCCTGTTTGCTGGAGCTGGAAGCCCAAAAGTTCTTTCCCCCCCTCAAAAATGCCCACCAAAACTCCAAGCAGAACCAGAAATTGCACTCCACACACACACACACAGAGAGTGGGCCATCCTGGCCCCGAGCTCCCTGCTGTGGCGCCACTGTGGCGGGGAGAGAGAGAGAGAGAGGGAGGGAGGGAGAGAGAGACACACAAAAAAGACCGAAAAAGCATTTCGTCGTTTTTAGCCGGCACGAACAGATCAATGACCTGCATTTCACAGCCTGAGACACAATTCAATCGATAAAAGTGAAGAGTTGGGGCACCAGCACACAGCACACAGCAGACAGTGCACACACAGACACAGATACAGATGCAGAACACACAGACACTCGCACACTCACACACACTGAGGTAAAAACAACATGGCGCACGTAAAATATATGCAAGCTTCCTGCAGGAAAAGCCAAAATGGCAGACAGCATGCGGCGAACGTGACGCAGTGCAGACAACGCCGAGGAGAAGAAGGGGCAGGCAGCCAGGCAGGCAGGGATTGGGGTTTGCCAGCCAAGGGAAGGTGGCTGCAGCAGCAGCGGCAGCAGAAGGAGGGGGAAAAGGGAGTTGAAGTTGGAGCAGCAGCCGCCCTGGAACTTTCTAAAATTTTGTAGACCAGCGCCAACAGCCAACAAAAAAGGGGAAGTGGAGCGAGAGTGAAGCTCGCACATTTTATTCGATTCAATCAAATCAAGGAAGCCAAAGGCCAGAGGCTGATTAAAAATTCAACAGGATGCCCAGGGGGGGGGTACAACTACGTATCCAAAATAAAACCATTAACAGACTTGGCCAACAGCCATTACCACAAAACCAAAGACAGACAGAGGGAGAGAGTTGAATGCATTTAAGCGTGAAATAAAACACATTGGAATGCACAATAAATGATATATATATATATATATAATCTTTCCAACTAAGAATGGATCTCAACCAATGGGATTCAGACAGCAGGAATGAAGTTGATCGGAGACTCTAGTGGTGTCTAATATAAAGATACAGCAACAGCATATTTATACAAGTAGAACAACCCTCCAAAATGAAAGGAGGTACTCAATCCATAGACTGTTGTCTTAGCCACTACCCTACCCCACCCCCCCGCTCGTGTCGCCACACAACCACCGCCATTGAACGACGTAGCCAACTCTGCCAAGATGTGCAGACAAAGGTAATGGATAAAACTTTTGTCAACTTTCCACAAGGGGTTCTGGTTCTGTTTCTGTTGCAGGGAGAACTAGAGCTGAAACTGAACTGTCTGTCTGTCTGTCTGTCTGTCTGTCTTTGGCTGAGCTCTGGGGGTTGCACGCGTTGGTGTTTGGGGAAATGGAAAAATTAATGGCATTCTAGTGGCAGAGATCCATTTGATTTGGTTTATGATTTTCGTTTGACTGGGAGTGGGAGTGGTGAAAGAAAGAGCACCAAAAGAGCACCTTCAACCACCAACCCATCAAATATCGTAAATATCGTTACAGACATTGCAGAAGAACCATTTGATATTCCCATTGTGAGATTTCTACTTTTAATATTGCCTACAACTTTGGTTAGCTTACCCCCGATTACCACTAATTGGAGCATTCAATCAATCCTAATAGATCGCTGTATTTAGATGTGAACTTACCTTTGTGGATTTCTTAACCATTCCAATTTTCAATCTCAGTGCCGTATAAAATGGAAATAAATATTACAATGCAGAGGCACATCAAGTAGAGGATCAGAAAGGTGAAACAAAGGCAAAAGCAAGCAGACAATATCCACAGCATTATTAATGGGAATACCCCTGGGAATACACACTTTATTCAGATATAAACAATTATTTGACACTAAAAATTTTGATTGACTTTTGCCCCCTTTAGCTGTTGACAGCTGTCAAATGTACAAGTCTTTCTCAGAAAATGTAATCTAAAGGAAAAGCTCAAGAGAAGGAAAAGCCTTCAAATGCATTTATGCTGCCTGCCATAATGCAGTTCCATCAACATCAGCCATGGCACCCGATCCCCGAGTGTTTTTGTGGCAAGTCAATGTCAATTAGCCTTACTAACACACTCCCATGCCACATTTTTTTTTCGGGTGCTTTCTGCTGCTCGGGTTTCGCCATGAAATGAAAACTGCAGCGAAAGTCTGGGCATGGAAAAAAGCGAAACTTTTTGCAGGCATCCCGCGAAATGCAGCCCTGCACGGAGTTGGAGTTTCTGTTCGCTCTTTATCTCTCTGCCATGTCTCTCTCTCTCTCTCTGTTTTGGTATCTGTCGCTGTATCTGTGCCTTGCAGACACACACACAGACACAGGCAGACAGACGGGGGAGAGTCAGACAGTTGGCAATTTTCACTGGAGTTGGAGCTTCTACTGTCTGGGCTCTACCTCCACATGGCCACATCCCAGTGCTGATACCATTCCAGCGCTGCCATGGCACCCTTGCAGAGTCCCTGGACGCTGTCCAGACTGGGTGTTGCCACACACAGGCGTTGCAAAAGGAGTAAAGTGTCCAACATCTACCCCAAAAGCGCAATGGGTCAGTGTACAATTATGCTGTCCAATCAAAAAAAAAAAAGTACATTTATGCTGTATAGAAAGCACGTTTTGGGAAGCACGTTTCCCATCTCCATGGGATCTGTGTGATGGAATTCGTAGATAAAGGTGAAGATCTCCCTGCAAAATCATAAACATATTCAGAAAGAAATCCGAAAGAAGATATTATCTATCCGTTTATTGCGTTTTTTGCTCTCTTGACACTGAGGGTGGTGGCATTATCCTGAAGTAGCCGTCAACCATGTAGATTCGCGGATAGTCTGGGCCGCTGCCATCAGGGTTGGTCTTCCAGGTGATGGTCAGACAAGGCTCCCCCGCCTTGGCCTTTTTCGGTATCGTGATCTGGTAGTTATGTGCATCCTCCGTCCTCACATTGTTCTCGATGAGCAGCAGCTGGCGATCAATTGTCTGTGCCTGAGGCTGTTGTTCTTGGGGCTGCGGCTGCTCCAACTGCTGCGGCGTTGCCACTGGAAGGGCAGGGCTTTGTTGTAAGGGATGGGATTGTCGTGGGACCCGTCTACGAGTTAGACATCAACTTACATGGCTGGCTCCACGCGCAGGCAATCAGCAGCGCACAGCTTGCCAGCAGCAGCAGCAGCTTGTGCAATGCCTCTGATTTCATAATTATTTATATGTGTGGAAATATAAACAAATACTGTGGCTTGGGGCTTGTGGCTTGGGGCTCTGGCTCCCTATACTAGATGCACGGCTATTATCAATTATTAATCAACGGCGACGACAACGACAACGACGACGACGACAACTACGACGACTTGGCGGTACGCGTTCTCAGCTCAAACTGTGCGATCATCTGAGCTCCAGCTTCAGCTGGCCCAGGCTTGGCGAAGCTCTCCCCCTCACACAAGCCTCTTTGTGGCCACTATCACCTGGAACTCGGGGCGGCCCCCTTATTTCTGAATGAATCAAGCACTGAGCCGAGACGATTTGTAAACAATGCCTCTATCAGAGTCCCGAGCTGATAAGTTTCGATCGAACAAAGGAAAAGTCTTTCAGTCACCGCTTTTGGGGTCATCGATTGCTCAGATCCCATTCGTAATTGTCAGAAATACTTATGGGCATCTCTAATACCCAGTAATCGTAGATCTCTAGAGCAGATACTACACAAACAGTGGAACTATCTTTGAGTAATGTTGAGCAGCAATCTACATACAGCAGAGTCGACCTATCCAGGACGCTACATCTGTATAGGCAGCGCTAGAACTAAATCTTTCAAAAGCTTCTCATTTGCAAGGCTCAATGCCAACATACATTTCCAGAACGTGTATTTATCTTTGAAATACTATATTAAGATAATTCCTAGATGATTTAATTTCTCAATATTAAACGAATTCTGCTACCCCGGCATCTGTTGACAGTTACTTGAACTTGCCAGGTCAGCGCCATCTGTAGACAGTTACTTGAACGTGACTTACCGGGTCAGCGCCATCTGTTGAAAGTTATATGAACACTTCACACGAACTTCTGAACCGCTTGCAAGCAGCAGACTGTTATTTGATCTGCTTTCAAGCAGTGATGCATAACATAACACGACTCTGTTAAGTGGTGTATTCTTAACAGAAGCACTATATTAATCGCCAAAGAGGATAAGCTTAATGTTCCATTATCTTATTTTAAATACTTGTCGTTCCCCGATTTACGTCTGACATTCCCTTCTGCGATGCGAAACAAATCATTGATTTTATCGAGTCCTTATCATGTATTAAAAATATTTTTTGCAGTAAAAAATATTCAACTTTCTTCGGTATTTGTTCTATGTCTTTCTTTGATCGGGGAAGCATTCGTGATATGTATGATAAATAAAGCATAATCAGTTCTAATAAGTCCGCTAAATTCAATTGTATTATTTATTATCGCCTTCGATTTAGTAATTAACTTACAGAAAAAACATTAAACACATTTTCCAATTGGATTACAAAGAACTAAACAAACAAGAGCTTAGCTTAGCTTAATTAATCCAAGTGTCTGCCAGTAGTGAAATTTCGTCGCAACAATCGTGAAGGTATTGCCAACAATAAACATACAACTGCGTACAACTGCACTACCGAATGCAATTGAAACTTTTCCAATTAGTCGTGACTTAAACTTAACTAGATATAACAATTTGTGTCTTTCCGATGTTTATGTATTTTACAAATGCTGCTTTATAATGCTTACATGGTAGGGGGAACGGGTGTTTCATTAAATAAGAATATTGCAAATGGATTATCTTTAGGCTTGGGGGTACTCATTCCCATTCGAAAGGGGAAACAATCTTCCCATCGAGTGCGGGGGGGCGGACTGGGCGTGGTCGTAAGGGCACTTGGGGAGAGTTGCAATATATGTACTCGCATATAAAGAAAGTCCCTGGGGGAGAAGAACTCTGTTAAATACTCTTGCCATGCCCATGGACGGAAACCGTTGCTCTTGCAGAAGAAACTGTCGTCTGTGCCAAATCGAATGCTGCAATATGCGAATCTTTTTGGAAGACAAATGAAAAGGAATATTCCATAACTAATCAGGGAACTTCAACAATTTCCTCTTTTCTCTTCATCTCTTCTTCCTTCCTTTCTTTCTTCTTTCATCGTATTTGTTTTTTTTTTTTTTTGCTACTGTACACAGTCTTTGTAAGTGTTTTGTTGTTGTTGTTTTTGCTTGTGTGAAGTTCATTTTAGTTTTGGGGGGGAAGGAGAAACCATCCTGCCCATCCACCGAATCTAGGTGTAGCCTACACCTCGGTGCTGTGCGTCTGAATGCGAACCTTCTTTACGCTGCCATTGCGCCGCATGGGCGGCGAGCTTCCAGAGCCCGAGTATCCCGGATTCTGTATGCCCAACGTCGGGTCGGGCCGCGGGCGGGGTTTCTTGAGGCTTGACCGCAGCGGCGATCGCGTGACCGACTCAAGGGTGGAGCCGTTTGAGACGCTCGTCACCGTGGTGCTCATGGAGGCCACACTGCCCGCAGTTCCGGCCCCGTTTCTAATGCCGCTGTACGGCTTGCCCGAGGCATCCGTCACCGAGACCCCATTGCGACTGCGCGGCTCCTTGAAGCCCGGATTATTGAAGGTGGTGGCATTGGCCGGCGAGGCTGCGTCCATGCCCATAGTGGGATCTCCGCCGGGGCTGCGCGAGTAGATCACATCGTACAGGGCCGCCACAAACAGGGCTATGGACAGCACGATAGCAACGATCTGAAACAAGCAAACAGGGAATATTAATCTCTACTTAATGGTCAAGCTAAACTAACTCACCTGTATGTAGAAGGAAATGCCTCGCGATATCTTGAAACCGAAACGCTCCTGTTCATCAATTTGCAAAGCAAACAGAACAGTGCCTATGATGGCCAATACACCTAAGTGGGGGGGGAGATGTGATTCCGATGTGATTAGATGTTGCAACGAGTGCGACTCTCCGACTCACCTCCCAGCAGGGAAAATATCAGCTTCACTATCACCAGCGTTGTGTAGGGCATCACTACCTTCTCCCTGGACGAGATCATCGCATGCTGAATGACCGACAGAATGCAGAAGATGCCCAGCAAGGCGGAGCTTCCAACGGCCAGCAGCCCACTGACAAAAACGGCATCTGGAAAATGGGTGGAAAATGGGCGTTTACCTTCACTCACTGCCAAAAGAGTTGCATATATTTGCGATACTTACTGCTTAGCCTAAACTTGGATACATCGTTGCCACATTTCTCGCGATTGTAAGTCAATTGCTTGCATACCTTAAACGGGCCAAAATATCCCCGATCAAAGTCATAGCCACCTGTGAAAGGGGAAAATTAATTCAATTCGAATTAAAGAAAATATTCAATCAATGCAGGCAAAACTCACCCGATGGACTATCGTAGTAACCCCAAATGGGTATCCCAATGGCCACAGATGCCAAGGCGAAGCAAACAAAGCCCAGACAGGTCACACCAGCAGCATAAAGTGTCGACTTTGCCATGTTTTACTGTACAGCATAACGATCGATAAACATTCAAATTGAGATCCAAAACAAACTGCAAAATAAAGCCAAGAAAGAAAACGATACAGTTACAGTTACAGTTACTGTAAGATACAATTGAATAAATATCAAATACAGTTTCTGCTCAATTATGTCATTTACTGCTCAGCGGATTACTCTCCGTATGACTTTGAGCCACATTCTTCTTCAAGTGTACGACACACTGTCAAGTGCATTCCGAAAATGGGTACATGCCGTAAGCCGTTCTACAAATGTTCTCACAGGCATTATCTTAGGCATTAGCATTAGCATTAGCCAAACATAAGTACATACTGGAAGAGCACCCTCAAATCTGCTCCACAATCAACCCCAAGCCAGAGACAACCACCTAGCCACCCACCTCGACCTCCACCTCCAGAGCCTCTCCTCCAGTATTCGTTCTCACATCACGAACAATTAGATCTCATTCATACATAAAGAGCTACTTGTCGACGACCTTGGAAAAATAATGCTTACGCAGTGAAAATACATTTATCTGTGGGGTGTGTGTGTGTGGGCGACCTGCTGTATTTATATCCATAAGATACACACCCCACACACACACACACACACACACTCACACTAGCTGTCAATGCTGTAAGCCGAATTCATTTTACATGTAATTAAATGCCAATTTATGAAATATATTTCATGTCTTGAGCTTTTTTTTGACATCTTTCGGCTAATTGATGGGGAATTTAAGAGCCAATTGCTAAAAGAAAAACAACACTAAGGCGTATACGTGATGTAGGAATGAGAACTAGTAGTTTCAATTATGGTAAGCAGCTAAAAATTAATGGACTGGAAAGGCTTTAAGAATGAATCAGACCACAAAGAAAGCTGCAGCCAAAGATAGGAAGTGGTTGGGGAGGGGGTGTAAATTGGGATCAAACATATATTCATATCTGGCTGAAACGATATCCGACAAGAGAGCTTTCACTAGAAATTAGAGAGAACAGAAATGGATATTAAATATTTACAGTAGGTTTCCCTGCCTTCTGCCAAATGCATTCTATCTTCATTTCATGCTAATAAACTCAACAAATAACCTTCTCAAGTCATTATGCCATAGCTCGTATCACATAGAAGTAAGCGGAGAGTCTTCAATGACAGAGACACACACAGAGAGAGACAGAGAGAGAGAGAGAGAGAGAGATCGCGCCGGCGGCGCATTGAAACACTAGAAACAAGAAACTGGAGACACTCTCTATCCGCGAAGCCGAAACGAGTCGAGTTGTTGCCTCATCATCTGGTGGCGCAGTGGAGACTCCAATTCTGTTGATGCTTCGAACGCCAGACTCTGCCGTTTGTTGCTCTTAACGGTAAACAGACAAACCAGGCAACAACACAATAAAATGCAAACCAGATAGAGCCAGTTTAGAAAGCCAAAACAGTGGATACACTTTTTGGAATAGAAGATTACTATATTGTGAGACTTAATCATTCCTAGAACAGATATACAATGTACATATAAGGAATATATGTCTGGGTATATATCTCCACAATTAAATGCTGAGTGTTGCCTTTTTTTCTGCTTAACAAACACATCCACAAACGTATTATGCCCTTCCTCTTTTGCAGAGTACAACAAGAAGCACAGGGAAGGAATGGAATGGAATGGAAAGGAAAGGAACAAGGGGGTGGGGGCGGATGGGTGATATGAGTAGCTTAAATTACCCAACGAATGCTGCAGATGGTTCTGCTTCTCTGACTCTTGTACAGCCGCTTGGGTGGGTCTATGCTCCACTACGCTTCGCTGAGTGGAACATTCTGTGTGGGTTCTGTGGAGACTTGGCCAAGATTTCGCCATCATTCGCAAAGGAGAACGCTTCTGTGGCTATGTGTAGAATCTTCAGTTAAGATTGAGGCGGAAAGACCAAGAGAGAGGATAAACAAGTTGTTGGAAATGCCAGAAAACTAGAGATTTATACTATCATAAAGAGACACAACATGTGATATTCAAACAGAAGTTCGATCTTTAATACTCTCTCTATGCTTAATATTTATCATTAATCTGCTGCACTTTTTTTTATCTTTTGTATATTTATTGAATTCATTAAAGGAATACTCTATCCATTCTATCTGCCTTTCTGCAACATTGTTGTGGCTCTTACAAATGGGTGCTAACCTCCAACTCGAACCCGAATTCGAATTCGAGCCAGCCGAAAGCCAAAGCCAACGCCAAAGTCAGGCCAAGAGTCAAAGTCAACGAAATGAACTCTTACCAATTGTGTCACGATTTTCAACTTGCATAAATTTCTGTTTAGCTGTCTCTTCTCTCTCTCTTTCTCTTTCTCTTAAGTCCCATCGGTGATCGTGTGTAGGTGGTCACAAAAGGTGCAGAGGAATGAGTTATAGAGGCTCCTGTCGTGATTCCAGAGGTGATGTGCATATGTTTATATGATTTACACGCCAAACCCCGGCGTTGCATTTGCTATCTCAGAGTGGGGTACCGGCTGGAGCAGGGGGGGGGGGGGGAGGCAGCAAGTGTGAGATGGTGAAGGCATGCCATGCCATGCCACCAAGTGTAATTGTCAGCGGGCCGTCCAGCCGCACACATCCCTAGTCGTTGGGGCATGCCACATCGTGTGGGTTTCTTGGGGTCCACAAAAGCCACAAAACCCCAAGCGATAACCATGAATCATCAGTGTCTAATCTTTTGGGTGTTTATTTTCCATGATATCATAGCAAAAAAAGCTCTTTCTACCTATCTCTGTATCTACCTAGCTCTAGATTTCGATGCTTCTAACGTTCTAAGACTTTTCCAACATTTCTATCTGTAATCATGCTAGATCTTATTCCTTTAAGTTCGTCCATTCTTAAAGGTCATTCTTTTGACCTAGTTTCTGTTTCTAATTTTGCAAGATTTCAACTCTTATTCAATGTATCAGAATTTCGTATAGCCCCCCTAAGCCTTACCCCTTGAGTCATTCGTTGAACTCTCAGTCCTTTAGTCCTTCGTGCTTCGCTGCCATAAATAATGCCTCACGTCGCTTGGGAGTCAACTTATCTCTGACACAAAACAACTCCTAAATTCAGCTCAAACCCTACTTCCATTAGCATTTTAAAGCCCCTCTCTCTCTCTCTCTCTCTTCGAAGCAAAAAAACAAAACAAAGCCACAAAAAAACCAAATCAATTATTTTGGGAAACGAAAGCAACGCTAAATAAAGTAATTTAACGTTGATCAAAGGAGAGACTGAGAAAGAGACAGACTCAGAAAGAGAAAAGAGAGAGAGAGAGACAGATAGAGAGAGGTGAGAGGCTAACAACCTTTGAGGTACAACAGACCCCCATTAGGTGCACCTCCCCAGTCACTTAATCCCACAAAAAAAAAAAAAAAATATGTGCAAAAAATCTCAACCGAAACCAAAATACAAAAGAAAACTTCAGACTAATGAAAAGTCGCTTTTCCGCGGAAATTGGGTCACCGGTTCGGTTCGGTTCGGCTCGGTTGGGATTGGAATTGGGGGAAATGAGAGAGCCCTGCCAGACAGGAAATTCCCTTCAATTTGTCGGGCGAGCAGCGGCCCCCGTCTCGACTTGGCCTAACAGTTGAATGGCAAAACGTGTCGCGGCCTCCCTTCTAATAGTTTTTAGGGGCAGGGTTAAAGGGGGAGAGGACTGGGTATGTATATTGATTTTCGGTTTATTGTTTGATTTCTGTTTGTTGTAGGTTGGCAACACGAGGAGCAGTAACACCGCTCTGTTTTGGCCGTTGGCTGTTGACTGTTTGCTGCACTTGTTGCCATGGCAAAGTGCGGAACGGAATGGGTGCCACAACAACGGCCAGTGCCTAAGCCAAGCCAAGCCAAGCCGTTGCCTTTTTCGCTCTGTTTGGAAAATGGGAAGCACTGGAAAATGCAATTTCCCTGAGGCCACGATGCAGCAGCAGCAACGTGGCACACACGCTCTGGCAGTGACATGAGTTGGGGCTAGAACTTTTCCTAACTGAGTGCTGGAGCTGGCAGCTAAACAAATTTTGGTTGTAATCCGTTTAGGGGTTTAGGGGATTTGGTTTGCGTTGGCGGATGGAAGGTGAAACTTTACCTGCATCTAGGCCTTAATTGAAGAGCTTTTGGGGAAGAAAGTTGCGCCCCCGCTCTCAAATTGTATTAAATATTAAACGTTAATTAAATTCCAAATGTTCCCATTACGTTGCCTAGTTTTTTTTTCTCAGCCTCTTGTTTTTTATAGCCAAGAGCATAACAGTTATCCCGCTAGCCATCCATCCGTTAAGTTGAACAGCAGACAGCCGGGAGCTGAGAGCTGAGAACTTCCGCTCGCTCTCTCTCTAAATCAGACTGAGAATCAGACAAGACAACAAGATCATAGATCTTCAAGTTATTTAGAAGCTCCACTTTCTGGAGAGACTTCGTACATACTCGTAGATTTCCAAATACACTTTAAAACAGAAAATAATAGTAGCGGAATAAAATATAAATTCTGTAATATATTTACAGATTTTTTACTATGTGGATTGATTATAGATCTACCCTTTTAATAGTCTGTTTTCTCATAGTTGAATGAATGATATACCCTTCAGAATGATCTCCTCTAGTGTAGTGTATAAGCTTTTCCCTCAGTGTATTAGCTTGCATGCTAATCTCTCGGGCAAATACAAATTGTGGCTCCCAGGTAGGAGCTCTCAGGTAGGTGGAAAACAGCCCATGGAAATGGGTCAAACATGGGCTTTCTGTGAGACAGAAGAGAGCTCTGGAACTGTGGATGGAAATGGAAATGAAGGAGTTGGAACTGTCTTCAGATCTTCCGTTGGCGCTGCCATTGCTGCCTGCTGCTGCTGCCTGCTTCTATTGCTTCTATTGCTTTTATAATTGTTCTTCTTCTTGTTTGATTTGTGGTTAACACATTTCACTTCTTTGTCTCTTTCTCTCTGCTCCCTCTGTCTGATTCCCTATTTCTCACTCGCTTCTGTGTGGCTGCAGCTCTTTTCACGTTTCGTTGAATTGTAAGAAAAACTTTTACTTTGTTGCATCTTCTTTAGACGACTTTTGGTGAAAGTTTTCGCCTGACAAAAGCCCTAGACCCAATCTATGTGTATATGGTGCTATCTGCCTCTGCCTTTACCTCTGCCTCTACCTCTGGCTAGCCCCAACTCTTGTCTTCGTTGTCTCTCTGTGTAGTTTGCAGTTGGTATTTATCTTTGCGTTTTGACAGGCCACCGTGCAACATGCGGCAACTACGACAAGTTGTGCAAACAACAATCAAACTGCCAACGCCCTCAGAGCCCATACCCTTACCCATCCACCCACAGCCGTAGAAGGCCCCCCTACCATAAACGTTCTTCCGTTTCTTTTTCTTGCATTTCATATGTGTGTCATGAGACATTGTCATTAAGGGGGTCATTGTTGGATGGAGGGGGG
This sequence comes from Drosophila bifasciata, assembly GCA_009664405.1. Taxonomy (NCBI): domain Eukaryota; kingdom Metazoa; phylum Arthropoda; class Insecta; order Diptera; family Drosophilidae; genus Drosophila; species Drosophila bifasciata. The sequence continues at coordinate 39,884,474 of CM019043.1, forward strand.
GTAAGTGGGCTCCCCAAAGGGATGGTAAAGAGTATCCTCTTTGCTCTCTCAAAAGTTTGCTCTGCGGCCAGCTGTTGTCTGTCCCACTTTGTGCTCAGACTATTCCTTCATTGCTTCTACCACAGAACTTTTCGCTGTTACTTTGCATATTAAAGACCGTTATTTACATAACATGTGCTGTATTTTACACGCTACTGCCCCCCACCAACCGTCTGACCAACAACCATACTATATTTCTCTTTTGGATGCGCACCATGTTCATGTACAACGATTAAGCCTCTAATTTCTATGGGGAAAAGCGGACAAGGAAGAGATACTGCAACCAGAACTTGCAACAAATAAACCAGAATGATCACGATCGAAATCTGAGCTGTAGCTGTAGCAAAATTTATAACTGTCAAACTTTCTGAAGGAGAGAACGCGCTAAGAAGGGAAAATCCTTTCCATAATCGATCTCTTTTCTAAGGATTATCATTCTTCAATTAAAATTCCAGCTAAAGACCATTTTGGAATTGCTTTGCCACCCAAGGCGTTATATGCTGCAGCGGGGTGGAGTGGCTGGCTGGGTGTCTAATGACTATAATGGGCCCATTGTCGTTCAATGTCCGTTCATCTACGACGAGCAAATTTGCTTGCACTAATTTTTCGCTTTGATGCGGCAAAAGTCACACGAAGAGTCAACAGATGGACAGAGAGAGATGGAGGGATGAGAAGAGTAGAGATGCTGATGCCTACGGTCGATTCAATAAAGTCATTAGCTAAAGTAGCCAAGCCAATGCCTTGTGGGACAACCATGGGACAGACGAGAGAGCGACCGACCGACCGACCGACCTGCGGTTCACTGGGTTGGCAAATGAAAAGTGCAACGAGGCGAGGAATGATACTGCTGCTGCTAGCTTCCACTTCCAGTGCCACTGCTGATGTTGCAAAGCTGCACTTGCCTGCTAAATGTTGCAAGAACGTGCACCAGTAGAACGTGTCAAGACGCGTGTGTGTTTCAGTGTGTTGATAATTATCCAATTAAAATCCCATAGAAGCAAGCACTGCACAAATTACTATTGCAATTAAAGGATAAAACCACAATTAATTTGTTATTTTATTTTACCAATATCCCCTCAAGGTTCTTATTATTAGCTGCTTTTCTGGCATTTCCCTTTGCCATTTTTCAGCCCCTAAATATGTACCTATTCCCAGCACCTTTTAGCTATCTTGATTGTAAGATATATTTTGCCAGAGAAAAAAAGAGCCCTCCGATTGTTCAGATATTGATTAATGGCGGCACTCCCAAGTGCAGTCTGCTACCGTTTCTGTTTTACCGATGTAGCCGATAAATCACGTCCGTTGCTCATCTCCATTCAGAGATTGAGAGCGTCAGAGTCCATGAACAGAGAAAAATGTGGCCTTAAAATGCCGTTGCCATGGCTCAAGCATTTTAGGTTTATTAATTAAATAGACAAATGTTTTGTTGTGTTCTAATTAACGATTACAGTCGCGTTTATACTGGGGAAGCACTTTCGTAGAAATGAATGACAGGTGCAGAGGAGGGAGACAAGGCAGTTCTGGGGATGGGCATGCGCCAGGGAACAGAAGTACAGAAGCTAAGAAAGCATGATATTGTATCGATTCAGGTATGGGTTCATTTATATTGTAGAAAACGTTTTCCCAAATGAAATTTCACCAACAATACTATAGTACATTCCAATTATATTCCGAAAAGCAGCGAAACAATCGACTGGCAGACAAGTTTCTCCTTCAGGGAAAATCAGATATGCTTTATGCAGATATTTTATGGTTATAAATATACATAACTCCCACATCAACAAATGGCAACAGGCATGACGTTAATCAGTCACAGATACGAATGCGAATACGATTATTGTTGAAAAACAAGTTTTCATTGTGTGTGGGGGGAGGGAGAGCCAAAGGTTAGCGAAAATAAAAAGAAAAGAAAAGAAAAAGGCCTCTAATGAGGCTGCCCGGCGCAAGTACTTCAAATGGCAGACTCAGAACTCAACTTCTAGCTTGATTAAATAGCCATTGAATGTGTACATAGATACATACATACATATTTAGATCCATAAGATATGCATACATTGTACCATCTGTATCTTTGGGGTTGAGTCATACGATCATATTGTCGCCCTTTTGAATGTAATTCAATTTATGCCTCATTCCAGTTATTCAGTTATTGAACCGGTTGCCACTCGTACTCGTATGCGTATTGTCTCCAGTATTCGGTATTCGCGCTTCTTCATTCACTTACTTTATGACTGCAGATACCCTGTTGTCATACAGGTACTTGGTTATATTGGGGTATAGAGGTACAATATAATTCGAGCAATATATAATGATCGAATGTAATGGATCACAATGTAATAATACGGTAATGAGAAATCAATCCATAAGCAGTTGTAACTTAAAGAATTTAAACATTTACTCTGACCTAAAATATATGTATATGCAAAATACCAGGTATCCCTTAGTCTAAACACTGAAAAGCTAACACTATTTTCTTTTCATTTCATTTCTGCTTTTGGCATATTTTAATTAAATTCATGCTCTTCTTATGGCCTGCTTCTGTGCTGTTTGGGAGACCGCGGTGCGTATACATAATTTAATTATAGTATGTCGCAAGCCAAGTCACATTCTTTTCGCCCATAAAATGCGTAAAAATTAAAAAGAATGAGAATTCAAAACAGAGTTCAGGCGCGGCTTAGGTTCAATAACCTTGACCGCGAATTTTTTTGTTGTGAAAGAAGAGGCAGAGAAACACAGAGGAGTGGGGCAACAATCTTTTATGATCCGCTAAAGGTTCGGCTTCGGTCTGTTGGTAAACCTTCTTGAGTTTGCCTCACTTAACTTTTAGTACATTTTGGCACAAATAATTTCTTATAACGAGAAAGAACGTACGGAGTCGCTTCGAACGCGACTCTACTTTTATACCCGTACTCAGTGATTTATGTGGAATTTTAAAATGTTTTTTCAGTTTTTACATTTTACATTTTTTGCTACATCTGTCATCGACATGTAGATGTAGATCATCTACATCAGTTCTCACAACAACACACGTACACTGCACGAGGCAGCATGTTTGAGCGTGAGTGTGTGTGTGAGAGAATCTGCTGCGACAATCAACCCCAATAAATGACTTAAGCAGCAATCGGACGAGGGGAAGCACAACCGCGGAGTATTCCCGCTGCTGAAAATTCATTTGATCATTGTGGCTACAATAATGATCCGATCTGAACCAAATTCGGGAATCTGGTAGATATGATCATTTCCTTTGATACTGAATTTTTGGTTTTTTTCTATCTTCAAAATTGTGGATTTTCGTCTTTTGTGGGGGCGGAAGGGGCGGGGCGAAATTTTGAAATACACTTGTTCAGGTTTGGTATTACAGGAGTCTGGGCAAAAGTTTGGTTGCTCTAGCTCTTATAGTCTCTGAGATCCAGGCGTTCATATTTACGAAAAACCAAATCGACTCGATTTTTGTGTGAGTGCGAAAGGGATGGAGCGAAGTTTTTGCGTATGTTTTTTGTCTATTGTGGCTATATTAATGATCCGATCCGATTCAGATTTGGGCCCCTGATAGATATGGGCTGTCTCTATGATTCTGAATTTTTAGTTTTTATTATTGTCAAAATTGTGGCCGCCACAGATGTGCGCCCTTTTGTGGGGGCGGAAGTGGGCGGGGCGAAATTCTAAAACACTTTTCTAGGAGTGAGATACCACATCAGACTGGATAAAAGTTTGGTTGCTCTAGCTCTTATAGCCTTCGAGCAATGGGCGACAAACAAGACGGACGGACGGACAGACGGACAGACGGACGGACAGACAGGGCTATATCGACTCGGCTATTGATGCTGATCAAGAATATATATACTTTATGGGGTCGGAAACGCCTCCTTCTGTGTGTGTTACACACATCCCACTTTCAGCACAAATACAATATACCCTTTTACTCTTCGAGTACGGGTATAAAAAAAAAGAGATTAAACTTACTGTAATTATATTTTATAAATCCATTTCAATCAGAGAAATTCTTTCTTTTATGCTGCTGTAGTCCATGGCTGTGCCATTTGTTACGATTCAAAAGTTTTTAATCTGAAATTGAGTATAAAAATTATGAGATTATATTTAAGAAATATTATTCATTTTTTTCTGTACATTACAAGAATTCAAAAGAAGATTCCAATTATTATTTATCGGAGACTTTTCTCTCTCTATAGGGCATAGGTAAACTTTAATATGATCGTTGGATAATTGAAACTGAAAATCATCTTTAATCACTTCCCTTCCCTTAGTTAAACGATAAAACTAACAACTGCAATAACAACTCTTATCAGGCAGGGACGCCGGCAATCGTGCCTTGAATCGTCAGAGTCGAAATTGCATGGCAATTACCCCAGAGACCCAGACCCCAGGGAGGCCCAGACCAGGCCAGACCAGACCAGAGCGGTAGTCGGGTAAGAAAATGTTCAACACAATTTGTATGCCAAGTTGCGCGCAACAGCAAAAGCAATGACAATGGTTTGGTTAATGGAACGCCCCCGTCAGAGTCTCTACAAGCCACAAAATTGCGTGAATCACGTTAGTCGACAGCCGTGACAATGGGTGAATCGCAATCAAAAGTACTTAAAACTCTACAACAGAAAGTACCGAGCACCAAAAGTATTTGAAACTGCTCCGTTAATGGCTTTCTAATTTCCTCATTGCCACATCCATTGCGGTCCGAGAGAAAAAACACTTTAATTAAAGTCTTGCACTTCATATGAATTATAATTGACCCCAAAACAGGAAAGCAGAGTGAGTGGTGTGAGTGGTCTAGTTGTGTTGTGCAAGTAGAAGCATTTAAGCTTGACGTCTTCGAACATTTACATTAAGTATGTGTGTGTGTATGTACAATGTTTGTCGATTGAGCACAATTGGGAGCCACCCGAAAAAAAAAGAATTGGGGAAAATTCTTTCAATTTGAGCAAACGATTTTGTAATCGAAGGGGTAACTGATGGACCTATTGATGAGGAATATGAATAATTATGATTTATGCAATACAAATAAAAAATCAATATATTTGTAAGTGAATAAAAACTTAATCAAATTTGATTGAAACTAAGAAAAGTATACAAATTTTAATTCAATCACCTAGGATTTATATGAATGAAAATCTTGATTGTATCTCTATTAATTCACAAAATGTAATTTGATTATTTCCTTACATCACCAACAAAACTTTTAACTTAAAAAAAAACGGAGCCGCATGGCATGTTAAAATGTCATAAGGGAAACAATATAATTAAATTCAAATTACACAAATTACTTGTAAGATTCACCAATTATATGGCAAACATTCTGGAAGCTAGAAACGAGGTGTGTATTATCGTCAGAAACAGGAGGCAAATAATAATCATTTTGTCAGAAAGATCTCAATGAATAGAACAGCTTAGAGCATTATTCTCTTCTTTTGTTAAAAACGAAAGAACTTTGGCAGTCCATTAAATAGAGTTAATTATGTATCAGGCAAATCGAACGCCGGCCGCACTTTCGCTATAAGCCTCACCCCAAATACTATACGGAACTAAAAGCTTCCGCTCGATTTTGTAACTAATTTCCTGTTCGACAGCTGCAGAAGCAGCTTCAATTTCGATTCAATGCACCGGTAACTCACACCAAGTACACTTCCATGGACAAAAAAAAAGAGAAATTACGACTAAAGGATACCTATTATACAGAATTGAAAGCACTACATCATATAGACAATTTCAGCTCTTCTGTATTTGCGGGACTCGATCTGCATGATCATCATAAAAAAGGTACAGTACATATAGAAATGCACATTTTATTATCGTATAGAACCCACATTCTTCTGGCTGTTGCATAAATCTCAACAAAATTAAATATACCCTCCGAATGCAGAACATCCATGTAATCAAAGCTAAAGCAAAGCCAGACTCAATACATGGACAAAAGAATCGCTGAACCGCAGCCTTCTACCAGTTCTCCCCTCCCAAGCTCTTCCCCACATACACTTGACAAGAGAGAGAGAGAGAGGGAGGGAGTGTAGGGCACTTAAATAGCTGCATAAATTTCAATTAAAATGCAGCAATATAAGAAGAGCAAGAACTTTCGGCCAGCGCCGAGAGAGTGGATAAAACTCAATTACGATAGCACTAATTACACAGTCAACACACACACACACACACACGCACATGTGCGATCTAAAGAGAACTCTGCAAGAGAGAATGCAAAATATGGATTCGTACAAGACGAACAGCAGCAAAGCTTGGGTTGACCATGACGCTGACTGCGCAGTCAGCGAAACTGAAACAGTGGGTCACGCGATTGCTGTATGTTGGAAGCTGCATTGGACGGGGGGCGCTTAAGTTGTTGCACAACACAAATCATCAAATAAACAGTTTATTCTGCTCTGCTTCTGTCTAAGAAAGATATGTTTTCCAAAATCAGATAAAGTGCTATTTCAAACGTACATTTCACAGCAATTTTGCATAGACCAGCCCCACTGTGCTCACGCCAATGCCTGTTGCGCATGCGGTCTCACTCTTTCTCTCTATCTACTTCTTGCTGCTAGGCAATGCACAAAAAGCTGACCACGCAAGTGTGACGTCGCCTGTCGCTGCTGCTACTTCGTCTGTTATCTCTATTTGTATACTATACCCTTCCACATGGTATTCTTGTTTGATGCTGCAGTATACATATATTACAAAGGAATACAAAAATATACCAATAACAAGATAACAATATAGGGAAATGTTTTCATTTTCAAAAGGTAAATGGGTAAAGGGTATTTCCGAAGCCAGCCTTAATTTCTGCTTGTTGCTGTTGTTACTGCTACTTGGCCACTCAACCAAAGCTCTCGACACACAATGTCGTTGGTCTGCCCATGTTATGTAAAACTGAAATATCTGATGGGCGTGGCCGCTAAACAAAACCAAAAAAATTCTTTAACACGCATACGCATAGCCGTAATACAGGGTACAGCAATGAAATCAAATGGGAAGCGCAGCTAACAAAACAACATGCGAGTAACACACAGGTAAAAGGAGTGCAGTGGGGGGGTGGTAGAAGAAGCAAAGAAGAGAGCAGCAGCAGCAGCAACAGCAGAAGAAGAAGAAGCGACCAGTTTGGAGGGCTAACGGTGCTTAACGTCACCTACTTTTCACTTGGGCTTTTCGGTTTCTACGCTTTTTTTTTTTGGTAGAAACAAATACCTTTCGTGTGTGTGTGTGTGTGTGTGTGTGTGTGTGTGTGTGCTTGTGTGTTTTATTCCTCCTTCTCTAACTGTTAAAACCGGTTTTGGCTTTTTCAGTTTTTATTTTTTTTGTGATGCATTGAAAACGAAATTTATTTTAAAACGGAGTTTCCGAGAGGTGTGAGAGTGAGAGAGGTTTCCGATCCCCCTGTGGCGTTTTGACCGAGTTTTCATTTCTTGAACCAGGTGCACACCCAAAGGTTTTCATATTTCATTCAAATGATGTTCTATTAAGAAGATTTTTAATGGATATACTATGTATGTATGTACATGGATACTACATTTGTTCATTTGCATTAAAAATACCTTTCTTTTGAACACATCTATTTCAATTTGTAATTTTATTTTCTTTCCACACGATTTAATTATTTTCTATAAAATGCATTAATCAAATTTGATTCTTTAACTTTCCATCATTTATGATTACATAAACATACATTTTTTCGAATGAAACTTGTGATGAAATCTGAAAACTTTAGTATTTTCCTTAAAAACATTTGTTTTCTCTATTTCTTAACTTGATTCCAACTGCAAGCAACCAGTTGTTCAACTTCCATGCCCATTGCATTTGCATATTGCAGCCATAAGCCAGATACAACCAACTCCACCGAAACTTGTTAAGTAATTTAAGCGATAAGACGCCCAAACGTGACCATAACCAATGAAGCCGTAGATAAAGTTGGGGGAAATAATAAAAAATAAAAGAAAACGCGTGCCAGGGCCAAGTCAAGCCATGTTATATATGAGACAGGCCAAAAGCACTTGAATGATATTCAGAGGCAGAGTTCTTCTAAGGCAAATGTTTGAGAATTTGAAAGTGCCCAAATACCAGTAGATATATACATATATCCTGTTCTTATCTTTGACAGTGTCGTTGGCTTTTTAATGGTTGCCATAGACAACATTAGTTTATGACTGGTATCTTCAGAAGTGTCTAAAAAAAACCAATCTAATAAAGTGTCACGTTGCCCATGGCAGTTGGAGATGCGGAATATATACATTCAGCTTCAAAATATGACAGCCTCTATTAAATAGTTGTTTATTTTAAAGATCCTAACTGAAAGTAACTATAATTATATGCGGAATTGGGTTTAACACTAGAAAAGTATTGCATCTCTAAAACAAGTTTTCTTTTCATAGGACTATAGGAGTTTCCTTGAAGAAATACTTTTTAAACGCCATAAGCTTAAATCGAACTTCATAGAATACCTATGTATGTACTATACATATGTACGTATTTAACTAACATTCTGAAAAATGAATGCAAATTGTATTTTATTATATTGAAAGCTTTTCGGGTTGTTTGTATGTACATATATGTATGTATTTTTATTCCATTCTATCATTCACTTTGCCATTTCTGTTGGTTTTATTCATTGGTCGCTTTTTTTGGGGTGCCACAATTCCAAAAATAGTCACCTTGGCGTGCGTTAGGAACTTTTTATTATCCTGGATTTTATGAGCTCATAAAATGCTCCATCGAAAAGCGCCAACAGCTCTCCCAAATGCTCATTGAGCAGGCCAACACTTTCCATCCACTTTGTTAGTGGCTTTTTTTCCATTCTTTTGGATGATTTTACGTAAGTAAGCTGTCCGTCCCGTTCTGTCCCTGAAATGTTCTCATTTCCCGTAGTTAACTTTAGTTTTTCCTCCATTTTATAGGTCACTTCAGTGCGGATTAGGTCACAGGACGACAGGGCTGCACCCAGTTGTTTGCTGTTTCAGCCAAAAAGGTTAAGTTGGTAATTAAATTTGAGGTCAGTTTTCAGTCTTCATATCTAAATGTGGCTGTCGTTGTTTTCTGTTTTCCGAGTTTGGTTTGGGAAAAGCTCTTTATCTATGAGCACGCGAAGCGGTCCCTTGCGTGTCTGATTGTCATCGTTTGCCTCCCTCCCTGAGATCATCAGAAGAGGGAGTCGTCGTAAATATAGTTTGTCAATCTCTCACTTGGCTGAGCTCTCTGATGGGATGGTAAGGCTAAGATGTTGGACACACCACACGACGGAAGTGCTTGCGGGTTGTTCGTAAAGGCATTCCTTAAACAGCACCGAATTAAACTCCTTTTCCTTTTTGCATTTGGGGTGGATTTCGACCAATATGATGTCAGCATTTACAGGTTGTTTTTGTGAAACTTGTTTTGGGGAAAAGTACGAAAACCTTTTAATAAAGTTAGAACCCAATCCAAGCCTCCACTAAAAAGTTCTTCTAAGCTTTCATTATACGCTCATTTAACTTTGAAATCTCACTTTTGCTTATCTTTGGGGATCTGAAAATATTTATATAAAGTCCAACAACAGCTGCACTGCGTCTCTTCTGTGACAAATACTTTGTTTTTCTCCGCCACCCAAGAAAAAAGCCCAAACAAACAAAATTCAAGCTGAAGCAAAATTGCGACATTTTTAATTGCTCCACAACATTTTGCTAATTAGGTTTTACAGGGAGAAGAGGGTTTTGTGGCGGTGGAGACGAAACCCTTATCACAACTTGCGAAATTTTCTCAAAGCGAGGGAAAAGTTTGCATATTTAAGTTAAAGTCTGGAGACCTTACTTCACCCCTAACAAACCCCCCCACCGTGTCTCTGACGGCACAACACCTGCTGGGGGGCTATGGCGTGACGTGACTGAAAGCCATTTAAACTGTTTCACTCGTTACTGCTGTTGTTTTCGTTGTTGCTGGCATAATTATTTTTATGAATTTCTATACCCAGTTATATGTAAGTGTGTAGCACAGGCTGGAAGAAGTCTATCTTGAAAACTACACATAAAAGAGATCGCTCAATTAATCATTCTCATAATGGAAATGCAGATCCAGAAAAATGAGGACTCACATTTAAATCCACATATATTATATACTACGCGTCATTAAGATTTCTAGGTAGAAGTTAACTAGAGTTAACTTGAAAACTTTTATCTGTTGCACTCTTATTCAGAGAGCGTAGTGGGTATTTCGATAGTCGGAAAACTCCATCCATTATATTCGCTGTCGCAGACAGAGTCTTGTGAGAGTTGAGTTATGCAAATAAATTTGCAAGCAAATGTTGCACTTGCAGAGGCGTTTAAGGTAAGATTTTCTGGTTTTTATGTTGCGCAGTGTAGTTCGGTGCACTGAAGTTGCAATTTGGTTTTCGGAATTTTTAATGAGCTTCGTTGATAAGACGTTTAAATGGGGTTGAGAGAGGCATGGTGTGGGAAAAACTGTAAGTTTTAGCGCAAATGTAATATGTACATTGTATGGTAGGTGCACTTTTTGGTAAGAATAGATGTATAAAAGCAATTATTGGGGTGGTTATCCAGTCCAGAGGTATTTATTAAATCGATTATCGAATTCTTTCGCTTTTAAAATAACTAAAAGTTCCTAATAAACAGTTTAACCGTATTTGTACATATCTTTGTATTTAGTAACTAAATTCATCCATTTATTTACCAATAAATAGTTTATAGAGTACACAATGATGAATGAAAACATGTCTCAAATTTTTGTTTGGAACCTATGGCGCTGACACGCACTGTTCCCATCTACAATAAACATATCCCCGCCTTATCAATAAAATCTGAGTCACGTTCATGGATAAATAGTAGATCGGAATCGGTGCAAACACTTCTGGGAATGGGGGTATGGTCTTTGAGAGATATGCAAGATAGCAGCAGCACAGCGCTCGAGTCATCGGATAAGCGGGAAACGATATTTGCGGTCCCCTAGCAGAAATTCCGATTCTAAAGATTGGCCAAGGGAGGGGCGAGTGGAAAGGGGAAAGGGGTTGGCAAGGGGGTAAACAAAGTCAAAAGCAAGGCAGAAAATGCCAACAAACCTGTACACGGCTGCCTCTGCTGCTGCGCTGTCCGCGCGGGCTAACCTGTTGCCGCTGACGGCGACGCCGACGCTCAAGAACTTCGACTTGAAAGCTTGTGTAGTTGGTTTTGTTGTTGTTGGTTGAAGCCGCCGCCTTTTTGCATGCGCAAAAAGAGAAACACACGCACACACACACAGAGAGAAGCGATCGAGAGAGCTAGCGCACAAATACACTCGCGTTTTGACAGGTAAGCGAAACACGTCGCAAAGAAGAAGAAGCAATAATGAATGATCGTCGCTTTAGGCGCTCCTTTGCGGGGGCAGGGGCCAGGGCAAGGACTTTCTGCACTTTTGATTGAACAATTTCACACACTCACACGCGCATAGTTACCGAATTTGTGCACATTTTGTTGTATTGTATTTGTTTATTCATTAATAGCACAAAAGCGCGTCTCAGACCCGTCTATCCGTGTGCAGCCGCGTCAAAAGTTTACGTTACTTTCCTGCAGTGTGACCGCACATTTATCAATTAAATATACCGTCTGACCCTCAGAAATATCCCGTAATATACCTGAAGCTTAATATACCATTGAGCTACGCAACTATGAGAAATCCACTACCGAACATGAACTAGCTCGATATATCGATAACGACTGAATCCAAGTTGCACAACAGACTTAAAAATTGAAGAATTTGTTAATTAAATTGGGAAAAATATGCTGCGTGCTGGCTGCCAATTGCTAACGCAGTCCACCCTGCCCGCCGCCAAGACGGGCAGCAACGGTTTCGCCCTGGAGTTTGTGCGCTGGCGACGGAAGCCGCGCTGGCTGCCGGTGGCAAAGAGCAAAATATTCCGCGTGCCCGAGCGCAAGAAGCAGACGGAGGAGGAGCGCACCGAGCTGATGCGCCTGCACAACCGGTACAAGTAGGTGTCCCACAGCCAGTCACCAGTCACCGTCGTGGAGCCACTAATATCCATTCTCTCCTCTGCAGAACCCAGCTGCGGTCGGTGCGCCAGTTCCTGCGCGAAGAGGTCGTCCGGCACGAGGAAACCTCCACGGCGGATCACATAGTACTCTCTCCCGAGCAGGAGGAGGCCGAGTACCAGGCCTTGTTGGCCGCCAACTCGGAATGGAACGCAACTATTGCCAAGGAGCGGGAACAGCGTCTGGCCAGGGAGCGCGATGAGAAGGTGGCCTACGTCCAGGAGCGACTCGAGGCTCGCAAGCTGCGTGATGAGGAGCGTCGGGAGAGCGCCAACGAAGCGGTTCTACGCGAGATCGAGCGCTCAAAGACATACATTTCGCGGGAGGGCCTCACTGCGGCCATCGAAACGGCTCTGGCCAATCCCGTGGATCCCAATTTCGCCATCGACACGGCCGGCAACCTCTACCAGGGACGCACCAGCTCGCAGATACCGGATGAAGCCCCACAGCCCGACCAGCAGGCCTTGAGTAATTAGACCCCTTTGCTTAGTTTTTTGTTACATTAAAAAATCTGCTTATTTTAGCCTAATTTTTGCTTTAATTGAAGAGATTTTAGACTTCTATAAAAAGTTCACAATTGATCGATGAAATTATAATTGTAGAAGCGTCCCATAGCCATGAAACGTAGTGTTCGGATCCCGGAAAGATTCTCTTATATACGAGTAGTAAACTTAATTTCTAGTTGGATTCTTCTATCAATAATTTATGTTTTGATGGATCGATATTTATGACTCGATTTGTCATCTTGTGACAACCCAAAACACACTTTTGGAACATAGATCTTTCATTTGAAACTTTTCTTTCTTCAATTGATTATTTAAATTTCGTTTTCTGCTTACGAGAATTCCATAAATTTGTGTGTTATAATATCCATAATTGATTGCTTTATAGGTTCATGGGGCCTGTAAAAGGTCGTACAGGTCGTCGCAATGCAGAGGCAGTGCTCTTTCGCTTTCCCTTGATAGCTGCCATACAGCTATGTAACGCACTGTGGCCGTCAGGTGTTCCTTCAGCGAGAACTGCTCCCACAGAAATTGCATTCGTTTTCACATTCAAAATCTCGATATAGTTTACGTTTTATGCACAACTAAGGGGTTTAGATTAACTTAAGACTGAGGCACGGCCTATATACATATTATTACATAATAATCTACTAAAAGGGATAAAAAGGAAGATAGCCGAGGGGGGAAGCGAGGAACCAAAGATCGATCATAGCATGCAGAATAACAAAAGGATGGCAGCATCCGCGCTAGCAATGCTACGTGGTCGGGGGCCTCATGGATGTGCTCGGGGCTGTGCTGGCACTCCGCCTGGATGCCTCCTGCTGCTCGAAGAGGTGCACCCAGTCGGGGGTGGCCTTGATCTTGGCCTGGATGGGGCCCAGGTTGATCATGTTGCCGCTCCGCTGCTCGCGATTGGCGGTGACTGACATGAGCTCCTGCAGGAAGCCCGAGTCGAGGCCTATGTCCAGGTCGAAGTGCGTGTCGCCCAGCAGCAGCTTGACTCGTCCCGATCGATACCTGAGGATCTTGCCAATTTGGCCCTCCTCCAGCTGCCTGAGCACACTGGGCCTGGGCGCACCCGTGGAGGCTGGGGCAGCGGGACTTTTGGGCTCAGTCTCAGAGGCTGCTGAGGCTTCCTCCTTTTTGGGTGCTTCCCTAGAGCCTTCCTCCGCCTCATCGGTCACGCAGGGCAGGACATCGGGCAGCTGCATGAGAAATATCTGCGACTGGGGCGCATCGAGAAATCCGCCGATGCTGCGCGGATATCGGCCATACTGGGGCGGTGGCTCCTCCATCACTGCCGTCTGGGCGGACACGTGGAGCTGCTGCAGGTGCTGGGCCATGGCGAGCGGGTCTGCAAGGCAAGCGAACGGCGTTAGCCACTAAAAGTTCTTGAGTACGGCCGGTTACCTTGCTGATTTGAGCCTAGACTGCCATCTTCTTGCTTCACAATGGGTTTCTGGGTGAGCCACAGGCCTGGGGAATGGAATGTCGTGTGTTAAACGGGAAGCATGATGTCATGAAAGCAGACGGGGCGTCAGGACTTACCTTCCTTCAGCAGGATCGGCTTGAGGGCCAGCTCAGTCTTATCAGCCTCGGTATCACTGGCGTCGGAAGCGTCGCCCTCGCTGGCATCGGACTCGCCCAGCAGTGCCCTCACCCGCAGCGCCTGTGCCTTGTCGTCCTTGCGGTCGGTGCGTTTCCGGGCCACCGCCTGCTCCTCGCTCGCCCGCGCATATGCCGTGCCATTGCCCGTGGACCTTCGCAGCTGTGCAACGCCAGCGCCCTCCGAGAACAGGCCCGTGGTCTGGATAAGCGTGGAATTGCCGCCACGACCACGTGTTGCGCCCGACGCAGTGCCGCGGCCACCGCGCTTACCGCCGCGCGCCTGCGTGAAGTCCTTGGACGTTTTCACATTTCTGAGGAGCACAACAAGGAGACAATATAGCCACTGAGGGGCGCTCCAAGACAGCTGTCTACTTACACATTCTTATTCCGCACCGCGTTCAAGTTGGGGGCAAAGATCTTTTTGCTGCCCGCCCCACGTCCGCCCAGGGTGAGGTCTCTGGCCGGGGTCAGGCGGGTCATGCCGTTCAGCATCTCTAGGGGACGTGCCGCGCCTCCTCCGCCGCTAATGCTGTTGTGGCTGCTGACGCCAGCGACTGGCTGTGGGGGTGGCCTCGTTGTTGTTGCTGTCGTGGCGGTCATTCTCTTAGCTGGCATGGCGTCCCATGTGCTCCCGCGACCTTTTCGCAATGCACCAAATGCCCCTCTTAAGTCGTTTGTCGGCGTCGTCTGTGTATTTTTATTAATAATAATTACAGCGATGCGTACCACGTTTTTCCTCGCCCTCACAAATATACCGTAATATATATTATCAAAATATACCGTAAATATACCGAGGAAAAAGCACGAACTTAACCCACTTAATGCAGCTCTATTTAAACACTTTACACAGTTGAACACTATAGAATTTGAGTTTATAAATGGTCCCCTTGTAGCGCTCCATTTCATTCTTTTTCTGAAATACGAACTGGCCGACAATGTGATAAGCGTGCGCTGTCCATGATCGGAAATCATGTTCCCCGATCTACATAGATATTCGGTTTAATATCAATCAACCAAAAGACAACATTGTACCTTTCGATTTTGACCCCTCTCTACGTCACACACCTTGCAAACTTTTTTCAGTATTTTTATGAGCGATTATGGTCTCACCTCGTTGTGCTAATTTAGCATGTACAAATAATGTAGAGTGTAGAAACCGTGTAGTACCATGTAAAATAAATGTATGTTGTGCATAAATTTGTTGACCAATTTTGATTAAATTCTATTATTTGATAAAAACTTAAAAAAATAAAAAATATTTTGGGATCTAAAAGGATCTTTGAACATTAAGACGAAGGATAACAAAGAGTATTATTTCCCGCGGTTTTCTCAAGTTTTCCGTCTACCTAAATTTGGGTTAATGATGGGTTAAGTGGGTTAACACTTGTCGGAGTTTTTCAAAACAAACCCGAAATGTAACCAAGAAGCCGGGTGCTGGCTAAATAGACAATAAACGAGAACATGGCTTCTAAGCGCTTCGGGGCCATGAAGGATTTCGCGAAGGCCAAAAAGCCGAGACTCGATGTGAGCATAGCCCGGGCATCGTCCCGTCCCAGTCCACCGCGTAGCATCATCGATTGGGACCATTGGGACGACGACGACGATGTCATCCTGATGGCCACCCAGCTGGCGGAAGCCGAGATCGAGGCGGAGGCCAAGCGCAAGGCGGAGGGCACAAACGCCCCGGCCGGGGACATCACATTCAGCGAGTTTGCGCCGCTGCGAGGCACCACCAGCACCCAGCAGATGTTTCCACCAGCAGCGGCGCCGAAGCAGAAGAGTTCGAGCATCGACATGGATGCCATATTCGGGGACGACGAGGAGTTCGATTTCCTGGCCGTAACCCTTACGGAGGATGTGCTACGGCCAGAGCCCCCGCCCCCGCCAAAGGCTGTCGCAAGCCAATCGACGAAGACAAGCATCACCATCCAGCAGACGATGACACAGACTACAGCGATGACCCAATCACGCCAGCAAGAGCACCAGATAAAGTTCCTGCTGGACCGAATCGAGGCCCTGAAGAAGGACAATTCCAAGCTGCAAAAGGATCTGGGCGACAGCAACGAGCGCACGGAGGTCAAGTCGGGAGAGGTGAGTGCGCCTGTACGTAATTCTGTGCTTCCACATCATCCAGTGTGTTGCATTCGCAGGTCAGTCTGCTGCGGGACGAGCTGAGGTATGTGCGCCAGCAGCTGCAGGCCAGCAAGATGGAGAAGCTGGCGCTGGCAGACGAGACCAGCAGGGACTGCAACAAGAAGGTGGCCGAGGCGGTCAGAGAGATCGCGGCCAAGGACATTGAGCTGAAGATCCAGAACGCCGAGAACACCAAGCTGAGGATCCAGCAGCAGGCGCGCAATGCACACGATAGGACCTTGAACATGAGCATCAGTACACTTCCGCCCGCCATCGATCCGACGGTGCAGCGCACTCTGCTGCGCCTCCACAAGCTGAATATCCACCAGGCCGTGCCCAGGCTGGCGGCGAACAATGCCAGCGTCTACGAGTACAACGAGGAGCAGGAGAAGGGCAAGAAGCAGGGGTACACTCTTCGAAGTGGAGCTCAAGCAGTTGCTCCTCAACTACGCGCAGTTGCAGTCGCAGCCGGAATCTGTGGACAGGCTGGTCCAGCGGATCGTCTCCTCTGTTTGCAAGGTGTTCACGGAGTTCGCCTCGTATGCCCAGAGCCTGGAGTTCCCCCACAACTGCATGTTGTATCCCCACAATCCCATAAGCCTCAGCGTCAGGGTCCACTCGCTCTCCCAGCCAGGGGCGCTGTACGCCAATGAGCGGGCCCTGCTCTTGCGTCGCTACATGGCCACATTGGCACTGATCTGCAGGCAGCAGGGCAAGATCGCGCGGGCCCTGCTCAGGCAGCGGCACAACGATCTCTGGCTGCTGGAGCTGGCCGTCGATGCGATTGTCAAGCTGGGCTTCTCCTACGAGGTCAGCGAGCACTTTGGTCTGCTCGAGGCCACAGCCTCGCTGCTGCACAGCCTCCTGCGGGAGCAGCAGCACGAGGAGGAGCGCGTGGAAGAGCTTTTGGTTGAGCTGCTCAAGCAGCTGGTCTTCACCCGGCCCAGTCCCTGGGTCTTTGGCGAACTGAGCGCCTGCCTGCTGGCCTGCCTCCAGCGGCCGCAACTGCTGGCCCGGCTGTGCGTAAACAGTCCCAAGAGCTGCTTCATCTCGGACCGTGTGCGCTCTGTCTATCGCTTTGGACCCAGCTCCTGCCTGCTGCAGGTGTACGCCGGGCTCCTAGAGCTGTGCTTCTTCAGCGAGACCGCGCTGCAGGCGGCCCATTTCCAGCTCCTCCTGTCCATTGGCAGCAATCACGTGCGCTTTGCCTTCGAGTGCTTTAAGAACCCGCCCGACTTTATACTGGATATGCTGCCGTACTTTGCCGACGACGAGGAGGCGGATGCCAATGAGCCGGCACTGCTGACCAACAAGCTGAGCAGCAGCTCCACAACAGCGGTGCATGGTTCGGCCTCAAATGGATCCAGCACGCTAACTGCGTCCGACTCGAACTCCAACTCCAACTCTAGCTCCTGCCGCACCAACTGCGAGTGCTATGTGAAGCTCTGCCTCAGCGTAGTCACGCTGGTCTTCCAGATGATGCACCAGTGGATGCTGCATCAGAGGAAAGCAGGTAAGTCCACTCTGCTGTTGCTAGACTCTGCCATTATATTGAATTTCCTGTGTGTGCTCTCAAGGTACCGAACAAGTGGGGGAAATGTCTCGTATAGCGGTGCACCTGCTGACCCTTGTCTTCCATGAGTACTATCTGACCTGCCTGTTCCGTGACTCCGAGGAAACAACGAAGCACTACCTCAGCCTCATCTGCAACTGGTGGAGCGAGCACGCGGCGCTGCTCGGATTCCAGCCCATACATTGTAAATAGCAAAAGTCGCTCTTAAGGATCATCCCCATTATACTATATATCCCGTTTTGATTGCAGTGCGTTTGCTAAGTCAGCTGGAGAAATCCCATTTCATGCTCAAGCCGCTGCACCAGGAGGCGAATCGCAGCAACCCGAGCAACGATCTGGCCGAGTGGACTCGCATTATCAACCATGCGGATGCTCGAACCGAAAACGTCGCTCCGAATGCTCTGGATGGGTCCAAGCTACTCGAGATCGACTTCTTCGGTGGCCTCAAGCGAGTGGATTACACATTTGATTAGTCTGTATTTATTTAGTTTGTAAGTTTTAGTATTATACTAGTTTATGTCCAATATATCAATTAGAGCTGTGCTAGGCTCCAGCAATAACTCTCCCATTTAAAAAAGCGCAAGAGCGGCGCGTTGCGGAGTTTCCATACAAATTTTTTAATATTGAAACGCTCAACTATCGATGAGCTTGGCCCGATATATTGGCAGGATCTGTGCTAGTTCCGGCAAGCGCACGTTCCTTTGAGCCGATTGTGAACGTGAAGAAGACGGTGATGAAGACGGTGATCACCCTTATTTTATCTTCTATCTCAAAATGAATATATTGATATTTTACGCGATACTAAAAAATTATTTTTAAGAAACATAGAGTATCAAATCCTCCTTACGTATGTGTTTTTATTAATATTTACTGTTTTAAATTTGGCTTTCGAATATGAGTGTCTTCGCGTACACACTTACTGTTTTATAATTTGGGTTTTAAAATTGAACATTAGTTTTGTAAGGAACATTTGGGTTCACGAAGTACATAAAATTATATGTTCAGGGCGTAATATTTTAGCTTGCTTATAATATTAAGCCGAATATCAAATTCGAGGAATATGTTTTTCCTCGGTATATATACGGTGGTATAAGGAGATATATTTCGGTATATTTCTAAAGGTCAGGCGGTATATTTGTTCGATAGATCCGCGGTCGCACTGGAAGCCGGCCAATTTCATAATATTTTGTTTATAATCCTTATATATAGTGTATATAGTGTTTTTCTTATCGGTTTATTACCCATGACGTTTTGTGTGTGTGAAAAGTGATTCAACTGAAGTACTTTTCCCGAGCATAGATAGTCTCCGAGAGTGGCGGCGTCCCTTCTCTTATTGCGGCCTCTACAAAAGGTTAGTCAATGTAAACAAACATTTGTTGCTATTGTGCGGCATGCCTTTCCTTGCTATTAAATATAGGGAATGTGCAAAGCATGCATTTTTATATACGGACAATGAACATGTGTGGGTGTACGTTGGAATCAACAAGTTGTTCGCTTGCGAGGGGCCTGTGTTTATGGCAATTTCACGTGCTCTAATCAACTGAATGCCCACAACCCTTGGATGATTGACCCAATTATTATTACTTTTCAGCTTGCCACTTGTTGCCCCTTGGTCACGGAACGCTTTCACCCATTATTTCTAGTCAGAATATCACATTGTTTGGTGCTTTTGTTTGTCTGACTAAGTGGGGCTCGGTGATCGTTGATAAGCAGCTGCAAACATACACATGTAGGAGGGGGAAAATTACGCGGCAATTTTCGTAACGCGAGTGGTGGTGGTGCCAATGTGTGTCAGTCGAGTGGAGCAGTTTGCCAGAAACGGATGGGGGCCATGGAACCTCCACAGAAGTCAGATTACAGCGCGGAATACTTCGAGAAAGCTCTGGCCAAAGCTTACAAAAGCCCAAATTTGAACGTGGAAAACTTTCGCATCGAGGTTCTAAGCCAAAATGGTGAGAACTTTTGCAGCGTCATCTATCGCGTGGTAGTGGAATTTCGCAAGTCTGCCACCGGCCCCTTGGAGACGGGTCGGTACATCCTCAAGGATCTGCTGCCCGTTGTGGCCGAGCTGGGGACCAACGAGACGACCATGTTCGAGGAACTGCTGCCAGCCATGGGTGCCATACTTGAGAGAGCACCGCCCAGTCTGGGCGAGCATAAGCTAAGCGCTGAGTGAGTATTACTGGCATATATGTGACAGCATAAATTTAATTGTTTAATTAAGTTGCCTCTTCGCCGAGGCAGCCAACGGCAAGGAGGTGTACGTACTGGAGGATCTTGGCGACCTGGGCTATGCCTCAATGGATCGCTTTCGTGGTCTGGGTCAGGAGGACGCCCAGATATGTCTGCGCAAGATGGCCCAGTTTCATGCCTCTTCAATGATCCTGTGCCAGCAACAACCGGAACTTGTGGCAAAACTTTCGCCCTCACACTATGCCAGTGGATTGTCGGATCCCTTTGCCCAGGTGATTGTGCTCGGTGGAACCGAATACGCTGCCGATGTGTTTGCCCAGGAGCTGCCGCAGATAGTCCAGAAAATGAGGGCTCAGATACCAGACGGATACTCGGAACGAATAAAGTCCGTGGTCGAACCCAAGAACTCTGCCTTCAATGCGATTGTCCACGGCGATCTGTGGGTGAACAACATGTTGCTCGATCGAGACAATGGCAACGCAATACTCGTGAGTAGAATTGCCATTAAATCAGGCAACAAAATAATCCCTAGAACTTTCTTTTCGTATAGGTGGACTTTCAGAACTGTTTTCTGGGCAGCCCGGCCATCGATTTGCAGTTCTTCTTCTACACCAGCCTGCAATTGGATGTGCTGCTGCACCAGCAGGATGCCCTGCTGCAGCACTATTACCATACCCTCACCGAGACCCTCACCCAGTGCGGCTATTGCGGCTCTCTGCCCACCTTTGATCAGTTAATGGATGAGATGCTGCGCTGCTTGTACTATGGCTACTATGCCGTTGCCTGTGAGCTGCCCATCTGTTGCGCCTCCCCCGAGGCCAGTGCCGACTTCAATGTTCACACCTTTGGCAATCCACAGGCCATGGAAGCGAAGCGTCGCCAGCTGTTTGCCAGCGAGCGAGTGCGTCAGACAGTCAAGGCTGCACTGCTGACATTCGAGCAGCAGGGAATACTGGAAATGCCTTAGCAAATGCCTTTGCTGTAAATGTATTATGGATTTCGTAAGATATTCTATAGGTTTCTGTAGTGTATTTTAGAGTATTTGTAATTATTCAATGTTTTTTGTTCACGTTTTAAAGTACATTTTCCACTGATATGAGACGAGTTTATTTAGGGGTTCCTATACTACAGACATATCCTATTTCTACTTCCTTTATCGATTCATTAAGGAGAGGCACTCTACTCCACCTTACTCATTCCCTTCAGCTTCAGTGAGTGCCTGTGCCTCCACTCAAGTGTTACTTGTGTTTAGAAATAAATTTCGTTGTCTGCCAAAAGTTTCCAGGGGGGACTGCAGGCAAGATTTACGTGTGTGATGCAAAATTCATGGCTGCATTGAGTGCGATAAAGTTGTAGCTCTGTTCCGTTGCCCCCAACTGCCTGCACTAAATATGCAAATCGCTTTGCAGTTGTTCTTAGAAACTTGTCAGCTGCCAAGTGTAAGCCAAGCCGTAGCCGAAGCCAGGCGAAGCGCATCGAGGAGCGACAAGTCGAGGCGGAGCGTGGGAGCCAAAAAGTGCATATGACGCCAAATGCTACTTCTTGCAAGTGTTTAGAAAGCAATTTATTGTTTTTGCTCAGCAGCATCCAGCAGCCAATCCCATAGAAAGCTTCCTTCCTGCGTTTATTCTTTATTTGAACATTGAGCCGAGATTTACTTTGGATGTGTTTATACCTTCGTTGAACCTTTTCAGAGCGGTACATATTACATATCCTTCGAAGAGCTTCCTCTCAAAAATGACTTCACTTTAAGCTCCGAAATGTTTCTTCCTTTTTGGGCAAGGGTTTTTTATCGCTCCTCAAATTGCAATGGCAGCAGACATTTTGGGACTGAGACTTGGTCTTGCACTGCTTGAGGGCATTAATTGCATTCAGCAGCATCGTATTGCACTTTCAATTAGTTGCAAATGCCTCAAACGTTGACTGTGACTCGGACTTGGAATCGGACTGGGAGTCGGAGTCTACCCAGCCTCTTTCCGGACACCAGACAGCGGCAGGATGTAACAGGAAACGGAAGTTAAGTGCTGAGGCGAGGCGTTAAGTAAATGCAACCCCAGATGAAAGCAAGAAGCCAGCCTCTACGCATTAATTGGAAGGTGACGATGATCTGGGTATGGGTTGGGATGGGCGCACTGGGGGCACTGGGGGCACCGTCGCCGTCACCCTTCAGACACATTGCAACATTGCATTCACTTTGCTTGGCAGCCCCATTTCCTTTTCCTTGCGCATCTTCTTCTCTCTTTCAAAGTGCAAACAAATGCAGTGCCAGGACAGGTATTTCGGGGAGGTCGCCTTAATGCATTTCAAAATTGATTTATGGGTTTTCTTTTGACCTGCCGCACCAACGGATGGATTTCTGTTTGGCTTTGGTCCGTTTCGTGTTTGTTTTCAAATGTTAATTAAGGTTTACAATTACCCATGGGATAGCCTCCCCCCCTCCTCACCAGGGGGCTGGCTTGGGTGGTTGGGAGTGGTAATTGAGCGACAGTTGAAACGATTTGTGTGGATTGTGTCTTGGCAGGAGATGGGCTTAAGCTACGCCTTGGGCAAACACCTAAATTGTAAGATTTTTGGTGACCTCCAAGGCAGAGATCTCTGTGGCGATTAAATCTATCCATTCCAGCACTACTATTTCTGGCTCGAACTTTTATCAATTAGCTGGCGAAACTACTGGAGGCTGGGTTCTCTCGATGCCACTGGGGCATACAATTAACAGCAATAAATTTGCACATTCAGCCATAAATCAAAGTCCGATCATAATCTCCCCAAGCAAACAAATAGAGAGAAAAATCCCAAAAGCGAAGCACTCGACTTCCGCTACAGAACTTCCTCCATTTCTGGCAAGCCAAAAAGTTCCACCATAATCCGGTCCGGAGGAGTCGTCGCTTCGCTTTCGCTTTGCTTTTTGCTTCGTTTATTAATTGTACAACTGTCTCCAATCATAATTAATGAACTTTCGGCACATCCTTTGCCGCAAAGCTCCACATATCCCCCTACTCACTCAGCAGCTGTTGGAATGCCGACTAAAACCGATATATAAACACAAATGTTTTTCTTGGCACACCATAAATCTTTTGTTTGGCTAAATCTGTGCTGCCCCCGGTGGGTGGTGGGGGGATTTGGTTTTTCCTGCCTTTTCCTTGGGGTTCCCCTGGTTAGGCGTCTCTCATTTTGCTGTTTTATTTGGGCTTAATGGTTGGCCTTTTCAATTAGACACATTAAAAGGATTTACTGGGATTAGGTCAATTGTTTTGCGACAAATTGTGACTAAGTTTAATGTGGTAATTCGATTATGCGAATTTTTAAAGGAAGGAATATCAAGAATGAGTTCTTTTGAAACATATTTTTTTTAATAAATTATTATTATTTCTAAAAAAAAAAACAACTTTTATCCAAAGGTTATCATCCAGGGAATGAAAATTTAAGGGAATGTTTTTCTATATATAAATTGCAACATTCCATTTTGAGAATTTATATCACGAGTCCTAAAAAAAATATTTAAAACCCAAATGAATTGCCTTTGAGATGCTGAATCATCATATGAGTATACTCAATCGTTTTAAAGCGAATCTCAGGCATTATCTACAGAACTAATTAAAGGTAGAGAGCTTTGGTCTGAATGTAAACCTACTCCCATATGGCATGACTTTCTTCTACATGGAATCCTCAGCTCAATGACTGGCTGCTCTTTTCACTGGCTGCTTAAGTGGAAAATTACATATGCAAATCCCTAATAATTATCAGCGAGTATCTACCATCCATCCCCCATTAATTGTGAAAAAGAAAAGCTGAAAAATACACACTGAAATTGCGATAATTTTTCATTTAGTCGAGGCTTTTCTTTAGCTTTTCTGCCACTTGTCAGCAGTGCTGTGCTGTGTGGCTTGGCTCATTTATCAACACGTTGTGTATCTGTGTGTGTGTGAGCAAAACGAAACAAAATTTAAATAAATTTAGAAATGATGACAAAAGCTTTTCCAAAGCAATCCAAGTAATTATGCACACATGGCATCCCAGTGCGGTCCGTGCTCCTCAAACATTAACACTTTACCCAAAAATCATCTGGAGGATAAATGGAAGGATCATTAGTCATTGGCCACACAACCCCACAAACCCCTAATCACATGTGTGTGTGTGTGTGAGTGCACCCACTCCATAGCCAACCCTACACCGTTTCTTTCTGGTGTGAATGCGGGTGCTATTCGTGATTAAATCTTGCGGATAGTCCCAGTATTCATATGTAAATTCTGTACAGCAACTTGACTTGCAACAAAGTGTGTCCTTTTGTTCGCTATTGTCTGTGTCAAATTATTTATTGGCCATCATTTACATTGATTGAGGGATGGTCATGGTCCTCAAGGAGCGACTGAAGCATCAAATTACCATCATTATCCACACAGAATGAAAATATAAAAAAATTTATATAGAATATAAACTAAAGATGGTTCGAAACGAATGAGTTAAGGGCCAAGAACTGAAGAAATTATGTTTCGTGCAATCCGTTTTTAAAATCTCTTTATACATTTGCTTACAGATATTTCAAAATGAAAGCTTCAAAGGAAATCCAAGACAAGCCCTAAGAAATTCGAATTCGTATATTTAAAATGCTTAAACTTGAAGATCAAATGTAGTTGGCCAGTCTCCATCCGGGGTTCTGTGATGCCTTTGGAGAGCATTGACGCCAAAAATGTCCAACCAATGTGAACTATAGTATAGTATTAATTTATGTACGGCTGTGCGGCTCTACAATGATCCATATAACATTTGACAACTCCTCTGATGTTCAATAGTCCATTAGGAAATTAAATGCTACGTTGAATTGAAAATGAATTCTGGTATTTATTCACCACAAGTCGGGTATCAATGAGCCCATCTCCATGTTCCCCAATGTGTTTTCCAACTAGAAAGCGTCCCTGGTCATTCTCGTGAGTATTTCAAACATTATCAATCATAATACTCCTAGTAATTATTTATTGTTTTGCTTTTCAGTGATTAAAAAATTATGGACTTTGTTCACTTGGATGAGATGACTGTTGGGGATTGTTTCATATGTTTCAGTCCCAAAGAAGAGCTTCGATATTTGTGATTGTGAAAAGTGAAGGATAAACTTCTATGCAGAGAAGGTTCCTCTATTTCCAATGCTTTTCGTGGCAAACAAATCGAATGCAATTACTTAAACAGCTCTCTCTCTCTCTCCCTAGCCTATAAAACAGATATATTCATCATGCGAGTGTTTGAAAACGTTTTCCGTTCGTTACAGAACACTTTTCTTTATGACATTTACGCGAAGCAATAAAAACTAAACAAATCCTCAATGGTTTTTTTTTTTTATTCTCTTAAATGCTAATGTCCCTCAGTGGATGCATGAATTCGTGGATGAGGACGTGGGGGCTGTAACCAGGCAACCCAAAGTTATCTTTTACGATCCGCACAGACATGAGCCAAAAAACTAATTACCTCAAACCAAGCAGCTTTTATGGTCGTGTCGGTGTGTGTGGTTTCGTTTCGGGCACTTTCAATATAATTTTTAATGTCATCTTTGCGTACGATTTGAATACTCGATTCGATGAAATTGTGAGCCCATCCTCTCGAATAAAGTTTTATGGGACTTTCCTTTGGTCCTGTCGTAGACGAGGCGGAAAATTTGTTGGCCCGTAAAAGCGCAGTGTCGCCAAATATTATTCATAGTGCATTCTGTGCGCCAAGTACTATATGTTGAGTGATGTGTGAAAAGGTTTTCAACACTTCGGCACAGAATTTATGGTCTGAAAGTTAATTTTTTTTTTTTTTTAGATTTATTCGTATTTCGATGGCGGCTAAAGATAGTTTGGGTACGCATAATTGTTGGTTAGGGAACTCGAAGGTAGGTTTTTTTTTCATCACAAATACATTTTCTATTATTTTTTAAGAACCATTATTGCACTCTTTGGTTACTCGCTTTTAATAAAAGTTTTATTATTAGGCTCTTTGCTATTGCCGACTTTTGGTTTAATTCTCTACAATGTGACAAATACTAGTGTAATTTGTTTCATTTTATTCAAAAAATGTGTAATTAATTTTGTTAAGATTGTGTTTAATGACAATTTGTGTGCCCCCGAGGGATAGTTGTGCTAGTCCAACACATAGGAGTCCAAACTCGGTGGGATTTGGGTTCTCAGCAAGCAAATCTTGGGTGTCTTTTGGTCCAAAGATCTCTTCAGTAGTTTTTGTCTCGAAGGACTCATCGTTCTTGTTCGACTCACATGAATCGTTGGTATTGTTGGTGATCAACTGACTCTTTGGTGGACTCGTCGGTATTGTTCGGCTTAACGGAATCTAGGGTTTCGTTCAGCAAAAAGGTCTGTTCGGTTTCGTTCTGTTCAACCGACTCTAGGGTATCGTATAGGACAAAGGTCTCTTCGATCTCTAGGGAATCGCTTAGGACAAATGTCTCTTCGATCTCTAGGGAATCGTTTAGTACAAAGGTCTCTTCGATCTCTAGGGTATCGTCCAGTTCAAAGGTGCTGAAAGGTGCTAGGGTATCGTCCATTTCTTGAGTGTTGTTCAACCCAAGGGACTCTTGGTTGATGTTCGGCTCAAAGATCTCTTGAATTTTGAGTGCCTCTGTAAAAGACTCGGTAACATGTGGATCCTTGGCTTCGTTGTCGGCTTCTGCGATGTCCATCCACTTAATAAACTGCTGATTAATAATTTCCTCACTCGTCTCTAAATCACCCGCAGTTTTACCAAATATACCCAATTTTTTGAGTAGCTTTAGTTTTTCCAGTTGAAGACCATATCGGTGCTGCATCCACACGTAGATCGGGGGTACGCCGAAAAGCAAGAACAGACCTAGGACACAAAAACTCATTGGAATAAAGGATATGTATATCCGGCACTAAAGATCCAGCAGATCTAACAGCACTCACCGCATTTAGCCAGAGTAACGCTAGCGAATGAAGATCCCAAATAAAATATGCCCAAGAACACATTCGCCCATTTGAAGACCTCGAAGGGATGCGGCTTGCTAACAATCAATTGCATGTTGGCCAGAAACTTGTTCAGACTCTTGGCTACCATATCGCTCCACTCTGAGCAAATAAAGAGCGTCATGCTGGGATCTCCGTCGTACATTATACAATAGATCACGTTAATCGTTATTACTGCCAATGCCAATAGGATCACAGCACAGATCAGGCATTTCTTTGCTGCATAGTCGATGAATATGTATAGCAGAACGAAAGCCAGAAGGCTTGTGCGCCAGTCGCACCAAAGGACCAATTTCTTTAGCTCGGTCACAAGGCAACCGTTGCGGTTGCAACAAGCAGGTTGTTGCACCTTCTGCTTTGGCTCCGGTTTGGGATTCATATTTCTTTCGATTTTATTTTGCTGCTTCTCTCTGTAGCTCTGTAGTTGATTTGACTTCTGTAAAACTTTCCTGCCTGCTGTCTACAGAACAGATTCAAAAAGCATAGCACCCTTGATTCGTTTCCAAAGTCTCAGGATTTTACACCCAACTCATATGACAGCCACCTGGAGCGACATCTGGAGCAAGTCTAACAGCTTCAGGGGAAAAACTTTCATCCTGAAATGAATTATGCACAATAAATTGGCTTTGATTATGCCGTGGATAGAAGAATGGATGCGGTACGGGACCCAAAAGGGTTGCCATGTGTCACACACAAAATGTGATTCCATTTCCGATGCTGAGATTTTTGCATAAAATTGATTTCAAATTGTGTGTTTTTTTTTGTTGACTTTAAACATTCCAATTTTGAATGATTTTTTTAAAGCCTTTGATCAGAACCGTCAACAAGTTTTTGTTCGCTTCAGTTCGCGGCACATTTTTTGTGCAAATAATTGTGGCACGAGGTGTGACCAACGCCCATTGAGAGAGTGCGAAGAATGCGAATGGCACTCAGCCTTCTGCCGATGCCGATTCGATTGATTTGTCAAAGGCATTACGCTAATATTTTGGGCAAATACTACCGCCTCGATGGCGTCAAAATGACATCGAGTGGTTTCCCTTTTCCACCCTCTTAACTTTGGAAAACACACACAAAAAAAAGCAATGAGAAATAAAATGGGGGAGCCTCTAAGAGAGATTGACTTGGTGAAGTGTCACAAGGCTTTTGAGGTTGAGCCGCCGTTCAAGGGCCACCTTTCTGATAAAAATCTCAATTAATATTGATTCCGAATAGGAAATTTGTAAATTACAAATATAGAGGGGATAGGGTGGCGCATGGAAAAGGTGTTTAAATATCCTTAACAGATAGATTTATGCTAGGTACGTACCCAGGCGGACAAGGATCTGAGGTTGTAACAATGTCTGTACCCTCCCCTGTACGCATGTAATCAATAAATATAAATTTTTTATTCAATGCATTCCATTATCACGCCGCTACTCCCTTCCTCCTCAATAGTATTTAGTTTGCTTGCATTAAAAAAATATTACCAATTTATGTCAACTTCAATTAGATGTACATGGAAATGAATATGCAAACAGTGAGACAGATCTTTGTGTATTTGCTGTGTCCCCGGTGCGTGCGTCACGGGGCAGTTTAATTAAACTAAATTCCCCCATGAAGGTGCACACACACACACGTCCAGTCCAGGACATTGCACGCACAGATGCACAATATCCGTACAGCAGCAGGATATTAGAATGTTTGACAAGTTGTCAATGGACGGACAGGGCAGAAAATTGCCAAAAGAAAATCAAATCGTATCGAATCGTTCATTTTGAATGTAAATTAAAACAAATACTTTTCGTACACATAAAATTACTTAAAATTGCAATGAATTTCTTGGATTCTCTGTCACAAAAATCAAAGTCGAATGCATGGAATGCAAATACTGAATACTGTCCCCTAAGATGTCGACGGGGAAAATCTGAACAGATTCGTGTGTTTCTTTCGGGCCGATAAAGTTGTCATATGAGTGTTCAGGCACTTCGGGGCTCCTTTAACTTATTCTTCCTTGTCGTCGTTGACTTTCTTTATGGCCAGGCAGAACAATGTCAGGAATTTGCTGTATTAAAATCGAAATTGCCTCGACTTGCCGGGAGAATCAACCACCCCGCCTGACCCCAGAACTTGGCCCATTGTATGAGCATCTCTCTCTCTCTTTCTCTGTGAGATTGGTTGGGGGTCTTGCCCTGCCCTGTTCTGTGCTATCCTGTCCTTACAGCTGTCAACATGTTTAATTGAAACTGACACTCAGTGTCATTTTATGGACATTGCCATGCGTTACCGTTACCTTAACTCTGTTGCTCTTGGTGGTAGCTGTAATTCGACTTGGCTGGATTATTGCGGAACACATTCCAAATGGGCCAAGGGGGATGCGTGAAGGTTGGGTAATGCATTGCGATGCGAATTCTCCTCTTGTGTTGTATATTAGTTAAATTTATGTCCGATTATTCCCCTGGGTATTGTTGGTATAGTATTTGCCTTGTCTTTTGGGTTTTGTCTTATTTGATTTTCGATTTTGGTTTGAATGGGTTTCTGGAAAATGGAAATAAGTGTGGAATGATAATAACCATTGCAAAAAGACACATAGAGC
The DNA here is from genome assembly GCA_009664405.1 of Drosophila bifasciata. NCBI lineage: Eukaryota > Metazoa > Arthropoda > Insecta > Diptera > Drosophilidae > Drosophila > Drosophila bifasciata. The sequence continues at coordinate 39,914,068 of CM019043.1, forward strand.
TCGGAGAATAGAAGGAGCAATCATTTCTCTTTCTTTGGCTCTGTTTCTCCCAGAGTGGCTTAGCCGCTCACTCTCTCCACAGCTATCACGGCGCCCCGCACATTATTGTACTTTAACCCTAAACCCTGGATCATTCTTTCTGGATATCACTCTTTAAAAACGGGAATAGACCATTTCAAAACATATTTTCAGAGCTCAACTGTCAATTTTACATAATTTTTCAAAAAATCTTACGGCTATCCATCCCCAGCACTGACACTGCCAAACCTTCCGTCGTCTTCGTCTTTTCTTCGCCCATCCTTTTGGCAACAGAAGAACTTTTGCCCTGGCAACACTTCAGCTATGGCCCCCCAGGCTCAACCTTACTGTAATTATTATTGCTAAGCTCCGTTTCTCCCCAAAAAAAAACACAGAGAGCGGGACACATCAGAAGCCCCTGCCCCCCATTTAATTGCAGACTACTAGCAAATACTCAAGATATTTTTATGCAGGCAATTCGTATTTTTTCCTGTTTTCCCCATTTTTCGATAGGGGAAACAGACTTGGGTGACTTTGGCCTCTTTTGTTTTCGTCACGGACGAGTGGCAGAAAGCAATCAGAGAGCCCAGAGCCCGACGAGAGTTCCTTTTGCCAGGAAAAGCAAAAATATCTTTAGCCACATTTCACTCTAGTATTTGTTCTCATTTTTCTTCTGTGCGCATTTTTCCTGGCTGTCGTCGGCGTCGTCGTCGTCGTCGTGGGGCTTTTGTATTATTGGTGAAATTAGAATTTCTCATTAAAATAAGTGTTGGCCGAGGGACCCGCTTGACTTGAGACATTCAACCGTCTGTCCGTGGGCGACGGTGCGGCCCCTCGGCAAGGTGCTCGTCCATGGCAATGGACTTAAGTCGAAATTCCATCTCTTTTTTTCCCACCCCCCCATTTCTGTTTATGCTTGGTCACTCATTAGTTGAGCTTGAAATCTGACAGACAGACAGACAGACGGATTCTGTGATTTTTTTTGTTCTATTTTTATTTGTATCTTTATTTGTTATCTTCCACCCCACCACATTGTCCTGATACTGGAGATGGGTTTGCTGTGGGTTTGGGCTGATGTTACTTTAACTCATTTCTCCCCCTTTTTAATGGCTTCTTTATCCGCGTTGGGCGGGGTTCCATTTTAGAGTAATTAAAATGGCAACTCTTTTTGTTTTATATCCAATTATTGCCGGGCCAAGTCCCTAATCTTGTACATCCTCAAAGGCAAGTCCTTTAGCGGCCTAATAGGCTTAAAACTGAAACACTTTGCGGTTAATTCAATGATTTCCAATGGAATATACATACATACCTCATGCATGGATGGATGCCATTTGCTTTAGTTCTATGATATTTCACTTAAATTATTTAAATTCTATGAATTAATAAATAAATAAATAAACGTAACAGATGTATCTGTATTATCTGGAATAAATTTGTTATGTGATACAGTCAGATTTCTCAGTCTGACGAGCCTTGTTTCAACCCATTCCCATCTTACTGTAACCGCAGAGTATGGTGCTCTTTCCGCCTGCACACACTGCAGCCGCAGAGAGCAACAATGTCTTGCTCTGCCCAACTGTAAAGTTCGAATTGCACTTTGCCCATATCAGGAAGGTGACGCAAAGCAGAGCCGTATGAACTCACAATGCACGCACCCAAGCAGGGTGCTCTCTCACACAATGCACTGAGCAGAAGGAGAATGGGCAGGCGTCACCCTAAGCATCCGCACAACTGCTGGACTTGTAACGAAAAGAGAGAGAGAGAGAGAGACAGTGTGGGAGAGAGCGGGTACCTCAGGCAGTTATGCCGAGCACAACTTTTCGTTTGTTTGACTTACGCCACCATGACCACAGACACATACACAGACCCACGAGGAAGTACATGAACATGGGAGATGTTTGATATGAGAGCGCAACAGTGTTGCTATTGGAAACAAGAGACAGCAACGTGTCACGAGATGCGTGCACATAAAACATAGAAATCTAAAATAAGTTATTTAAATTAGTGATTTTTTAAATTGAACTAAAACAAGAAAGGTGCAATAGTATTAATGAAATATAAATATCAGGAAGGAAGCTATCTGCTATCCATTGCAGATGCAGTATGTATAAGCAAGGATCCCTGCGTAATCCCTTCACGCGCTCATCACTATTCCGCACTGTGTGAAGTGTGGGGCCAAAGTTTGGGCTTTGAACTTTTGCCTGTTACATTTAAGTGGCTGCTGCCATGTAGCAATGTTTGTTTTTTTTTAATGTTATTTGAACAAAACAAAACTTTATGCAAACGAAACTTTGCAGAAATGTTTGCTGGTCTTTCTGTGGCTGCTACAGCCCCCGCCGCTTCTGCCTCATGTGCCGCTGACATGCTCTTCGATATGCTCTGGATGCCCGTGGGACCCCCCCCATCCACATGAACTGCAATAATATAGATAAAATACAATTTCTTAAGCAATTTTTGTTTTAATTAATTCCGTATTACTCTTTTGTGTCTGTTACGTGCCTGGAATGCCCCCGCGTTGGCTTCTGTTTAATGTCTTCAGCAAAACAAACTTCGTTTTGGTAAGCTAGGGGTCACCCCCTTAGGACTGCATTTAATTTTTTCCTATTTTTCTCTTGTATACTCTTGCCAGGGATATTATAATTTTGCTTAGGAGTTGGCCAAGAAAAAAAAAACTGAAAAATTAGTGGGAGTCTACGATCCAAAATCATATATTTTAGAGGACAATTTATAGCCTTATCCGTAGTAAAACTTACTACTATATCCTATCATCAGAACAAAGAGTATCTGAAGGCACCACTCGTAGATTGTTTTTGTTTGTCTTTCTGTTTGCTGTGCAGTGTAATTAGCCACCTCCTTCTGGGCAGGACAGCTGCCTCGCAGGTCCCCTGTCTCTTTTTGGTGCATAAAAGGTTTAGGTTGACATTTTGCAGCAACAGTTTGTAATTTTCCCTTTCCCTGCCTTGCTTCTACCCCTTTTTTTTCTCTTTCATATTCTTGCATTTTTTTTTACATTGCTCTGTTTTCTTACTAATTTCCTTTCGTTGTGCATTTTCTTTGCAGACTGGTTAATTACATTAGCAAAACGTTTCTGTTTTGCATTTCGATTTGGAAACCTTTCCGGGGAATCTTGCAGTTGACATTTAAAGGAGGGGTAAGTTTAAAATCTTTGGCACATTCACTTTAAGGTTTAGTTGTAGAATCTTAAGCACTTTGTACTCCCTATACCATGCCATTTTTATGGGAACTTTATTACTTCCTTCAATCTACTTCCAATCACATACATACTATCGCGATGTAACTCCACAGAATTGTAACACGTGATTCAATTTCGTTCATCAATTTTAATTGATTGCTTCAATTGGTTTTGTTGTGCAGAACCCCCTGAATCTGCGCCCTGAAATCCCAACTTGGTTTTTATGTTCATGGCCACTTTATTTGTTGCTTGTTCTTCCTGTTTTATTTTTTATTTTGCCGATTTTTATGCGTTTTTAATGTGTAAAATGGCTCAGCAGCTACTCCTTTTTATACCGTTCCGTTCCAGCACGCAGAGCCACCCCTTTAATGTAATTCGATCCCTAAATGTATTCCAACTGATTTTTATGTGTGTGTTTCCACAGTTGGTTTATGGCCGTATTGTTATTTCGTCTGCCTTGCCATATGGGTGGGTGGAAGTCGAGCTTCGGGAAGGGGAAAGGCTCCCCGTCATAAGAGTTTTTGTCCTTAAAGGTACCAAGTACGTCACCCTAATTAGCATATGAGTTGCGGCTATCTAACTTCAGCCAGCGGTTGTCCGCAGTTTATCGCAAACATTCCTCATCCCGAGAGCGTGATTTTCCCCCCATATCGGCCCATCCATTAGCCATTAGCCGTTGGGTCCCGCACGACAATATTGACATAATCGTCCTTCAGCTGCCGTCCGGCGACACAATTCAACCGCAAATGAGGCTTAGCCGTAAGGCAATGTCCCCGGCGACGATTACTTCAAAGTCTCCGCCACCCCACCACACATTACACCAGAAGACAACCCGCCAGGACACACCGCATCTAACCGCACTGTACGGGATGGGTTGGGTAGAGCATGCATTTATTTTCGATAGGATGGAGGGACAGGAACGAACCAGCCAGTCAACAATGGGATATGTGCATTGGCCGGAATGCGAGTTGGGGAGAACCGCAATTGGTCGCAGCATCTCTCTAGAGGCTGCGGTCTGCGGGTTACAGTTATAACAACAAAGCCCAAAAAGGTGCTGCACTATTTATGGGAGCAGTTCACGATCCATGAGAACTTGTGCATTCTGCTTTGGTTTTCCTTACTTTGCTTTGCTTTTTGTTTCCTGTACCTGTGCTTATTTGCGGGACTCATTCAGAAAGAGAGAGAGAGAGGATCATAACTGCAACGCAATCAGAATCTTGTGGGTTGCTGTGCGAGAGCGAGAGGGAAGTGCGCTCTCCCCGCTTTGCGTTGTGTACAAATTTTACAAAGTCCAAAGTACAAACTTCGCTCTCCCATCAGCTACGCTCATACAGAAGCTAGTAAGAGAGAGAGAGACAAGCAAAGCCTTTGTGAGCTTCTCAAAGATCTTTACTACAAAACTAACTGTTATTGACTAGTGCCCTTGATGCTCTCGAGTCCACTTACATGTAAACCATTCGAAAACAAGAATTTATAAGCCGAAACATACAAAAGCATAACATTGGCAGGCATTTCCATTACAATTATGTTACCCGAGCCCTGCCCCAGGGCTACATGCCGTGAATTATGCCAAACAATAAACTTAGGCGTGATGTACGGGAGGATGGTGGACATAAAATTGTCCAAATGAATGCTGTTGACTGGGCAGCAACAATAAAATATGAACATCAACTCTGGACCTGGTCGGGGATTTTACATCATTTTAATGAGCAACGACACCCACACGAATCCTCTCCGGAGGGACACACACACCACCAACACCGTGAAGATCTGTGAATTAAGATAAATAAAAATATGACAGCTGACACTAAAAGAAGCGACGACAACGCACCAAGTACTCATCATAATTAATGCCGCCGGGCTGCAGGCAGTAAAACCTTCCAGGATTCATATGGATAATTAAGTTATGGGCTGGCTCAAGCCCAAGAAAGGGTTAACGTTCCCAGATGGGGCTCGGTCGCCCAGCTCAAATGCCCTGCCCTGCACTGCCACTGCCACTGCCAATAAAATGATCGTAAAACTTTTGGCCAAGCACTCAAAAATTCTCCCCGAAAACATGTTCCTAAGGCGCATATTTTAATTTCAAGATGGATTTGCAAAAGGGTTCAACTCAGGGGGGTAGGGTGGTGGTGGGTCATAAAAGGTCCAAGTGGACACTAAAAAGGTCTCGCCATTATATGTTTATATAAACTCATTTTTATATTTTATGATTTTTTAATTAAGATGCAGCACTTTTAATTTTTTTTTTTTTCTTTAAAAATTTAATGCAAGGATCTCTTTAAGGCTGTTCCTCAAGGGGTTAAAATCTATTTCTTTATCATCATATAAAACCGAAAAAACGAAATTGGCCTCAAATCATTTTGGAAATCAGTCCGGAAATCTCCATTGCCTTCAATCAACCCATCGTTGAACCCATCCGACCACCCTTCCACCAATCAGCCACAGAGTTCAACAATCTTCGAACTCCGGCCCAAGCCTCTCCCCATCCGAGCTACCCATCGACCATTGGCAACGTCCTGTTCCACTCCGCGAGCCCAGAGCCATATCATATCGGTTTCCCCAGATAAAATGAACTTTTATGCGCTTGTTAACAAAAGCGTGAAATTCAATGCCCAGGACGAACAAAACTCAACAGAACGGGGAAAAATATATATGTATATAAAAAAAAAGAAAAGAAAAATTTACGACACTGCGAATTAAACTTGATTTTTATTTAAATAAATTGCATTTTATATGCTCTGCTCTGCTCTGCCCCTCTCCTTCTCCTTACTTGGTAATAATAAGCAGGCAACGCTCATAATTTGCTACCGGAATATGGCTACGATGATGATGATGCGGGTAGGATGCTGCGAGTATGTTGTGTGTGTGGGTGTGTGTGCTCCAGGATGGCGCAAGTCTGACTGAGTGACTGACTGACTGGCGACGGTTTGGGTGGCGCACTTTATGCATTTTTATTTATTACAGCACCAGGAAATGTTTGCTGATTTTCCGCTGCCACAATAAAAATCAACACCAGCCAGAAATTATTTTCTAGACGAACGCGCCTTTCGCAAATAAAAAAAAAAAAAAATATAAAGCCAGGCAGAAAATATATCCAAATTGTACGGAATTTCTTTTGTGGACGTATCCACGACATGAGCGTCATTAAAAACGGAAATGTTTCGGCCTGCGTCACGAAGTATGCAACCAATTTGAATAGAACCAAGTGAAACGGATTGATATGGTTCTGTAGCAAGAGATCTGGGGGAGGGTTGTTGGGGATTAAGCATGAAACTGGTAGGGAGAAACATTCAAAGAAGCTGTGAAGCTTAAACACCAGTTAAATCCATAAAAAAAGATAGAATTTTCTCAACATTTTCTGTGCCCTATTGGATACTTTTTTAGGCTTAAGGGCGGTTGCGCTCTCTTTGACTTCACTGCTAACCCACACTGGGAGAGAGCTTTCCTACAGCTTCACTATTTACCTACGAAACAAACATTTAACAACATACTTTAATGAATTTAATTACTATGGATTATCCTCTAGACCAATAGCAAACCTCAGTCGAGGTTACAACTTACAGCAGACCCTTAGAAAAGGATTAAAGACTCCATGTTTGCGTACTATCTACTAAGTTAGATTCCTAGAAGTGCAAGAGGGACAAACCGTTCGATTCGATAGCCTCACTCGATGGCCCTTACGCGACAGTAGTAGGGTTCCACCGTGTGCAGGGTGACCACAAAATTGAGCTTCATCTTCACCTGGCGCTCGCCGAGCGGCTCGAAGATGTAACTCCTCAGCAGGTGGGCCATAACCAGCTTGATCATGACCATGGCATAGCGCTGGCCCATACAGTTGCGGGCCCCCGTCATGAAGGGTATGAAAGTGGTGGCCTCGATCTTGTGCTCGGCGCCGCGGGCCCAGCGATCGGGCTTGAAGACCAGTGGATCGGGGAAGAACTCCTTGCAGCGACCCATGTACATGGGCGAGATGATAACGTCGTGGCCCTTGGGTATGAAGAAATCATCTGGAAGGGATCCAAGGTTAAGAGAGGGAGAGATAAAGGTGTCGGGGGGAGTCTCTACTCACTGATCTGACAATTGGCCGTGGCCCGACGTGTCAGGAGCGGAGCTGGGGGATACAATCGCAGCGATTCCTTCAAACACCACTCGAGGAACTCCATTTGACGGACCTGCTCTATGGTGATGGGTTCACTGGTGTCCTTGCCACAGATCTGCCAGATCTCTTCGCGGCACTGCTGCTGGTAGTCCGTGTGCAGCGTCATGTTGTACATGAGGAACTTCAGGGCAGTGGCCGTCAGATCGAAGCCCCCGAATATTATTGTGTCCACCTCCTCGCGGATTTCCTTCACCGACAGCGGCAGACCCTCGGCCGTCTTGGCCTGCAGCAGCGTGTCCAGAAACGACAGAACCGGACGCTGGTCCATCTCGGCGTCCTTGGTGCTCATTGAATTCCGATTCACCTCGTCCAGATTGAACTGGTGCTGGCGCTGCTGGACAATGCCCTCGGTGAAGCCGTGCAGGGTTTTCAGCAGCTCCTGCTCGTGCTTGAACAGAGAGGTCCAGCGATAGATGAACGGGAAGCGGTAGAAAAGGTTCTTCAAGCGACAGTCTATGACGTGCAGGATCCTGCAAAAGAAACGCACAACATTTGATTAGAGTGGAAGAAAGCAGAGAAGGTTCTTCTTGCTAGCACTTACTCCCTAACCGCTTCAAGGTAGTAGGATCTCTTGCCCGACTGAGCATCCACCGACACCCCGAGGGCCGTCTCACAAATCACGTCCAGCGTATAGCAGCTGATCAGATGCAGAAAGTCCAGGGACTTGCCGGACTCTGCATACTCTGCGACGCGGGGCAGAAGGATGCGGGACTGCCGCTCGAAGACCTCCATAAACTGCTTGATCATTGTGTGATTGAAGGCGGGTGCGACGGTTTTTCGACGAACTACCCACTTATCGTAGTCGGCAGTGAAGAGGCCCTGGCAGAGCCAGTTCTCGAACACCTTGTAGTCGGTGGTCTTCTGCAGCATCTGCTGGGCACTGCACAGGGCCTGGATGTCCTTGGGGTTGCAGTCGAGCAGATAGAGCTTTGTGCCCAGCCATAGCTTGCCCCGATGATCCTTCAGATGGGTGTTCACGAGCTCCGAGGCCTTGCGGAAGGGATGCGGCCCGACAAGCTGGGCCAGAATGTGCAGATGCCCGATGATGGGCAGGGAGGGCGGAGCCGGCCAGGTATGGGTGAGTCGATCGATCCTCGTCTGGCGCTCGTACGCGTACAGCAGATAGAGGGACAGAGCGACGAGTAGAAGACAGATCCCCAGCCAGAGAACCATTGCGATTGGAGTTCTTAATTGCACTACCTCGAGCGGATCGCGCACTAACCGTTTTAAGCGCGACAACCAATGGGTCTGGGTCACCAGCCCCAGGGGTCACCAAGCGCGACTGGCCCTAGATAATCTGGCCATAAACCAGGGGGGCTTACGCTTTGTATCGTGTATTGTATTTTGTACGAGTATATTGTGTATTGTGCAACCGTGCACCGATTAAGCCCAAACTGTCGGGTCGGCCACGTTATTAACACTGCGCATATACATATCCGTACTAGAGCTCAGCTCCTACCCGTGAATATTTTGCATGTGGCGGCTATGGCTATATTTGTGTATTTCCAAGTATATTCAAATCACCGCCGCTGCGAAATTGAAGTGACTCTTATTGCCCGCTCGCCGGACGTTTAAGTACTTAAGATCATACAGATCGAAGATGTAAACAAAATGTTAGGCATCGTATAATACACACACAGATTCAAGCCGAAACGGGGAACACTCTAACCAAAAACGAAAAGGAAACCCACAGAGATCATAATCTTTACACACTCGATCTAAGAGTTCCCAATGATCAATGTTCTGGCCTTATTCGTTGAACTTATCTTTGCGCCATGATTGATTGAGTATTAAGTACACTTTTTTTTATTTTTTTTTTTTATATTTTATTTTATTTTGTATTGTATTTACGTCGTACTACGCCTCGCATTCGGTGCTCGCCAAACAGAGTACGGTTGCGCTTTTTTGCAATAATTTATTTTATTCCCCAACACTTTTTATTTTATTTACCAAATTATAATTTCAACGGTTTTTCCGCCTCTTGCATACAAATTTCTTTGAGTAGCTCATAAAAGCAACCACCCATATCGCTGCGGGTATACGTAGCGATAATTCGAGATTAGAATTATTCGGATCAGATTGTGGGAATACTCAGAAGCGTTATGGTGATGTTCCATGTTCCCCGTCCAGCATGACCAATGTTTCTTAGGTTGGCATAAGATCGAACGAAATGTAGGTTTTCTCTTAGTTAAGTTGATCATAGGACCTTTTACCTCTAAATTCATAAGTAATATATTTTTTAAAGCCATTATGAATCATCCTGTTTGTGTCTTTCCTCTTCGAAGATGTTCCATTTCCACAATTTCATCACTGGATTGGCATAAATATTTAAAGGTATCCTTATACATTCCCAAACTTATGGATGTTTATTCGAAGTGAAGCTACTAAAAATTAATACATTAATCAACTGTCAACAGTTTCAAAAATACAAAAAAAAAAAATCTATTAAAACTTGCATCTAAAAAAAAAAAAAAAAAAAAAACACTCAGTATACCAAAAGGATGACATGCCCAATCAACTGTCAATTTGTCATATTTGTTAATTATAAAGTTTTGTTTAATTATCATCCACTACGCATAGAGCACACACGTCCATTTAAATGATACTCCTGCCTGGTGAAACTCTCCATTTGATACTCTGTTTGGGTCTTTTGTTACTGGTCTTCCTCTCGACCAGCTGCCAATTCAATTCGCTGCCACTTCAATAGAGAGGCACTGTGGCAAAAAATGCTCCTGCCCCACCACACACAACATTCATATATTTACACTAATTAACACAAAAAGTCAACAGCGTACAGTAAAAAAAAAAAAATACAATAAGAGAACGATGAACAATTGTAATTAATACGAATGAGACTCGACTGAAAAATATTATTTCTGCCGGTCAACAATTCCCTCTGTCAATCTCTTGCTGGTAAGCATGGAATTTTGTTTAAATGAAAAGCGCAAATGAATGACATAAATATGAGTTTAATTAAAATAATGCAAGTCTCTGGCAAAGTGCAATTTAATTTGAAATTATAGAAACTTAAAAAATATTCTCGTTATTTGATTGTGGACCATCAATTTCTGATGGAAATGGAATAGAGACTTTTCCTAACTAATAAATATTAGATGTTTTTTTATCTTTTTGTTTATTAAATCTAGCTAATTATCCAATTTTTTTAGCGTAATTTTTACCAAGTACTCCCTCAAATGTGCCTGAACAAAATCGTTTCAAGTGATAGAAACCTAGGATAACTGACGTGTGTGGAACGTGGAAATGAAACACGAACACTCCTACATCTTCGGGAATAGCATTTTGGAACTTTAATCCTGCAAATGAAATACCCTGTTGTATCTTAAGAGTGTTTTCTCTTATCCAACTTTATTTTAAACGCATCTCGTTGCCCCAAAGTAATTCCCTTCCCTTATCTGGCCTGCCATTCGATGACACAACTAACTGGACAAAGTGCAACAATAACCCTTTGAAGTCCAAGGGAGGCCGAACAAATGTTTCACATAAATTCCATTATCTAATGGATGCCAATAAACAGCGATGTGCGCACACATACCCATGTACATGTATGTACATATGTATATGTGGATATAATACAGTTATGCACCTGACAGCAGCACGAAGGAACATTGTCTCGAATGGAAAATTAAAAGTGATGCGTGGCCCCCTTTCCAGGGTTTGGGTTGGAGCAACCTGAATTGGTTCTTGGGGCGGGCATTGGGTTGCCTTCAATCTAATTTGAAGTTATGCACGAATATGTTGACCAATTCATTAGATACTCTTTAATTTGCGTTGAGCAGAGGTAAAGGAATGTCTCTGTCACAGAGTAACTTAGCAACAAAGGATAAGAGTAGTTTGCGTACTGTTCTTAACTTGAAGGAAGTTAATCTCTGAGAAAGAGTATTGCAGCAACGACTTCTTGGACCCTCACATATCCCCCCTTATTATTGTTGTTTGTGGGCATTGGTGTTCTGTAATTAAACTGCATATTATCAGCCACGACAGACCCACAAGCAACCTCAACCTACCCAACGACTCACCCACCCACCTGCACCACATAATTATGCAGACATTTCAAAGTCCTGGAGACTGAGGTTGAGGTTATGCACGGGTCCGCCCAGCTGTCACTTCGGTTTCTGCTTTTGTGTAAAATTTAATTTGGCTACATTTAATTATTGTTTATGTTGGGCCTGTCCACGCTGACATCGCCTGCCATCGAATATTGCAATATTATCAACAATGATAATTTGGCAAATGCAAGTCGATTGGCTATTAGTAGTAGAGGGAGACGCCGGGAGTGCCTCTATCGCTTCCTATCTCCCCCCTAACCGCGACGTACCCAGGGGGCAAACCACAAGGATCCCGAGCTCTAGCCCGTGCACACACTAATCGCATGTTGTGTCAACATTAATCGCATCAAATTTAATTTCACAATTAAATGCAAAGACGCGACGCGTTTAGCATAAATTAAATGTGATGTAAATGGCGCCGCGGGCGGTGCCTTTTCTGCTCTGAGGTTTCTTCTCTGTAGGTGTTTGCGTTGTCTAACCCCATCCCATCCTCAGATCCATGTAAGCTTTATTCGATATACTGACTAAAGGATACCTGTTATACAAAAGAAAAAATTAATTAATCATAAGACATATGGAAATTTTAATAGCGATGAATTTTGGTATTCCAACTCGTTTCCACTCCGAAATTGGAAATTACTTTACCTTACATATAGTACTTCATAAACCAGCTCATGCCTTGATACCGAGTAAAAAAAACCTCACACAGCCTATGTTGTGAAAGCTTCCGTTTCCGTTTTTGCGCTCGGGCAGGGTGTGGGTGTCCGTTCAATCGCTACGCGTATTTCGCGTCTATTTATTGCTTCAACTTAATTTAATTGACAAACCAATTTAAGCATTTCTTAATCTAGGAATTAAATGTCTTTAATTGGTAAGCGTTGATGCAATTTGATTTCATTACAATTCAGCATTTGCCTAAGGAAAATACATAGATTAACGTACATGCTGATTTTCGGATATATTCTAAATCATAGAAGTTTCATTAGATTGAATTGTGAATTGTGAGAAGCAAAGACATAGGCACTTTAATTATTCTACTCTTTGGCTTTGGTGCGCAAATGCATGCAATTTGGAATTCGAAAACAACTTTCATTCTCATTCAGTTAATGACTCTTTGCTTAAATGTTGTGCGACCGAGTCTTACGTGACCGCTTATTCAAACTTTCTCGGCGTCGCATTCTATTGAAATCAATTTAGTATGAGCATTAGCATTGTTGATTCGCATTGAGCATTGTTGATTCGAATTTTAGTAAACAAAAATTATAGCAAACAATATTTTGTAATTAATAGTGTTAATCCTGCAAATGTATTACATATTATGCGTTATAGTTACATAGCTTCGGTACAGCTGACCCATGTAAAACTTTGTGTGGCTCATTCCTTTGGCGAACACACAACAATAATCTCCGGAAACTTTCAAAAGATATCTACTTTTTATTTTATTCTGAAGAAATTGAAAGCTGGCTGTTCAGTAAATTACTGATATCTGTTTACACTTTACGTTTCCATTAATACAGACCTGAGAAAATATCGATAAAATTCATCGCAAGTGCACTCTAGGACTCCCATCTCTGATACATACATATGTATATAAGCACTCGTTTCTTTTTATGGTCTGTTTCTGTAAAACGTGTTCGTATTTCGTTATCAAAATACTTTTAAATTTGCCACTTTAGATAATTGATAAGGTATTCAAATGTCTTAAATCAAAGAAAATCTTGGACTGGCCCAAATCAATCAAAAATCTTGGATATAAGAATCTCAAATGCTCCAAAATTTACAGAAGACGATTTGAAAGTCTTTCTTCCACATTGTAAATTATTTGTCGTTTCTTCTAATGACGGATGATGTATCGGGTTAGTTATTCAACTAATACCAAAGTATTGCACTGGTTCAGCCATAATTTTATTCGAAGTTCCCCAGCGTACTTAAAGCGTGAAAAAAGTCATATAGACTTAGATGTCATTGCGGATTTATTCCAAGAAGGTCTGGAATCTTTAAATGCAATTTTAAAACCCAATGGTTTCAATGAAAACCATCGTCTTTTATTTTAAAAGGGACTCGAAAATTCTCGATACAAAACTCTGACAAATGGTGAGTGTGTGGATAGGTTTTGTGTGTTGAAATTTTAACCATTTTTATTGCAGAAAAAAAACAGAAACTCTGAAATGAATGAATGGAATGGAATTTAACGAAATGGGACTCGTTGACAGGTTACTAAGACATATGTCTCAAATAATTCCCAATAAATGCCAAACAAAATAAAACATTTGTAATGGAAATATGTTTTAAGCTCCCAAAAACTTCAAGTCACATGGTTTATTTTGTTTGGTTTTTGTTGATCGATTTCTGTTGTTAGATCAATTGAATTGAATCGGAACAGAATGACAATTCATATTCATTGCTATCCACAAAAAGATTTGAAAAGATTTAGTTGGGTCTCAATTTGAAGACATTTCCCAGCCATTCAATTACATTACTTGGTTTCTATTTATTAAATTATAGAACATTAGTACAAACAAAATAATGACCGTAATAAATTCAGATGGAAAACCAGTTTCAAATGTGGAAAATCTGCGGAGAGTAACTGGCCAATATATCTGGCCTTAATTAAGTTTTAATTGCGACTTTCTGAAGACCATCTTCTGCAGATTTGTTTAATTCTTAAGCCTCTTACAAAATATGTGCGATCTGGACCGCTGCTTACTGCCGCTGTTGATATAAAGTATAAATAATATATTTAAGTTACCTTTACCTTCTCAAGAGCCCGACCCATGCTCCGTTGCACAGACAGGCAGCAATGTAGTCGAAGTCGAAGTCTTTTTTTTTTTTTTTTGTCATTTTTTTTTGTTCTCCCTCTGCGTTTCTTTGGGTTGCGTTCATTTGCGCTGCTTAACCTTCGAGGCGCAAAATGTTTTTTTTTGTATAAACGAGTACTTAATTCTCTCTCCATACTCTAACCCAATGGCAGAGCTATTAGCTTTGCCATTTACTTGCACACTAAAGGTTGAAGAAGACTTGTATCTTTGATCATTTGGGTCATTCATTTAGTTTGAAGTTTCTCCAAATGCAGTTGGGAAGACGACGGCCTGCTCTTGTAGGGTATTCCCAGCTGCGGCTAAGCCTCCTCTCGCTGTTGTTTGATTTTGGGGCCAGGGCGTAGCTGCAATTGAAGGACAGCCGCGGTGGCAATTTTGAAGGCAAGCAAAGCAAACGAATGCCGCACGCCGTGAGCCGTGAGTCGAGCGAGGTGAGTCGTGTATGTAGCAGTACTTATTGCAGCTGCTCCGAATGGAGTTTCCACAGTGGCACAGACACCACACCAACCAACACTCAACACCCAAAACTTGGCCATTAGGCTGGGTCTGACTGCACTACACACACTTGACTGCAACTTGGCCAGAAAAGCGGAGAAAAAGTTGTCGTTGCTACCTTTAATTTGAGCTGTTTTTTGGGTGTCTGCTGGCCAAGTGCTGCTAAGTCACGTTCCGATTGAGCATTTAACCAGTCCGATTACTTAACTTGATTCAGCTTCTTTTTTTTTCTTGGTCGTGGCTCCTTTTTTTTTTTTTTGGTTATTGCAACATGGGGCACCTGACAGACTTGGCAACAGTTTCCGACTGGTTGCCGTTCAGATGCTCTACGCACTGTGGGCCTTGCCCACTGATCGCATAGATCATAAATCATTATCGATGACCTTTCTGCCTGCTGCGATCATCGGTCTATTGGCAGCTGTCTGGGGACATTGTACCTGTAATAAAATTTTTAAAAATCACCAAAATATTTGCCATTTCTGTAAGTGGTCTACGTGACCAGCACGCGACTGATATTTATGATGTATTAGAATAGAATTTTGGTAATTATGGGTTATTCACAGTGCAGGTAAATGCAGCAAAGAAAGTGTTGTGACTGTACCTTAGAATCCCCCACAACCAAATTAAAATGAGCCTAAACAAGATGAATACTCACTGTGATTAAAATACATTTTTGATAGCCACACACGCACTAGTTCAAGTACTTACTTTTGGAGTAAAGTCGCAAAAATGCCCCTATAAGTGTGCCCCATGGTGGAGGGTCATTGGCCTGTTCGGGTGCTCGAACTTGCAAGTTGTCCAGTCCAACTAGTAGACGTTCACTCGCATCATACCTTATTTCATATGATGGACAGCCACTGCGTACAGTGTGTGCGATAAGTGAGCGTACGCAGCAACAGGTATCCCACTGTTGTTCTCTCTCAGATAGACTCTCGCTCAGGTATGTAGCTCCGTTCTCTGCGTCGCTCCCAAACAGCTGTTGGACGGGCGCACAGGTACAACGACTCTCTGTCTCTCAAACAGCTGATCGGTTGGTAAGCCACAGGCGTATTTCTTTTGTGCAGCTCGGGCTTGGTTCAGTGGCAAGCCGCCTGAGTGTCGAGTCGGACGCGTTCATACAAAAACCGGAGATATATCGTTACGTTCATCGATCGCGTGCCCCTCTCGCTCTCTCTCTCTCTGTCTCTGTCTCTCCGTGTATATAAATATATATATATATATATAATAGTGTGCGGCGAGTATTTCGGGTTTACAGTTACTAACGAGCCATATGCTATATGCGCTTGAATGCCAAATTTAATTGCCGCTCTTTGCATGTTCAGCTCAAACATAATCTAAAAACAAAACACATTGGAAAATACAACTTTCGTTTTTCCACCGACTTTCATTTCATTTCGTTTCGTTTGCGTTTCGTTTGCGTTTCGATTGCTTGCCATTGAAAAAAGTGTCAAAATATAAAAACAAAGGTGCTAACAGATCCACAATAAATAAGTCAGTCAGTCAGTCGCGTCAATCAGTCAAATCAGTCGAGCTAAAATATAAATTTTGTTGATTTGTGAATCGTGTGTGTATTTGTATTATGGCCATCATGGACACCGCCTGGCGCTGCCGCTTGATGATCTTTGGTATCGTATCCCTGCTGCTGGTGGGCGACCTCTTTGGCTATGGCGGTGGCATGAAGTCTGATCACAGCGATGCCCATTCGGCGGTGGGCGTACGCAGCGGCGGTGTGGCAGGCCCTGGTGCGGCCAGAGCTGGAGGAGGAGGTGGCGGTGCCCCAACGGGTCCAGCAGCTGCTGCAGCCAGCAAGTTCCAGCAGTCAAAGAGTGCCGAAATCGATATAACCGAAGGTGAGTGGCAAATCAAATTATATTATGCAATTCCCCTACGATTTTGGCATACACTGGCAAAGGGTTTTCTTATTTTGTTGAGGCTGTTGTAACAAGAAAACGGAAAGCAGTTGTAAAGCCAACAAATTATGTAGTTTTGACGTTCGTGCAAATTTTTGTAAAAAATATCATTGTAGATGGCATATGTACATATTTAAGTATATACATACTGTGTGTATACCTAAACAATTAAAGTTCTTAGCAAATACAGTGTGGAACATTTCTTGAAGAATTTATTAAATTAAAATGAAATGCAGAGTCGGTATGGCAAAAGAAAATGTAAAAAGCCAATAAATTGACTACTTTTGGAACTTGGAAATGGAACACAGAATAAATTGTACTAAAAAGAAATTAAATAGTAGAGAAACATTTTAGTTAAAAAAGCAGATGCAAACCATATGATCGTATATAAAAATATAAATAATAAAATTCAAAATATATTGCAAATAATCTGTAAGTGTATCTCAGCTTCGGTGCACCCAAATATCCATACATGCTATGTTCATTTTTGTGATTTTTTTTTTTTGGTAATTTTTTGATTGACAAACCGTTTTTTACTCACATGGCTGTTGCATTGCAAAATTCAATGAACTTTTTTGTTCGATTTGATTGTATATATATATTTTTTTGTTATACAATTCGCTTTCGTATTTGGTCGCATCAAGGTTAATTTCGTTTTATAAATAGAGTCTTACTTATAAGGGAGCCCTGGAGGCACGTGTAAGCCGCAACCCGTTCTTACATTTAATGAAATTTTATTTAATATTTTTTATTTTTGGTTGGTTGGTAGGTGTAAACCGGAACCAAAGTGGTGGGAGAGACGAACGTACGGGAGGGATTATTGCGCACGTGTCGTTGCCCTTCTCAGTCGTTAAAGTGTGTTGGGAATTCAACACAAGTGCATTCAGGGTATGCCCTACTGTTGTTTGCTTTGAGGGGTAGGCCTTGTCATTTGTTTAAATATGTAGGATATATGGTTTGTTTTCTTTGTTTAGTTTAAGGGATCGTTCGATCTCTTCTTAGTGCTTTCTTTTATCACTTTTGTTGAAAAATGACCAAAGTGACTGCCTCAATATATTCTGAAACATTTCCTTTGTCGTTCTAATGATCCATGTGGGCAATGTTTCGAGAATTAAGTACACAAAAGCATTAGCACAAGTTCAAATGTTGTTTGGCATATTCAACACTTTGTTCACAAAGTTTCCATTAGCTATTGCTGCGGGGTCATTAAGTTTTTTATTTTATGACTAAGCTATGTTATGTGTCTGCTGCTGCCTATGACTTCATTGCCTGGGATAGTGCTCTGTTTGGGAATAATACAGGTACAGTCTGAAATTTACCTACCGATATACGATACCTTGCCGTCTAAGGGTCGTATAAAGGTATATTCTAAAGCCCTGTTTTCATCTCCATAACTTTTATTTGCCCCTGTTGTTGCAGGGGTTCTTCGTATAATGCAAATCTAAAGCAAAATTATTATTCAACACAATCGAGATTGTTTGAATGGCTTTCGTAGATGAAGGTTTGAAGACACTTCTGTGCCACCACTTTCTCGATGATTTGCATTTGCATATATGTATATATGTATAAAACAAAACCGAATGACATAAGAGTCCCGATGAAAGCACATGCTAAGCACATTACGCAACGAATGTCACGAGTATGGGGAAAAACCGGTAAAGATACTTTGACGAGTGTTTAGTAGAGACAATCAAAATGAAATCGAATCAATGGAAAGTCGAGAGTTTAGGCATGAAGATAAATTAGTTGCTAAAGCATTTAGTTGCAGGTCTGAAAAGGTCGTAATTCAGTTGCTTAGTAGATCCATTCCTTTTAGTACGGTTTTGCTTTAACTTAAAGACTGAACCCCATGAGAGTAAACCTCAAAGAAGTCATCTCCAATAGGGGTATCCTGAAAAGAGTAGATCTCTAAATATAAACTAAAGCGATTGATTGAGTGTAGAATGTAAACCCCCGACAGTTTTTCTCTAAGTCTCCTTTGTAGATTACTGCAATCCAAAAGATAAAAAGGAATAGTAAAAACCGAAAACATGAGTAGTTCTTGGACAGTATTCCATTCCGGAGTTCTTGGACAGTGTTCCATTCCGGAGTGTGCTTAACCCCTCGAGTTCCATTCGTCAGTTTGGTTTGGTTAGATGAACCGAACCATCTACTAGTTAATGAATGATGTTTGCTTTGGTATTTCTTTTGTGCTCGTGTCTCTGTTTGGAGGTGAAAGTGGAAAAACCCCAGGCAAATAAACTTGACGCAATAAAACCCGTCGCAAACAACAAGTTTTCGCTTTGCATGAGATGCCCAAGTACTGATGGATGGAGCGGGAGGTAGGGTCTCTCAAATTGCATCTCAACTTTCCCAGAGAGTATCGCAGTTCATTAGGAAAGACGGGGGAGTAGTACTCTTTATTTTGAATTTGGCTCTTTATATTCCAGTTACGTACGCTGCTGCGTCTAGACGGATAACTATGGTCTACTACACCCGGTCTAGATACCGGGTCAAGATTCCAAAGTTTAATTCATTTTTCTAACTGACCAACGCAACCAGGAAGTGAAGAAAACTTGACTTGATTTGTGACATTTAATTTATAAGAGAACTAAGGCAAGACTCTACTGGGCTTGGGGGCTTTGGGAAATATTCAGACGGACCAGAACCGGTTCCCCGATCCACACGTAATCGGTGCGCCACCACCGAGAAGAGGTTGTCTATCAACTGGAAACGAATTCAACGGAAATCGAGAGTGAGTGTTTAGGTTTAGTTTCCCTCATGGTAATTATGTTTCGGATATTTGTGTTAATCGGTGGTAAATGCCCGTCCGTTCACTCTGTCTGCATCGAATAGAGCACGTTCCCCCACAGCCTCTTGGCATATTCGAATTTTTGGACAACATTTCGCTGATGAATGCACTACGTGATCGAAATGCACTTCAATTTGTATGTATTTTCAATCAATTACGTGCAATTGGAAGCAACAAAAAAGAGTCAACAAAAAATGGTTGGAAAAGAAAAGAAAAGAATGGTTGGGATGGAGTCAGTCCACTGAAAACAAATCTGTTCTTTAATGAGAACTTCACAACTGAAAAAGAAATATTTTGATAGCTGAGACCTTCAAGACTTTTGCCCTTGGGGATTTATAGTATGCCCCACTTCTGTGTCGTCTGCCAGTCCATTTATTTTAACCCTTAAAGTATTAACCCTTTTGGATATGTATGTACATATATCCTCTTAATGACAATATAAATAATGATAGATGAGTATTGATTATTTTATTTGATTTCAACAGAAATGAAAATAAAGGAATTCCATTCCTCCAATTATATAATAATTTATTAGCTCCGTTAAACCTGAAAAAGATAAACATAATACTTGATTAGCTAATTAACAGGTTTTGTCCAATTAGAGACCCCAAAGCTGTTGTACGTATTTCACTTTAATTAAAATGTTGGGCAGAATATTCTCAGAACGGAAGATTGATTATAATAAAAAAGTACCAAACGCTTTTTGCACACAACCCAAGGAGGGGTTCCCAAGAAAACTATTTAAAAACATTGAAAAAAATAGGAAACTCTTTGTAGTAACCATTTATATAAACCAACCAACGATAATTTCAGTCAAGTCATGCCCGACTGCACTTTTCAATAATTAAACTTGATAATTAAGAGACCAAGAGCCACATAAATTCGAAACGTGTTATCACCAAGTGGAGAGGTTAAAACTTGGATTTTCACACAACTATTGGATAGGGTTTTTGCATTGTTGGTTCCGCATTCAAAGTTCAATATCCAATAGAGTTTCCGACCAAAAAAACGGGCCGCCTAGCCGGCTAAAACATAATCGGAATGAATATTCCATTGAACGGACAGAGGGACAGACGGACGGACAGACGAACACCTCCCCACACCACAGAGACCATAATTAATAATAAAGCCAGTGTTCGGATGACTGAACAAATATTCAAAAGTAAAGTTCAACGCTTTGACTTGGCCTTGTCCGGGGCGGAGCGGAGCGGAGGAGTCATTAAGAAAACGTTGAAAAAATTTGCAACAGCTGATTTGGCGAAAAGGCAGGCAAATATTTGATGATCACTCGACCAAAATAAACAGGAATACGAATACATATGCACTGCCAATGCTAGCACTCTCAATTTCTATATATATATTTGTATTTGTACGAGTATTTTGCCCAATTGTTGATGACTTTTTAAACTTGTTTAAACGATTGAAAGCCCAAGCTGTATCCATATATTAGTCGTTGTTGGAATGCCAAAACATTGTTTTGTCTTTTGATTATAATCATTATTAATTTTATCTTCCTATTTTGCGCAGTTCCCGAAAACTTAATAAGAAAGCAGAATTAGCCATTCAAATGCCAAAATCAGAGGGGATAATTTATCGATGTAGTGAAAACAACTAACTTTTTGTTTCTGACTTTATTTTTAGAGCACGACTTCAATGAGTTCTCAGCGGCAGCTGCCCTCAAGCCGGGCATGGCCGTGGTGACTGGGGCTAGTTTGAAGACCAAATCGCAGCTAACGGACACCATCAAGGAGTCGTGTCTGCCCAAAATGCTGTGCGAACTGGCCTCGAAGCCAGAGTACCAGCTCAGCGAGAAGGAGAGAGAGCTGCTCAGGCTGATCAGGTGAGAGAGCTGATCTGGAAGAGAGATCTTCAGAGGGTTAGACAATTGACTATGACATATATTCAGCTAAATAATCTGATGGCGTATAAATAAATGCCAACAAAGAATGAAAACATATAAATGTATAGCTATAAAAAGAAAACCAGTTGTCAGTGACTTGCAGAAACCTTTGAATAATTTAGAATCTAAATATGTATATGCTGCATCTCAAGAGTTCCTGATAGGTAGAGAATATTGATTCCCAAAACATAAAATGGGAAAAAATTGCATTTAAATGGGGTAAATCTGAAATCTTTGTGGAATATTTCCCATCTGACTCACAGAACCATCTGTTAACAGAACTAGATGAGTGTTTGTTAAGAAAATTGCAGCTAATGAAACCGGTTCGATGCCTAAGTGAACTATTTACATGCTCAACAGTTGTGTAACTGTTTTCAAAACAGGTTGCCCCAAAGGGTTTGAATGATTGAAAGCCATTAGGTTTTCATTTAACAACAATCTCTAATTAAAGTGCAGCACTAGCACTAAGTTAACAAAACATAAACATACAGAGAGAGATCAACAGTCATAACCTACCTCACAGATGGACGGACAGACAGACAGACGGACAGGCAGGCAGCACAGAAACCCAGTCAACTTCGAGATGTAACCTCGCACTTGAGACGAAGGTGAGCCGAGGCTGATGTAAAAGCTTAGCCAGCAGCATATACTACACTAAAACAACAGCATCAGAAAACAAGGTGAATGGCATAGACCCATTCTGGATATACATATAGATACAAAAAAAAAACAGACTACTGAAAGCGAAACTAGAAACGTCAAAGGCAGGCGGAGCGTGAAACGATAATGCCTTATTATAATATTTAACATTTGTTCAGTTGTTCGGGTTGAAACTTCCGTCTAAAATTTGCTGTGTGTTTATTCTCGCAGATCACCGACAATGCCCTGGATGATGAACATGCCGCCGAGCAAATGGTATTTTGCAGCCCACATGGGGGAACTGATGCGCCACACTGGGGACAATCTGAGCGGACCCATGGGCTGTGCCAATCTGTGGCCCAATTGCCCGATCAGCTCCAAGAAGCTCATGAAGCTGAGCTACAAAGTCAGGGTCTAGGCCCCTAGGGGCCAGCCGCTGTGATCTGATCTACAATCATTGTCATTTGTCTATGTATATATACTAAGTATTAGAGTTAGTGAGTGACCTCAGCTTTTGTACCATATGTTTTCACTGTCGCCGCTTACCTTGTACTGTACACTTCCCCCTAGACACCCTTCGACCCTTAGACCTTAAGTTAAGTAAACACTCCAAGGCATGACTGATGTGACAATAGAACTGTGGAGCAAACCTGTAGCTGCGAGTCCTAGGTGTAGTCAGTAGTTAAGTGTGACTCTAGTCACCGTCTAGGCGTAAGTTCGACGCTCCTCTAATTATAAATAAATTACCTTTATTGTTCATTGCGTCCATTGAATTTCTGGGCGGGGTGTTGGGATTCGCTTGTGTTCCCCTAATGATCTTGAGGTGGGGTCCTCTTTTTTGTGCCCTGTCACCCTTGGGTGATTTGTGTAAAACGCTTTGCTAATCGCTCACTTAAGTGCATCTCTCTCTCTGAGTGCCTAGGAAGCGATCAAATAAACCTGCTGCTGGCACTGGCACTTTTATTATTTATAGAAATTGTTATGCAATGTAAGGTCGTTCGGCGATCAAATAATTTGCTTGAGCGAGCAATCAGATGAATCATTTGATTTTGGCGCGTGTCGGTGCGAAATTTGATCGTGCTTCTGTTATTTTTGATCGGCTTTAAATTGGTAGCTAACATGCAATAGTCGAAGTGCACATATAGGAAATATTTGGTGAAGGGAAGTCGAATAAATGTAAACAAAAATGCTCGTAATACAATCTTTGAAAGAGTCATAAGCAGTAACGAATACAGTAATCTACAGTTTTAATTAAAATAACGAGAACCAAACATATAGAAAATGGAGTATGTGTGAAGAGCATAACAGCGATGGATTATGGAACGAGTAATCCATCGCTGTTATGCTCTTCACACAAATATATTGCGATGAATCTAAGACATATCTGTGCACTATTGTTGGAGGATCTCTTTGGCAATGTATCTCGGCTGTCCTTTCGATTGTAAACTTTCAGCGAACTAACAACTGTCTGTAGCGATTTGACCACTCTTTAGTTTAACCCTCAGTTTACCTCCGACGATTCCATCCACATACTTTCAGGCGTAGCACGAAAATACTGCCCAAGCCACACACCTTGAATGCTATAAACACACACATACCCGTATTATATTTTAATGATTGGATCGAGAATCGTACCATTTATATGCAAATCCAATGGATCCAATGACATTGCGCAAAAAAACATTAGAATATATATTTCGCTTTTGTTTACAAACACAAACGCCTGGACGATCCATCGATCGATTGGTTATGCCGGGCACATTTGGCTCAAGAAAAAATGCATGCCATGGGAATGCGAGCGAAATGGCCGAATTATGACAAAACATATTGATGGTGGAATTAAAAATCACTGTGGAATTATTATTTTTAGACTTCGATTGGATGATTCAGAAATCAGTCTATGAGTTGGTAGGTTGCCATAATTGAGGTGAAAATAAATGAAAATTGAATTTTAATTGAAATTCCAAGAGTGCGCCCTGGCGGCCAAAAACACGTTCAATTTGGCAAGAGACTTGCACAAAAAAAACTGAACAATAAATGCAAACAAATTGTGTGTAATATTAAATCGGAAATTGGGTCAGATTTACTTTATGTATGTAGTTGTAGTTGTATGTAGTTGTTACGCCTGCTTGCGTGCCGCCTTTTGCTGTGCGCAACTTTCATTGTTTGGCCTGGCCCAAATCCATCCCGTGTTTGGCTCAAACTCGCACTGGGAATGGCTGCTTGCTACTTTTTGGCCCGAGACTCTTGACAAGTTGTTTTGGCTTATGCAATGACCGAAGAGGGGACGGGATCGAGCGCCAGTTTCTGTTGCAGTTGCATTGTCCCAGACTTCTGTCAGCTGTCGGGTGTTTCGTTTTCACTAATAACTTCCGCATATTTTGGCGAGGCAAAAATTAAAAACAAAAACCTTCACCAAATCCGGGTATCCCACGGCAGCCAAAGCCTCATTTCCCAGTCTGCATCAATTAAATCCAATCATAATAGAGGCGAAACGACAGCGGTAAAGCGAAAAATAGTCTGCATAAAATGTAAGGCACAATTTTGATATTTCACTGAATGAGCAATTTTGCTATAGCGGTAGTTGGCGTGGAGTGGAGTGCCTCATTGGTGGAGTCTCTCTCCTCCATTCGATTGCATAACTCTGACGGCGGTGCGGTGCCTACGTGAATCGAGTCGTCGGACAAGTCTCTCTCTTTCGGCCGACTGACTGATTGAACCACACTCTCTGATGCAGTTATAAATGGAGTAAATTATTCTTTCAATTGATTTCCTTACTTTTCATTAGACAGATCAAACGGCACGTGCTCTGGCTCCAGTTCGTATAATTGACTCTGGCCCATCCGAGTCACATATAAATAACCTCTAAATGCTGCTGCTAAATAGCTGAGCAAATAAATATAAGTGGAACGGTGGGATTGACCAACTGAAGATCTGGTCATACATGTATGTACATAACGTTCCCGTTTGTATGTTCACATCTGTTGTGCTAAATTTTACCATAAATAACAAGTTTAAATGTTTTTCTTTTATATGCAAAATGTTTAATTGTAATTTGAAGTCACATTGTTACATTCTGTGCCATACAAAAATATCGTTGGTGTGTATGTAATTAGTTGTTTGATGTTACAGCATCATTCCCCGAGTTGTTTGATGTTGCAGCATCATTTCCTGAGTTGTTCCTGAAAAGAAAAATTTCAGTTTTTAGGTACACTCGCACACCGCATTGCGGAATTAATTCACTCACTTTTGGGCCCGTTCAGCGATTTGTTCCTCAGTCAAAAAGTGACAATAGATGAATAGTGTGGAATGGCCCAAATTCTCAAATGTTGTTGGACTGCTGACAACTTTGTTTTTGATTGCCGGACAATCATTGGTAACTGTGACCGTACAGACTGTCTGTCCACATTCAATTTTCAATTCGATCGGACCTTCAAGCATTGCAAAAGCATGCACAATAATGAACGGCGTCTTGGAATCCGAGTTGTAATGAGCTGGAACGTTAGGCTCTAGCTTCATCATCATGTCTTTGAACTTGGAAGATTGGTTTTTTAATTGAACCATGATTAATAATGCAACACGTGCTGTCGCCTGCTCGTCACAAAAAGAAAGAAAGAAATGTGCAATCGATGAAGGGTCAACAGCAGAACTATCGAGTGCTCTGTCGCAAGATTGGATTTGAAACTATGAAAATGGAATATTGTATTTGTACTTTATGGTTATGCACATTCAATGCTGTGACTATGATTGGTGTTTGTTTGTAGTTTAGATATTATTATTCTTCATCAGATTCTTCAGCCATTTCATCTGCAAAAGGAAAATCTTACAAATCTCACTGCATATTTATGATTTTACTCACCTAGTGGCTCGGTAGCGGCTTTTTTATCCCTCGAATAGCGACATTCGAGTAATATTGGGTGTGGGCTTAGATTCTCAAAGCACGGTTGCTTTAATATAATGTTCCGCAGGGCTTTTGGTTCATCGTTTGTTATCGTGTACATACGGAAAGAGAAGTCGTTCTTAGATTTTATTTTCAACACTGCCGATTTCCCCTCACTCGTATAGGCTCGAGAAATACGGAAGGGATTTTTGGAATTGTAAAAGAAAAGTTGCACAGGATTTATGTATAATGACCAAATCATTTTGGATATGTTATTTCAATGAGGCGGTGGTAGTGCCCAAATAAAAAGGGAAGATATGTTCGATAAGAATAATTGATCGATAAGCTTTTGGAGCCACAAGCTTGGATTTGAAACTATGGTATGGGAATACTTTTTAAAAATCAAAGGAATTTATGGAATCTGCTTAAAGATTAAGTATGTTTTAATGAAAAATCTAGTTTTATGCAATACTTAAATGAATGTCACAATGATACTGAAAGCTGAAAATCTTATTGAAAGCAATTATTATATATTATTACAGTCTTATTTTTATTTGTTGATTTCATTTAGAAATATTTTCTTTTGAAAGAACATTCAGCTAATCGGCCCTTAATTTCAATATATGCATATATTCACATATCTCTATGGAAAATCATCAAAAAGTGTAGCGACAGAGTGAGCAGTTGGATATTTCGTGAGAGGGAGAGAGAGGGTATTCAAGTAAATGCCTGACATACAAACCATAAGCTCCATTGGCATAGAAATTATTTTATTTACAGCAGCCACGCTGTGAAATTTTGTTCTTTTTTAGTTTATTTTCTAATCGCTTTTCAAGCGGAAATAAATAATGTATATACTGTATAAATATGTATACCATAAAGGGTCGTAGATGCACACTCCTCCTACTAGCTCTATTATGCAAATTTCTTTTGGATTGGTTCCAATTGTGAACTCCATCTGCTGCTAGACGGGCAGGTCAAACTTTTGACCCTAAGGCCATACTTAAATATGCACAAAATAAATTACTTCATTAGTAGCCGCCCGCAAACTGCTTTTCTTTCTATATAGGAAACTTCGCACCTCGTCCCACAGATACGGAAATGGAGCGACCGCTGTTGCAGTAAATGAAGTAATTGATATGCAAGGCAAACACACAGTAAACAAATGGCAAACAAAAATCAAACAGAAATTCCAAAAGGAAACCGAACTGAGCCAAGTCCCAATGCTAAGACATGAAATGAGAGTCTTAAGGTGGAAAATTTCATAACTTTTAATAATTACACATACACAGAGAGCGGCCAAAGAGAGCAAAGAGAGAGAGTGAGTGAGTGAGAGAGCGTTGTGTGGTACAGTGAACACTGTTTGGCAGTGGAAGCTTGTTTGGCTAGTTTGGGATTGCGCCCTCCGCTCTGTGCCATGCCGCACCGCACTTTCACTTGCGCTTGACTTCCGCACCAAAACTTGGTCAAAATGCAAAATAAACTTGGCCTGCAAAAAAGAAGGAAAGAACGCTGTGGGGTTTATACCACCTAGGGGATACCCAGTGCTCAGATTTATAACAACAAAGTAGATCTTTTTAGGCTCGTCCATTTCTGGTCTCTCTTCCCATTGCATATCCATATACACGAATAAAAAATACCCTCTTGCTAGACGTGTACCCCGTGTGGGTAGACTTTACACTTTACACAACAGGTGGATTTTACACCTGGGGTTTGGCCAACTTAGCTCTCTTTCTCTCTCTCTCTCTCTCTGTTTGTGTCTCTGTCTCCTCTCTATATTTTATTTGAGTTTAAGTTTTGTCTTTTATGCTGCGCTTTGGCGGCCCCAAGCGGATCCCAGTCACTTCAGTCAGTCAAAGACTTTAAGCGCACCAAGTTGCCTGCCGCTTGGCCAAATCGAATCGTAACGTTTGGAGACTATTACACAACTCTTCGTCAGTCAGTCAGAGCAGCCAGAGACACTTGGACGACGACCATGAATCTCCGTTATATTTGCACTATTTCGCTGGTGCCCACGCTATGCGTGCTCCTTGTGCTGCTGCTTGAGTTCGTGGAGGAGGGTCTGGCCCAGAATCCGGATCCGCTTTTCGAGTTGCCCGTCCAACTAGTCGGCTTTCCGGTGATAGTGCTCTCGGTACGCCTCTCGCAGTTCGCCAGGAAGCTGGCCTACTCCCTGAGTCCAAGTAAGTCGTTGTCGCGGTTTTGGTGTGGTCTGGGTGGGGTCACCCTTTTACAAAGTGCGTGAAAGTCTTGGCCCTTTTGGAAATCAATATTTTTTATTATTTTTCGGCTTTGGTTTCAAGTGAAAGTTACTGTGGTGTTGTTGTGCATAAATTAAGTGTTTTGCATTGTTGACTCGAGTGCAGGAATTTAATTTATTTAATTTGAAGGCATCGAAAGTTGGATAATAATTCGAATTTCTTTTGGATTCCATTTTCTGAATTAACAAAAATAAAAAGTGTAGTAATATTCAGTGTTCTATTTATGTTGTTTGATGGAATAAATACTTTTCCCAACATTCAAGACCATTCAAGACAAAAACTCCCCATAAAAAGTTATATTCAAAGTCTCAGGGAAAACCACGGATGGACCTATTTGCAATATTTTGTTTGACAAACCCCCGACATTATCATTACCATTAACATCATTCGAATGAGCGGCATTCGTCCGTTTAAAGAAAAACCCGATCCGAATCGTGCACGTCCACTTAGGCGACAAATGAAAAATCGGGTCAAGGCTGTCTGCCGGCTAACAAAAATCCCCAACTACTGCGTAAAGCTGCTGCTGCTGGAAGAGACCACAACAGAGGCGGAACCGTTAGCTTGAGTCGCTGAACAAAGCTTTCGGTCGACAAAGAGAGCGGGGAGAGAGAGAGACCGAGAGATAGAGATGACGATGATGATGATGAGCTTTGAAGATGAGTAACCAAGCGAAATACTGTAAAATTTCGCCACTGCTTTGAACTTTCCGCTGAACTTTAAAGCCACGCGCTGAGGTAGAGGAATAGTGGTAGAGAGAGAGAGAGAGGAGAGAGGGCACTTGAGTAATCAGCAAAGACAAAACGAAACTTATTCCCCCCCTGATGGCTGCTGCATTTGTCATTCTCTGCGTTTGTTTATTCTCCTTGCCACAGGCACCTACAGGTCGCGCAGCAGACGCGACACCGCCCACCCGCTGGCCCTGGATGCGGAGTTGGCCCAGAAGCAGATCCTGAGCGCATTCGGGCCACGGGCCTGCATCCTGGAGGAGCCGTGCCGTGTGCATGCGTCACGTGCCGCGGGCAGCGACCGCCGTGCGAACGGCGACGGTAGAGCCAAGCCGCATGCCGCCTGGTCGGAGGTATTGAGGTAGGTCGGTGCGGGTCCTCATGGTTGCGGTATACCCTGCAAGGGTTGGGATAACTAGTGTAACTAACAATATGGTATAGGTTTATGGTGGCATGGAACTAACTAACCGAAGGACTAAATAGAAGAGAAAAGCTTTGTCTATAGTTTTGCATCGTAAAAAGATTACTTGATTATACTTTTGGATCTCTGGCAGGTGTGTGTCTCTTATTCACAGGGTGTTTTCAGTGCGACTTCCTCCATTACCCACGAGCCATGTCTTGGCTCATTTGCTGCTCAAGTGCGGTGCTGACTTTATGGCTACTCCCCCACCGCCCCACCAACTGGCAGTAACAACTTGAACTTTTGTTGGTTCTGAGTACCGTACTCTCCTCTCCTCCAACCACATCTCCGACTGAAAGTATCTCCGATTGCATTGCTTATTGCTACGCTTGCGATTTGGCGCTGCTGTTGTTGTCATTTGGCAAATGAATGGCTTGTTTTTAGCCAGGGTAGAAATGTTTTCCAATCAATTTTTATTTCTCCTTGTTGTCGCTGACGCTGTGCTGTGCTGTCTCCTCTCCAGATCCTTCTTCGGCACCGATTGCCCATTGTCATTGGCATTGCTAACTCATCTGTGCATAATTTAATGCATTTCCTTGCAGCCAAATTCTCCCTATTTTCTCCCTATTCTCCCTGTTTGAAGTTAAATGTGCATGTCATTGGTTTAACTTTGGCTTTTCGCTTTGAGTTTTGGATTTCAATTTGTAAGTTTACATAAATTTGTTCTTAACTTTTTCCCCAGTTCCTAACTAACTCATCAGTTGCCCTCGGGGTGCGTCCGTCCGTCCCTCTGTCCGTCCCCTCCATTGTCATGGTAATGTTATGAGGAAGGAAATTATTTTGCCAAACCATCAACCACCCAGCCAAGGGGCTGCTGTGATTCATAATTAATGCGCTTGTCTCTTGTTACTTCTCGTGTATATCTCCTTCCATTACTCTTTCGGGGGGTACATTCACTTCATATAGGGGTTAATATTTGAGGGGCTAGCCCTCTCTTGCTTTGCTAAATCCTCTTACTGTCGGAAAGATAAACTAGTCTGTACCGCAAGGGTATAAGCCCTTTCGGTGCATCGCAGTTTCGTAGCTTTCATGCAATTTTTATTCGAGTTTATGCAATAAAAGGGCGGATGCTTGGCATGTCTGCTGGTCAGTGATAGTAAAACATTTTTACTGTTTATGCCATTTGGTAATATTTAGAAAAGTGTAAAGCAGAGAGGGGGTGTCAGAGACACAGCAGAGTAGAACAAACAAAGGCGAGATTAAAGAAAAGCTTCTTAGGGCAGGCCCTGGCTCAGAACCTGGTCAGACGTGTCGTATAAGTAATATTTTCCTGTTCGAGTTTACTTGTTACTTGCTGAAAGGGGGGGCGGGGGGATTTTCCATTTTAATATTTTGTCATATCGCAAAAAGGTTTCCACATGCATCTGACATTTTCACACTTAATGTTTAGCCCTCTTACCAACCAGCCGATTCCCCCAAACAAATGGCCAAAAGTTGTTTGGCCAACGTGTCAAGAGCAAATATTCAAAATTATTTTTGAAATGTTCGTCTGTCTGTGGCTGCCTGCCAAGACAGCTACCTACATACCTCCTTCACCTTTAGCCCTACCCGCCATCAGCTCAGATGTGAGTCTGTGTAGGGTCTGAGTCTGAGTCTGGGGTTTGGGTTTGGGTCTGAGTCTGGGGTTGGGTCTGGGTCTCTCTCTCTGATGGTTTTGTTTAGTTTTCGTTGCGCTGCAAATGTAATTGGCATTAGGAGAAGTTTTCTACTTTTGCCACGTTTGGGCCACGACAACGACAACGGCAACGGCAACAACGTGTTTTGTAATAATAAAATATGATTAAAGTTTTTGATTAAATTTATGCAAGTGCACAGTGGGGAGTGCCAGCAGCACAGTTCTGTTCGGTTTGGTTTTGTTTTGTTTGGTCTGTTCTGGTCTGGTCTGGGCTTTGGTCAGTTTTGTCCTGTTTCTGGTTGTTGCCCTTGTTGTTGCCTGTTTCTACATGCCGCAGGGCGAATGCAGATGTGTGTTTGTTACTGAGTTGATTAAATTATGCCAATGCAGACGTGTGAAATTTCAAGAGTCCATCTGTCCGTGAACACACATGTACATACATGTAGGTGTGAGCAAAGGGTCCAAAGTGTGAAGAGAAACAAAAAATGAAATAAAGAGAGAGTGTAGTGCATATCACAATGTAATCAGCAGGGTTCACTCCCCAGAGAGAATAACATTCATTAAATAAATATGGTATAAAACTATAAATGTGCATGGATTTTTTATGAAATATATTTTGGTATTGGTATTTGCTTTGGAATAGGGATAAACTTTAATACAAATATTAAGCGAAAATAGTACTACAACGATAAATGTGTAAATAAATGAATGTGTAAATGAATGCTTACTAATCAGCTTTACTACTGTTTAAGAATAGCTTCAACCACAACCTGGGACATTGATGACTAAAGAATCTCACAATTTCTGATATACCAACCATCACACAAGCTTCATGGGGTTTTGGGTGAGGTGTACAGAAAGCCATTGCCGTTACCCCCCCAATGGCATAAGTAGTATGCAACCATTATACAAATAAGCCAAGTGAAACCCACACCACGCCAACCCATCCACACAGCATTCCTCCTCCGGCATTGTGTCTGCTCCTTTTCAGTTGGGGGGCAGATGGAAAATGGGGTTGAGGTTACTCTGTTGTTTGGTGTGCCTGCCTCCTTGTATTACCCGCTTACTTATAAGTAATTATTTTTGTAATCCGCTTTTTGTTTCTCGACTGCAACTGTTTACCCACCCACCCACTCGCTGAACAACCACTGAACCAACAGCAACTACAAAGTGCAATCGAGCAACGATGGCGGGATGAAACAATGGTATCTACTGTCGCTGTTCATCGGGGATGCGGTACGGGATGTTCCGCTGTGCAAGCACCTGGCCAAGCGGATGCCCTGTCCGGGCGTTGGACCCCTGCCGCCGCCACAGCCGCGCTGAGGAGCCAAGCCATCCAAGCAACATTCCGGCTCCACATGAAGCTCTGGGGCGGAGCTGACTCTTCGGGGGAGACTCGAGGAGGCTGGAGACTGGAGGCTGAGTGTGCGCCCGTAGTCAGTCACTCTGGACATCTTTGTTATACTCCTAACCAACACATCCACACACACATCCACATATGTATCTATGCTCTTTGTCCTTACTTCATTTCATCATTCTGTTGTACCTTAGTCGCTTTTAAGGGTTTTAATTTAAATAAACGTCCGCCAACAGGCGGCATGTGTAGGCGCTTAGATTTACGAGTAAGCAAATAAATCAACAAAAAACCAGCAAAAATCATCTCCAAATTGTGGCTGCACATGCTCGGACATGTCTGGGGGCTCCCGCCTCTCTGGACAATGCACACTACTTTCCACAGTCCAACAGCGCAACAGCGCAACAAAAAAATTGATACTCCAAAGAGCATGCAACAAAAAATTCAGTTGCATGCAGTGCCGTCTGCAAATTGTTGACACAAAGCATTAAGCTCCAGCGAGCTGATACCCTGCACTGATTCGACATCGAGGGTATGTGAGTGGGGAGTGCTTGTGACTCTCTACAGAGCTGATGAGCCCAAGGGTTTCCAGTGAGGTTCCATTTTTCTTGTAAGAATCTTCAGAATGATATGGATAAACTTTTAAAAATAATCTTTCCATATATATTTCAATATATTCCCAATCACAGATCAGTCTGTAGTCGTTTCAGTTTGTGCTTCTCCTTTCAATTCGACTTTTTCTTGCGTTCACCTCCCACTACTCCACTTTTGAATGGCCAAAAACAGAGCTGCAACATGCCAAAATACACAAAACCAACACTCAGGTCTCGGTCTCAGCGAGCGCCCCACCCCCCCATACACCCACTACACCACCATTTTTTTGCCATTTATTAACCCAGCTGCATATGGTTTTGCATACAAACTGTCGTCTGTGTCGCCGCCAGTGTCCCGAGTGCTGTAAATAAAACGAAACGACAGCGACGGCAACAGCAGCGAATGTTGCTTTGAGCTTTCGGTTGGCAATGACAACCCTGGCAACCGGGCAGCGAGTAACGGCAGCGTCGCACAAGAGTATGCTGCACTTTTTTGTTCGTGCACTTTCGCATTTCTGTGTGATTTTCCCACTGACAAACGCTCGACCATTTGGGAAAACGCTGACGGAAAAAAAACAAAAGAAGAAATAGAAAATAGAAAAATGCTGTCTGTTCGGTTGGGGGTTTCAGGGGTTTCCGCTGTACTATTTCGTTTTGTTCCTTTAATACCCGTTACTCGTTGCGGGCAAGGGTATACGGCTATTGTATGCCAGAAGTAAAAGAAGGAATGTCTGGGAACGTTCAGTTCCTGGAGAGCATAAGATCCAGTAAGACATCGCTCTCGGAATATACATGTATGTTCCTCTGGAACTCTTACATCTGACCAATGAGTATCTCTAAGTCGGAGCACACACCACAGAGGGTTGTCTCTTTTTTGTTCTCTTTCATTTGGGGGTTTATCACATTTAATTTTTCAAACATATTCCCTTGATGTTGCCGTTTGCCGCTAGATTTATGCAGCAATTCCGCTCAGAGCTCTGTATTTCACTTGTTGTTCTTTGATTGAATTGGGGGTTTATTAATAAATATGTGTGTATGTGTATGCGCTCCTTTAAAGTATTAAATATTTACAGACTTATGACTATATGTGGCCTGCCTCTCAGTGGGTTTTTGGTGCAGCGCGTAACCCCTAGCCAGCCCTCAGGTACACCTTGCTGCCATCGGGTCGGATGTAGTACTCGTTGACGCCCTGCGAGTTCGTCACGTAGATGTTCTTGTCGTCCTCGTATCGGGGCTTCTGACTTGGCCTGCTGCCATACCGATTGTCGCTGATGTAGTTCGCATTGGGATAGTTATACGGTGGGGCAGGTCGCTCGTTGGATGGTTCCCCAAAGCGAACCGTACTCGGCTTTCTGGGCATGTACTCGCCGTAGTTCAGGGTGCTTGGGCTATGGTAGTCGCCTGCTTCCAGGCGGTAGTGTGCACCAGGCCTGTGCTCGTTGCTCAGGACCAGCCGATCTTCCTGCTCCTCCCTCCTGTCGCTATACTCGTAGCTGGGCGCATAGGTGGGTCGATTCAGGATCTTTCCTTTACGGATATAGCGCTCATAGTGATCGGGAAAGATGACCCGCGCTCCTCGCTGGGGTGGGGCTGCCTCCTCGTAGACTGCATTCAGTGGGTAACGTTCGGGCTCGTCCCGATGTTGCTGTTCTTTCAGCTGTATCTGGCGGATGAGTTCGACTCTGAGCTCGTCTTCTCTGGTTTGTTCCTCTCTGATTCGTTCCTTTCTCAGCTGTTCCGCTCTGATCATTTCCTCTCTTACTTGCACTCTAATTCGTTCCTCTCTCAGCTGTTCCTCTCTCACTTGTTCCTCTCTCAGTTGTTCCTCTCTCAGCTGTTCCTCTCTCAGTTCTAGCTCCCTTTGCTGCTCTTCCCTGTATCTGTCCTCATTAGCTGCCTGTTCGTCCAGCTCCTCGTTTGTATCCCTGAAGACAATCCTCTTGCCTCGACGCTTGTCCACCCCGTAGTCCGCCTCGCCCAGGCCATTGGGCAGCACAGCCCTCCAACCCTCTATGAGAGCCAAGTGCTTAGCCCGTCTGACAGCTCCATCATCCTCCTGCCTTGCCATTTCCCTTTCCTGGGGAAATCTCAATTTGCGCTGCGCCGCATCGCGATTGAACTCGCGGATAATTTTGCTCTGGTCGTCGCGCTGTGCTTCCGACGAAGTGGCGTCCGGAAAGCGGATACCACCGTCCTGATGCTCCTCACTCTCAATGCCCTTGAAGTTGAGAACGCGACCCTCGTCCTCGGGAAATTGCAGCACTCCAATCAGCTCAGTGTGGGCCTGGGCCGCCTCCGCCTCGTCGTCGTCTTGGAACTTGACTACCCGCCCCGACTGCGTGTCCAGGCTGTCCTCCTCGTCGTGGAAGTCGACTGGCATCAGGTGGGCATCATCCGTCTGAATAGCACGTTTAATTTCCGTTGGCAACAGGCTCCTCCTCCGCCTTCTCCGGCGCTGGTACTCCACCCCATTCAGGTACTCGGACAGTACCTGGCTGAAGAAGCTGCCGATGCCGCTGGCAATGTCCGTACTGGGCCGCTGGGTGGGTCGTGGTCGTGCGGTGGGTCGCGGGGTGGTGTATACCGGGCTCTGGCCACCTCCACCTCCTCCTGTTAGGGCTGAGAGGATGCTAAAGAATGAACTTGCGCCACCTTCGCTCTGTTGCGCTGCCACCGGCTGCTCCTCCGGCTCGCTGAAGAACTTGAAAAAGCCCCCGCGATGATTGTTCAGATAGTGAATGATTTCCATCTGCCAGGGGAGAGTGGGTTTATTTTTAATAATCATTAAGCCGGCTTCACGCTGGAGAGTGCAGTGCGGAGCTTACCTCATTCTTCGGACACTTTTCATAGCTCTGGAGGCAGCTGCGCTCTCCACCGCTGAGTCCCAGCAGGGCAGCCCTTCCATAGATGAGGGCGGGTGAGGCCACAGGAAAGCCAGTGAGGAAACTGTTTGGAAGAGGTAAAGAAAAGGTCATGTTGATGGTATAAATGTGGATGCAGAGAGCGTATATCGATAAAGTCTAAATGCAATCGAAATGTGGTAAACGTTTCTCAACAACAGTTAGATTTCAATAAGTATTAGCTGTGTTATCGTTAAGGTGTAATGGCAGAGAGAGAGAAAGCGAGAGATTGCATGAACACGCTCAACCCACCCTTTACTGCTAAGTCACACTGGGATAGAGGAAAAGGTAATAATTAGGCACGCTTCCCTCTGGCTACGCTACGATCCCCAACTAGAATGTGGAATCTGTTATATAAGATCATTATTGATAATTCTGAGATCCATATTACAAAGATAAATATCCCTCATTATGGTTGTCTCTACTTTATGTATCTAATACAAACACGAACTCCTTCTTTGCTGTTTTACCCCCAGCTGTATCGGTTATTGAGTATCAAGGGGAAACAAGCCTTCATCTCATTATCTAACTAATGTGCCTCCATCTACCATCTGCCTGTGGACCTCATTTTGAGCTGCTTATAAAACTTAATTGACTCGAAGCCAAGAATTTGGCCAAAGCCAAAACAATTTCAATTTACCATCGAAGGAGGAGATGGTATACGTTTACGTTTACGTCTACGTCTGCCAAACCCCATACTGCAATGCAACGCAACCCCTGAACGTAGCTCATTTAATGGAACAATCAATATGGTTTCGGACTAATGAAGTCTAATCCCAGTTAACGCTTCGGTATGGCAACACGATGCCTTCAGATGCCCGATGCCCGCCCCTTCCAGACTTAAAATGCAAATTTAATAATATTTACTTACAACTAAAGCCCCTGCAAACTGAGCCGCAACTCACAACCACCCAACCGCCCAACTCCCCAACTTTCATTCCGCACTTTGCATTCCCTCATACCATATACCCCCATTCATTATACCCCGCCCCTCATGAAACTCACTTGGCTATGGCCGGGGATGTAATGAAGCCTGGCAATTGGCCACGTAACGTTTGACCGGCAATCATCTGGCAGAGCACCTTGGGCACACACTCCAAATCGTCGTTGCGTGCGATGTTCTCCAGGGCTCTAATGAGTTGTGTGTTGGGTGGTCGTCCCTGCTGAGGCTTCTGATACTGCGGCTGCTGCTGGTATCCATTGCCAGCGAATGCGCCGAGGAGACTGCCTAATGGGCTGGACTGCGATTGGGTGGAGGAGGCTGTGCCACCTCCGCCTCCGCCAACTCCGGCCAGGAGGAGGTTCGTAAATTGCGGTGCGTACTGCTGCGTTGAGCTGAACAGCGATGCCAGTGTGGCCAGACCACCACCGCTGCCGCCACCCGACGACGACTGACTGGGTCGATATGTCGTTGGCCCTGCTCCAGGACGATAGTTGAACTGCTGCTGCTGCTGTTGCTGGCTGGGGTACTGGCTCGGGTACTGGCTCGGTCGCTGTCCTGGGTGGGATTGCGGTGGCGGTATCTCACCAATTTGATACTCGTAGTAATTGTGTCCTGGTCTTGGTCCCTGACCCTGTCCCTGTCCCTGTCCATATCCCACTCCTGGCTGGGGTCTTGCCAGCGGCTCGTATTGATAGTGCGTAGGACTGGACCCCAACTGAGACTGAGACTGCGTTATGGATTGGGCTTGGGGTTGGTAGCTGGGTGGCGGCCGCTGCAAATAATTATCAAAGTTGTTTGCATAATTAGACGAGGACGGAGGCCGGGGCTGGCGCTGGGGCTGGGGCTGGGGCTGGGGTTGCAGCTGGGGTCGATGGGCCTCTTGCACCGCTGGTCGATTGTCATTGATGTCTTGGCGGTTGTAGAGCGGCCGCTCGGGCACGGCTTGGGGCACGAAATTGGATGTCTGCTCGGCTGCATAGCTCGGCGGCGGGTAATCATGCGAATCGTATGAAATTTTATGCGACGCTGTGGTGGGTGGCGCTGGCAGGGCTGGCGGAGCTTTCGTGGGTCGTCGATACACCGCCGATGAGGGGCTCTCATCGAAGACATAGCCGGGCCGCTTCAGATAGACCTCGTCCACTAATCCTGGACGTGGTCGCTGAGGCTGATGGCTGCCTACAAGCAGCGAGGACTGCACTGTGTAGGCCTGATCGTCTTCGGGCTGTTCCCTCTGATACTGGATGAGAGTGGGTGGGGTTGCCGTGGGCACATAGCCGTAGTTCTGCTGGGTGTACGGATCCAGGTAGCTAACAACCGGCGTGGTAGGTATCGGCGTGCTGCCCAGGCTGTGGTAGACCCCCGACGACTCTTCGGGGAACGAGAACTGCTTGTCCATCGCCGCCTGATGACTGATGGCCGGGACGGACTGAAGCTGAGAGCTCGGGAACTGGTGCTGATAGTTGGGCGCCAGATAGCTGGGGGGAAAGCGATTGAGGCCACCGCTGGGCATCACATCCGACGGCGTAAAGTCCAGCATTTGTGAGGGTCGAAAGCCCGAGCTGGAGGTAACGCGTGCAGAGATTTGTGGCGGTGGCTCCTTGGTTGCTCCCTCGTTGAGTGGCTCCGAGGGAAAGAAGTTTTTCAGCTTCACGGCAATGTGTGCTGGTCCTCTCTGCAAAACAAAGTGGTGAGTGGGGGGTAGCATGTACTTATTGTTCCTGGGAAATTTGCATAACTCACCCGTCATCGTTGGCTCCGTCGTTTCCGTTTGCATTTCTTATGCACGACACGTTGCCGGCTAATACGATAATTAGAATTGCAATTTGCCGCTGCATTTCGGAGATGGAGATGGGTATGAGACGGGCACGGGGACGGCGTCTGTCAGCGTCTGTCTCTTGAAAGTCGCCAAACTCACGTCAGCAATTCATAAGCTTAAGCCAAAGCAAAAGCAAGCAAAGTCTTTGCACGTTCTCGCCGACTGCAAGGAAAATCATACTACTCATAAAAACTTGCTGTCAACTGGAAAACGGCAGAGAAAGAATATCGCGCGACTTCTGCTCGACAATTTCTTGCTACATTTGCACATAAATTTATAGATTTGTCTCCGCCATACTCCCCCAGAGGGATGCACATTTGCATTCATATTAATGCAATTCTCACGTGCTCTATGGGGGAAATGGGGACTCCCGTTCCCCATTTCCCATTTCCATACCCTATTCCCATGCCCGTTCTTGGCAACATTTGTTTAATTCCGCTTTTTATGATTGCGCCGTGTTTATGCAGCCGCACGACTGCGACATAATATATAATCATATCCCATCAACATCTCTCATCTCTCAGTCTCTGTCTCTGGCAACGTCTCCGTGCTAAAATAATTCGTATTATTGTCAAGTTTTTATTTGGTTTGGGGGGTGGAGAGGCGTTGACAGGCCTTAAAAGTTTAATGCGCGTAGACTGCACACAGGGTTTATGCACTGGGTTTATTTGAATGCTCCACAGTTTGGTTATAGCAAGTGTCTAGCATTATGTTTGAGCTCTCATCAGTGCTAAGATGATGGGTGTTCTTTGTTTCAGGGTACAACCTTTCTTGGAGTGACTCATGGGACTAGGGTAGGACTGAGCTGAGGGTTTCCTCTAGCCTGGGATAACTCTCTATCAACTGAATTTCCCCTACATCCATTCTCTCTTCTTTAGTGAAAGTGTCTCTTATGTTCTTTGTCAAAACCTCACTCGATCATCGGTTTATTGATTTCTTTGGGGGACTTTGGGATTGGGCACACACGCATTTCGCGTTAAAAATTTCACCATAAATTATGCACAGCTCTTGAGGCTTTGTGTTCAGTGTCTCACTTAGCGCTCTTCGAACTGCATTTACATTTAAACGAAGTCAAGGTTATTGTGTGTTTTATTTTTTTACCACTGGAATACTCCGTAGCGATGACGCACCAGAAATTTCGAAATGGTGCGACAAGCGACAGTCGGAGTCGGGCCAAAACACACACACACACACACTCTTGATGTCGGTTGCAGCATCTGGGGCTGGTTGAGGGGCTACGAAATTTATTATTTATGTTTTGTGTAATATAAAAACGACTATGCCAAATGTCTTGTTGCATATAAAATTTAAATTCCATGCTTTTGCAGTGCAACGCTGAGGACTGAGTACAGACTGGTAACAGACTTTCCCACAGCCAGATGTAATTGCACCCAAAATTTTATAGCCCCATCCGTACGGAATGCCAGGAATAGATAGAAGGGGTAGGGTGGGTGTGCAACATTCGAGCAAGTACTAGAAAATTGCATTTGGTGCTACCAGAGAGGCAACAGAGGGTGCCGCACTAAAAGGCAAAGACAGAAGCAGCAGCAACATCGAGAATCGACAGACGGCAGTGGAAGTTTACAGCAAGAAATGGCAGCTAATTCCAGTGCAGTGCAAATGCAGCAGGTGCAAGGATCACAAAACTGCTCTGGTATTGCTGGGGCACATGCCACGCACAAGGGAACAACACACAGTGGAGGCGGTGGCAACACGAAAGGACACTTTACGCTCGAGATGCGTTCTCCAAAATTTGCGGGCAAAGACGGGCACGGATACGACTGGGACGTGTTGGGAATTCTTTAGGGTGGCACACGAGTGGCATCCAGCTTGTCAAATTACATAATCCACTCAACACACTGGGGGGGACACTCACTTCCTTCCAGCAGGCACACCCACTACACTGCCCCTCCAATTAGCCTTAATGTCCAAGGCGTGCTGAGGTTCGATTTGAGTGTCTTGGTTACATCAGCAAAAACCTCCAATACTCAAAAATTTAAGACTCTCCCACTAGTCGTCGGAGTCTCCGACGAGATTTTACCACATCTGCATAAAGTTATTGGACGAACACAAATATACCCTCTGTGCGCTGCGAGTACGAGTACCGGGTATAATGATGTATCATTTATTTTATTATTGCTGTAACTCTGATTTTGCGCAATTCTCTTCTGGCGAAAACACACACAACTTTCTTTTCTTTCTTCCTGGCTCGCTGAGCTCGGAAATTGTCGAGACACAATTGCGACGCATTGTTCGGCGGCATTTCAATTGCGACATCTACGGATGGGCTTTCGGGGGGCAGGGCTTTGGCTTTGATTTGCACACTTTCGGTTTCTGCGCTGCGGGTTTTCCCCGCATTCTCTCGGCTGCCGCCACTTACTCACTGCACTTTGAGCAGCACTCTCTTCAGCTAGGCCACTGGGCGGGTCTTCCGTGCCGCGGTACTTTGTTGATGTTCGAAAACAAAACGAAACCGAAAGCGGGAATGAAATCGAAATCGAAACTACTACAAAAAGTTCGCCTCGGCGCGGTTCGGTTCGGTTCGGCGGCTATGGTCTACTGGTTAGCCGAAACAACAAAAAGTCGAAACGAAGCTAAAGTCGAACTCGAATACGATCGGGATTGCGCTTGCGCCAACGACGTCTTTCCGGCTTTGAGTGCGGCGCTCGTTTGACACGCGACTTCGACGATGAGCATGCGCCAAGCCATGGGCTCCAGTGGAAAAGTTGACGCCAGCAGAGAGACAAGGCATGTGCTTTTGCTGTTGCTAGAGCGGGACAGAGCAAGCAGTGCTTGATCAGGGATTAACGGTGAAAGAGTCCGCTGCGAGCAGAGTTCGATGAAAGCCAAGCCAAACTTCCATGAGAAGTTTGCTTAAGAGGCAAGAGAAAGAGAGTGCGATCTGTGACCCCAGACCCCAGATTGATATTGAAGGTCATCAGGCGAATAGCAGGGAATCTAAGAAAGATAATGCCTAGATATTTAATATTTATTTAAAATAAATAATTAAGTTAGATGGCTCGAAGTTCGGCTACTAAGCCGACTCTTAGCTAGGATCATTTCTTGTTTATTGAGTGAGACTCTTGAGTGTCTCCTTTAGGATATCTCATAGTATTTATATGAATTCCCTTGTTTGCTCTTCTCTCTCGACTCGTGTTCATTCAACCTTTGTCTACATGATATTATTAATTACAATTACAGTGACATTACACCGACTAATGGGAGTATTTGTTACACTTTTTGTGTGGGAAATGCCGAGTACAATGAGCATTTACAATCTACGGCTGTCTGCTGCAAGTCACTTGTCCAGCCAAATGGCTTAATTATAATGAGCCAACAAGCGGCCAGCGGCAAGCGGCTGCAAATTAGTCGTCTGAGCCGCCGAGTGAAAGTTGAAGCCCAAAATAGCGGGCTAACAACGCGACTAACAAGCCGCAGTCCGCGCTCAGACCCCATGTGAAACTGAAACCTTAACTTTAAGCGACTTTAGTTGAGTAATTTTCTGCTCTAGTCGGTCAGTAGCCCCCCCACGCGGCTTTCTTTTCCAGCTGTGGCTGCAGAGAGGCGGACGTAATAATAATTTACACGTTTTATTGACTCGGGGGTGCCTCTGCCACTGGCTCTGCCTCTGAGGATAGGGTGTACGAGCATGAGGTAATCTAGCCTGGATGACAGATGCTTTCGCGGTCAAACGAAAGGGAAACCACAGCCAGGCAGCGTGAAGACTGTGGGCTGTTCCTCTTATTGGCAGTTCCTCAAACTCGGCCCATGACTGAATCTGTGCCAATGTCTGTCATTCAACCCATTTATTTTGTAGCTTTTTCGTAGCTTGTGGTCTCGCAATTTGTTTACATTCGGCTGAGTTATGCAAAGCGCGTAATGCCGTATGCCGTCTTTTGGGCCATGATTCATGATTGATGATGGATGAATGGCAAAACATTGATACGAGCATTTATATCCGCTTGGATTGTGGGCGTGTTGAGGTGTGTTGTGTGACCATGAAAGGTCGCCAGCTAATTCATTCGAAGTTCGAAGATATTGTTGCAAGATCTTCGCATAACAAAAAGTAAATAAATAAAATACATAAAATTGGGAGTTAAATATTATCTTTAAGATAAACAATATCTGTCGTAATTTACATTTGTTTTTGATTAATTACTAAGCAGAAAACGAAAACATTCATTCCATTATCAATTATTCTGTAAACCCAAATAGTGTGACCAGACAACCAGTTACAAAAATAAATTTTGTTCGAAATGTTCCAAGTGTTTGGTAGGATATATTTCTAGCTGAAGGCAGGAACATTTTCTGAGAGAAGTATTATATGTATGTAGGTACGAGTATATAGTATACTATTGATGAGGTCTTAAAGACATCTTCCTATTAATTGAAGTGGAACTTCAAAGGAGTTAAAGGAACTTTTGAAACACGTTTTGGAACTTCAAAGAAGTTAAAGGAACGTTTGAAACAATAATCGAAACACCATTTAATCTAAGTTTGGAACACGCTCTTTTAATGAATACGATAATAATCAAAGTTCATTTTTATTTGCAGACTCTCGCAATGCGTCCAAAGGAGCATCCCGATCTGATATTCGATGTGATACCCAAGCTCTATGCGAGCACGACCAAGGTGTTTGTGACGCATCTCTGGCAGGTGGAGAAGCAGCTGGTAGCGCCGCCGCCAAAGTTTTGCAAGATGTACACAACCAGGCCACTGGCCAACCAGCTATTGGGACTTTTGCAATCGAAGAAGGTCGAAATTTCCGAGAAGGACTTCCATGTCGCTGAGGATGGTGTGCCCTTTCAGATACGCCTCAGCGATGGCAGGCTTCTGGAGGTCATGCTCTGTGCTGGAACTGCGCTGGGAAGCAGTCTGGTGCTGCTCATCCGGAAGATGCAGGGCGGCAAGCTGCTGTACTTCTACTCGGCGGTGCAGCAAGACGATCTCTGCCAGGTGATACGGAAACCCGTGTTCAAATCATGGATCGCCCAGGGCACGGACATGCTGCTGCTCAACCTCACCGGTGCCGAGCGACCCTTTGTCCATGTGGACTACGATGAGGTGGCAGCTGGCATCGAAGCGTGGCGAAAGGAGAAGAATTGCCTGGTGCGCCTGAAGCTACCCCCCTTTGGGTACGAGCCTCTGGTGGGGCGACTGGGGCACACTGCGCTCTACGGCCACATTCGGCTGATGGGGAAATATGCCGAGAGCTATGCGTCCCTCGGCAGCGACATGCAGCGCTTCGAGGATCCCGACCACGTGGTCAAGGTGCATGTTATCGCCGCCGACGATTATCCCAACCTTACCGGTCAGACCGAGCGCTTTGAGATCTTGCCTCTCGATTTACTGAAATGGTCGCCGCAGCCCACGCGCATAAACCTCATACAACTCTGCAGTTTGCTCCGGCCCGACAATATCCAGGGCATCGTGCCACACCAATCAACGGGGAATGTGCCCCGGGCTCCGGAGTATCTGCAGCGCTTCAGGTCGTCCTACTCGCCGCAGAAGTCTCATACTTTAATGCCATCCAAATCGGCACGGCCTCAGGCTGCAAGCGTCAAGAAAATTGATCGTGTTATAAAAAAGAAAGGATTGGAGTTTTTGATCGATGATGATGATGATGCCGAGGAGACCGACACGGAGCACTAAGCACTAATCCATTA
This sequence comes from Drosophila bifasciata, assembly GCA_009664405.1. NCBI lineage: Eukaryota > Metazoa > Arthropoda > Insecta > Diptera > Drosophilidae > Drosophila > Drosophila bifasciata. Next base: position 39,958,272 of record CM019043.1, read on the forward strand.
AAATTCCCAGAGTAATATTCTATCTTTCCCAAACCTTTACTCACTCTACGTCTGAGAACTCTCCCAGAACCGCTTTGCTTTCTCTTCCGGTCTGTCTCCCTGCCCTCTGACCTCTGTCTCTCTGTTCAAATGAAAGCCTGCGGAAAATTGTGCAGAATTAATAAACATATGAATGTTGGCTCATTCCACTCCGCTCACGATTTGAATAGTCATTTATCCGACTGCCATTTATCCGTGCATTTAATATATGTATGATACCCAACTGGCTGCAAGTTTGCGTAAAAAAGGTTGTTAAAATTATTATGAAATGCCTGTTGGCATGCAGGAGACCAACTTTCCCTTACTCCCGACCCATTACAGCAGCAACTCTATATCCATGTCCATGTCCAAGGACAAATGACCACTTATCAACGTGTAATGAAATATGGTGCATCTGCTACCATAAAAGACAGCCATCCTGTGTAGTATCCTGCATGTAGTTGGCGCCTTTGTCCCCAAGTTGTGTCCGTGTGCGGCTCCTGATGCTGGTACTGGTACTGGTTCCGGTCCAAGCTTTTGTCGTGCTTTGGCATCTCGTATGAATTATGTTGATGGGTCCCCCAGACTATCCGCCCAGTCTTCTGTTCTGTTTGGTTAGCTCATTTATTACATTTTGGCTTTTTGACAGATTGCTAAGCGTAGTAACCGTTTCCGCACTAATTTCCGTGTCCTGCAACTATTCGTTGTCTGGCTTTTGCTACGGCTCCGAGTCCTGCTCCTGCTTCTGCTCCTGGCCTGGGCGACCATTAAAAGCCAAAAGCAAATTACTCATCACATCAACGGCCAGGTCAGTCAGCGTCCCACACCCACCCTCTGTCCCTGTTTCATTCTCTCAGCATTTGCTTTTTATTATGTATGCCATGTAGAGGGATTTTAATAAATCGTTTGCTTCCATCTGCGAGTGTCCATCCATCCATCCATTCATCCATCTTTCGTTTGCTTTTTGAGGCAGCCCATGGCCCGTTGGCTCTCTCTCTCGGCTTTTATTAGTTTGTCAATAAAGTGCCAAAAGACCTTGATTATGATCGCCATCATATATTGCCATATCGTCTGAGCTCTTCTCCAGATGATGGCCTCCAGGCTACGAATATTTACGAGTTTGTCCAGCTTGCCATTCCCATATCATTTGAGCGATATGAGATTACTCATGTCCTTCCGTTTGCCATCCTTCTTAACCTTTTTGCACCAAAGACACAGGCATCTTCATGTGTGTGTTTTTGCCCCCTCTCTATTGCCCGGCATAGCCCTCTGTCGTCTGTGACACAAGTTTATCAGTTTTTAGAGATGAGAAAAGTCTGAGGACTGGGATGGGCCTGGGCCTGGACACTGAGCAAACAGCGCCTTGAGCAAATACTTCTCATTTTGGCAAAACCTTTGCACAAAGTGAATAAAAATCTATCGTAGAACCAGAATCAAAGAGGAATATTTCCTCGAATTTCTTGTGCTAAGAATTCTTTTCTTTGTGTATTATGTAGGGAAATAAGTATAAGTATACGATTAATATTTGAGAGTTGGTTAAGAATGTTATCACTAAATTTTCCCACATTTCCAGAGCTTAGAATGAAATATGACATATTCAGAAAGACTAACAAAATATTCTCCCAATGATATTTAGAATTCTTGTAACTTTACTTCGATCATCACTTTCTAAAACTATTCCTCGGTGACTGTATTCACCAGTGATTACTTTCGCATCTCTAATTCAAGTAAGTAAACATGTGAAAATATTTGTGGCAAAAATTGTGTTGCAAGCACAAGTACATATACCCCCATTGCTTCAGGGAGTGGTGGTGGTTGACAAGTTTCTTACATTTGTGTACATGTTTCAGGAGCCACTTATGTACATCCATGCGAGTACCTGTAGCTGTTCCCTGCGCCACCCTGTGCGAGAGATTTGTCCTCTGTGTGCATTTTGTAATGAATTTTTAATGCATTTCAGCTGCCCCTGAATATTACACACAACCAGGAGAGGGGGGAGTGTTGTGGTACGAGGTACATAGTTTAAGGGATATTCCCGCTTAATGAAATTAACTTTTTCTTCCCTTCACTTTTGTCGAAAAACTGATATAAGTAGATGCGTTTTATTTATAATTGAATTACTTTTAAGTGGCTGCTTTCGAGTGGCAGGACAGGACATAATTTAATTAAAACATAGTACTATGAAAACAGTTACTTAAAGGTGGCTTAAAATGTGATGATGAGTTGATGATACAAATTAATTGAATTGGGTGAGTGCTACTGGCACATACAAAATACTGTTTATAAATGTTAAGTTCACTTTGAAGATGTTTATATTTACTTTAAAAGTTTTACTTTAAAAAATCTTAGAACATTCGAATTTAGATTAGAATTATAAGCAATTTTTAGAATTTTCACAAAACCGAATCCAATTTCCGACATTTCTTTGTAGTAGCCACAGTTAATTAAGTTAAATTCAAGGCAAATTGCCCCATCAATAATTTTAATAATATTCCCCAACGATGGGTTTGGGGGTTTGGTCCCTGCTGATAATAAAATCCGGCAATGCATGACACAATGTCCGTCCTGCCCCTCCTCCATACCCCATTGTGGCTTCCCCTTTGTTTATGGTCGTTGCCAGGTGTTGAGCCAAAAAGTAATTATCATAAACTCGGGGTAGATGGGAATGCAATTGCGATTCCGATTGCGGTTACTGGTTTTGTTTTGTTTTGTTTTCAAATATCGAATTTAATTGATAACGCAAAGTTAAGAATGAGCAAAGTGTATCGGAAATTACACAATTATTAAACATTTTAAAGCAACGAATATACTATATTTTCAAGATGAACAAAAAGTTTTAATCCACAAGATTTGTATAACATTCCCTCATTTGTATTCCCTCAGTTTGAGCTTCAAGAAAGGGTTCGGTGTTGAAGGTGGGGGCGCTATTCGATATCCATTCATACGAGGCGGACACACGCTCGGACACAGATTGAATGGAAATCGCAGTTTCAAATTAAATATACCTTTTGATTGACACTTGCATGCGCTCCGTATTGTAAGCGGAAGCGGATGTCATGACTGCCAGAAAACGGGGAAGTGTGTGGGCAGGGGCAGGTTAACATACATAATTGCCCCAGCCGTGGCCGTCATCATTATAATCGCCATTGCCTGCTTTAAGCCGTTAATAACACATCATTTTTGTGACACGACCCACGTGATATTCCGTATCCAGTATCGTATCCCGTTACCGAGTCGCGTGTCCCCCGGCCGCAGGAGCAACAATTATGGCCATTTAATCCGCAACCACAAAAGGGAAAAGAAACTACAAATTGGTTTAGGCATTCGCCGGGGGGTATTTTTCGGCCAAGTGGCCAGCAATTTCCATTCGAATCACACGCCACCACTCACCACGCTACGCTCTACACCGAAAATAACAGCAGAAGGGATGGTTTTTCCCAGTCAACCTTTTTCCATTCAATTTCTGCACATGAATTAAAGCAATAGTTTCCAATCCAATGCCAAGATTCTATGCATTAAAGAAAGGATATGGCCGTATTTGTGGGAGATATAGTGCCATCAAATAAAATGCAGATTTGATCCTTTTTCCTGGGCAAATGATTCCCCAAATGAACTGAAATTAAAGGACTTTACTTTTACGTTTACTTTTACGGCCCTTCCCCAGGTGGAGTGCCGTTGTGCCTGGCAATCCCCTGCAATCGCTCCATAGTCGGTCCAGAGCAAGTTTAGAGCAAGTCGCCCCATGTGCTCTTTGTGCCCTTGGTCTCATGACTTTGACTTCATCAACCAGCAAGAGCTCAACTATGTATGAGATGGTGTTCGATTAGGATCGTAACATTTCGGTTTCCACGCTTCAGTAGAAGGTCATAGGCTAACCTGATTATAACTGGCCCTAGTACGAGCGACCTACTTGGGCTGCGTTCAGAAGCACAAGTTCACAACATTTTTTATAATAATTCATTAGTTTAAGTGTTTTAAAATAATTTTATTATATGTACATAAGATATTAAACAATAAAATAATCATATAAAAAAATATATACATATATATACGTATAATGTATAAATAATTATTAATATATTATTATAAAATAAAAAATAAATTAAAAATAATACTGAAGTTGTTATAATATAATTTAAATATTAATAAAAAAATAAAGAAATTTAAAAAAATAATAACCAATGTTGCGGAAAAATAAACAAATGTTGCGCAACCATTTTAAAAATATTCAAATGTTGCAAGGTCACAAATGGAAAGTGTAGCATACCTTCAAGCTGCTCGGATATTATTGTTAACAAATTTATGAGTATCTTTTGGGGGTTGGTTTTGATATTCAGACTGGTCTATTCAGATTTATCTCACAGTTCTGGAGGTGCTTGATGGATTCTAGTGATACAGGAGAGATTTTTCCGCTAATGAGAACGTCGGACCCCCAGGGTTACTTAGGGTTTATGACACTGTATGTCCTCGATGAACACGATCGTGGGGCTATAATTATTTGTGTCCGTTAATGCAGGATGATATATATATTTTTCCCAGACATACAGTTTTTCTTGGCTTTAAGTGGCCCGATCAGTGTTTTCCTGTGATCGGAAATCAGGGCACCTTTTCCCCCTTATAGTAGTAGAAAGTGAAATCAATTTAATTTTAAAATGTTTTATTTATTTTTTCAAATAATTTTTTTTTTTTGTTTTTTTTGAGTTTTATTTTGTTTGTTCTGTAAATCTTACATTGTATATTTATGCACTTGTATTACATTCACTCAAATGTGTATGAGTAATCGTTTATTCATTCAGATAATGGTTGCTGCTTATTATTTTGTCTTATGAACATATTCATGAGATCAATAATGATATTATTTATGCATAATATGTAAAATGTACAATTAAACGAAGTCGTCTTGCGCTTCATTCGAAGCACACGAAACAAAAACAGAAAATTATTTACTAAATTGAATTAAATTGACAAATTGCTGAATTGTTGTTGAACTTACGAAAGAACTTAGCATAAATAAATTCTAGTATGTATAATATGTGTATGTGTAAGTGTGTGTGTGTGTGTTTGCAGACATTTAGCTGTCACTGTTTTGGCACCAAACAAAAATTCTATACAACAAATGGCATTTGATTCTATGATTCGAACTGCGCGCTATGTACAGGGTCGAGTAAAGATACTTAAATTTAACAAAACGGATCAAGTCGCATCGGGTCAAAAATATATAGTTTGCTTTTGCTTTTGCTTCTGATTCTGCTGCTGCTGTCCTTTAACTTTTTTGTTCCAGTATTCATGGCAGGCCAAAAGTCAATATATGTCAATATATATCTTGACTTTTGGGCCATGCGAGGCCATAAAAACTTTACCGAGATCATTGTGAAAACTAATTGGCAATGAACCGGAGGGGAAGACAGTCTTCCGCCATTTACCGGTTCATTTGATGCAACAAATTTACAAAAAAATAATTTTTCATTTGGGTTTTTTGGAAGTGGTGTACATAAGTGGGTATGTGTGTGTGGTATGTATAATTAGTACATAAGTTGAGAAGAAGTAGTGTATGTGTGTGTGTGTAGGTCTGGGGCTGGGGCTGGGGCTGGAAATGGGTCTGGAAATGGATATGGTCTGGGCTATCGCTTATGGCTACACAGAATAATATTGCTTTAGGTATATATATGTATGTACAAATAATAAACGCTTGGAAAAACTCATTTAAGTCTACCTTAAACGCTGTAGAAATTAGAACTAAAACGCTTGGCGAACTTAAGCTTAGACTTTTCTTACACTTTAAGCTTCTTTCCGTTTCTCTCTCTATCTCTATCTCTGTTTCACTTTTCATTTTCTTCTTCTCTTATTTTGTATTGTATTTTTTTTTGTCATTGTAAAAACTGTGTGTGTGTATTGTATAAATCCATGAGATCAATGCGATTTTTGGGAATTGTTTTTACTTTTCTTTTGATTGTTTTGTTTTCTTTCACTATTTTCGCTTTTATGTGTTTTCACTTAGCATTGAAACGCCCGGGAAATACCACAGCAATTGTGGCAGAAAGACTCCCCCTCTGAAAATGGCTTGGCCTCGTCGACTCTTTCATTTGAATTCCTTTCTTTTTTTCTTTTACTTTGGCTATCGTTGGAGATCAATTTCCATTAATTTCCATTTTGGGAGAGATCATTTGTGTGTGTGCGTGTTCCAAAAAAAGATTGTAAGAGATCAACGGTGGCGCCGCATATCAGAGGACTTTTCCCACCGCTGGGTGGATTTCCCGGGCCCTGGGGGCGCTTAAACAACTAAATTGTGAGACCAATTTGAAGACAATGATGAACAAAATGACAAATAAAAAAAAAACATACATAAATCATACGAAATTTAACTAAAATAACATGACATAAACCGTAGACACAAAAAACATCACAAAAATGGCATAAAAACTATATATACAAATAAAAACTAACTTAAACATTGTTGGTTGTTTTTTTTCATTTTTTTATGATTTTTCTCTGCGTTTTTGTTTTTTAACAAATTAAAGCTAGGCGTGTGATCTTTTTGCTGTGTGGGGCTTATGTTTAAAAATTTCTACTAGTTAAACAAATATTTAAAAAATATATATATATATATGTATATGTATATTGCGATTCGAAATCACAAAAGCGAAGACATTGAAATTGTTTCGGGGTGGTGGAAGAAAATGCAGGTGGAATATCAGATTAAATTAAATGCAAAAACGAAAATGCATATCGAAAAGTATCTCAAGAATTGGCAGTTTTTCCGTTGTTTTGTTTTGGCTTTGTACTTGTATAATTTGTGTTTTTGTATATATTTTAGTTTTGTGTTCAAAAAGTTGTACAAAAATACATGTATCCGCAATACAAAAAATAGGCTTTCATTCATTAGTCACTTTGCGCCAGTCTGAGTGTTTTTTTTTACGTTTACTTTGAGCAGTTTTGGAGGAAATTTCTGTTGCGTGTTTTTCTGGAGATACTCGTACAAATGCATATAGTAAGTTACCCTAGACAGATAGAATACAAATATATATTGTTCTTGTGTCCCGTCAACCCTCTTAATCGTATTGCTATCGGTATATCGATATCGGTATATCGGTATAAGTGTGTATGTATGTATATGTATATTTAACAATCGATTTACGAATTAATGACTTTCTGCTTTCAATAAATTCGTTGCACTTATGTATCTATATATAGATCGTTTTATATATACTAGCTGATTTCACTATAGATCATTCGGTTACACATATTCACGTATCCCAGGGATTTCATCGCGCCGCAAAGAAGCCGCAGCCCATGGCCAGCACGAACACGGTCACAACGGTTGGCCAGGTGAAGCTCTGTGGTTTCTGAAAGATACACAAATTTGGGAGAGAGAAACAAATTCAAGAGATTAGAAATACATAGTTTATGGGTACATACATATATTTAAATCAATAAAGTGACCTTTCAGCATCCCCAAAATCTATTCTCCCCCCCAAGCAGTCGCTCTTAACCTATAGCTCCCCTGTGTGGCATAAAATATATACGAAACCACACACGTGACCGCCAGGGAGGTACAGGGGAGTACATCCACCCTCCGCTAGAACTCTCGAACCGTAAATCAAGCGAAACTATTGACTGGCAAAAGTGACCCGAATGGGCGGTCAATTTTTGTCTGGTCAATGGTGTAATTATTTTTCTATACAGAACACTTGACTCTCTCCCTCCACCCCGACAGCAGCAACAGCACCACACCCGCATCAATGGTTATATAATTTACACCATTTATTTGTTCAACATTCCACGCTTGAATGGTCGCAGTGTGGCACGTGTGGATGGCATGGAATGGCATGGCCATGGCAGTGTTTGTGTGGTGGCAAGTGGTGGTGGTTGGTTGGTGACTAAAACTGACCTCAAATTTATTATGCAAATTCACTTTTTCGCTTATTTTAGCCCCGAATTTTTGGGCCCTATTTGGTTAGGACATTTGTGGCATTGTTTTTGCGGTTAATGGTATGAAAAAGGCCATCGAACATGTGTTCAAATTTCGATTCAATTTGGTTGCGAGGAATGGGTAGTTTCTAGAGGTATTTTCAATGCAGTTTTCTTTAGCAGAACTACGCCATAAGAATTGTATACAATTCTTGTCCATTCTTAAAACATTCCTTTCCTTCAGACCATTATCAACCATTGGAAAAATACACGCAATTTAATGCCTCAAATCACAATCGAGGATCCATGTCTGTGGTGGCACATATACTCGTACTCTCGTATGAATAATACTCTGTAGATTGTGGAATTTCACACGCTCTCGTTTAGCAGCTGAGAGAGTGCTCGGATAAGGTCAAATCAGAGGAGCTTCCACAGCAGCTTCACCCAAGGGTGGGCACCCACAAGGCTGGCTTCAGAAAGCGATAAGCAGCGGCACGGCCCAGAGCGACGAGCATGAATTAAGGAAAAGTTTTCTCTACCGACTATTTGATATCCATTATGCCAACATAAAAGAGCAACTGAGAGTAAATCTATTTGTTTTTGGGCACTTCATTTAGCTCCTAAAGTCTGTTCCTGCCTGCTACAAGTGTACCCTTTTCACATGACAATTAATGGGTATTCAAATGAGCTGGGAATGGTATCAGGTCTGAGTCAGTGTGTGTGTGTCATGCGACTGCGATTGAATTTCTTCAAGTTTACATTTCTTTTAATTGCGCAGGCAAAATACGCAAAAACTAAAAACTAAGAAAAGAGCGTAAAAAGTGAGGCTTAATGAGGCCATACGGCACAGTAGAAGCAGCAGCAGCAGCAGCTGACACAAAGGCTCGACTTACATGACTTTAATCGAGAGCCAGATATGCACAGAGAGACAGACCCATAGGAACGTTGCAGTGAGTGAGAGAGGGAGGGAGAGCGGACAGAGGCAGAGGCTGGCGGCAGAGCAGGCGCCTGTTACGATTAACATAATGCAAGAGACGAGCAGCGCCAGAGCAGAGACAAGAGACAGAAAGACAAGACTGACTCTCCAGCAGGCCCCTGGGCCAGGAACTGCGCAATTAATTTTTATCACACTTTTAGCATGTGCAAAAAAAAAAAAAAAAAGTGTTATATGTATGTATGTATGTGTTATACATTTCTAGGCACCGACATGCATGTGCATGCTTGGCACTCTCTTCTCTGGGTACTCCTCCCGTTCCCGCTCCCAATCCAGCGGCAATTTGTCATTCCCTCTTGGGTTGGATTGTATTTTTAGCATATTTGCAGCATTTTCAACTAGTTGAGCCTTTGAAAAATGTTAGCCACGTGCCGCCGCACACCAACAGATGTTGCGCCTTCAAGTTAATGAACTCCCCAACTTGGCATACACATATATTTTTGCAGCACTTTTATGGCACTTGCCATACCCTGGGTTGCTGTGTGTTTTGGTACACGAAAGAAATAAGTAAGTAAGGAAACCCATAGAGAGAGAGAGATCGGAAAACAAGAGTTCCAACAACTATTACTAACGGGATCTACGGTATTAGTGTTGCATTGTTGCTTACCTTCTTCTCAGCCTCCGCTCGCTGCGCTCGCTCTCGCTCTCGCTCTCGCTGACTGTGGCTGCTGCTGCTGTTGTTGTTGTGGCTGTTGCTGTGACTGTGACTGGCACTGCCGCCAGCGCCGCTGCTGCTATTGCTGCACTCTGCATTCGATGAATGGAGTTGGAAATTATTTTGGCTGATTGGATTGTTGTTGTTGCTGTTGCTGTTGCTGCCGCTGCTGCTGTGACTGTTCTTCTTCTTTCGTGGTGGTATACGTCCATTGAACTCCTGCAGACGCTCGCGTCCGGCCGTAAAATTGTCATAACGATCATCGTACTCATCATCCCAGCTGGTCTCATGATCGCTCTGATACTCGCGCTCATCCTCGCCCGTCGAGGTCAATCGCTTGCTGTGGGATGAAAGAGAGAGAGAGAGAGAGAGAAAAAGAGAGGAACACATTAGAGTAGAACTATTTAGATGAATGTACATAGTTGGGGAGACCGGGGGGGGGATAATGTCATGAGCAATTATCAGCGACAACTTTGCCTTTTCATTAATTAAAAAATATTGCGTTGTGTCATGGGAATTGATATTCATGTGTGTGTGTGTTTGTGTGTGTGGGGGGGATACTAGGGGCTTACGTTCACTACAGATAGAGATAATGCCAATCGAATCTGTACTATCAGTAAGCTTCGCTTTTTGCTTCGTGCCAATCGACAGAAACTTTTATAATGGCTTGAAAAAACAGTTCCTGGCGATTGATGTCAGATCCCATGGGTCTTAGCTTAAGCATTATTTTCCATAGCCTCCACGTGTAGAACTATTGATTCGATATTGTAGGACAGAAATTCCCCCACAAAATGATTGAACTTTCCACTCACCGTCTGGCTGCATCCGACTGGCTGCGCTGCAGCCGCATCTTGGAGCCCATTGGCGCCGTCAGCGGCGTCGATGCCAGCTGGGGGCCATGGTTGTGCCACCCAAAGGCCGCCGATGAGGTCGAGGTGCCGGCATTGGCCGTGTTCGGTGTGGGGGGTGGCGTGTAGGTGGCATAGTAGGACCCGGGACCCGGCTGATGTTGGCCCATGCCGTAAACGGAGGCGGGATGGTGATGCTGCAGCAAGTGCGGCGACTGCTGCGGGAAGCTGTGGCTGTAGTGCATCGGTGGCGCCGACTGCGGCGGCTGCGGTGGCATTGGCTGCGGCGTGGACGGCGCCGGATACGGCGGCTGTGTCTGCTGCCGGAAGAAGTTGTACTCCTCGCCGGCGGCAAAGCTGACGCTGGTGCGCGGTGTCCGTGGCGGCACTGGCGGTGGGCCGTGGGGGAAGAAGACATCGCCGCCCGTGTAGTTGCAGGAGGGACTCGGCGGCGGCGGATACTGGAAGATCTGCGGGGCTGCAATGGGAGGTAGATAATGGAAAAACTGGCATTACAATCATCGTCATGCAACACAATGCAAAGGGGCAGACAAAGACGGCATTGGCCGAGAGTCAAGTCGAGTGCAGTGACAATGTAGGGAAGTGTCTAAGGTCGGGGCATTGTCTGTCTTATTGTTTACCCAACTGCCACTTAGCCGACTGACTGTAAAATCAGCTACATATATGTAATTATGGCAAGTCCTCTTCTCCTCTCTTAAGTTTATTTTTTTTTAGTTCGTTTTGCTGATCGTAAAAAGTGCCCATAAAATGATCAGGTAGCCCGCCTGAGCACGCCTTTCAGTGCACATAAAACTCGAATAAATTCAGCAAAAGTATCTCAGGAAACCACATAATGCTGCACTTAAGATACATACGTTCAGGGGTGCATGAAGGCAGTTAAAGGAAGCTTAAAGATAGTTAAACCTTATAGATTGATTATAATTACTGCATATATCTCAATTAGGGAATATTATGTATTAATGGGAGATACTTTCTGCAACAGCACCTGGTGGATATTTCTTTTATTGGCAAGACTTTAAGGGATAGATACAAATAAAGATAATTTAGAAGGAATGAATCGATCTATAGGTAGGGAATAAGTTAACCGATTCAATCGATTTGTATCTAAAGACTACTAACCCTGAAGCAAGCAAACATATCATATCAAATGTACTTGAAAAGTATCTGTATCTTTACAGCTTAACATCATTTATGCATGTATCTTCTGCTGAGTTGTATTTCAATCTTTTTCGCCATTTCTCTGGGGATTTTTCTTCTCCTTGTTGTTACATTGCAATTTCATGCAAATCGACAACAAAAGCGTTGATAGGTAAGTACGCCGCTGCCGCTGCCACTGCCACTTGATATGCGCATAAATTGTGCCCCATACTCCCCCCCCTTCCACGTTTGGCCAGCGCATTAGATGGTTCTCCATTTTCATGCATATACGAGACAACCGACGACTATGGGATATGACTTCTTAATGTTTATTTACTTAAAAAGCTATTGCCCAGGCGACAAATGATTGATTGTAATGCAAAATTTATACAAATCACTTGAGTGCACCCCGAGGCAGAAATCCGAGCAGAAATATCCAATAATTATAATCGCTATTCTATCTACGAGACCACTAGCCGGTGGTCACTGCCTCGTTTGTCCACTCACAAATGTGCCCAAGATGCAGATACACACAGAGCGTCATTCAACGTCATTCAACCTGCGGGCGACTAATTTGCAATTTGACCCAATAGCCTTGAACTCGAAACGAATTGAAACGAGCCCACCAGCTGTTCGTTGTTCGTTGTAGCGACTCTTTGCGGCAGTTGCAGTTGCAGCAAGAGCGAAACAAAAATCTGTAGTTAATTGCGGGCCAGGCCACTCCTTGGAGCAGCAACAGCAGCCGCTGCAGCAGCCTTACATGCAGTCTGTTTGTGTGTGTATCTTACAGATACTTTATGCCATTTGAAACTAGTTTGCTGGCAGGCGAGCAGCAGCTGAGGCCTGGGGCCAGCGCTCACGTGCGCTCCACCGCGCGCCATCGTTGCTTTTAACCTTGAAAATCTGCCAGCTACACAGCTCCAATACCGAAGCCAAAGCCAAAGGCAATAGCAGCGCGGCAGGCATCATTACTACCAAGTACCGAGTTTTGCTGGCAGTGCTGCTGCTGGCCACAGTTTATATAACTAGCCATGCCATAGCACACCATACGATACAATACCATATACCATATATACCATACCATACAATACCATGTCAGTGGAATGATTCTGCTGGTGGCTTTTATGATGAAACTGAACAACGACGACGACGAGCTACAGTCAAAGCCCAGTCAGGCCCAGAGAGGGAGAACCGATAAAAATGTTATTACTAATTGCAAATTGTGTGGAAAATTATTTACCAACACACCAGACCACACCACACAACACCACAGCACACATTTCGTTTTGTTGCCAATTTGCATATGAGAGAGATACTCGCATGTAATCCGTTCGTACATATTCCACATTGCAGTGCTGATCAAGTGCTTCTCTAACCATATAAATCTTATTTTCCAGATATAAATCGCTTAATGGCTTACTAAACTGTGATTTAATCCCACTCTCGTTGTTCTCTAGGCTGTGATTTAATCATCGATTGAGTGAACACGTTCCAATGGCTTAACAAGTGACTGCTAACAAAATATGTAATGTAATGTCATTTTAAAGACTACACATTTATCGTAATATCTATTGGGAAAATCTATAATTATTAGTATCGAATATTTGTTAGTTTTTTGTGTCTTAAAAGCCACTTTTGAGTTATGATAAACCAGGCATAGTTCTTCTCTTCTAATATTGATATTTTAATTATTTAATTTATATCTTATTGATTTAGTTCCTGCAACTCCTCCCCATTTCCTTCCTTCATTCCTTTCAATTCTCCTCCAACAAGTGTTTTTATTTTTATGCTCCCAAATCTTCCTCCCCTAGTCACTGTTTCACGGCAAAGTCACCTTTTCGGACACCTCCCCACTTCTATGGAGAGGGGTCTCTGCTGCCTGCTGATCGTTTCTGCAATCGTTTACTTGGTGCAACCAAGCGATATTTTTATGATCCCAACTCTATGCGGGCGATGCATTTGTCGATTGCTGTGGTTTTGTGGGATTTTGCGAAACGTGACCAATTGTTGGGTGCCTTTGCATTGTTTTTTTCTCTGCATTCGTTTATTGTTTTTATGGGCGACAATATGTGCAAAATGTTTAATTGAATTACGAGTGTTTTGTTGTGTTGAATCGATGAGGAGAAGGAGGGGTCCACTGAGCGTAGTAGCATCTGTGCAACGCCTTGGACAAAAAAACTGAAATTATGTGTATAATTTACTTTAATTTCTGTTCAGAGTTCTACTATATGTATGTTGTTGTTGTGTTGCAACAATTTCTAAGGCCGCTGGGCAGCAGCCATACTATAGCCACACAGGCTGACAGCAGCCACAGCTGACAAACATCAATCAGGCAACACAGCAAGCAGAACGCCTCAAAACAGCTCTCAAGAACAACACTCTAAGGAGAAACCAGGCAGCGGAAAAACGTGAAAAATGTTTCGCTTTAGTTGTGGCTATGGCTGTAGCTGCTGAACAACAAATCGTCGTTGAATTGCATTTTTAGTTGTGCATTTTCGCAGCTGATTGCAGACCGACAGACCCGCAGCGGACCCGCAGCAGCATATGTTGCTCATTATAACCTTGAAGCTTAAGCGCTTGCAAGCTAAGCTAAGCGTTGGATGGGGTGGGGGGTGTGTGGCGGGGCGAGGAAAATATACAACAAATCGCGCTGCAAAAGTATGAATAGGTTTTCGAGTACACACACACTCGAGTATCCAACAAACTGCGTCGCATTTCGCACTCGAATCAGAATCGGAATCCGCTCTGCGGAATCGGAATCTAAGAATCAGAATCAGAATCTTAGAATCTAAGAATCGAAACGAGTTTATTTTGCAAAATCTATGCCAAGTTTTGGTCAGTAGAACGGAATGGGAAATGGAAATGAGCAGGCAAGTGGTTTTGGATCGGATGTGAATCGAAAGGGGAAGGAAACTATAGATAAGATGGAATTTATTGACTCATATTTTAGTAAAGGAAGTTAGAGGGGGATCTATATATAGTAAATTAAATTTCAAATATATTCTCATGAAACAAAATCTGTCTTAGATCTCTTTCTTTTAAGAAGTTCCGCCAAAAATGACTGTTAGTTCCATACAAAAATAAAATGCACAAAAACCCACAGCTAATGTGAGTAATTATTAAAGTTCAAATATGAGAACCTCTCATGTGGATTACCTGTACAATCGCTCATATTTCAATATTCCCATTGATCTCTCAAGCCGTTAAAGCTTTCAGCAAAGTGCAATCTCTTCCATCGAAATCTCAACCCCCTTGACTACCCACTTGACATTGACATTTATTGATGAATATTTAATTTTAAAGAATCGAAACACCGAAACGAAACAACCTCAAGATGACAGAACAAAGGAATGTACTCCGCAACCGGGTCCGTCCGTGTTGTTCGTCTCAAGATTACAACATGAGATCCATGAAGGAGGAGACCTGAATAACTCACCAAAATAAAACCCCAAAAACAGAGATACATTTTACAGTTAACACACAGAAAAAACGCCCACACAAGATGCGGATAAACACGAAACATGGAGAGGGGTAAATGGGGGATACAGGGGGGAACATAACATTACCACAAAAATTACATTTAAGGCGATTTGTCGCGAGTGTCACGATGCGACGAGAGAGATTACCAATTTGGTCAGATTTCAGCGCGGATCGAATGTCTGAGAGAGTCACTCCTCCGATGTGTAGCCTCGTTTTAATTAGGCAACAGCTGATGTTGTTGTGATGAACGGTACAAAAACAGGTGACTAATTAACGGTGCATACTTTGTACGGTTTTTCGGGAAATAATTATGTATGTGCCATGTACTGCATTAAGATATGGCTTTAAACTCCCAATCTGTGTATGTTCTCTATATAGAGATTCTCTAACAAAAAGATTCCCATTTTGGGGCTGACAATTCGATCAAGTTTTGTACGTTTTGTTTTTGAATGTCAATCAGGTGTCGATCTACAGATCGAACGATTCGATTCGATTCGAATGCCATGTCCCCCCTGCTGTTAATTACCAATTTTGGTTAGCGGCTTATTAGCCATTTGTGGTATGCGGAAGTTCTCAGCAAAAATTTGTGTAAAGTCTGAAGTGAATCATTATTCTTCCATCTACACTGAAGGAGAAAGTTCTGGCAAACGGCTGATGATTATTTGATTTACTTGCGTAACAAAGTGAAAGTTTTTTCTTTTCGTTACAAAAGATGATTAAACGGGAATTTCATAATATGTATATAAAGTTCTTTTAACATTTCCAAAAATATCAGTTCCCTTCGTCATTCCTTTCTTTTCTTGATAGAAGAACCCAACTTCTATCCACTCGTTGTACGTGTCATGTGGCAGCATCCCTTAGTCGGTTATGCTGCCTCTCTCTGCCTGGTATTTGCTGATAATAAACCCGCATGGCCAAGTACATTAGACAAAGAAATTAAAACACAAAACGGCGGCAATTCTCATTCAAGTCTATAGAAAAAAAAAAACAAAAGCCCGATAAAAAGTATTTTTTAAACGATCTTTCAGCGCCGCAGTTCGCAATTTGCAGTTGTTGCAAGGTCAGTGTATGAGATGCGTGTGCCCCTACAAAAAACGGGGCCAGCAAACACGCAAACGATTAAAGAAAAAAATAAAAATAAAGCAAAATCTAGCGCATAATTTAATGAAATATTTTTGGAATGATATGCCGTTGCTTTAAAGAATGAGGAACCCGACAAACCCAATGGGAATTCTCTCAAGCATTTTCCCAAGGAGCTTTTCTTTTTTTTTTTTGTTAGCAGTTTTCTTGGGAAATAGCTCAAACGCTTATCACGAGCACAGCAGATGGGAGTTGTGGGAGCTGCTCAATATTTTATCAACGACAGACAAATGCAATTTTTCAATTTCCTTCCAGATCTAACACCCACACACACACTCTCCTACACACAACAAAGGGGAAGCACAGCTTAAAAGGCTATAAAAAGCCAAAAGAAAATCCAGTAGACGATGCATACGACGTTGCACATCGATTGACAGGAAACTGAGCGAAACACAAGACTCCCCCCCAGCAGTTGTTTGCATATTTTTATGGAGGATTGCCAGCCGGCAAGAGGAGGCACATCACATCCAAGGAGCAGGGAGCAGGGAGCATGTGTTTCCTGCATATACAGGACATTCGGGGATATGGCAGGACGAGAGCGAGAGCACTAAAATATAACTGGCTGAATCAGCTTTAAAGCTCGATTGGTTTAGAGAAAGGCAGTAAAAAGCCACATATAAAATATTATAACACCAAGAATAAAGAATCGGGAAAATATTTAACCAACAAAAATAATTTAAAAATAATTTATAAATGTACAAAAAATAATAAAATTTAATTTTGAACATGAAATTTAATAAACAAGTCTTAACAAATTTTTAAGAAAAATATCACAACAGTTCTACCAACTGTAAATATTGCATAGCTATAGTTTATGTTTTATTTTATTTTAAAATAAATTTCCCTCAACTTTTAGCTCCTGTTAATTGCATTTTAGGTATTAAAATTTCACCGTAACTTCTACCATAAATCTTTTCTTTACCCATTTCCATTTAACCCAAACATTTATATCTTTCAAACGAGCAAAAAGCATTTAACAGTTGATTAAAACGAACCTCTTAGCGTAAACCCTAGCCACCACCCCCGTCACATGCGACTTCAGGCCGCAATTAACAACGTAAATGCGAAAAATCACAATTAAACAATAAATAAAATTGTACGGGCCAGCATTCGATCAGATGAAACGCAATTAAAGTAATTAAAAAAAGAAGCAGAAAAACAACAAAAACTGCAGCCACAGCCGCAAAAAAAAACAGGCAAACTGCACGTTTTAACAGCAGCAGCGGCAACAACAACAAAAAACAGTAAAAAAGTTATTAATAAATGAATGGAAACGGCATTTGTGAGTGGCACCCGCGACTCGGAGCGGTTCGACCAGACTCAGTGTCTTCGCTGCGTCATTCACACGACCACTCAAAGGTGGCGTGGCCAAAGGGTTATCTCTACGAACCGCCCATTTCCCCCCACACTACGTCACTGTGCCGGCCACAAGGGGGGTTATAGAATATACAATTACATGAGCTTCTTATTTGTTGATTTAATTGCACATTTTAGTAATCGCCTTTGCATTTGTTCACGCTGCTCAAGTGCATAGCATATTATTTCCACAACGTAAGAGTTAGTTTCGAATGACTAATTTATCAAGAGAATTAACGCCTAGACATATTTTCCTATAGAAAATTCCTCACTTACTCATGCATGTCTCTACCACATCTCTATTATTGACAAGTCTCTCTCTCGCAGCGCTCATTAAAACTTGTAAGTCTTCAAAAAAAAAAAAAAAGAGTCTTCAGAGAACATTTTCACCACTTTCTTGGCTAGAATGTTCCTTTGGGTTTGTTTCCTTTAGAGAGAAAAGTCATTGGGCGACATAAATACATATGTACATACATACATATATGTATATTTTAAAGTTAACTTCTATCTCATGTCTATCATTTGCCACCTTTGCCAATTATAACAAGTAGCAGACGGCAGCATCAGCTACTTGTGTGTGTCTGTGTGTGTGTGTGAGTGCATATCCTGTTCTTAGTTTTCCGCCTTTTGATACATATCCTTTTCCACTTCTGGCCCTGAGCGTTGAGCACAAGTTCTTTTGTCCTTAGCCAACACGCTTGCCTGCGTCTGTACTGTGAAAAGGAGTTCTTCCAAGTTGACAAGGACAGCCAGCGAGGCTGGATGGATCCCCTGGATGACTAGATGGCGGGATGGATGGTTGGGTTGTCTAGGCTCAATTTCATAACAAAAACTTGAGCACGTTTTCTGCAGCAAAGGCGAGACTATAGAGCCACTAACACACAGCACCAACCCGAGACCCCCTACCCCCCACCCGCCCAACTTAACCCGAACGCTTCAATGCAAACAATTTAGCACGGCCTCACCGGAGACTTAATCAAAAGCCAACTTAGGCGACGGCACAGACAGACAGTGTCTACCGTGATATCATGTCGCTTTAGTGGCTCCTTTTCTTAGTGCTGCAACTTGCAACTGACTCGAAAAGTGTCAGGTTTTTTTTTTTTTTTTCTTATTAGGCAAAGTGCCTGGCGGGCATTTAAACTTGAAAAATGTGCAAAGTTCATTGCGCTGAATGGTGTGAAAAGTAAACAAACTTTGGATGTGAAAGGGATATTATGCTTTGAGAAATAATAGTTGGAAAAAATACTTTACAAGAAACATTAAATTTCACAGAATAAGAGTTAAAGATTTATCAAGATGAAACATTCAGAAAACTCTCTGACTAACGTTGCATTTTTTTCCTCGATAAATCAACTTTATTTCGATCAAAACTAGCCAAACTTCATCAAAATCCTTTTCTCTTTGGGAATAATTTCCGTCACAGCTGCTGGCAAAAGTGTTTTTCACCAAACTATAGTACTTTCAGATTTTATGGTCAAATAACATTTGGCTAAAAGAACTTCACTTCGATTTTTGTCGCAGCTGCTTGAGGCGGGGCAAGAATTTTCCAACAGATCATCAAAAATGTTTATGCGAAATTTATGAACACATTAAACCCATGAACAAAAAAATGATGAAAAAACGCAGAAAAAAGACGAATAAACTTAAATGAAATGAAACAATTACAAAAAAAACCAACAACGGAGCCAAAACAGAATACATACAATAACAACAATTTGCATAACAGAGAGAAGGAAGGAAGGAAAACAGCAAAAGCAAAAAAAAAGAGAAACAAATTCACGGTCAATGTAAAGCCACAAAAACAACAACAAAAATCGCAGAAAACAGAAGGAGAGAAACGAAAGAAAATGAAGAGAAACAGATACAGATACAGATACCGCGATGCAGCGATATAGATACAAATATGTGGTATATAAATCAGCCTGGCAACAGGCCATAAAAAACGAGATGCAAAATGCAGATGCATGCCTCCTTCATACCGCCCAAACCTCAACCCCAACCCCAACCCCAACCCCATCTCCTCCTTCTCCTCTTTGGTTAGGCTGTACAAAAAAATGAGTGTAAAATCTTGCGGTTAATCGGAGGCCCACACTCTCAATGCTCTCTCTCTTTCTCCTTCTCTGTGCGCACAATCCCGTTAGGAGGCAGCAGCAGTCAGCTGTCGCGTGTTGCCAGGCAGGAAGCGGAGCCTATGGGTCGCCATATTTGCCGCCATTACCGTTAGCTGTCCCTCTCTCTCGCTTTATCGTTCTCTCGCAATTTCTTTTGGTGCTACCGCTACCAAGCCGCCACGAAGTTGCTGAGCAAAACAAAATGGTTGAAAATGTCAAGTGCGGCTGCGACGCCGGCAGCGAAAACAACGCCTAGCAGCAACAGCTGTTGGCAACAGCGAAGCTGCAAGCCAAAGCGGAGCCAGCGAATGATGCGAATTGCGCGACCAAAAGCGAGAGGCCGTGAATTGAGGTTAGGAATCGGTGGGAAGAGGATGCCGCAGCAGGATGCTGCTGTCATTGCACCTTTTGTTGGGCCTCCTCCTCGTCGTCGTCCACATGGGTGCGGATGGATGTGGGGGATGGGCGCCGCTTAAGCCTCGCCCGAACAAAGGGCCACCCTACCACTCTGTATGGGATTCTGCTGTTCTGGGAGAGAAGCTCTTTTGGTATTTAGGAGTTTCGGTTTCGGGGTTGTTTGCTCGGGTATTTTTAGGTCCTTTAGGGTGGGTTCAGCCTAGCAGCCTACGACGACAGCGACGACGACGACGACGATGATGATGATGACTAAGCGCATCTTAGTGGCAGCAGAGTAGAGGCTTTTTCCCCCCTTTGATATGTTACAAAAAAAAAGGGTTAACGGGAGTTTAACTTGGTTTTTGTTTCGAGTGCTTAAAGCATTGTTCACTAGTTCGGGGATGTGTCACTATTAGATAAATTATCCTCTTGAGTGAATATCCCACTGAAGTACAACATTAGGGGAGCCAAGCAACCCCTTAAAGTTGGGGTTAACGTAACGTAGGGGAATGTTTAGCTGGTGTTTGCGTGTGCTAAAAGGTCTTTCGCCTAACTGAAGGGCAATTAGAAGCAATTTTAAATCAAAATTAGCAAAGAACTAAATTAATATTTAATTTGTAATGCATAGTGGTGTTTGCAGGGTGAAAAATTCATAAATTTATGTGTGACTCATGCGGAGGGAACTCTCTTTTTGAGCTTGACCAACTGTTGCTGACAGATGCAAAATAAAAGTATTGTACAAAAATGTATTGTGCAGTTACAGATATGTATATGTAGTATATCCCTCCACCGAGACCGCAGCTGGCAATCATCGACGGCCACAGCGACAAAAATCTATTATGCAAAAGGCGAAAAAAAACACACATCAAGAAAAACCAAGGGGAGAGAAAAAAACAAGAAAAAACCGTAAAGCAAACATGAACAAAAAACTGACCGCACTCAACGCCAGAGTCGCGAGCTACACAAAAGCTACTTAAACCACCGTTAAGCCAAACACTTTGCAAATGGCCCACACCCCTACTGGTACGCCCCTCTATTCCGCCTGACTTTTCCGCTGGAAAACTAGTTGCCTAAGGTCAAATGGCGTTTAATAATTTGGGTTACGACTCTAGCTAGCTGGCTAGCTGACTGGCTGCCTGGCTGACTAGCTGGCGGTGGAACTGTAACAGAAACCGGGGCCGGGTTAAGAGATTGAGATACATATCTGGTCGATATACCCAGCAGATATTCGTACTCGTACACTCGAATAAGACATTCGACTTGGAGTTTGGCGCGTGCCAATTAAACGTGGCTTAGAGCTGTTGGCTCTTTGTGTTTTTTGTTTTTTTTTTCTATTGCCTGCTTATGGTCCAGCACACGCCCAACTTTTTGTTGTGGCTCAAACAATATTGCATGTCAGGCAAAGTTGGCAGCACCCGTCTGTCTCACCCGCTCTCTGGCTGTGAATTGGTGGGCCATTTAGTTGGGTTTCGTGATTGGGGAGCGATTTGTACGCGGCTTCTTATGGTTTATTTATGAGTTTTATTGCATGGAAATATATGCAAAATTATAGAATGGTAAATCAGTTGATCATTTAAGCCCTAGCCCTACAACAAATTCAAACAAATATTTATCAAAAGAGTTGATATGCTAAGGCTTCCCTAATTTCTATAGCAATTGTGTATATTTTTCTTTAGACCGTAATGATTTATCTTATAAATCAAATGAAATTTTATCTGGATGTACAACCCTTGTTTCTTTTTATTTATTTAACATTTCTGTGTCTTCCCGTTTATTCGGTTAGCTCCCCCCAAGCGGAAACCTTTCAATAACTTCTCAATTTTCTCCCTCTTTGAACACTTGTTCGATTAATTTTTATTGAATTACAATTACAAATTTTGCTTGCGGCCTCTTTTGCTGTGTATAACCGATTGTAATTTAATGCAAATTTCATGTTCCCCCTCTTTATCTCTCTCTCTGTCTCTTAATGGAGCTGACAAAATTCTGACCTGACCATACCCAAAAATAAAAAAAAAAAACAAAACCTGGCTGTGGGATCACGTTGATGAGTCAACAACCCAGCCTTGAAAAGTGAAACTTGCCCAAGAGGAACAGAATCAGTCGACGATAAACTTGGCTAATTGCCTGACCCATTTTGATATGCAAAGCAAAAACCCGATTACCGGACAGTCGGCCAGTTTAGCGGACAAGAGATTCTGTTTCTGAAGACTAAAGCATAAGGCGGAACTATTTGGGATATCCGCAGAAATCGATCAAGTTTTGCTACCAATTTCTTTGTATGATATCCCCAAAAAAGGGAATGTCTTTAGTAGTAGGGAGTAATTTGAGAGATCTTTGTGGACTTACCGCTCTGTTGGTTGTGGCTGTGATAGAGACGCACCCACTCGCAGAGGGCGTAGAGCACCTGGTCCGTGGGCAGTGGGGACTGCATCGGCGTCTGCGTGGCCGAGGTGGTGGTGTTGGGGGACTGGGAGGCAATGCTGCTGGCGCCGTCCGAGGAACCTGCCGATGAGGTAGAGGCACCCGATGAGGATGCGCCCGAAGAGGAGCCCGAGGCGCCCGACGAGGCAATGTCATCGGATCCGCCCTCGGGCAGATAGAAGGGCACGGCCATTGTCCGTGTGTGTGTCTGTGTTTTGGGGGGGTGGGGATGGGTGTCCTGCGCTTTCTGCTTTTGCCTGGCTCTTCTTTCCTCTTCCTTCTTGCTGCTGTTTTTTTTTTTTTTTTTGCCTGGCTCTTTGTTATTGTTTTTCGTTCGTTTTGGCTGTTATTTTGCTCGTTTTTATTTTTGCGCGTTTCACTCAATTTATTTTGTATTTCTTGTGCAAGATTTTGAATATTAGAAACTTTTGCATTTTTTGTGCAGTTTTCTTTTTGGATTTCACTCAGAGTTGGTTATTTGTTGTGCATTAGTTTTTTGTTATGTTACTTTTAATTCTTTTGCATTTTTCATAAAGAACTTTTTCGAGAACTTATTTAAAAACACAAACAATATATCGGGATGCGTGGGGTTTATCTTATTTCGTCGAAGCACTTAAAACGTGTGTGTGTTCGTGTGTCGCAGACTCAAGAGAGAACGCTTCCAGAGATCTGGAAACTGTCTTCGGGCTGGGGAGTGAACACGTCTTACTGGCTCCGCGGCTAAAAACTGTTTGTGGCGGCGGCAGGCGCCTCAAACTACAGTCGGCAGAGTCGGCTCAGCGGCTAGGCGGCAGCGCAGCGAGGCGACGCTGGCAGAGCAGCGCAGAGTAGGCGCAGGGAGCCAGTGCACTGTGTGCTGTGCTGTGCTCTGTTCTCTCTCTCCCTCTCTTGCTCTTGCACATGCACATGCAGGCAGGTAGCTGGAAAGGGGGCGCGCAAAGAGTATAAAAAAATCTCTTCCAAATGAGAGTGAGTGGGCAGGGCAGGCAGGCGGTTCTTGTGCGAGCATGTGTTTGTGTCTGTGTGTGCTGTGAGAGAGTGCACAAAGATCTTGTTGAGCAGGTAACAGGCGGCAGCGCAGTAACAGCATGGGGAGCAGCGCTGCCCAGCGAACGTTAAAGCAAAACAAAAAGTACGTTTGTGCAGCGCTCTGCTCTTGGGGCTTTGACTGGCTCTCTTTTTTTTCTAGTGCGGCAGAGAACAGGGCAGAGCAGAGCGTTTTTTAAGAGCCTAAAAAAGAGTAGTAGAAATAGGAGTATTAGCGATACAAAAAATGTCTCTAAATGGGAGGAAAATGTAGGGAGGAAAACTGCCCATAAGAATAAGTAGCATGTTTTAAAGCGTGCTAGATGCCTTTCCATAACTCGACTTGGTTGGATTTTTATTACATTTTGAATTTATGTTACTTTTTGATCAATTTCATCATCATATTTATAAAAATTGACTTCAAACCTGTTTTGCTCTCAGGCCCACTGTAAACAGGCTTATGCTTGTCTCCCCATCATTGCTCCCCCTCCCTTGTTCGAGCAAGACTCACCACAATAAAATTTGCGCGCGAAAATGTGAAGATTAAGAAAATCCAAGAAATTTCGAAATAATATTTAAGCATTTTATTACATTTTATGTTATTTTGATATTACACATTTTATGTATGTACTAGTAGATATCCATTTACAAATTATACAAGTTTTTAATGATTCATTAAAAATACTATCGCAATTTTATACAAATTTTACGGTCTGAAGTGTATTTTCTTAATTTCTTATTGATTATTTATTTTAAAATTAAATTTTTAAGGTATTTTTTGTATTTTATTGTATTAAAATTAATTTTAGAAGCTCATCGTTTCGATTAAGAATGACTACTAAATTGGGTTTTAACAATCCCATCTAAATACAAATTAGGCATTGATTATGTTATATTGATTATATTAATGAATATCTCAATTTTCGTCAAATATCCCTCAAAAATTGGGGTCGAAAGAGGTCAAATATAGACGATTACATGCGATAAGAATGAACATCCGATGCATTATGCAGGGATTGCCCCATATGATGAAATTCATAAAAAAAATCTCATGCACACAAGCAACCCAACATGAACATGAACGAGCATGCAAGAAGCGAAGAAGTCCAAAGCAAAGACGAGAAAAAAGGTTCTATATTAGGGGGGGTTGACAGAGAGAGAGAGAGAAGAAACAGAAAAAGGGGCTCGATTTGTATGTTTTTAGCTTGAGTTTGTATTTTTGCAGCTCAAAGCTTTTTCATTTGGGACTCCAATTACCAAAGGGTTTGCATAAAGGATGGGGCGGGCTATGGGAATCGGAAAGAAGTATGGTGGAATGGTGACTTTGCCTGTTGATTTCTGAGTGGAACTGATTAAGCGAAATATGAGTAGAAATCTCCTCGAATTGGACACAACACAAAAAAAGATAGAATACGAAATGCGACGACTTTGAACATGAATTAGAGAGATATGTTGGAGAAATATATATAAAAATCTTCGTAGATATGATGAAATTCATTGAGTCATGAGGCAAATAATATTTTCCTTGGAGGTACCGGATACAGCGATACTTTGTATTAGATCAAACAGAATAAGGAACGAATTGAACGAATGATCAACTTAGGGTTAGGATAAGGAAACGAAATGGAATGAAACACTGAAAATCATATAACAATCCCATAAGCAAATAACAGAGACAGAGATAAAAAAACAGAGAGAGAGAGAGAGAGAGAGACAAAACAAATAAAGAGTAAAATTAAAAACGACTTCCCCGTTTGACATTTCTGGGTCAGCGACCCAAAACGAGCTGCTGCTGCTCCGTCACTCTCCTCCGCCCCCAACCCTATCGAGTGGGTCCAAGCACGGCCCCGCCCATGCTGCTGTTGCTGCTTTTATTATTATTGAATATGATTATGTGGCACGCTGCAAAAGCGAGCGTAAATTATTTATTACACAATTTCTGCAGCAACAACAATGAAAACAAATAAATTTCTGCATTAAATTTGTTGTTGCTGTTCATATATGTACCCTTTCAGAGGGTATACGTGATGTACGAACTCGGATGGAACTGAGTTTTGGCAGATTTATAAATGATTGACTCTCAAGCAAAGCGATTTCCAAGTACAGGGTATCGCGTTGCCGAGTCACTCGATGATTGTAGAGTTCTCTTTTGTTTTGACTGCAGTCCCTGCCGACGCTTGCTTCAATAAAAAGAAATAATAATTCATAAGCGGGGAAGCAACAACAAGAGCAACAACGAGAGCAATCAATTAGGCGGAGAGCGGCTAAACAACTGTAAATTGTGCGCCTGTGCAGCGCCAACAGCGACGCAACGCAGCCGACGCAACCGACAAATGCAGAGAAGTGCATAGGAGCAGCAGAGAGCGTGGCAGAGCAGAGTAGCTGCGTAGGAGGGAGTAGGCCTGCCTGTTCTACGCAAATTACCGTTAAATTAAGCGCTTGCCGTTTCATCACTTAACCAGAGAAAGAGATGGAAAATGTGTGCGGGAGGCCAATAAAGATAGTGTGTAAGGCGCTCCCACTGTTCTGCCCTGTGCGTAAAGTGTTATAAAACCTATTATAAATCGCGGTATACTTTTCGAAGTAGTCCCATCGAAGATACATATATCTGTAGGATGTAGATATCGCTATACCCTATATCATTCGCTTTGGTACTTAAACTTTCTTAGGCAACCCCGCTTTTTTTGCTTTTCTCCTCCTGCAATCAGCATCTGGCATCTCGATGACCTGCTCTTGATAAGAACAGCTGCCTCAACCCCCAATCACCCTTTCCATATGACCATGTCCATGCCCATGCCTTATGCTTATTCCCTCCTTTTGCACATGCCCTTACCTAACCCCCCCAGCCACCCCCTTCGGCAGTACCCATGCCAATTCCAGCAGCAGCAAATGAAGCGAGCCCTTGGGGCCAGGGCTGCACCACGGGCATAGGAAGAGCAAAGAGCGAAGCAGCACGCGACCAAAGCGTCACATGTGCAGCAATCTCACACACACACACACAGTCACAGGAATACATACACTCCCCCCAGCATAGGCCCTACACTCTTAGTCACAGTCCATCTCCCTCTCACTGCCAATGGCAGCTGCGAAAACGTCAAGAACGTTGACTTTGTGGAAAAGGCAAAAAAGAAATCGGGGGGAAAAAAGTAAAAGAAAACGAAGAAGAAGAAGAAGAAGAGAGAGAACGAACATGATGATGATGCTGCTGCTGTTAGCTGAACGAGTGGGGAGGGACAGGCTGCGGACAGGACAACCGCAGTGTGTGCAGGCAGCTGTTTACGGAACGGGAGAAGGTGCCTGCCCCCTTTGACTTTGATTTTCAAAAAATCAACTAAACATTGGAAAAGCTTTCTGTCAACCCTCGATGTTGCTGCTACTGCTACTGCTGTTGCTGCTGCTGACACTGTCCTAGCGCAACGTCATCATCAGCATCCCACTGGGTCACTGACCTATCAAGCGCAAGACCTATTGAGCAGCACGCAGCCAAATGGGAGAGCAGCGACTGAGGCAGAGCTAGAGCACAGGCAGAGGAGGAAAGAGGCATAGCAGAGCAGCGTGTGGGAGCGTTCGCGCCCATGAAAGAGGGGGAGGCTGGCAAATGTGCCAGCAAATGTTGCCTGTTGACTGAAAGAAACCAAAGCCAAAACAGAAACAGCGATGCAAAATGCTGTAGTCGAAAAAGAGATACCCTATACTTAGATGTCCAGGTCTACCGGTGTTCAGGGTTATTTTCGATTAAAAGGTGAAAACTAAACTATTCGGCTGAGTCCTTTTTGTAGAGAAATAGAAAGAGAGTGGCGTTTGGTTTAAGAGCTAACGCCAACGTTGCAACATTGCGTTTCAATCATCTGTTTAAAATCATCATAGCCTCTGCGAGGGTATCATGCACAACAACACTAAAGGGGTCGAAAGAACTCCTCTTCTTTCGCTGCTCTCCTTGAGCCCTCACTATTGCTCTACCCCCTTCTATATCTATCTCTGTCTTGCGCTGCTGCATAAAAACGAAAGCGCAGGCGAACAAAAAATTAAAATAAACGAACAGGGCACCCCCTCCCCGACCCTTCCCCACATAAAACCGACAACAAGCGCATCCAAGGGCAGCACAGCGCAGTGCAGTGCTGGGGGCGGGCGGATGATTGTCAGGGAGGGATGCGACGGAAGGTAGGGTATGTGTAGGGGATGTGGAGGCGTATGTGCGCACACTTTAGGTGTCAAAGTGGCGCAGAGAAACTTTGCCGAAGGCAACAGCAACATTTTTTGTGGCAATTTTATTTACATTTTGTTTCAGGTTCTTTCCCCTCTCAAACTGCTGCTGAAAGGGGGTTACGGAGGGCACCGAAATGGGCGAAGGTTTAGGGACGAAGCCGAAAAGTGGATGGGTTACGGAAGGAACCAGAACAGGAAAGGGTTACGCAGGGTAAAACCAAATGGAGGAGACTTACGGACGGAACCTGAATTGGGGTAATTTTTGTATAGCGAGTGCACCGGCTAGGGTCACCTTTAAGTAGCTCTAAAGGCGTTTAGGGCCTTCACGAGAGAGAGATTTAAGGCTGGACCTGGTTTTTGTCCTCTTGAAAGCTGATCAATTGAGCATAGGTAATCGCATATAATGAGGGTAAGCCAGGCAATCCGACTACGATCTTGAAGCGATAGCATCTTAAGCCATATCGAATGTCTGAAATATCGTTGTAGTACCATTGGATGAGTGATAAAGAGTCTACCAAAGAGCAGTACACATATTTCCATAGACTTCTTCTCTCCTTTACCGCAAAAGCGAGATCATAACCGGCCTAATACGCTCTGTAATATGTTTGCTAATCATACGGAACGTTCTTACACTCGAAACCAAACAGTA
Source organism: Drosophila bifasciata (assembly GCA_009664405.1). Lineage (NCBI taxonomy): Eukaryota > Metazoa > Arthropoda > Insecta > Diptera > Drosophilidae > Drosophila > Drosophila bifasciata. The sequence goes on from CM019043.1 coordinate 39,986,638, forward strand.
GCCGCAACGTTGTTTAAATGGAGTCCAAACAGTAGCCAGACAGAACACAAAAAGTAACAAAATGTCATGATTTACAATATGAAATCATATTGGCAGTATCTCCGAGAGTTTTTCTGTCGTTGCTTTTTATCTGGTTTTACACAAAAAAAAAAAATGCAGAGAACCCCAGCTGAAAATCAACGCCCAAAGGGTTTTCGAAACTGAACGCACAACCAAACAGAAAAAGAGACAGATAAAAAGACAGAGTAGAGTGGAGTAAAAAAAAATATGTTACAAAGCCAGAGAAACCATGAAAAAAAAAACACAGTAAGAGTGAGTGAGGGACAGAGAGAGAGAGAGGGGGTCCAGAGGGAGGTGCATTTATTTTGTGTAAGACAGGTAGCAGCAGAGTCACCGCTCGTCTCGGCCATTGTCTGCTTCCCCCCACCGCAGCCAGCATATACCCCTCCCTTTGTCCAAGAAAAGTGCGCGGTTAAACAAAAAAAAATATAAAAAACCGATCGTCAGAGCAGCCCACGGACAGAGGGAGAGACAGCAAAACGAAACGAAACGGTGGAAAAAAATATCCACATAATCGATCAAGGTGCAGTTTGAAAAGGTGAGGCACTGCCGCTCTGCAGACTTGCAGACTTAATTTGACATTTTATCTGTCCCTTCTAGGGTACTCTTTTCGCTAGCATCCCCACTTACACAATATATGCAAAAACTGTTGTTCGATATGTGATATACCTGCTTTTAATACACCTTGTCTGTGGCCTATACCTCCCTCTGCCGCTCGCTGCGCTTCCTTAAATGTGTTAAAAACGCGCAGCGAGATTAAATGAGCATAAAATACATCGCAGCGGAGCGGTGAGGTGAGGTGAGGTGAAGAAGAGGCAGAAAAACTTCAAACAGCGTGTAGCAGAAATCGAACCGAAAAAGAAGAAGATGCACGAAAAGATCTCTTCGCAGACACGAGACGTTTGATACTGTTACAGAACTAAAAACTTACTCCTATGGAAGATACCGATCTTGAAACGATTGGAGCACTAAGGTGTACATAGTTCAATACTCGATTGGTGACACCGATACCGCTGCTGGATATACTTTCTTGCTTGTATTGCAAACATCTGGTAAAACTCCGCTTACCCTCATATCAAAGGGTATTAAAAGAAGAACTTTAAAATGCCAGACACGAAGCACGTCGTCGTCGTCGTCGACGTTCATCAGCGCCCCCTCGGCCCATGACAGACAAGACCCAGAAACCCACACTCCCTCCACAGTTAGCCGGGTATACGGCTACCCTGGCTGTACCCCTCGAGCCTTTTCGCCAAATAAAATATTCATGCTGTGCGGAGGCCCGAGGGTCGATCGCTGTCGCTGAGGCTGAGGCTGCCTCCGCTGCTGTTGCTTGCTCCTGTGGTGCCTCAAGGGTTTATGGAAACGGGTGGCTGAGGGTAGAGAACTTCATAAAGTGAAAATGTGTAGCATATTTCCAGTTCCAGATGATATGCAAGGGGAAGTGGGGGACGGTACGCAAATGCGCAGTGTCCACGAACCGATTGAAGACTGGACTGAACTGGATTGGAGTTGAGGAAGGACCCGGAGATGAGTACGAGGCTGTGGCAAAATTCAAAGCCAAAAAGGAGACGTTGAGGGTTCCGTCAGAGAGGGCTTCGGCCTAGGAAACTCGAGGATCACCTGCCCAAGATATGGAACGAAAGTTGGAAACACATTCTTTAATTAAATATTTTTAGGATCTTTCATGAATGAACTTTATATGACTTTATATGAGGAAAGTAACTTCAGCAGATCCCAAGATCTTTACCGAAACACTGAGTAACCCAACTACCCCAAAGAAACTCTGGTACCGCCATGGCACACACACACAAACACACACACATACTCGATCAATGCGCTACAATATCTCTTTTGGTTTTTTGGTTCCAAAGAAGCAGACAAAAGCCCATCAAAAATTATGCCCCGCAGGCAAATGATGGCAATGAAGAAGCAAAAGCCCAAAATCAAAATAAAAAAAATACAAAAAGAAAAAAGAAAAAATTATACGCAATCGAGTGGGGCCGAGCAGCTTCTGTTCAGAGAAGGCGGACGGACAGGCAGAATCCAGCCAGGCACACAGCATCTTCGATCCACGCCAGTCGGCCAGGCTAACAAATTATGCCCAGCTCGGTCGGGACCGGCCATAAAACATTCTGGCTGGACTCGGTCAGCGTATCACGATCGGAGCAGTTGGAGAACCCCTCGGTCAGGGGGTTGGCGGGTAAAGCGACGACTGGGCACACGCATTGGATGGGTCCCGCCGAACCACTTCGGTATCTTGAGCTCTGCATCAACGCCTCAGAATGCGGACCCCATCCACACCAGCGTTCAGCGTCCATCCTCCAACCCAACCCATCCCATTCGCCATCGTCCATCGTCCACCGTCCGTCATTTTCTCTGGGTCTTTGGCAAAAGTTTTAATCATGCGTTCGTGTTCGCCAAGTTTTCGTTGCTTTCGCTGTTGCGCTGTTCCTGTGTTTCTTATAATGATTGCATTTATCATTTATTCTGCGCGTCAACGAAATTATATGCCTGAGCTTGCCCAAGCCCAAGGAACACGGTCGAGGAGGGGTTGCGGTACAAAAAAAAAGGGAGACCCAGGTCTCAGTCGCGTCGCAGTCTCAGTCTTTCGATTCGAGGCCAAGAGCACAAAACCCATATTTAAGTGGGTTCGATCGATTTGGCCATGTGCGCATTGATTTTCAGAATGTTTACTGGGATTTTGTCTGCAGTCGGTAAAAGGAGTTCTTAAGGTTGGAAGGATACAAAGAGGTAAGAGATACATAGGAGTTCGAAGAACTATATTTAAGTCCCCCCAGATAGATGTCAACCTATGTACATATGAGAGATGGTAGAAGAGTAGTTGTAGCAAATCAAGATGAACGGACATGCAGACAACGCCTATATGGGTTAATGAGATAGAGAAAATAGTCACTCCTGCAGTTCGTAAGCAAACAGTCTGGCAGTTAACAGTTGCAACCGAAACCCCATCTACCCCATCTGTTGAGGAAATTCATCTGGACAATGTGTGGAAATCGAGATACAGTTTTCATGGATTACCCTCATCAAGGCATCGCCTCGAGTTAGAACTGTACGATAAAAGCTTTAGAACGCCTCAAAAGTATTTTTTTTTTTGTTTTGGGCTGCTACCCACCAGCTGGCGTGTGTTGTGTGCTGCTGCCTGTTGCCACAAAGTGGTTATGGTTGCTGGTCTACTGCTGCTGCTGCTGCTGATTTCCCCTTTGGGGCAATTATGTATGTGCCGAGCTCCCCAGGTTGCGGGCCATTTATAATTGCGGGGCCTAAGACACTCTTTTCAGCTACTGGTTGCAGCTTGCAACTGCAACTGCAACTACGACTCCGACTCCGACTCCGGCTGAGATTGATCAGAGACAAATAGATGGACCATAATAAGTGCGATGCGGGCACTCGTATCGGGCCAGATACTAGATACTTTGTTGCCGTTCGGTGGCATGCAGCACGCGCCACACACTCCACAGATAAGTGGCTACATAGAGGGAATTGAAGGAGCTGACGATCAACTGCCGCGTATTAATTGGAATTACTGTAATTGCCCGCCAGCACTGGCCGAAAAAGGTGGCTAGGTGATCCGCACAGCTGATCCCGCAGCCTGATCTGCAATCATTCTCCTATTTCTCCCTCCACTACAGCGAACTTCCACTGAAATCGATCCTCAAAATGAAAGCGAAACTTTCATGAAAACCATGCTCCAGTAAATTCTCAACCTCACTCGCTGGGCATCATCAAAGCAATGAGACTCGCGCGCCGCCCAGAGTGGCGGGAGAGAGAAGTTCGTTCGGTTTCTCTGGAGCAAATGTCTCGCTTGGCTGGGAGCGACTCTGGGTCACTGCTAACTGGAGCTAAGATCAGCACCAAGCAAACCGCACAGGGTCAGGGCAACTACACAAAGCTGTGTAAGCCAGCTATCGATAGGCGGGTATAAGAACACATTGAAAATGTTTTGATAAAAGTACATCTTTATTTCCCTTCTAAAATGGTCCTAGGTCCCTTGGGTTGAGCGGTAAACAGGAGGCTTCCAATCATATGGATTCGCTGGGTAATCCGTTGTTAGCTTTAACACTCCCGTATTTGGACATTCAGCCAACTGCAAAAGGGGTTTAACATTCCATTATATTGACTGATCCTCTGCATCTTAGAGTAAACTTACCAATTTTCGCATCTCCACAAATTTGTTAAACTTAAACACCTTTAGCTCGAAGGGTTTCTCGGACTGAAACCCATTCTTCTTGAGTATTTCCATGATTGAGTGGACAAATGTCTCGGTCATCTTGGAATCATCCAAAACTATGGATAGAAATTGTAGCTTCGCACAGCGTTGGAGTACTTCGAGAACATCAGTTTCCCCAAAGGTTCGTCCAGGTACAGCAACTCTAGACGCTCCAATGTGCTCGAGTGTTGTAGCACCCATTGGTTAAGTAATTTGCGAAGGGCTATATGTGTATGCCTAATCCTCAAGTGTCTTAGTTGAGGAAAGCGCGGCCAAACCGTTGGTATATGACAGTGAACTACAATCAGAGTCTCTAGGAACGGACAAGGCGAGACACTAAACTCTTTTGGGATAATAACATTCATATTTGCAATTGTCAAGCAGCGAAGGTTGTGTAAGGCGGAGCACACCCCAAGAATGTCAATGGGTTCGCTGTCAGAGAACGGTGTTATAGCTAACTCTTCCAAGTTGTTCAATTTCTCAAGCAAATAAACTGAAACAAAATAAAAAAATTTGTATAAATAAAGAAAACTCTGGGGCCTACGAAACCCACTTTCATCCTTTGGGCAGCCTTTCAGGCTGAGTTTTGACAGTCTGTTAAATGCCTGCAAAAATTCACGATATTCTAAACAGACTTTGCAATCCAAACCTAGTTCAACCGATCTCAGTGATCTCATACGGGATAGCAAAGACTTTACACCATTATAATTCCGTTGGTTTACATCCAGCGAAATCTTTTCCAAGTTGGGGCAATGTTCTTGTATTAGTTGCAACACGGAACACTCCCAATCCTTCAGGTACCCCTTAAACTCGACTACCGTTGAGCCGCACAGTGGCAAAACTATTGGCCAGTGGGTTACTGGCACATAAAGCGAGTCAATACTGTTGTATTTATTTTTACTGTGATGGGAAAATGCTTTGCCAAGCACAGGATGAACTAGGGCTAGGTGCAACTTATCCTTCTGGCTTTCAAGTTCTTTGAATATCTGAGCTAGAACCTCCAAGGGTAAATCTAGAATATTCATCTTCAATTTATTAACAAAATAATGTTCTAAGGTGTTTTTCGAATTGCAAACAAAGTATACGGGTAGACACTGATACACTGATTGGAAATGACTAAGAAAACGATTGCTATATTCACATATTCGATAAATTACTTTGATAAAATATAACTATAGATAAGATAAGATAGTCTTGTCTTTGGCATATATCAAAATGCACTTTCTATTTCCGTATCACTTCAAAGCGGATGGATCCCTTCTTTCCCTTACTCGTACGCGTACGCCTTTCAAAGATAATAGTTTAGCTATCTCCCCCTTTTTTTGCTTTTGTTTTTGTTTGTGGTATCTGCCACGAGGGGGAAAATTGCACGACTCCAGTGGATGTGGATCTGCATCTGGGAGATACACGGCTCGTGTGCCTGTGGCCCGTACACTTCACATTGTTGATTAAAAATAAATTGTCAACTTTGACAATTGTGCGGCAGTTTTATTTATAAAGAAAAGGAATTTTTTTTTTGCTCCAAGGGGAGAGACAATTTTTTTTTGTTTTTATTATTTGTTATTTTTAGAGTTTTTGCCATGGTAGACAGCAGGGAGACTTGTCGTGAGTGCTTGGATTGTTAACCGATTGCGAAACGCGTAGCAGTTTGATGCACTCACAGATATAGAGATTTTTTGTTGTATTCAAAGAAAAATCTGCCTCGTTTTGAACGAAACGACACTGGGCGAACTGTAGAACCCAATTTTAAACAAGAACCGGGTTCTTAATCATTCATCAATGCCCCCGTTTAAGGCTGGCCCATGATTAAGCATTTCCAAATAAAATGAAAACCGTTTACGAAAAGTCATTCGGCGTAAATTTGTCACACGTTGAAAAGGAAACTGACACAGAACAAATCACGCATAACGATGGGAACATTTCAGGTGGGCTGTGCGGTTCTTTCTCTCACTCTCTCTTGGTTGGTGTTAATCCTCGCGATGATTTGGCGATTTCATTGGCAGGGGAGTCGTAAAGTTGAACTGGGAAGCTGATGAGGAGCAGTGCTGAACCATTGGGCATATTACGGCAAGGGAATGGTCACAAAGCAATAAAAATATAATACAATTTTTGAGAGATTGAAGATTACGATATTGATTGGAGATCGCATGTTTTTGTAAGATTTGGTCATGGATTTCGGCAAAGTTTCCAGAAACAAGCGTGCGGAACGTTGAAAATGGAACACGTAATGTGCTTTACGCTTACTTTTTTATTTTATTTTAATAAATATTTTCATTTCAACTGGTAAAGTTTAACTGGGAAGCTGATAAGGAGCAGCGCTGATACCTGGAACCATTGGGGAGAGAGAGGCAAGAGAATGGGCACACAGCAATGGATATCTAATGAAATTTTAGGGACATGGAAGATGAAACTTATGATATTGATTGGGGATCGCCTATTTTTGTATAAATGAGGCGTGGATTTCGGCAAAGTTTCCAAAAACGAGCATGCGGAACGTTGAAATGGAACACGTACTAGTTTTTGTCATATGTACACTTATTTCTTTTATATTTAACAGTTTTCTTTCTTTTATATATCAGCAATTTCATTGCATTTCTGATAGGAATTTCTATTAGATGTTAATTTTAGTTCCATTTCCCATTCGTCTTAACACCAATTGGCAATTGTGGTGAGCCCGATTTCTGCACAGATCCTCCGAAATCATTAGCTGGAACAATGGAAATGAAACAGTGTGATTATATTCTGACCTAGGTCCAATTTCTTAGATTATTTTACGACTTTCCTTTACTTTTCTTTTTTGTAACAAATTTTTGTGTTTTTTTGTTTCATTCCGAATGTCACCAAAATCTAAATATCTTTTAAAACCCCTTACCATTTTTTCAAGCTCCCATTCCCAGACAGGGAATGACATCAATTAGACGATATTCCCAAACACCAAACTCCGCTCCCAGAGATTCAAACCAAAATGGGAGATTGATGTACGATATTTGTTAAGCATTTGGCGTATTAACAAGCCTCCCCAAAAACACCTAGAAAAGATCAATAAACCCATTGGAGAGGCCAATTGAAAACTCGTCAAATTGAAATTATCGACGACAATTGCAGGTCTTTGAATGTATACGTTTAAATGTCTGTATGCCTATACAATTGAAGAGTCCACAGTCGATCCGTTATTTGACTTTCCCAACATATAATAATCATAACTTGAATTGAAAATTACCACAACAAGACAGCCAACCAAGAACCCCCCAATAAGGGCAATCAAATAAAGCAGAACCAAGCCGCACACCGCATAATAAACTAAATGGTAGACAAATATTGAAAGTCGGGAAGGGATTGAGCTGGGGGGGAGCCCAAGTCTTGGACGAATGCCAAAGGGGTTCTGTTCTGTTCAGTTCAGTTCTGGTGTTTACCAAAATTGTCGCGCAAGTGCAGTGGAGAGAGCGAATTGGGTCATCTGCCTTCTACCTGATGCATCCACTCTGATCGGTCGGTGTCGTATTTCAATAACTCTTTTGGGTTCTCAATGTGCCTCAGTTGGATGAGAAAATTTAATTTGTTTAACGCTTAAGACGGGTAGACACATGCGTGGGGGCGTTGTTGTGTCATTTATGGGGAGGGATATGGCATGACTCCCTTGACTCGATAGATAGCCAGATAGCCATCGACTTGCTGCTTAATTGTCGTGACAAGTTGACAGTTCGCATGAAAGCCCAGCCATTGTTGGCCGCCTGCCCTCCCCAGCAAACTGTGTGTATTAAGTTTCGAACAAGAAGAACTCCCGAATATCGAGCTCCACTTGGAGTGGTATATGGTATACAATATATTGTATGTGTGTTTAAACACAACTTATTTATCTCACTTGACCCAATTTCGTGGAGCTGCAGCAGTATGTCGCATGCCTTATTAAAAACCATCCGACTACCGAACGGGGCCCAGCGGTCTGGACGGACTCTGCCCCTGCCTCTACCGCTGGCTTTGGCTTTAACTTTGGCCTGCTCTCGGTGGGTTCGATGATTCATTTCTGCTTGGTTACACATTCTGCCATTGACAGACGGCCCGAGGTGTTGTCGGGGCATGCCATTCCATTCCATGGGTCTCAGAGTCTCAGCCTCAGACTCAGACTCAGCGTATGCGTCAGACCTAAAACATTTTACATAAAAAATGCCAGCAAGCAAGCTTGAGGAGGTTGAGTAGGTTGGGAAATGCTTGTGTAAGTGAAAATACTGTGGACGGGGAGAAGGTTAAGCGAAACAAAAATATTGTGTAACATCCAAAAGGCCTAAAAGTAGCCATTAGCCTACGTCAAGCTTAAGGGGAAGATAGAACTTAGAATTCGAGTGAGTAGAGAGGGTTTCAGGGTGCCCTGAAAGGTTCGAAGGTTCCTTGATCAATATACTATTTCCGACAGTTGGATCGAATTGGAGGATCGGTAGATACTTTGCACAGCCTCCAGGTGTATTTGGATTTCCATTCAGACACTCTAGATAGTTAGCCAATGACATAAGCCAAGGGGATTAGCTACAAGAAGTGACCTAAGTGACACCTAAAACACCAAAACCTCTCAAGAAAAGCGAAACTCCAGTGATCTAGTGGGTATATAAATCAGTTTGGCAGAACATTTATCCCAACTAAAGCCCCTAAATAACCAACGAAAACATTCAGAAGCTATTATAAATGATATATATTTCTATAAGAGTTCTATAACTCCACACTCCACCAATCACACGCACTTTCCCAAACGTTTTATGACCCAACACAAAAAAAAAAAAAAAAAAAAAAAAAAAAAAAAAAAACAAGCCAGAATGTTGACAAAAGGCGTAATGATTGATGCGCTGCAATCGCCCCCCGATAATGACTTTTTAAATACGATTCCAAAGCGCTAAAAAGGGGACAATCATCAGACAGACCTGTGCGATGACAAAGAAGAACGGAGGCTCTTGCTATTGAAATGTAATTTGCATTTCATAAGCCTTCAGGGGCCAAGGATCACACAGGGAAAAGGCCAGAAGCAAGCACAAAAAAAGTAGTGCCCTACGACAATGACGATGATGATGACATTTAAAAGGAGGCGAGGACCCCAAAGGGTTTCTTAGATGTGCAACAAAAAAGAAAAAAAAAAAGCCAAACGATTTATGGCCTTTTGATGATGGCACAGGAAGCAGTGCAGTTATCATGTCCCCTCAGATCTGGCGCTAATATTATGCAAAGTACTCGTGATCGAAGACAGGCGGCAGGATCCCGAATCCCAGTAGGGTTCCAAAAGGGGATTTGCAATCATTGTGCGATCATTTTGAGCCAAGCCCTTTCTAACTACTTGATATTCAATGGCAATGATTAGACAAGATTTACCAACAGTTTGTCACGTTTCGTTTGGAGAAAAGATGCTAGAGAAGACGTGGGCAAGGGGGTAATCAGTTTTCATGAGGCTGCAATTGCTCTGAGCCGTAACGGTCCGTAACAAGCTTATCAAAACCCCCCCGAGACAGACTTCTCACCATCATCAATAAGAATCAATCAACACAAAGCCGAAGCAGACTGAACAGAATGATAGGAAGTGGCTTGGGGTGGTGGTATGAGTATCTTCTGTTTTGGTTCCAACTCATTAAGTTCTCCAAGCGAAACGTTTTGTCACCGACCGACCGACCGACCAACCGGCCCCGAAACAAAGAGCCTTCTTTCTGCCTGCCCTGCCATACAATACGCGCACATAACTGGACGTTAATTTGCTGGCCTGCATCTGGGACTAGCTCTGAGTAGCTCCTATAATCCGTCATGCCTCGCTTGCGATTTACATTAATGCGCCAATTTCTGGCGACTACCGACTGCCGTCTGCCTTCTGCCAGTGCAAACAATGGGCCAGATACTCGTACTCCGCTTGTAGTATATATGTATGTAGTACGTAGCGGTAGAGCTGACTGTAATTAACATTTTTCGCATTATAATTTGCCCTTTTTTTCCGCCATCCATTCGACTGACGAGACACGGTCTGAGTTGGCAAATTTAATGTCCGCACATTTGCAAAATGACGAGGTAGCCGGAAAGTATCGCTCGCCGAGGTGGAGGTGGAGGTCGGTGGAGATGGAAATGGAACCTGGCACTTAACGAAAATCATTTTACATTATTGTGCCACTCTTTTGGGTGACTAATAGAAAAACAAAGCTCTCTGCTGTGTGGATCACTCGAAAGGTTGGGGGTAGACTGGTTGGTGGAGTGTGTCTCTGGGCTTTGCTACACCACACAGACTCATTCCAATGATGATCAAAATCTGTAGTCTCTGTGCTGCCAAAGATAATGCCAGAACGTTGGGAATCGAAGAGCCAATAGTTCAATGCTATACTTAGCTTAATCAAAATGCAATTCTATTGCTGAAGCTCAGTTCATTGTTGATCTCCCTGTCGTAAGCAAGTGCCATGCGATTTCTATACCTCTTATCGCTCACAGGTTTCCTGTGGCTATACCTAAATGGTGTCTCTGCGGGAGGTATAGGTAAGTCCAAAAGGGTATCTATTTAATGATTAATGTAGCTTAAACCCTCGAAAACCCCTTAGCTAATCGTTACTTTCTGGAAAAGCAACGATTCCTGCTGGAGATACTCCACCATGTGCACGAACCTCTGCTGAACGATCAGTGGCGTTTGTTGGGTGAACATCTGGTCAGCGATAAGACCCAATATGTGGTATGTACAGATCAGTAGTGTTTATTAAAAGTTAAAGTTTGACCATTCAATTAGGTCTACAATGATCAGATGGCTGACTTCTACGAGGCCTTTAGTCGAGGCAGACTTGTGCCCCGAGAGGTGTACTTTAATCCGCAGTACCCCGAGCATTATCAGCAATCGCTGGGCCTCTATTACTTCTTCTATCACACATGCGACTGGATTACCCTATGGCAGAACATCTGCTGGGCTCGGGTCCATGTGAATCCGGGTCTCTTCCTGCAGGCTCTCAGCCAGGTGCTGCTCAAGCGGGAGGACTATCAGGCCCTGGTCATGCCCAAGATTTACGAGCTGTGGCCCGAATCGTACCACAATGAGGAGACCGTGCGAAATGCACGAAATTTCAACTTTGCCAATTGGATTAGACAGCAAAACACTTTCACGAATCAGCTGCAGGAGGTGCAACAGATTCTGCCCCAAGAGCTGCAGCCCATCCACCTGGAGGGAAATTTACGCAGCTCCAGCAAGTGGTTCGAGGCCATGTCCGATGTCCATATTCTCCGACTGCAGGAGCACCACAGAGGGAAGGACAGCCTTCAGCATCTCATCGGGGACATTGGCTGGCAGTCCTACTGGTACTACATCAATATGGGCATAGCCCAGACTGAGAACAGCTCGCAGGAGCTACAGGAGTGGTGGTACAACCAGCTAGGTCAGCTCTTGGCCCGCTACAAGTTGGAACGTTACGGCCAGCAGCTACCATACAAACATTTGACCCTCCTAGAGACGGATAGTCGGGATACACCGCACCTGCTGACCTGGCAAAATCAACGCTTTCGGCTGGTGACCCCGTCCACCACTAAAAAGGTGACCGAAGCACTGAAAACCCTAGAGACGAGCGTTGCCAAGGCGATTTCCAGTCATAGATATATGCTAAGCAATGGATCCAGCATCGACCTGGAAGCAGCAGGTAACTGGCAGATCGGCTTAAGGGAACTATTCCCCTTCGACCTGACACAACTGCAAATGGAGGCGGCCAGCGAGCCCCAACTGCTCCTCGATCTTCGCACTTCGCTGCGATCGCCAGATTTCTATTACTACGCTGAAAGGTTGCTCCGTTCGTATCGGAGATATCGTCAGGCGCTTCAGCCCACATTCAAGGGTTCGGTGAAGCCCACCGATTTACGAATCGATGGAATGGTGATCACGCCACTGATCACCTACGACGAGCCAGTGGATGTGGATCTCAGCAATCTCCTGCATGCCAGACACTTTCACTACGACGGACACTTCATGTGGCCCTTTACGCTGCAACAACGACAGTATCGACTGCAGCAGGAGCCCTTTAGCCTTAGCCTTCAAGTCACCAGCAACAAGACCCAATCGATCATCGTTCGATTGTTTCTCACTACCGCAGAGAATGGATCTGGATCTGTCAATCGAGAGCCCTTCTATCAGCTGGATTCCTTTCTGACGGTGCTCTACGAAGGTGTGAACCGAATTACTAGAGATTCTCGACAGATCAGTGGTCTGGTTGGTGATCACATCTCTCTCACCGAACTCCATCAATATGTGAGGCTGGCCGAACAGGAGGATTTCGATTTCCCCCTGAATATATCCACACCTAACTGCGGCTTCCCCAGGCGTTTGATATTGCCTCGCGGAGGTCGACGAAAGCCCCTGCGGCTGCGCCTCCTGATCGTGGCTACGGTTTATGACTTCAAGGCTAGGCAGGCCAACGAACTCAATTGTGACTTCAGCAAGGGGGTTAGCCGATGGGACGAGCTACCCTTGGGTTATCCCTTCGAACGGTATTTGGAGGAGGAGGATAAGGTGGAGCATCTATTCGGAGATCACACCTTCTGGCAGCCTGTGGACATCAATCATGTTGACCGTTTGCATAGTGAATAAATAAAGATTTACACATGTGAACTTTTGTACTTGATTGTGTTGATGACCTTTGGAGATCTATCGTAAGGATCGTAGCGGTTGAAAGTGTGTCTCATATTTAAATGAAGGACTACCAAGTTTACCCGAGAGTTAATTAATGATGTTCCTCCTCTATTATTCCTAAGCTCATCCTCATCTGATAGAGTATAGATCCATTCCCTATCTATACTTAAGACTCTATGATATCAAAGACTCATACGATTACAATTTCTAGACGTTAGACGTTAGTCAATTTCTTTCTTTGTCCATCCCCACCCTCTATACGAACCTTTTAAGATATCGTTAGGCCCAACTCCATAAATAAATCTTAATTCCACTTTACCGTTCGTTGGCTAACCCACCGTCCTATCCTCCTATCCGTCCACACACTCCACCCAAGACCTTTAACGGCAAGTGACGCCAAATTTGGGTAATTACATGGGTTGGGGTTGGAGCACTCCATGGGGTCTGGAAGCCCCTCCGAACCAACATGTATAAAATATTAATCAAAATCACAAAAGAACAAGCTCAAACGGGGAGAAACCACATCGAGAATCAAAACAAAAATTAAAAAACGAACAAGAATATGAAGAGGAAAAGGCATTAGGCTGCAGAAGAGGCAAGAGAGGCAAGCGAGGTAGGTGGACTGAGGTCTTGGGTCTGAGTTGGACTGGGGGTTGGGGCACCAAATGGACGACGTTGCATGGATGCAAAGCACTTTATATCAAGTTGGAGAACGGTTCCATGGGGTGATTGAGGAGGGGCAGCAGCAGGGGCAGGGGCAGAGGGAGGGAGCGAGACAGCTAAACTTGTTATACGCAATCGAATCGAAAATATGGGCGAAATATAGCGACGTCTGAAGAGTCGGTGGAGTAGGAGTAGGAGGATAGGTATAGGTGCTGCAGTGAGTCGCGGCTGTAAATCTAGAACTAGTTTTGTATTTATTTTTTTCTCTCTCTCTCTCTCTATCTCTTTTCGTTTTTTTTCTTCTCTCTGTTTTGTCTGTGTGTTTCTCTTTTACCCGATGACGCGGTATAAAAGAAAATATTGGACACCTGCACGGTTTCGTATCGCAGCAGCAATACCCACAACAACAACAACAACAGCAACACCAACAACAAATACTGAAACAACAACAAACATTCGAGGCGTATGCATGAGGAGGGGGGACAAGTGAAGCCCGAAAAAAATTAAATAAACGTACGGACAGAGGGCAGAGAGCAAGCAGCAGAGCAGCGTCGCCGCGTTGATGGTTAAGCGAGCGCAGATAACGCAGGGAAGAACAAGAAGGAGAGGCAGAAGAATCCCAACTCTAGCCGAATATCAGATGACCTTAAATATAGAGACAGTACTGTGTTTTTTACTGTAGTACAGATTTTCTGATCAGCTGAGCTGAGCAATTAGCTGAATAAATACAACATTTAATATATTGTAAGTTATAGCCTTTTCCAGTGAATGCAAAGCAGAATCCAAAATTAAACTCTCTCCAATTTGGTGGAATAGACAATGTAGACAAACCGTCAAGTGTGACCGTATGTAAAACGATCGGTCACTCTGCTCCATTCTTCTTACGTTTGTCAGCTGATACCCAATGGAATATATGGTCACACTACTGTTTGTTTTATCGAGCAATAAACAGCTGATGTATGAAATCTATCGTCAGGTATACATGTTCAAAAAAAAATTGTTGAAAAAAAATTCAAATTAAATTTGTCATTAACTATATTTAGTTAAACTTAATTAATTATTTAATTCTTGTCAGTAAATATATAACTTATATATTATGTAGGTATCGTTTTTCAGAGGTGATATTTTGAAGTATACAACAAATTTAATATATTTTTATATGATTAAAAAAAGAATAACATATTCAACTAGGGTTTTAATAATTTAGTAATTTTCAAATATTGTTATTTAAAATAATATATTTAAAATATATATATATATTTTCTTAACGAACCATTAATTTACGAAATGTATAATTATACGCGTTTACTGCCCGACAAACCGCATATTAAATTTATGATTCTCATCAACCCATACAAAGGGTATACCAAGAACACAAGGGAAACGTAACGCTTCTTAGATTTTCCTTAGCCTCTCCTACTCCCACTCCCCTGTACATCTATTTATCTCACTTCTCGTCTGGTTGCCTTAGGTAGCTGCAAAATTTTGCCTGTCCCGAAACCCAAAAACAAAACAAAACAAAACAGAGGAGAAAACCGAATAATAAAAAAGGGCAGCCGAGCGTAGAGCGATAGAAAAGGGAAGGACGAAAACTAATGGCCAGGCTTTTATTTCCAAGAAATTTAAAACTTTACGAAGGAAAAGAGGGATCCGAAACAGGAAAGAAAAAAATGGCGTTAGAGCACTCGAGAACACATGGCAGAGAGTCTGAGGATCTGTTTTGGGGCAGTTGAGTTAGAGGCAGACGCAGACGGAGACGCATCCGCAGGTAGATGGCCGTTGAAACAGATTCGAGGTTTCGCGGACATCGAAGACCTAGAAATGGTTTCCATACATATACATATATTTTTTTTTAATTTTAATAATAATTTACGAGGCGAAAGAAAGAAATAACTTTGGCCCAAGTCAAATGGCTTCTGATGAACAACTTTTGGCCCAGAGCAACGAGTCCATAAAAATTCGACTGACAAAAGATGTGTTGTGCTGTACGCCTTTTAAGGTGATTCCAGTTGAAATGCATTTTGTCAGCTTAGCCTCACTTTTGGCCAGGCTATAAAAAAAAACTCCTTCCCCACACTGTGGGGACTGTAACTGTACAATGCGAAGGGGAACGGACTTGCGGCGCAATGAGAACTGAAAACGGACAACTGTCCGCACCCAGAACGCGCCTGTCCGTTCGTCTCGTTGATAGCTTTTTGAACTTTCCGCCGCATACGTCTGCCTGCTCTCAGTCGGTCTCTGTTCTCTTCTGCCCATTCGCACTTTTACTCAGTCTTTTCGAGTTTTGCATAATTAATAAATTGCATTGTGTGGAAAAGATTAAAATCTTTTGGATATTGGCATGGATTCGGGCAACTTATGATTAATATTACAGTATATGTAAGATATTATTTACGGCCAATATGGCCATAATAATAATTCTGACATTAATATTAACATTTATGTACATATGAACGATGTATAGCCGTTCGAAAAATGTATGTACACACAGCTTATTTCGTACAGTTATTTGTCATTTTCTATAGGCATATACTATGTTCATTTTTATGAATATTTAATTTTTATATTTTGTTTTACTTTTAATATTCTTGTCGGGAAAATATTATTGACACTCGATTGACAGACATACAGTTTTAACAATTCTAGGAAAAATTCTTATTTCGTATAATTATATTTAAAATTTTACTTTAATGCTGAGAAAAATTTTAATACTCATCTACATACATACATACATATGTATGTACATATCTGAATTGAATCAAATAAAGTATTAATAAATTAATAAAATTAATAAATAAGAAAAAATAGAATATTTATAATAGGTATAAGTTCATATAAGAATGTAATATTAATAACTTTAAATAAATTAAATATGAGTAACACACAAATATCGGGCATTAAACAGCTTATTTCATGCAGTTCCTATTTACATATTGGGATTTTTGTACGTACATATGTACATATGTATTGTATGTACATTTTATATTTTTACATTTTACATTTTTATGCTTTTTACTTTTAAAGTTTTATTTATTTAATTAATTATATAATTTTGTGTGCATCTACATTTTTAATGTTTTAGATAGACACCTTTGTTTTGATTATTGTTAACATAAACTCAATTTGCTTTATTTATCCGTCCAAGTGCGATTGCCCCTTGAGGTGCTTTTTCAGCAGGATTACCACCTCTTTTGGCAAAGATCCCCGCGCAGTCTTGGTCTTTCCTGTTAATTCCTTTCATCATGCATCATTCAAGTCTTTGATTTTTTTTTTCGTTTTCCATTTCTGCATAATTAATAAATTTTTGCAAAGCGATAAAGGCTGCCCATTCCCATCTCGACTTCGCTTTGGGCCTTATATTTTTCCATAACACTTTATTGACAGACACGCCAACCAGGCAGCAGCAGCAGCACAACAGATAAATCGCCAGAATGCAAATGCTGGGCAAAGGGAACGGGAACGGGAAAGGCTTCACTGTAGCTGCTGCTAAAGATCTTGAGAGGCGATAACATATGGGTGCTTAAGCAAATCACTCGCACAGTCCGTGGAAGATGGTGATGAGTGGGGGGGCCAGTGGAATCGAACTTTGGCATGGATTTGGTGCTACTTTTTGTGGTTGATGAGAGAGCATCCACTGTTGATGAGGATTCATGAGTGTGAAGAACAGTACTTGGACTTCAAACGAAGGATATGAACATATTTTCTTAGGAACTTTATGGGTAGATATTATAACCGTGCACAAACCACCCACAACCACCTACCCCAACAAGGCCATTGAGATGCCATGCATTGACCCACTTTCACTGTCTCTGGAACATAATGGGAACGGGAATGGAAGCCCACTTTCGATGACACACAGAGAGAATTATTGAACAAAAGTGGACAGCGCAGCCCTTGGCGACATGACGGGGCACGATAAACCCCGGAGACGCGTCGCGCATCGCTCATCCGCGACTGAGTGAAAACAAAAGACCCACAAAAACATATGCGGGAATACTTCCGCTACAGGAGAACGCGATCGCGATCTCTGTCTGGATCACCCACACACAAAGCCAGAAACAAAAGGCAGCAGCCAAGCCAGTTGCCAACCAGCCAATTCGTTTTGGGTTGATTTACGAGACAAGGTCGAGACATCGCGTTGCATTTGAAGAACATTTCTCAGGCATTGCAAAACAATTATCAGTCAAAATTAAAAAACCAATCATCCAGCCACCCCCCCACTGGCAGCACAAAAACGAGGTCAAATATATGTACAGAAGTGCGTGGGATCGTTTGTCAGGCAAGAGAGTTCCCTTAGCCACAATAAAGTATGTCACAAATTCGATTCGAGAAAGTGTCGCATTAACTGTCGCGAAACTTCCTTTAATCACAAGAAAGGAGTAACCATTCGTTAATGAAATACTGTTTAATTTGCACTGGCGTTGAACCATTCAGTTGTCAAATGATTGGAAACCCCCTTTTATTCGGACTAGAAAATGCGCAGGCAGGGAAGATATTTATAAACTTATTCCAAGCGGTGGCCACTTGGCATACGGCCAAATATTATAGCCATTGCCTCATGAAAGTACTCTGAATGAATGTGGGAAAAACGCCACACAGTGTGTAGATGGAATTGGTCAGATTATACAAAAAATTATAAATAGTTCTGGGAGAATGTGACATCAATACATGTAGTTGGAAAAAAGTCTTGTGTTTTTGGAATTAAAATCTGCATTGCAGAAACTTAAAAATGCTCTGAAAAAAATACCATAAATATTGTTCGTTCATCTTCTTTTCACAACATGCCATAAAAGATCAGCAAATAATTTAATATATGCATATCTGGCTGTCTGGTTTATTAAACTCACAGCTCGAGAGTGTTTTCTGAGTTCACTAAACCAATAAATCTGCGCATAGAGAGTTCTTTTTAATGTTATTGTACACCCCTTGATATGGCGGATACCCTACCAATAAAATAAACCCAGGCACGGACAATAAAGTGCAATTGAAGGCGAATATCTAAATGCAATTGATGCGATTTTTATGTGCCAACAGAGTAGAGCTTATTGCTGTAATTGATTGGAATTATTATGGGGGGCACTTTTTTTTTTGTAAGGCAGTGGTGATATGATAACGCCAGTCGATGGACAGTCCGCCTAGTGATTTAATAATTGTTCAACTGGTTTATACGTTGCCCAAAAAAAATGGCACAATACCGGCCAACACTTGACTTGGCCTGCAGTCTCAGCTGCAGCACTGCGGCGGTGGCTGCTGTCCAAGAAGTTGACATCCTTGGCATGTGGGTTTTAATTTCGATTTCAATCGAGACTTCTGTCTTGGTTCAAATCTCGACTTCAGTTTCGAGAGTTGGCCAAGAAGTCGCTGTGTGGCAAATTAAATATTGACAAATACCCGCAGACAGACACCAATCGAATTATTGCTCTTGGCTTATCGCTTTGAATTATGTATGATGTGACGATGGCTATGTGATTGAAGGTTGCCAATCTGTTCCAACAGTTCCTCTAATTGCATATAGAGTGGAATATATAGCAGAAGTAATACAAGTAAATAGTGTAGAAAATAAATACATAAATTCAATGCAAAAGGAATATACAAATTTTGTCTGAAGTCTTGATAACGAAAATATTAATACTTGACAAGTTTATCGACGTTGTCTTGACTAATTTACTGCCGTTAGTGCAACGTTGGGCTTATCGATAGTTTCGATCTAAGCTCTCCAGCCCTCGAATAGCTTGTGTATATGATTTGTGTTTGTGTTTTTTAAGCGACTTGAAACAAAATTAAAGTAAATTTTTAAAGAAGAATTAAGACAAGGCTGAGAATATTTATCATTTACTTGAATGCAATACTGTACTATGAGGTGAGTATTTACACAGGATTTCATCTCTGACGAGAATAGTTACATATTTATATGTACATATGTATTAAAATGTATGTAAATAGTATTCACATACAGTTGAATTTTGTAGCTGCAACTTAAAGTCGTAGAAAATTTAAATTCGTTCAATCTTAAATGTAAAACCAAAAACTAACATTCAGTCTGGAATTTTAGCATTGCAGGCCTCAGCCGCACACAATTTTTGGCTAAGGGAAATACAATAAAAAGCTGTACAGTGTACACTCTCCGACAAAGAGAGGGGCAAAGATTTTTTTCACATTCTAGTAACACGCCCCCGCTTTGAGAGCCATGTGTTGCATCAACAGCACAGCAGCACAGGCAGAGCAAACAATTCACACCTACCGATTCTTCGATGCAATATAAAATATTTCTATATCAGAATTTTTGCATACAATTTACCGGCTGATGTGTGTGCGACACGGCGCGGCACAAACGAACTGGAAACAAAATCAATCGCTAAAAATACACCAAAAATCAAGCTATTCTCGCAACTTTAATTTGACAGCCAGCCACATATGCAGATAAATTGCAAAGGGCTCGTCCATGTATCTATCAGCAACAGCAATGCAATAAATTTCTAAAAATATATATAGAGATATATAGAGCGGCTATTAAAACTCCAGAGAACTATAGAACTATATAGATATAGAGAGAGGCTATTAGAACTCCAGATGCTATCTCCTATAAAGATCAACCCATGCACGACATCCCATTCCTTATGTAAGTAGTCGCAGCGCCAACTTGTTTTGTGTATATCCACCTAAAGTTAAATGTATTTTATTGCTGTAATAATTTATACCATTTTATAGTGTCCAGTCGTTGCTGTTTTGCACCAATTTAATTAAGAAATTTTAGCGACTACTGGAGCCCATTCCACAGCCCCATCAACCTCATAATTTGTCCATTTCTGACTAAAGCCGCGTTGTCCACAGACCGCAATCTCAAAACAAAAGAATCCAGCAAACAGCAACATAAGTTTCGCATTAAAACAAAAACAACAAATATATATATATACGAGTATATCCCAGAGTAGAGGCGGTTCCGTCGTCGTGTAACCAAAGCCCCCAGACGTTGATGGGTTTGGGAGAGCTATGGTATGGTCTCGGCTGATCTTGGCTGTAGTGGATCTCTGGATGAGTCATTCCCGTACACCAGACAGGGGACGGGGGTGCAGCACGATCGCGCTGCTAAAAAAGAAGCTTCAATGTGTGAAATGTACATGTTAGCTTTTTGGGGGCACGGGGGCATACAGTCCGCCGTCGCCGCCGCCAGACAGAGTCAGACAGGGGGAAAAGGGCTCAGGGTCGGCAACAAAACTACCTGAACGTGGCCAACGATCGGACTGCATTGGGGGCCTTTGCTAATATCATATCTGGCTTCAAATTGTTGATCATTTAACTGTGTGCCGAACTTGAAGATTTGCCTCATCCGCGTACCCCAACCCTGCCACCAAATGGCTGCATGACTCATAGACTGCAGGTAGTGTTGGCCGCCAGTCTCGGGCCTAGATTCAGTCGAAGTCATCTTTGTTTTTTTCGCATACCCTAGCCTAGGTAGCCTAGGGAGGTACCTGAGACTTTGTTTGTGGGGCATAGAAAAATCATTAGATAGGTTTTATACAAAAATATTTAAAATGCACAAAAGATGTTTGAAAAAGCTCTGAGTATATTTTGTGTCTGTTTCCAGGGTATTACCAATTTCGGGTCTTTGGATGCTGTGAGACACCTTTCCGGTCGCTGGCCGTCACTCTATTAGATTTGCAGACGGGCTTTTCAGGTAGATTTATTGTACAAACAAAGCCGGAATGGGCAAATAAGCAACAACGAGGCAGGGAGTCGTTCGGGATTGGGGAAAAAAAGTATTTATATTTAAGCTTATTTATGGGTTTCGTTTTGGTTTTGGGGTTTGGGTTCAGTTCCCGCCCCGACTTGACCACTTGCCATTCGATGAGTCACTCCCGATCTCTGGCCGATCTCTGCTCCACATGGCGGAAACCGAACTCCTTTTTCAGCAGCATTTTATTATTGTTATTATTCTTGGCGCTTTTTTTTTTTTTTTTTGCTTCTCTCTTGTTTTGTTTTTTGCTCGTTCGTTTTATTAAAAGTTGATTGATTTTATAGGCGCGATAAGTTTATTGTAGCCGATTGGTTTGTTCGTTTTCATGGTTCGTGTCCGTCCGTGTGGCCCGGCCACCCCTCGCAGATGACTAATGTTTCGCGTCTGTCGCGGGTCTCTCGGTTCGCTTTGGTAATGAATTTTCTTTGTTGTGTTTTTCCATGCGATCTCTTTGTTGGTACATTGTTGAAAAGATAGTTATAAACACTTTGAAGTGGTCGTTGACACTTGGCTTGAAACGATTGAGTGGCGGCTATGAGATGGCGTCGGTTATAGCTGATTGGCAATTGGAGAAGGGAACTAAAAATGTGGAATTGATCTCTCAGATTTGTACTTTTTGATTACTTATAGTAAATATGTGCCCGCCAGACTAAAAACCACTGAAATTTTTTTTATTTTTTTTTGGATTTAAAAATGAAATTTAAATATTTATTTTTGGATTTAAAAATTTATTCTAATTATATTTTATCGGGAAGTGGATATTGTTAAAAAATAATGTACATTAATATAAAAATATTTAATTTAAATATATTTCTAAATTAAAAATATATCTAAAAAAGTTAAAATAAAAATTGATTTTTCATTTTTAAATAAAATATTTTTCACAAAGATTAAATCTGTTTTTTATTATTTAATTAAATTAAATATGAAACAAATTAAAAATTAAATTAATGATGCAAAAGAGTTATATTTAATTTTTACATATGTTATTTACATTAAAATCTAATATTTTATTTAAATATTTGTCTCCGCTAAGTCTATGCTAATTCTTGACTTCTGTTGAAAGAGATCTTAGATCTTCATATAAAAATCTTTATTTTAATTTAATATGTACTTCCCATTGACTTTTTGTGTAGTATCCTTTCCCCTTAAACCTCCTACTATTACAGTAAAAATACATATATCGAAAGACCTTGAATGTCAACGCCATTTTCCAATTTACGGCCAGCAATGTTCGCTTATGGCTTTGTTTAATTAATTTAACAGGCAAATGGAAAATGGAGACCATAAATAAAGACCGCAACTAATTGCTGACACAGTTAGCTCGACAACAGACAGTGACAGTGACAGCGACGGCGACAGCGACATGGGGGCCTTTGGCGTGGGCGCTGCCAACAGCCAAAGATCAGTACAACAAAAAAAGAGCCAAGAAAATCTCCACAAGACGGAGAAACACCTGCGCCATGCAAATGGAGAGCACGTGCTTTGCTCTAGACCCAAAACAAATTTCATTTCATGGGAAATATAGAAACAAATTTCCATTATCTCTTCAGAGATACATCAAGAAGAATCACTTGAAATATTCCCTGAAGCTGCAGTTATAGTGTAAGCTGCTGCTGCTGCTGCTGCTCTTCCAGTTAACCAGAGACGACAGTTGGCACGAGCCATAAATAATACCGGGGACAGGTTTGAATCAGCTGAATCATCACCAACCAACCAACGATCATCAGCATCCAGCCAGCCACCTTCAACAGCAATTACAATGTCTACGGCAGAAGCTCTGCTGCTGTCCGTCCCCCAAAGAGAAACGCCTACTTTGGGCACCTCCAAAATCGTGGGCAGGCCTAGACATACATTTGTATGTACACCAGCCAGCCCCGAAGCCCCAAGGGCATGGGCACGAGCCCAATCATTTCGAGAGGCGAGAGTATTTTGTTTCTTTGGATGATTTTAATTAAAAGAGCTGCAACTGTCCGACAAACCCAAAACAAAATAAATGACTTTTACTCTGAAGAGGTAAAAGCTTCTTTTTTTTCACTCCAGCTTCTCTTGTCACAATCGAACAAGTCATGGTCCAAGTTGCTCTTTCGATTCTGCTGTCTTTGGACAGATGGTGTCTGGTCTTTCAAAGTTAAAATAAAGGTACAGTCTTTAAGAACTTTGGTTACTCTGTAGCTAAGATCACAAATATGTAAGTGTTGTGCAGGTCTTAAAAAAAATCAATGGAGAAAAGATTAATTTTTTTAAAAAAGGTTTTCTGGTGCACGTTACATTTTTATTAACAGTTTTTGAAAAGACTTTTTTTTACATTTTTTTTATATTTTTATAAAAAATATTTATATCAAATAAAATATAAAATAAAATATAAAATATAAAATAAAATATAAATAAAATGAACACCCTTTTTTAAAATAAAATAAAATAAAAAAATTTAAAAACAGAATTTGTTTTTAAAAATATTTATATAAAAAAAAACTTTTTTTTTGTTAGTTTTTGTATCAAAAAATTTTTGTATAAATTTTTTATAAATCTCCATTCTACGATATTCTCTGTAGAGAATAGGGTTTTGGTCTACAGATAGATATCAAAAATTCGAAAATTCACTTTGAAGCAGATATTCTGTATGCAGAATTCATTTTTTTTTTGAATAATTTGATACATTGAAGTCCCAAAGCGAAGTCTTATGTAGTTGACTTTAAGTTCTAAGGGAATTTTAGGAAAAAAGAAAAAGTTACCAATGAAAAGAGTAACCAAGAAACGCTTTGAGCGTTTGATCATTTTTCCTTTAGAGCTCTTGTCTGGTTTGGCAGCCCGACTGGGCGTATGCCCCAAGAAGGGGCCAAGCACAGCAAGAGCGAACGAAGTCGAAGTACAACTGTTCCACAAATGTTTTGGGCGTCGTCATCGTCATCATCATCATCATCATCATCATGATCATCACTGGGATCAGGCATCGGAGAGTGGCTTGAGTGGGTCTGGGTCTGTGGACTGTGCTTCTGGCTGTGCGCCTGCGCAAAAGCCTGGCACGTGCGCAGCAACGCCAAAGCCAAAGCCAAAAACCTCAGCGTCAGAGTCAGAGCCAACTTCAAGCTTGATTTCGTTTGGTTTGGTTTGGTTTCGTTTCATTTCTGGTTTTTGAAAAATGACATACAATGGGCTTGGGTTGAGTGCTCGGCTCGGCTCGGCTCAGATTGGGTTTGGGCTTTGGGTTGGGTTTTTGGGGGCATTTGTGCTGGAAAATCAACTTGTTTGTGGATGTGTGTGTCTGTATTGGAGTCTCAGGTGTTGGATGGATGGAGTCGCCACGAGTGGCCTGCTGCCACCGTTTGATGACTCTGTTTCGACTCGGTCTCTGTGTTTTTTTGGGGCCACTGATTAATTTACGACGCTGGGTCAACAGATGCTGCACAAAGGGTTTAGCTTGTCGCTAATCGGTCAAGGTTTCCCCCTTCCCCCACACCCCCATTGTCTATTTCAAAACAGAACCCAACGAATGTAGCCATAAAAACGCAACTCTCTCGGACCCAATCAAAAGTCCAGTTAAACAAAGGTTTTGATGCCAGTGCCAAGATTAAGGAGAAGAGAACTTCTGGCTGGAGCTTCATGGAAAATTAAAGATTTACGCCAAGATCTGTACTGCCTGCCACACACACCTGAGCCTGTGCTGGCATCTCTCTCTCACTCTGGTTAGAAAAGTGTGTCTTAATCAAAGCATTAAACCCTTTTGGCACGCTCACAAATTGGTAGGAACCGATCTCGCAGCGAGATCCTAATGAGGCCCCCGAACTCTCCCCATCCCAGGGTAATCAACTGCAATTGCTTATGAACGGAATGAGACATATAATGAGGCTCGTCTTTGGGGTTGGGTAATTGATTGGGTTGGCTGGGAGTCTAATGAACCTCCAGTTTGGTTAGGATTAGGAGGCTCAAATCAAGTCCAAGTCCAGTTCTCCAGTTCAGTCTCTGCTTCTCATAGATCAAAGATCTGTATTGTCCCAAAGAGAGCGAACAAACACTCCAGTTGGAAGGAGTATTAAACAAGATTATTTGGCTACCCGTGTTGAACACATTGTTGGCTTTGGTCCAGCCTCCCCGACTCCAGCAAACAACAACAACAACAGCAGCAACAGACACAATTTATGGCCCTTGGAACAGTTTTCAGGCACGACGACGACAGCCAGCCAGTCAGCCAGCCAGTCAGCCAGCCATAGACGAGAGTCCCAGATCCAGAGAGTCTAAAGCCAGAGCCAAAGCCAGATCCCAGGGCTTGACGAGGCCCGATCACGCATAGAGGGAGCTGTGCTACAGGAGGAACTGGTTACTGGTTATTCTGGGGACCAGGGAAGTGCTACCCGTCTTACACACAGATACACACGGGATACGACTCTCAGTCTCCGGCTTGTCAACCACACACCAAACCAAACCACACCTTGCCCCACCCCACCCCACGTTGCAGCGTACCCACGAGAGGAGGCTGGCGTAACCCATAATTTTAACACCAATAATAAAAAAAAAAAAAAAAAAAAATAAGAGAGAAACACCAACGGCAGCAAGGTAGATGCAGGTGTGCATCAGGTCCAAGTCGCAGTAGCTGCGACTCTGTATCTTGATATCTTACAGATACAGTCGCAGTCACAGCTCCGCACTGCATCATAAATTTACGTTTCAAATTGTCCGAACCGAAAAGCAAAACCAGTTCTCGCCCAAAGATCCCCACACAAAGGTTTTTTCTTTTCCCATTAACCCCTCGGATATATCCGCCTCGAATTAGTTGCATTAGAATCTTATATAGTTTTTGGGAAAGGAGTATGTGAGAACTTTACTTAGAGCTAATGTAATACGTATTTAATAGACCAGCACGACCATAGGAAGTTGATTATTATTTCGGGCCGAGTAGTAGGAGAGGAAGAAAACAATTGTCGGTTCTAAAACAAAAAAAAAAAAGTCTGGCTTTAAGTGGAAAAATGTACTGTAACAGAGATTACAAATAATATTGAAAAGTTTATTGAACAAAAATATCAAAAATCGAACTTCTTGGCCAGATCTTTGATGAGCTGAATGCAAACGATCAGTTCAAATTTTCCAGACTTGATTCGAATCTTCGTTCTACCACACTGAAAATTTTTATCTCGTATCGAGAAGTATCTAAATGTATGGTGACAGTATTCTTGAGCTCCTGATCTCAGCGATATGGTTCCGTAAATGTTAAACAACACTACAACAACAACGTTAAATCAACACTACCCCAACAAACAGCAACATAAACTGATGTTTTAAAGTCTTTTACAAGGCTTTACTTTTCTGTATTTAGTTTTGATTCAAAAATAAGTATTTACAAACTGACTTTTTGAATTTAGTTTAATTTTTTATTTACAAACTTTTTTAATTTATTTCATTTATTCATTTTTATGCTCAACTAGTGGGAAATGGAATACGATATGGGAAAATATGTGGAGACTGTATTTTGACCCGAGAAACGCGAAAAACTAAGCAGAGGACGAAAGACTTCACTGCTGACCTGATTTTATAAATCATTTCGCATTTGACCCAATTTTTGTTGCTGTATAAATTCCACAACATTTTAAACTGTAAAATTCTGACAGCTCAGTTAGCTGATTTATAATAATAAAAAAAACCCCCGAAACGGAGTCATACGCGCCAGGGCGGACAGTCAGTAAGATTAATTATCGCATTAATTAACTGACCTGAAAAAACGAAAGTTTTGCCCATATAAAATTACTCACAGACAGGAAGAGTGCGGGAATGAGTCGAAATGAAAGTGTTTAAAAAATTTTAACTTACACTTGACGAAATTCAGAAGAAAATTGCTGAGAAGATTTCAATCAAATGGATGAGGGATGGATTGGGGGTCTATTGTTCTATTTATTAATATTTTATAGAATATAAATTTCTAGAATTCAAAAATATATTTCAAACATTTTAAAGTGTTTTTAGTCCTCAAACCCCATTTAATTCTTTTTCAAAAGAATTGTTTTGTTAAATTTTTTCACAAAATCAAGGCTAAAAAACCTCTGAATCGTATTACTCTTTGAATTAAAAAAACACAAAGGTGAAACATTACATTCTTTGTTCAATTCTAATCTTGTATCGCTTTTGCCACGATCGTAAATCAATTGAACGGCGCTACAACCAAATATCCAGCCAAATGGAACAACAGTTGTTGTTGGAGGGGTCACTGGCTCGGCCTGTCATCAGAAGTTGCCTTATTGTGGTACCAGCAAAAAGGCGACAATACGTTCTGCGGTTAAATAAAAATATTTATCAAACTGCAAATAGAAATAAACAAAAAATTTCGCAATAGAACATGCCACTTGTGACTAAAAACTAATCAAAGAATCCATTCCAGGGCACTGACTGGCTGGACTGGGCTGGACTGACTCACCGCCCAACAATGCCAGCCAATTTCCTCCTTTCTGCTAATCCGTTCCAGGACATCGTAAAACATCAACGCAGGCAGGCAGGCCATGCCAGATACATCAATTGGACTTTATGGTCTAGGACTACTTTGAGGGATACTAGACAGAAGCTTGTGCCGCCTGTATAGACCACAATTAAAAGTTAATGGTCAAGCGACACGGTTGATCAGCAAAAGAAAATTGCATGGACCCGCCGCCGACGATGCACAGTAGCAGCAGAACAATGCCCATGCCCATGCCTGGCGGGGCCCAAATATTAATCATGTGAGCACTTAATTTGACACTTGGCAATAATGGAAAGCACTGGCTACCGTCTTTTTTTTTTTTTTTTTTTGGGGTGGAGAAACATCGTGTTGGGGGGGGACTGGGCACTAATCACCTACGGGAACAACTTCAGAGTGGTGGACTCTGTCTGTGTGACCGTGTCTGATTCTCTTCGTTGGCAGCAACTGCCACCTGCCTTACGCAATTAACAGAAAGATCTCGTCGACACACACACACACACACACACACACAAAAGCCCGGCCAACGCACGACACGACAAAAGGTTTGTTCATTCCGGCACTGAACATCGCTCTCTCTCTCTCTATCTCTTCCTCTCTCTCACTTGTGTGTAATTACTCAATGCCCCGGACGAACTGGTTCTCTTATGTTCTGCTGCGTGTGTAAGTCAAGTAGCTCGGCTCAGCCAGATTACAGAAGACAAAAAAAACGAACAACGACAGGCCAAAGGCACAAATAAATCAGAAAGATATTTGTACCTCTAAATACCCTTATATAGTACATACAAATGTATAAGTAAATATGTATAGATACATTAGACTTGAAATTTTAAAGAATTTCTTACTTCAAATTTAATTGGATTTTTACATATTTTAAATCAATATTTTTTTGAGGTTTCTTACCACTGAAAACTGTAATACCCTCTTTAAGGGAAAGTGTACTCGAACCCCTTAAAGTTTTCGCTTTGACTTAGTCCCAAGAACCCTTTCGGTTGCAACACACAGCGGACTAGTTGACTGTCAGAAGGGGGAGGGGGCAGGTGGAACGAAGTTGTCCGATAAATATTTATGTGTCATTAGTTGGATGCCCGGGCAGTCATCAGGTGGAAGGCATTGAGATGCCTTTTCGTTGTTACTTACTACTACTACTGCTCTTCGAAAGGTAATTTATTACAAAAGAAGTGGAAAAGAAACGAACCCAGACAACAGACCCTAACAAAGCTAAAATAAGTTGTCCAAACCCGTGGGACGCATGCAATTAAATTTTAAATAAAATAAACAAAATGAAATCAAGTTCAATCGTGAAACATTTCAATTCAAGTGCAGGTAATATTTCATATTAGTATATCGAAGAGATAAATATATTAATGGTTAAATTCTCACTGCTAAATCAACTTATTGAATTTATCAGGGATGGATCAAGACCTTGAGAACTAGCCTTACTTTCTTTTTGAATATTCTTAAATATGTTTGGTTGCTGCTGCCACCTGCTGAGACCAACGGATCGATACCACCCTACAAAACATATGCCAAATCTATCAACTCTAAAGATGCTGCCTAATGGCATTCCCATTCCATCTACGGACTCTCCTCACTCAAGTGGCCATTGGTGTGGCACGGACTAAACCAGACCAGACGCGCATCTCATGTGTCACATGCCCAGACCGTGTGGAGGATGACACATGCCAGCGGATTGTTCAGTCCGCTTAGGGCGGCAGATTAACTTAACTGTGCATAAAGTGCCCAAGCAGAACGACGAACACCCCAGAATGAAAGAAAGGGAAAACAGCAGACCGACCTGCAACAGAATTCTGCTGGAATTCTGGCCTCTCTGGGGGCTGGTGAAAAATTCTCAAGTACCGAGAGAGTAGTATGCTGCTGGAGTGGCTGTCATTTGCTGGATTCTTGGCAGGAATGTGTAAAAAGTCATGCATAAAATTAGTTTCAACTTGGGTGACGATTCCTGCTGTTATGTCCCCTGATGCCCGGCCTGCTGCCTGGCTGCCTGCCTGCTGCCCCGTCCTGATTTATTTTCCACAAATGAATTTTAAACACTTGGGCAACACGTGCGTTCTTGGAATATTTTCCTCCTACTCGCTGGCAGTTAAAAATCCATAAAACTATTCCAAATTTTGATGCATATGACAGGCTGAAGTGGATGAAACGGAATGTATGAAATTTAACACGGAAAATATACTAAAAAAAACTAAAATAATAGGGGAAGAAATTTTCCTAAATGATAAGGGAAGGACTTAGATGTTACAGTAGAACAATTTCGAAGATAAATAAACAAAAGATTTACCATAAATAATCAACAAATAAAATTGTTTTAATCTTCGAAATCTATTCTAATGTATTTAACCTACAATTAATCACTTATTCCACGCTTCTCTCCTCACTATTTCAGATTATTCGGAGATAAATGGTACAGGTCTTGATTTTTGCGCTGATAAGCCGCTCTGCTCTTGATGTCGTATTTTCATCCCAGTGCCTTCTGCAAAAAGTTGCGTTATTTTCATACTAAAGCTGGCCCTGGTTTGCCGCCGGACCAAAAAGTTCCTCGACCTTTTCTGGAAAATTGAATGATTATAAGAAACCCGGTTTGCAGAAAAATGTCCGGATTAAAATCTAAAATTGAATGATTATAGAATTATTGTTGATGTGTACTTTAAGTACTTATTCCCATCTATTTGCAGATGGCTGAGACCCCAAGTTCAAAGTTATTGAGCTGAATTCCCATATGTTGATAAGGGAATGTATTAAAATTAATTATATTACTCACATATATCCATATAACTTTTGGCCTACAAATCTGAATTGATAAATACTAAATAAATTCTTGAACATATTTTCTATGTAGATCCAATCTTTTTTTCGGGGTTTAAAACCCCAAAGATAGATTCATATTCGTGTAAAATAAATTAAACCTGAAGATGTACGCAATGTCTATATAAGCATAGAACCCTTGAACCCTAAAAAAAGACCCCCTGACTTCCCCTTCTATAGTGCATGCCAATTGGCCGGAAGCTAGCAAAGACAATGCTCAGAGTTCTCATAGATCTTGGACCCCTTGCTGCAATCGATATTTGTACAATTTGTTAAGCAATTTAATTCTCACACATTTGCTGATTTTTCCACATTTTCTTAAACAAACAAAACAATACGTAGAAAAGTTCTCGAAGGTGCGGCCGCGTCTTCAAGAGGGGAGAGGATCGCTTCTTGAAGAACTCCTACGATATGGGAACCCTCTGCCAAGTGCTCAGAATGGCGTGAAAACGCTTGTACTTTGGTGGGTAAGTTCTCATTTAACAATCGACTGCACATGAGGTAAGGGCAAAGGGGCCCACAAATTTAAAGACTTCAACAAAAAAAAAACAGGAAAAAAAAGAAAAAGACACTTTAAACAAATTAATTTGCTCATTGTCATGGCTGAACGGTTTAGGTTTTTATTTATTTAGGTATTCTTTTTTTTGTTTTTGGGTGTGCTTAACCGCAGAGTTTTTGACTTGATGCAAAAGATGATATAACATGAAATTTTTGATTTCTTTTCCGTTCTCAATGGGTTCCTTCTGTGTGTGTCGTCTTCGTTTTGCTCCAGTGCACAGTGGTTGGGCTTCAGTGGTCAACAACAAAATTTATGCGAATCAACTTGAGGAACTGTACTTTGGGCACCATTTAGATCACTTAACAGTTGATGTCTGCGCCTTTGCGTGGGAATTTTATGGAGTTCTTCTGCATGATATTAATTAGAAAATGCAATCGTGTGTAACTTGAAAGAATTATGCACAAAATCTCAATGGGTTTTCATTAATTATGAGATTTCTTAGTCCATTTGTCATTCGTATAGAATGGTATATACATAGTCCCATATGTGACTGTGTATAATGATATTCTTGCCGTAATTGATCTACTACAGAACAGAATAAACATTGATTGAAATTCTCATATTTTTCGGAATCGTTTTGAATCATTCAAATTTCTGCTTTTTGTTTTGCCATTTAAGGCAAAACCACAAAAGATAAATCCTTCAACAGTATGTACGAGTACTCGTACCGATTTAGGCCAACTTTCCCTTTTTTTTTTTGTTCGGTGTTGTTAATCGCACGACCGCAGAATGCAAGGCATGGGATGATAGCTGGATGCTGCTGCTCAAGTGATTAACACCAGGCACTCCCTTGAGTATCGAAAAGGAACGCTCTTCTAGGGATCATTAAGCAATACATAATCCAATTAGCACACAGAGTTCGTTCGTCCCTTCATACGTGTGTGTGTGTGTGTGTGTGTGTGTGTGGATCCTCCACCTGTTAGGGGCACACACAAAAGGGATGAAGGTTTTTTCATATTTTTTGTTGTTGAACCAAACGAACCAGAAACATTTCGATGGCAACGGGATGAACCTGCTAAGAACTTGCACAAACAAGTGATCACGATCTGTGTCCATTGTGCAAGGAGACGTTGACTGGAGGGGGAATGGGTAGGGGGGGTAGATCAACAACATTTACTTTTACTCTCAATTGTTGTTGTTGATTGATGCCAAGCAAAACCAGAGAGGACCCTTCCTGATATCTGATCTGATCTTTTTCGTAGATGAAAGAAATGCCAATTTTACTTAGAAAATGACACGCAAATGGCAAAAGAGAAATACATACAAAACCGCTGAACATTATAGGAATGAGAAAAGGTTTCCCCTTCTCCCCGAACTGAGGATAATCCCATCCCCGTCTGCTCCTCATCAATATGTCTGCAATTAAGTTGGGCACGAATTCGTTATTAGGGGTCAGGGCAATTGATAGCAATGTGCTCGGTGCTCGGTGCTCAGCATACAAATTGCGTGAGGCACAAAAGCAGATCTCGGGCACGATCATTACATGGCCCAGGATAACCTGTCCCTGTCCCGTTTCCGTATCTGTGTCTGAAGGGGCAACCTATGCAGATTTGAGTGGAGTGAACCGCCCCTTCCCCAACTCAGACAATGGAACGATACCGATCATTTGTTTACACTGAACAAAATTCTGTACGATCAGCAAACGATCATCAGCTGCACACCAGCTCATTGAGTTATTCAATTTTCTGAAAGTGTAAGCCTGCATAGATTTCAATCTGATACAATCACCGATGATGTGTGTGTGGGGACCCAGGAGGGGCATCCCTGGCTTAAACCCTAAGCTGTCATTGTAGTTGTCAGAGCACCGGGCTGACAGTTGCACGATTGTAATTGGCAGTCAGTAGGCGCGAAAGCAGAACGCATGAAAAATAGAGGCGTGTGAAAATGATCTACCCCCGATCTGCCCGGCTATGAGAACCCTTCCCTTCCCCTCCTCTTCTGACGCACCCACTCGATCGATTGATGCAAAAGAACGTGAGAAATTCACGTACGAATCCCGTGGCGGGGCCATTTGCCAAAGTGAATTGGGGTTGCGTTGCGTCTAGGTTCTAGGGTGATCAATGCTGCGTAAAATTGGATTAGTTCGGGGTCTCAAACACACACACGCACAGGTTGCTGCCAACTCTTTGCGATGCTGATGATAGGTCCAATTTCAGCTGACAAAGTAGCACCAAAGCATTGGCAAAATGGGAATCATAAAAGCAGCCACTAACCTTATTTGGGTACGGTGGTTATTTTGAGGATTCTATTTAAGTTATTTCAGTCAAACATTTGCTGCAACTGCAGAAATTATTTGTCAAGAAGGAGAAACCGCTCAATCCGTACGAGCTGCTTGAATAATTGGAAGTGCATAATGTTTGCATCAGCTTTCCAGCAGAACTCAAGCTGAAGCTTCCGCACATTGGCATTGAAGCTATTCTAACCGAAATGCCGTACTTGTCGAAGCTGAGGATAGTGGACATTAAAAGCATTGAAATATCGTCACCAACTCCGAGTCCTTCGCCTACTGCATGGGTGTAAGAACGTCCGAATGTTCGACATCTCTGGCTCATGGCAAAACGAGTGCCTTCGTAAGGTAGTCTACTCGGCTGCCTTTGCTTTCAGGTTTACTAGCTCTTTTGCCAGTGCACGTTTGCTTGTCAAAGTGGAAGGTTGGTTACGGACGATTTTTTCTCGTTTTATTTTTCGCATTAACCCTAACGTGTTCAAAAAAAAAAAAATGAACTATTGTTATTTTTGCCGCAAGAATGTACCGGGCGTGAAAATCATTCATGCCCCGAAATGTGAAATGAAGAGAAAGCTGTGGGAGGAAAGCCTGGGGTGCAGCCTAAGCAAAAAATTCCCAAATATGTGATACACATTTTAATGCGTCTCAGTGGAGGACTGCTCCCAAGGGGAAGATTTATAAGAAGAGACGCTTAAACAATGATGCCGTTCCGCAAAAGAGAGAAAGAGGATGAAAGTGTTAAAGAAGGCTATGCTAATGCCAGTACGGAAACTGAGTAAGTTTGGCGTGTGAAAATATATATGTACATATATTTCTTTTTGTACATATGGATGGATATGTAAACATAATGAAACTGTCTTGTAGGGACACAGTGATAAATCATTCAACGTCCATGGAAATAAAGACTCTGAGGCAAAAGATTCGTGCTTTGGAGGATGAAGTACAGACCATCCGTCACCCTTACAATTTAAGTATAGATTAAGAAAATACATTGTAGGTAAGACAAAACTAAAACAATTTGTTAATTAGCAAATAATTGATTTTAATAATAATAATTGTCAAATGTCTAGATTTATGTTTCAGCAAAGTTTGAATTGTGAATGTTGGTAGTTATGTGTTGTCCTGTTTTATGTGTTTATTTGATTATTTTCATTTATTAATAACCCTTAAATATTATTCAGCCAAGAATACAGAGTTGTTAGCCGGTAACGGAAATGTTGACGAGGACAACTGCGACAGCTGGCTCAATCTCAACATAACTCCAAATGGCAATAAGGAGAATGAGCCCGATGAAGGGGAAGTGGAAAGGGTGGTCGAAAGAGTTCGAAGAGTTCAAAATAGAGATGGACAACAACATAGCTGCAGAGTACATCATGGATGAACTAACGGAGGACGCTATGGAATATCTAGCAGGTTATGTTGTTAGAAAATTAAGGTTGTCTAATGAATCAACGCAATCTGGATTTACATATGTGGATGAGGTATCGCACGGCGGGCTTATAAAGCCGTCAGACCAGTTTACTGCTACATTAAAACACTTAGAGTCTATATTTATAAATAATATTCACAATACTATTGAAATAACTAAAGACAAAAAAAATTATTAATTGCTGCTAAACATGTACAAATTGATAATAATGTAAAACAATTTTATTTTAAAACTAGAATTTATTTTAGACTTAAATATTTAAACAAAAAATTAGCTATTAAGAATCAAAAACAACGTTTAGTTGGAAATTCAAAATTATTAAAAATAAAATTATAAACACAAAAATAACATCGTCTCAATTCATTATTGTAGGCTATTTTCCACCCCAACAGGCAACAAGGGGTTAATCAACTCACAGCAGTGCCTTTCAGTCGCACTCATGTACTATGTGCCATTTCACTCGCACTCATTGCAATCATACAAGAGCTAGTTTGGCAGCCGAGTAGACTACCTTATACACAAGCACTTATTTTGCCATGCTCTGGCTATAGGAGAGTCAACAAGGTCGTCGTGGGTCCGCCCTTCAAGATTCTAAAGCATAATGACGTTCAGCCAGACAATCCATTGGTTCTTACCGTTTGTATCAAATCGTTTGGAGAAGTGCGAACTACTGCTACATATCATCAAGATATGCCATAATTTCACATGTGAGCGTTCCAATACCGTGCCTGATCTGCCCTTAGAAATTGAATATTATTGGAACTTATTAATGTAAAAAATGAATAACTCATAAGATTTCATTGAAAAAAATATATTTAGCTGTTTATTCAAATTATTTCCATAAGATTTCCCATGTGCATCGGGAAATCGGTCCTACGGCAACCTGCAAATTTAAATCATAGTTAGACATATATATTTGTATACATATTTATAAATTAATTCTTCATACTAATAAAACATTTTTAAAAACGTGCCAGACATCGAGTTAAAGGCATGGCCTTTCATCGTCCTGTTTGATAACGGGTTGAAGCCAAATTTGAAGGCCATTATTTAGAGGATTTGGAGCCGTAAAACAATGGTATAAAAATGCGCTTTGGAGCCTATCATGGGACTCCGCCAAGCTCAATTGATCCTTCAGACATAGCTGACTAAAGATTATGTCCAGAATATGAAATGGCAAGTCGTATATGTTTGCGCAATCCATTTTTATTTAATTTTGTGCAAAAGTTTACGAAAATGTGGTAGAACTGTAGAGTGAAATATATCGGACTATCGATAGCTGCAAATCTGTTTACGGGTCAAGGTAACAACTTAACGTATCGCCTTTTTAACAGTGTACAGTTTCTGTCAACGTTATAATTGTTTAAAAAAAATCAAAGGGATTACAAATAAAAGTTATGTTTAAAAAACATCAAAAATTTGCATACCCAATTTTTTTTTATATTTTTTAAACGTATTTTTAATTGTAAATTTATTTCTAAGTACCCAAATGTAGTTTTGAAGCTCATTCTTCTGTATATCACATTTCAATTCAAACCAAAAACTGTTACAGTGTATATAACAAAAACTCTTTTGGTCAGAGTTAGGAACAAAACCAGAGGCAAAGGCTGAGGCAAAAAGGAATCGAGAACGGTGCAAAACGATGGTAGAAATCGGGAGGGGGACAGCAAACTGTGATCATGCTGATGGAGAGAGCAGATGACGAAGGTAAGCAAAGAATTGTGCTCCCTCCACAAAAACCAAAAACCAACAGCAGCAGCAGAGCGACATAGCGAAGGGAAAGAGAGAGCGAGAGAGAGAGAGAGAGTCAAGGGAGATGGAAAGATAAACCAAGCGCAGTTTCGGCTCAACCCCACCCTCTCTCCGATGTGCTCTCGGGCAGCGTCGCACCGAACCAACGCTGCCAGACACGCCAGACAGGCTGGCGACGCTTGTGAAATTCTCTTTCCTCCAGTGGTACGCACACACACACTAATAACGAGAGTAAACACACAGACACAAGGGAATGAAGAAGTACCACAGAATAGGACCATAAATGCATTTTCAACAAAAGGCAGACCCCAGAAGAGCCAATGAACCTAAAGAGCAAAAAAAAAAAAAAAAAAAAAAAGAAAGAGACTAAGAAAAGAAAAAAAAAAAACGGAATATAAAGAACCAAAGCCCCAAACCAAAGGCCATAAATAAGCCGACGTCGACGTCAGCGTCGAAGCCGATGCGCATGCGCCGCAGCATTCGGCTGCACTTCAACTTGAGCCATGCTCTCATGATCTCTGCCCATGCCCCGCCGTCGCCGCTGCGCTACGCTCCTCTTCTCATCGTCTGCCTTTCGAGCGAGAGCCATCTTAGATGGAGTGAAGCACAGTGAGCATCAACAGTATGTTCAACTCGTGTTGTGGCTGAAACTAAGACACTAACTTGTTCCCCTTTTTGGTTAATTATACCCGTACTCGAAGAGTAAAAGGGTATATTGTATTTGTGCTAAAAAGTGGATGTGTGTAACATAGAGAAGGAGTAATTTCCGACCATATAAAGTATATATATTCTTGATCAGCATCAATAGCCGAGTCGATATAGCCCTGTCTGTCCGTCCGTCTGTCCGTCTGTCCGTCTGTCCGTCCGTCCGTCTTGTTTGTCGCCCATTGCTCGAAGGCTAAAAAAGAGATAGAGCAACCAAATTTTTTTTTCCAGACTGATGTGTACTCTCACTCCTAGAAAAAGTTTCAAAATTTCGCCCCGCCCACTTCCGCCCCCACAAAGGGCGCACATCTGTGGCGGCCACAATTTTGAAAAATAACACAAAACTAAAAATGCAGAATCATAGAGACAGCCCATATCTATCAGGGGCCCAAATCTGAATCGGATCGGATCATTAATATAGCCACAATAGAGGCAAATATACGCAAAAACTTCGCTCCATCCCTTTCGCACTCACACAAAAATCGAGTCGATTTGGTTTTTTGTATTTTGTGTCGCCTGGATCTCGGAGACTATAAGAGCTAGAGCAACCAAACTTTTGGCAAAGACTCCTGTGATACCAAACCTGAACAAGTGTATTTCAAAATTTCGCCCCGCCCCTTCCGCCCCCACAAAAGACGAAAATCCACAATTTTGAAGATAGAAAAAAAATAAAAATGCAGTATTGTAGAAATTGACCATATCTACCAGATTCCTGAATTTGGTTCAGATCGGATCATTATTGTAGCCACAATGATCAAATGAATTTTCAGAAGCAATTCCCCCCCCACTCCTGCAACATAAGTCATTTATTGGGGTTGATTGTGGCTGCAGTTTCTCTCACACACACACTCACGCTCAAACATGCTGCCTCGTGCAGTGTACGTGTGTTGTTGTGGGAACTGATGTAGATGATGTAGATGTAGATGTCGATGACAGATGTAGCAAAAAATGTAAAATGTAAAAACTGATAAAACATTTTAAAATTCCACATAAATCACTGAGTACGGGTATAAAAGTAGAGTCGCGTTCGAAGCGACTCCGTACGTTCTCTCTCGTTTTTATACTATATTGGCTCGTTTTGTGAATAATTTTTATGGTGAGCAGTAGCGGAGTGGTGTTTCATAGAGCTCATAGTCATAAGATCAGAAAAAATAAAATAAAGCTATTGGGTGAGTGTTAATATAATTGCATATTGCGGAACGATGGAATTTTTGGAACACCGTACTCTTATTAATTGTACTATAATTTGTAGGACGTTGACATGCACTCTACTCGCGGATCCAATTCAGAAACGTAAAAGCAACAGAGGGGCGCTGCTGCATTTCGCGTTATCTTTAAATATACTTTATAAAAGAACTACTAACTTCTTCCACTCGTTCCATTATCCATTAGAAAAGGAAATCAAAATAAAAGCTCCCACTAGCCCTTTCAAAAGCAGAGTATCTGCAATTCGTTTCTCAAGCAAAGTCCAGCGATTCTTTCTGCTGATTGTTGGTGTCTTGCTGGTCGACTTATGCCTCAGGAATTTCTTGAGATCGTACCACCATTTTCTAGTGCAATTTTTCACTAATGATGACTAATTCACTTGTTGGCCGTTTCGAGTGTGATTCACGCATTGGGGTGCGCGAGAGGTGCGAAATTTCAAACGCAGGTGGCCCACCGGCTCAAAGCTACACAATTTGTTGCAGCTGTCCATGTAAATAAATGTTTTTTTTTTTTTCCTTCTTTTCCTTTATATGTGTTCCCTATTTTTTATGGGCCATAGATCTTAGTGGAATTTGTACAAGCATTTTCATGTGGTGACTTATCAGTGAGACTTATCGCTTGACTTTCGCCTCGAATTACAATCA
Source organism: Drosophila bifasciata (assembly GCA_009664405.1). Lineage (NCBI taxonomy): Eukaryota > Metazoa > Arthropoda > Insecta > Diptera > Drosophilidae > Drosophila > Drosophila bifasciata. The sequence continues at coordinate 40,025,722 of CM019043.1, forward strand.
AAATCCAATTATAAGTTATCAGTAAAAGTTCTAAAGACCCAGCCAAAGTTCAGATCAGAGGAAATGTTTCTTTTTGGAGGGTGGGAGCACAGAAGTCCCCAAGACACTTAAATGTCGCTGCTGGAGGTTGCTTTCCCGATATTCCAGCTTGAGGCGCAGTTTCAGCTGTTAATTTGAAAATTAGATAATTGAGCCCGCCAGAATCTCAAGATGAAAATGAGGCACACACAAAACGCTTGACCCAATTCGATGCCAGAAGAGCCCGAGAGCACCAAACCCGCATAAAAATCTGAAAGAATTTAAGATTAAAAGCATTCGGTGGGGTACGTTCCAAGTTCAATGATGGATCAAGTGCAGGGAGCGATTGTTGGGGAAAATATTTACATTATTCCTGTAAAAAAATACTAAGATAGATTTGTAATTTTGATTATATTTTGTATTTATTTATTTATTTTTTTTTAAATACAATTTTTATTTAAGTTTATCTAATTGCGATCGTAATCAAAGTATCTAGTTAATTTTTTTTCATTAGATGGTATTTGTTAATCTAATCTCAAATTTTTTTAAACTACTTTTTTAATCCATGATCCTTTACCTCAATTATCTACTCCCATTTATCCACATAAAAAACACTTTTTTAGCTTGTCCCAATAAGCTTGGCCAACAAAAATTTCCATTCCAAATCGGCAGCCGGCTTGCAGGTCCAACAAATATCCAAACAAATTATATAGCAGCGACAAGTGGAACTTTTGCATAACAATTTAATTAAAGTGCTGCCCCAAAAGATAACAAAAAAAAAACAAAAACAAGTGGAAAAGCTGCGAAAACTTAAAGCGCAAATTCAAATCATAGGGGACCCCAGAGGAGCAGGACCAGCAGGCCAGAAACAACCGAAAGTTGGTTTATTAAACAAATCAACTATAATTAAGCGTAATGTATGAGTAAGTAGCAGGTAAACACAGTGGCAATAACAAATGGTTAACCTATGTGTGAGTGTGTGTAGTACCTTTTGGAATACCCTTATTTTAATTAAAATAGATTAAGTACACGAATCAAAAAACTTATCTTCAAGACGTTCTGTTGCAATTTGCAACCCTAAATCCTAAGCCAAAATCTAAGGGTATAGACAAATCAATAGACTTTTAGTTAACTTTTTTTGCATTGTGTTGAAACATTTGAGCCATTCGATATGACTATGGCTATGGGGAGTTGGGGAGCCCAGCTGTAACACGCATTGTCTTGGCTCAAGTGGAAGCCGCCAGTCTGTCTAAGACCAGTAGGCCAACCCGTCCCGGCCTGTCCCAGCCCAGACCCGACCAGACTCCAAAGCAGTTGACTTTTTGGCGTAGTAGCAGCATAGTATGTTGCAAGCAGATCCTCGCCATAATTGGAAGCAGTCGCGCGGAACTTGTTGAGCCAAGAGCAGAAACAGCAACAAATTATAACTAGCCTGGTCCACAGCCTGGTCTACCGCGCATCTCTCTCTCTCTCGCTCTGTATTGACCCAGTCGATCAGTCAGTTAGTAAGTCAAGTTGCTGGGAATGTAAATATGGCAAGAGGACGGTACTCGATCGACTGTACTGGAGAGGAGGTGAAGTGCACACTTTTACTTTTGAGGCATACCAATGCCCGATGTCTGATGGCCGGGCCGGGATTGTTGGCCACTTTTGGTTTTCTTGTTAATGTGACAAGTTGCCAATCGGTTGGCATTCCCCCTCTACTCTTTGTGGTTCTTGTTGGTCTGGCCAATTGACACCTGGATGTTAAATGATCCGTTGGAGTTGCAGCGATCGTTTGGGCTTAATGCTTAAATCATGTCTGTGCAAATTATCTCCACAGTTAAATGATAAAAATTTAACCAGTCCTCGACCCACACGAAGATCTTACACAAAGCGGTTTGATCTTTTCTGGCTTCCCCTTAAAAGGTTAATAACAAATTGTGCGACAAAATGTTTATAGCTAAAACAGGGAGAAGCTGAAATGATGTACAAAGAAGGTAACTTTATGGATTGTTCTTGGACAGTTTTTAAATGCGAATCTGAAGTTACTTCCTTTGTGTCATCGATCTTTTAATGTTCCAAAAAATCTCCTTTCATTTCCTTTTGTTGCTAAGTTCTAACAATAGGAACGTTTATTATGTACTGATCTAACTGATAATATTTCAGTCTATGCAATCATATAATCTTGAGTCTTAACAACTGATTTCCTTCCTATTCGAGATCCTCAGCCCCTATCTTTGATCAGTTTCTGCCCATTTATATATGTATGTTTGTTGCACCCTCATTGTATAATGATCCTAATCCGGTTCAGTTGCCACTCTCATTAGCCATGGGGTCACACTTGAGTGCCTCGACAAATGGTTGATATTTTTTGTTGTTGTCTGTGTGTGTTTGGCAGGTGTTCCGATAGCCCAATGAATCATAACTTTAGCTGGGCACCGCTTTATATGGTAGTCGATAGCCAGAGCTCGTAAAACTTGTGTAGTCCAAAAAGAATCATTTTATGGAGATATTAAAGCCGAAAGAGGAGACGGAGACAGAGAGAACTGTCGCCATAAAAAAAGGGAGCCAAAAGGGAGCTGCGAATCCAACCGAATAGGTGACAATCGAAAGATGAGGCACAATGATGGGTCGTAAAACTGGAGGACAGCGTGTGATAAATGCACTGTGGAGGCAATAGGGACGGAAAATTAACATGAAATTGTGAGACAAGACACGATCCCGGTCACCCCATAATTGTCGGAACCCCGAACCCGGTACCTCACTCTCTCTCCCTCTCTCTCTTTCTCTCTGTCAGTTCTAGTTCCAGTTTCAGTCGATGTCTTTGGGCCCTGGGGCCATATCTACACTTGTGCCCAGCACACTCTGCAAGTGTGGCTCTGGTAGCTATCGGGTTCACTGAGCTCAGAGCTACATGATCCCTTTTGCCAGAGTGTCTTTGTTTTTACAGTGAGATAAGCAACCCGAAGAGGGGAACGGAGCGCAGACAAGACCCTTAGGCGCACTTTTCTTTTTTTGGCTCAGTGTTTTTCCGAGGTCTTTCAGAGGTCTGTTTATATATTTGTTTGCTTGTTGCCGTAGGATTCGGACCCTTTTTGCTGGCCTGCTCTTAGTCCCTTGCCTGATGGACGGACCGAGCGACTGACTGACAAGTTTCACCTGTCTGTATTTGTCCATGGGGTGATCTATCATGGACCGTACCGGACAGACTGCTCTGCAGTCGCCTGTCCGGTGTTTGGGTTCGGGGTCCTCTTCCTTTTGAGGGGTTGACGTTTCTATTGCTCTGGCGATGTGGGGAACTTGTGTGGAACATTTGTTTGACTAGATAATGGGCCAGACACAAAACTGTGATAGGTAATCCAATAGGGTTCCCCAAACATTGACTAGTAGGTGTGTCTTGGGCCCCCCCTCCCACCGGACTGACTGACTGACTGACCCTTGGCTAGAGATGGTAAGCTGATATGCCCGAGGGGCGGCCTCATAACCCCAATCCTCTGCCTCTCTCTCTCACCCAGGCATTGAAAGTGAAATCTTCTAAGGGGGCGGGGGGACACTGTTCATGATCGGACATGCCTGCGAGAGCTTAGAAGAACGTGCAAACTGCGTGCAAAGCAACTTGACATGGCGATAATGATTGACCTAAAAAAAGCAGCGCTACCCGAAAAGTGAATGTCATTAGAAGCATTTCGAGGCAACTTTACAGATAAAAAAAAACAACAAAAAAGAGACAAAGTAAGGCACACTCTGGGGCAGAGCAAGCTGCAACAGCTGTCAATCAAAAGGCAGCAGCAGCAGCAGCAGTGATCGGGGCAACAATAACCCAAAGACTATGCAATGGATACTCTATCTTAGAGGCAAATCATAGGCGAGCATGGTATACGAGATACTTTATCTGTTTATAGATGTACCGAAAGTTTGCCTAAGAAAATCCAAACATAAGGTTTCGGCACTCTTTTCCCTTATGGTATTAGCTATTAATGGTAATAAAATTGTTTTAATTTCAATTATATTTCCCAGAGTATTTCTATCGTCGATCAATGCTGCCTCAAGTTCTTTTGCCCAATATTTTTTGGCCCCTCAACCGATTTGTTTTCTATGTAATTTGTGTGTGCTGTTGCTTCTTTTCTCTGCCACAGCCTGCTTATGCAAGCACACACACAGATATACTATACATACGGACACATGCAGAAGCCAAAGCTGAAAGGCCCCCAGCTTGGTTGCCCCAGATTCTGGCTGGCTGTTACTGCTGCTGCTGCTGCCCTTTTATTTTCCTTCATTTCTTGATTTGTGAAGCTTGCCACCAAATGCTTGCCATGATACGAGCAGAACACAAAGTTTTGTTTACATTTTGTTTTCCAAACAAAGAGAAATTCGACATACACATAGGCATAAACTTGGATAGATGGATAGATGGATGCGATGCATATCTGTGTGTTGGAAGCAATCGAACACAACCACGACGACATGTTGCATTCTAATGGCCTGGACCACAACTCATCTGGCTTTGCCTCTGCCACTGCCCCTGTCCCCACAATCCACACTACACACTTCACCCCCATCCACATACCCAGCCTCTGTGCTGTGTTCTGTTCTGATCATGTTCATTAATTAATGATCAGTCGTCGTCTGTTGTTGCAGTTGGATCTTTATTGTTGCTCTCATAGTCATATCTGTATATATATATTCATTTTTATGATGACCATGCGTTGTGCTCTGTTTTGAGCGTATAATTTATGACATTTTATTGTGTGGCAAAAGTGAATGTGGAACCAACTTGGAGATCGAGGCATCTAAACACATACAGACACATACAAGTAGAGTTCAGGCGGATGATCGTCTGGTTATGGGGCTCTGTTTAGGCCCGAACAAGGGCCCATTGAATTAACACTAAAGAAGGATTATGATTGTAGATTTTGAAATGAAGATCATTCCCACAAAAAACCAATATTTATGTACGCATATCGATTGAGGATCATTTGATGCTGTTTTATGGATCAAGATAATAACTTAATATACGTATTAATTCTCATGTCTATATTTAGTTACGGAAATTTAATAACTAAACAATAAAAAAAATGTGGAAAGAGGATAGACTAAAGACTGGAAAAAATTAGAACTGTCAAATAATTCCAGTAAAATGTAGAATAAATTGTTGTCACATCTTATTTACGGATAAGAAATTAATGTACGCAGTTGATAAGTATAAATACTACAAAAGTCTGTAAGAGATGATCACCTTAAGACCTCAGAGGATCATGTAAGTAATCTCCATTTCACTTTAAGATCATGAAGATCCCAGAAGTAGAAACAGATATTCTATCTACACTTTTACAATCTACCAGTTCCTTTTCCGTTTTCACCTCCAATACCCCGCCCACACCCGAAAAAACACCTGGCGAAAAAAACCCATAGATCACAATAAAGATCTTCCCTGTAACTGTCGTAGGGGAGTGGGGGATTACCATACAGTAGTAGTTGTTGAATTTTCGTTGCTGTTCGCCACATTAAACCTCAAAAGTAGACAACAAAAGTAGACAACGAAAAGAAAAAAAAAAATCGAAATTGATTGTGGTTGTTGTTGTTGGTGGTGCACTCAAAAGATAGATTGCTCATAGATTTAGAAGGTAGAAAAAGGGAAACATTGAAAACGAAAATAAAATCGTGTTACAACAACAACGATACGGGTTACCAAATGGACAACGAAGGAGAAGAGGCCCAAAGAGAGAAGGAAAGAAAAGAAAAACTGTTGTAAAACGCATTTTGACTGACAGGTACCCATAGGTCTTGCACGGACAGGGCCAGTCCCCGGACAAGCGACGGACGGAGCTCGGGGCCCAGCTGAAACTCCTCAATTTGATTGCACGAGTCAGTCGCGACGGCGACGTACAGAACGAAAGAGAGTGAGTGAGAGACAGAGAGAGAGAGAGAGAGAGGGAGAGGGAGAGACGGAGTGCTGAGACGTTGCCTCAATTTGAAAATCGACAAAACGTGCAACTCACATGTCATACACGCTTACGACGTCCGACCGAGAGACAGCGACGACGACCGACGACCCATTCCCTATCCCAGTCCCTACCACTGACGTCGCTACCTCTACCCACTCCGCCTAAAGGGGCACAACAGCTGGACGTATGGACGTGTTTTGTAAACCTCAGCTGTGGGACTCCAGGTCTGCGCTCTCTCTCCCCATCTCTTTCCCTACTACGCACTGAGGCTCTGACACCATCGACGACAGTTGGCCGCCAGGGTCTCTCTGCGGGCCTAGGGGAGAGAAAGGGAGATGCCAGAGAAAGCGTTGGCTTAGGGTTCGAATATAGACATGGAGCTAGAACTGAGAAAAAGAGTGTTTAGTCTTACCAACTCTTTGCGGTTATTAATAGTTCTTGGGTATGCAATTTCTGTTGCCCTCTGCCTGCTCCACCCCCAAAAACAACACTACACCAATCACTAAGAATCTGACGTCCGATGCGAGCGGGCCTCAAGGGTTTAAGCAAAGACAACACCGAAAAAAGGACAAAAGGGCGATCAAGTACGAGTGCGTGGGGGCCAAGCGAAGGGATATAAAATTAAAGCTGATAAGCCGAATTATTAAATCACAGCAAAGGCTTAACCGAACGACAACAACGATTCCTGCCACGAGAAGCCGATGCCGAAGCCGAAGCAAACTGTGACTGAGACGAAGCCAAGCCATGCAAAAGGAAGAAAGAGAGGAAAGAGAGGAAGAGCAGAGCAGAGACTGGCGTTTTTTTGTCGTGGGTTTAGATTTATTCACATTTGAGCGTGCGTGTTCCTGTGTGCGTGTGCCTGTGTTTGTTTGTATTGTGGGTTTCGTGTCGAACCGAACAACAACAACAACAATACAGCTACGTTGCTGCTCTCTGCATTTACTTTGTCTTTTCTTTACTTTACTTTGCTTTTGGGTTTGCCTTTATCTACGCATATGTGCGTGAAGTTTGTTTGGTTGTGTGCGTGGACGTTGCTTTCCGTTAATATTGAACACCTGTACGAACGCGCATTTGAATTATGTTCCCCCAACCCCACCCGCAACCGTACAGTGACAATAACATCAGCATAATGAGTCCCCCCCCCCAGCACCAGAACGAACCCAAAAGCGATTTAATGGGTTAAATGGTATAGCATTGCTTCTTTAGATGGTTTTCGAGTGGATCGTTTAGATATCCAAAAGGAACAGTGGAGAGGGATATGGACAGTAAAGTTGGAACGTAATGGGTAAGACAATTGGAACTTTGGTTTCCATAAAGTGTTTCGTAAAAACCATCGATGGTCATTGGGTTTACTCGGTGAGGTAATCAACAAAGTTGTATTTGTATAGGTTGTAGATTCCTAAGGATCTTTGAAAGAAGGATTATAGCTTCGAAAAAGTAGTTCTTTAACTTTCCAGGTTCTTCGGGGAATAATACACCAACATGATTCTTTTTAAGTCCTTTGTGCTTCAGGATCATTTCGATCAATCTGTCGGGTATCCTTACTATCTGGTCTTACATCAAGCCCGCTTCCTACTCCCTATTCAAATAACGTAAGATTATCCCATATATTAGACTCACAAAAGTACCTCCCCTTAATCCCAATCCATTGCGATTCCATCCCGATTCGCATCACAAAACAAGCTTAAAGAATTAACGCTCATTATGATCAGTATGGGCTAGTAAATAATTTCGTTTCGGTCAAGAGCTATTAAATCTGATGCAAAGGAAAGCCAAAGTTGTCCGAGAGAACCAGAGCAGCCCATGGAAACGGGACAGATCGGACTGGTTATGGACGGACAAATCAGTGGAAGACGACGGCACGAGCGCATCAAATTAAGCAGGAAGGAGGAGACAGCAGACAGCAGACGGCAGCAGCGTCGACAAGAGCAAACAGCAAATAAAATACATACTAAAAACCCCTAACCAATGTAATTTGATACCGAAAATCATTATGCACAAATATACGTATACCTACAATATATATATATATGTATATGTATTCGAAGAGAAAGAAGCCAAGAAGACAGATAAAGAACCGAGAAAAGACGACGACTAATTGCCATCAATTTTTTGCATAAATCTTGGCAATATTATGCATGCAAGCGGTGCTGTCCGCCATAACCCCTCCCCGACCGCTCCGAAGGAGAAACAGCAAGAGGAGGAGGAGTAGTAGTTGTGGAGGATCAGAACATGGCACAGTTAAATGCCCCAACAACACCGCACCGCACTTCAGGATTGCCCATGGAGCTGCTGCTGCTGCTGCCTGCTGCCTGCAGAGATACTCGTAGTGGTCGTGTATGGTTAACCAATCAAAAGGTTCTTCAACCCTGGGCCTGGCTACGATCTACGTAGCTAAACCATTGCTAAAGTGGCACGATCACCAACATCATTATCATATATGTATATGCTATATATATATATCTATGTATAAACCATACAAAACGACAATGGGCCACAAAGCCCCAAAGCGTATTGCAAAATCAAATAGAAAACTGGCAAGAACTGTGGAGTCTCCTAGAGGGTTACCTAGAGGGTTACCCATTACTCTGGGGTCTTTAGAGATAAACTTATGATCGATCTTGGCAGGGGTCTATTCAGGAACATTTATATATCTTATCAATCAATTCCCTTATATAGTACTATATATATTTATTTCTTCTAACTAAGTGTAGGTATTAATATACCCTTGATCTTTACGATTACTGAGTATAGGAACTTTACCAGCTACAATTCTGCTCATAGAAAGAGAGAGAGAGAGTCGGGACGGAGGCGACTTCACCACGATCATGAGGCAAACACGATTTGAAAATTGCGTACGTACGTATCACCCAAGACCCAAAACCGAGTTCATTATGTCCACGAAGGAGTCGCGTCTTCTGTGGTGGTTGGTACAGCTAGGCACAAAGCCACATCACTGTGTGGTGTGTGCCACGAACCACGATCATTATGACGTACAGTGTAAGAGGAAGACAATCATGATGATCACTCTGTTGATATCATGGTAGGAGTCGGAGTTGGAGTCGTAGTCGGAGGCAGAGTCGAGAGTCAGCGAGGCCCAGGCCCGGTCTCCAGCCCAGACCCCATACCCATACCACAGACCCAGGCTAGTCCCAGGATAAGTTCATTGACTTTCGGCTAGAAGTTCATTGCAATCGTAGTCTCGGGTACCACCACAACCACATGGGTCTATCCTCCTCCTCCACCTCCTGCACTTCCCTCCTGGCGATCCCGCCCTGAGTCTCCTGAGTCTTTTGCTTGGCTTCGAGCGTGTGTTGCACACTTTCTGTTTTATGCCAGAGACACGTCCCCAGGTTGGGCCCCTGACTCTGCCACTTTTCTTGGTTGGTTTTTTTTTTTTTTTTCTTTTCCTCTTGTTCTGTTTCTATATTCCTCCATACACTTGTCCTAGAGTTCTCTCTCGCTCTGTCTCTTTTGTAGTTTATTTGCTAGGATTAAAGGCATTAAAAGACACGAAAAAGGAGGCTCTGAGCGCCCGAGGAGCGGCTGCCTGAGACAGGGTAAACATGAGATTGCTCTGAGATCTCCCTCTCTCTTGCGCGCCCACTCCATCTGTCTCGTTTTTCTTTGCTTTGCTGGGCATCTATCCTCGGTGTATTGGAGGCAAATAAAACATCTGTGCCGTAAAATCAAAACACAGAGGGACACGGCTTACGTACTACATACTACTATAAAACTCTGCCACCAAATGGTGTGCGCACGTTGCGAGGGTGGAGTCTGCAGTTCCCCCATTTTGGGAAAACTGGGGTTCATTGAAAGATCTTCTGGCCTTGTTTCTGACTTGGGTTTATCCCCTTTTCATCATTGATCAGCTGGAGGTTATCGTGTCATAAGTGCAAGGGTATTCACCTCATCTAGTTCACGACTACTGCTTGATCCTCCCTCGAATCACCGAATCAGTTGGCTGGTTTCTCTGTCGCAGTTGCAGTTGCAGTTTCGGTCTCGGTTTGCTGTCCCTGTCCCAGGGCTCCAAGGAGAACTTGCAAATTGACGTCGTGGGGCGATCGTGGGGACCCTTCAAGAAACAAGTAACGTTTGCTCTTCTGCCTTTTTTTTTTTTTTTTTCTTTGCGTTTCTGCTCTGAAATTTATTCTGCCAGTTGGGGTGAGCGAGAGAGAGCGGAAGATCGAGAGCCCGTTTTGGGGTTATTACACTCGCTGAGGGGAAGAGAAGGGCCGAGCAAACCTTGCTTTTATTCCTTTCTATCTGTATTTATTGTCCATTCCGAACCAGCAAGGACTATGACTCCCGGGTAGGAAACAACTTTTTGGCGCGTTTTTTTTTTAACAAGAGAGTAGAAGAATGGAACTGGTAGCATGCTGGTAGATTCTCTTTATGGAACGTTAAGGCATTGCCGATAAAGGGTTCTGAACCGATCACTTCTTGTCTTAGTTTTATGATGAAAGAATTGCTACAATTGCAGATCCATCCATTCAAATGGAATCTTTTTTACCATTACTTCCTTTCCTCACTATTTTAAATATCAAATTAATCAGTTCCAAGATCGTTCTAATCCTTTGTTAATCCCTTCCAAACTGCTCACTATTCAAATCCATTTCAACACCGCATGAAACCGTGACGTCTCTTTGCAGCACAGCAACACTGTTTGCTCACTGGCGACGATCACTCTTTCGCTCTCTTCCCTGCTTACTCTTAGATCAAATCTGTGCGCTCTCTTCGCTGGCTTCGCTCCCTCGCTCACTGAGTGGGTTTTTTGATTTTGTTGTTCTTCTCGTGTTTCTACACACGCCACACACCCATACAGGCGTGCAGTGCACGACGGTTTCGCTGGTTTTGTTTTGTTCATCTGGTTCGGCTCTCGTTCGGGGGTACAGTAGTCTCCCGCCAAAATTCAGCTTTGCTCTCACTCCCTCTGTTGTGCGTTGATCTTTTACGTTTTTGTTTTGATTTCAAAATTCTTATGCGAGTAGTAACTTCGTTCGTGTGGCTGCTGTCGTAGTAGTGGTAGTGTGGCAGCTCGTCTGTCGGGTTTCGGCTCTCTGCCTTGGCTGTGGGCAGACCTGACCGAACCGGACCGGACAGCGCGCCGAAACGAAGCGATATCCGAACCGAACCGATCCGGACCGGACAAGATGGGACATGTCGGAACGGGACGGGTCGGTACGGGCCGGGGAGCGTGTGCATGCAGCATGGGGCAGCAGCAAGTGATCATGACAGCGGATCGTATCGTATCGAACGATCCAGTTGCTGTTTCGCTCTCTCTCTCTCGATCACTCTTTGTACCTCTCTCTTTCTTCTGGCTCTCCCTCTCTGTTTGCGTTGTGCATTTTCGTTTTCAATTAGGTTTAATCAAGCAACCGATCGATCATATTGACTTGTTTTGGGGGCTTGAGGTGTGCGTTTTGGCCTGCCCGGGTTATTGCTCGCTTTTCATTTTCCTGTTCTGGTTTTACCTCTCCACCTCCAGCTTCTCCTCCGCCTTCTCGTTTGCCTTTGCCACTGATTCGTAGTAGTTTTGCATAAAAACTGTTGATTAACTGCCGCCCGGGGGACTCAGCTGCTGGTTTTGTTCAGTTCTCCATTTCGCCTGCCCGGAGGGGGGTATCAAGGTTTTATTAGGGTTTTTTTTCCTTAACAACTATGTGTGTTTGTGTGTGTCTTTGGCTAGCAAAGGGAAGGGCGTTAGCAGAGAGAGAGAGAGAGAGAGAGAGAGAGAGAGCGAGATCTGTTTAATCTGTAACATGTTTTGACCATTTGTCTTTAAACAGAATAGTAATGGCACCCGTTTGGGGATTGGCATTGGTTCTCCGACTTCCTAAATCCCTCTAGGGAATTGGAGCAGTTGTAGTTTATTTTGGTATTGCATCACATTGCTTTTGGGAAGTACAGTGATGGGTGTGGTTCAATGGACAGCTGCCAGAATGGAGCTGTCTTACCTTACACGGGTTTAGCTCCTACTATAAGATCAGCGAAGGATTGAACCTTCGATCATCACATAGAAACGGTGTACAGAACGCCATAAATGTGTCAATAGACAGCTTAAACGAATAGGTAAAGTTCTGTTTCAACGAAAGAGATCTTTGTAGATCCCAGCAATTGGCTAGAACAGAATTTTTTCAATAATAAAGCTGTGCTCCATAATCTGCTCTGTAGTTAAAATATTTCTTAGGTTCTCAGTACTTTTTTGGCTCAGCTCGTCTAGATATAACTCTTGGGTATATTTGTCCATCGGGACGACTTAACACTGTTTTCAACCACTAACAATCAATCATAACTCAGTGTTTCCCCCCTTTTATTTTGAACGCCAGATGTCCGTTTCGCTTGTAGTCAAACTTTGTTTAATAACCGCTAGAGGGCTTTCCGTTCGATCACGATTCTGGCCAAAACAAGGCACAGAACTTGGCTTGTTATGGGGATATGATATGCCTTTGATGCCGGAAAAAAAATGTGTGTCATTTCTCTGGCTTCTCTAAGACCAAAGTGTCACCAGTCAGCAGCATCATACACCGCGCCAGTGAACGAACCCCTGACTGCAGTGCAAGTGTAAATTACATCCACGGTAGCGCGGAGCAGGCAGCCCAAAACCACTTGGAAGACGGCGTCGGATCGGGCATTATCATTATGTTTATTACACAGGCAGCGCAGTCGCAGACGCTGCCACTGCCGCAGCCGCACTCTGATCGTAATCAGGAGAGGAGCCAAGCAGGCAGGCAGGCAGCCAGTGAGGCACTTCAGCCTGACCCAAGGGTATGGGGGCGAGCTCGACAAGTTGCTGCATGCACAGCGATCGCGAGTTGGGTTTGGTTTTTGGTTTGTTTTTTTTTTCTTTTCTTTTACCCTTTCAGAGGGTATTAGTACTTTTAAATGATATTTAAACTTAACTCTCCCAAACGTATTCTTGATTAGCAAAAGATCGGATCACAGCACAGGGAAAACAAATCCTGAACAAGTTTCAGCATATTCGAATGGATAGAATAACGGATAACAATAATCCTGCAGGAGCCACAGCCACGTTGTATCTGTTAGGGTATCAAAAGTTTCGCATTTTGTAGCCATAGTTCCTTTCTTGTTGGCTTTGGCTTAACCCCCCTCTGCTCTGCGCTGTGCTCTACGCTTGTGATCCCTCGCGTTCACTGCTCGTTTGGATGCTGGCTGCTGTTGCTCGGCCCGCATTTAAAGGTCTGTGGACCTCTTGCTCTCACTCACTCACTCCCTCTCCTCCTTGCCCTGTCCTTCTCTTTCAGGCTTGCTGTGGCTGCTGCTGGCTGGGGCTGTTTAAGTGCCGTCGAAGTCGACGTCGACTTCGTTGAATCTTTAAAACTTGATTTTAAGTTTTTTTTTCGTACATAAGTGTGTTTGTGTGTGTTGTGTGTGTGTGTGTGTGTGTGTGTGCATGTTGCTGCTGCTGAACACCTGTGCTGGGTTCCTGCGCCCTGGCCTCCCCTTCGATGCCGCACAACCGCCATAGACAATATTATTATATTTTGTGTACCTCGTACACGGAGAGTATACAGGGTATATAAGGTTTTTGGTCGTGGATTTTTGAAGACGGGAAAGGCCTTATCATATATGCGTAATCAGCATTGATTTATTGATTAGTTATCCCCCAACTCTGGCATTTGCAATGTTACGCAATCAGATATAAAAACGATAAGTTCCGATTTATTTCCGATATTTACAACTCCGTTTTAGGAATAGAGCGATAATAGCCTCTTTAGTTTAACTAAATATAATTAACGTTCTACTTCAACGATCAATACCTAGTCTAGGGTATCTTATAGTCGTGCATGTCACCTATGCACCTTCCTACTTGTTGCTGTTTGGATCTGTAAATGCCCCTGCCTACTGCCGCTGCTTCGTCTTGTCTCCTCCTAACCCCCCCAATGCAATTTAATGTCATGTTTTTCGTCTTAGTTGCTTTTGTTGGTTTTTTCTTATTTTTTTCTTTTTTTTACGACTTAAGTGCGTGTTTAGGTTTAAAGGTTTATGCGTGTATGGCTGTAGCTATGGCTATGGCTGTGTCTCTGTACAGGCCGGGGGGGAATGGCTGCTCTTCTCAGTTTATTTTTTACGTTCAGTAAATTTAGCATCTTAACCTATTTATAATGAAATGCATTGGGGGGCTTGGGGTGGAGTCAGGAGTATTATTGCCGGTGTCATAATGCAACACAATTTATGTGACCCATTAAAGCACAGTTACTGTTACTGGTGGCCCATCAAAATGTTCCAGAATCTAGATAATTGCATTCACCCATAAAAAGGAGACCTCCCTACCCATCCCCACCCTACCTACCCAATCACATCGAAGCTGCTATCAATAGCAGCCAATAAACTAACGCCCTGAGATGATTTATACGATTCACAAAACAAATTAACACAAAATCCAAATTGATACGAAATGATATTAAAATTTGTGCCCAGAGGCAAACACAGAAACTATGGAATACTCTACAAAAAAATCTAAAGAAAATATATATAGCTTCGAGTTGTGCCATATCTGCCTCTGCGAATGCATGGACTTAATTTACCCACAAAGAGTATGAACATAATTTATATAAAAACACAAAGCAGTTGGCCCAGTGTTGTAGGACAAGTTGTTACAAGAGAGACAAGCAACAAAATTTATGCGTGATGCATGACTTTGGTTAACAAGCAAGCTACCGGAATCAAGACAAGACATCGGAGCCACAGCCGATGTAATCGATAGCTGATCAGCATAGCTAATTTGTTTGATTCGAAATACACAAAACATGGCCAAAAAACAACAAGGCAACGGTAGGCAGACTTATGGTAATTAATAAAATATGAATATGATTTTGCGGTTCTTAAAACAAAGGGGTTTAAGTTTCCGTTAAGTTCAAGTTGAAAAAGGAAATTTAGAGCAAGCTATTTACAATTAATTTTGATTTAGTACAGCTTTTGTTTTAATCAGTTTTAATCTATTGAAAACTACAATCTCTCCTAAAATTTACTGGGATAAAGTCTACATTTTTATGGATTTGCATATGTATCCTATGATTCTTTGTTTATTTTGTAGCTTCGCTCTACTGATGATTCCTATAGATTTTCTTCTTTTTTCATTACAATCCTACAAATTGAATTGGGAGATTACATTAAAGCTCCCACTTTGGTTCCTTCCCATATCACTGAAGTTTCAAATCGTTGATCTGGAAAGCAAGGAACTGCTTTTTTAGTGCTGATTTGAGCCAAATATAATCAAATTTTTAGCAGAAAGACCTGAAAGATCGTATAGAACTTAATTTATGAGCGGGCCAGAGGGACAGAGAGAAGGGAGGCACAGTTGCAAGTCATAAAAGCTGCAACACACGCGCAGACAATGCAAACATAAAGAGAGCGCGCATGAGCAAAGAGCGATGGGTGGTGTGGGGAATGGTGAATGGTCGGGGCGGAGCGGGGAAGGGAAGGGCAGCAGCAGCATCAGCTACCGGGCATACGCCAAAAAGAGGCAAACGGCCACGCCTCGTAAACGCTAAGCAAATATATATACATATGTGTACCCAGAGACAACGGAACACAGCTTCCGAAGAGAAGACGAGACCAGAGACAGAGAGGTTTCTTTCGCTTTGGTTCGGTTCCCTCCAAATGACAAAGCTTCTTCTTCATCTTTTGATTTTCTTCTTCTCTCCTGACAGTGCCTGTTGCCTCTGCCCCGCATCTTCTTCCCTTGGCCAGAGTTGTTGTTGCTACTCAACTTCACGCCGCAAGTCAAAATGCAATTAAGCGCGGCTACTGGACGAACCTCACGCTGTGGCAGGCGGTCACTCGCGAGGGGGTTAGCCGAGGCGGAGGGAGAGGCTGACAATGACGATGACTACGTTGTAACTATCATCAGAGCCCGCAGATTGTCAGAGACACATGAACGCACGGGCATGCACATGTACAGTGGCGTTTAAGTAAATAGTATCGCCAGCAAAGACATCCAAAGACTTAAAAAAAAATAGCTGACAGATTCATGTGGACAGATCTGCTCCTAAGCCAATCTGCATAAGCCTAATTAAAGAACTCTTGGAAATACTATGCATACGTTTAGTTAAAGAAGTGAGATTTCGAGACTATAACCATTAACCCCAATGAGGCTTTGTTTATATGAAGTTTGAGATCAATAAGACCACAAAAAGTCTAACTAAGTCTTAGTCTTAATTTGAAAATAAGTCTCTTTGGTATAAATCTAAGCAAGCAGTGAAGATAAAGTCGCGAACAGAAAGATACTGGTGGAGGAGCTTTGACTTAATGACGGACATAAAAACTAACCCTTTACTGCTAAGCTACTCTGTGTGAGAGGCAGAAAGTGCGCAATGCAGTGGCAAATCGCTTTCTTCATTCTTCCAATAAAGATGCAATTAAAATTTAAATTAAATTATGCAGAAAGTACTACAGGAATTTATTTAATCAATACGATTCGGGGAATAAGAAATCGAAAAATTCTAAAAACATAGAAATAACTTTCCTGGCGCTCCTATTATAATGTCCAATGCTGTACAACTAGAGGAAAGGGAGGCCCAATGCACTTGGGGCGTTGATGTTTCGGGCGGAGTTGCGCTCAGAGATAGATGGAAAGCCACATACATACATATGTACACGCTCATACGATGTTTGTATGTATATATGTTTGAGTTTATTTATGTTTGTGTGGGATACAAGAAAACTCGATTTCTGTTTAAGACGCAGTAAAAAGTTGTAATGCAGCTTAAGACGGCAGCGCAGTCGCCTTAAAGATAGAGGAAGGAAAGAATCGGCGCACACGTTGAACAGAACGAGACAGCAGTACAACAACAACGAATGCTACAGCAGCAACAACAACACGCCCATAGGTATAAAAGCTCCACTGGCACTGGAAGCAGCAATTACACGCAACAAAATTAGGGGTTCGGGATCGAAGTAATAATTTGATATATGAAATTTAACGATTTAGAAATGGCAAAAAGGGGCAGGGCGGCAGTAGTGAGCAAAATGTAGAGCTAGTCGGTGGGTTATTATAAAGACCAAAAGAGAAATTGGAATAGATCAATCAAAGAGTAAACAAATGGAAATTGGATTTTGGGTATGGGTTGAACCGGAAGGAGATGATTAGGAGTACTATATTTCTTAATTTTAAACTATTTCCACACAACATATTTGAAAGCTTTGATCCTTAAGTAATTAACGTACCGATCTTCCAAACATCCACTAAAAAAACGAGAGGGAACGTTGTGATTCGCCGCAGTGGCTGCGACTCAACGGATAGACAGCCAAGGAATATATATACTTTATGAGCATTCACTTTTACCACAAATCTTATCTTCGGGTACGCTACCGACACCTCTATTCGCTCAGTGCATCAAACTGCAAGCCGCAACAAAGAAGGTTCTAAAAAGCTTTATGCATCGTCGTTTGTCGTCTCTTCGGTCCAATCCGTCCGACCGTCCTCGCGGTCCGCCTCTTGTGGAAGAGCAAACCGGTTAAGCAGTTTGCCTACGCTACGCTCCGATATCGGAGGAGTCCCGTCCAAGTGTGTGCCTGCTTGGGCTTGTTGATTTGTGGCGCGTCGCACTCTGTGGCACTCTGTACAGTGTACACCCTGCAGCGTTGCAGCTGCACTCCACACTCCACGGACGGACGGACGGACAGACAAGTAGGCGGTGGGCTGGGTGCCGTCGGAGAGCAGTGGAGGAGGAGGACTACATCTTGTTGCTGCTGTTATTATGACGCTCGAGCAGCTACTGTGCACTGCTTAACGATCTTTTGCCCGATCATGCCGCAACGAAATCCGAAAAGCTCTCACAAACGGACACGTTTGTGTTGCCTCTCCCCACCCCGCACCGCCCCGACTTTGTATTGTTTCGTTTTTTTTTGTTTTGTTTTGTTTGTGGGGGCTACCGTTTGTGGATCGCTTTGGTAACGCTTTCTGGCTCATTGTCAATGTCGCTTGCCTCTGGGCGCGCACGAGAGCTCCACAAAGAGTGGGGCATCATCTATGGGTAGGTGAGAGGAGATCTCCGCTGCCGCATGATTCATTTGTCGTGCCACCGCATTGATCCGAGGCAATTCCGAATGCAAATAAGCAATGGCCATGATTATAGCTTGATCCGATCCGAAAGGTTCTCGGTTATGGATTAAGAGTTGGGCTTTGCGAAGCCCACAATTACCGCCAAGTCTTGTACAAACAGTTTCCACCCACTGGGGTCTAATTGAGGCTAAAATGAGCGGTGATCAGAATGCTTTGCCCATATTTGCTCTCGGTCAAACACTGATTAAACTCTGACTTCAACTTCGAGGTTCGACTTGGGCCCCCTCGGGGTGTGCCCCATTACTATTTCAATTTTATTTCAAGGATGCAACTACGCTTGACCCTGACGTCTACGTTGCATCGCCAGATAATGGCAATTATGTGTGTATATATGTGTGTGTGTGTGTGTGTGTTTGGTCAAGGCTGTGCCGAGTATCGCGACCTGAGAACTGAGCCAACCAACTCGATTCCATCTATTGACTCTGGGAAATTTAAGTAGCCAAACAAAACCAAAGCAAAGAGGGACAAACCTTCTAAGCAAACAGTAGTCACAGACAGAGAGAGAGAGAGATATCGGATGGATGGTTGGTTCTGGGCAAATAGAAAGGCACTTTAAGAAAAAGTGGGCAGCTCTTATCTAAAGTAAATCCCAAGTCAAAATACAAAGAACCAAAAAGGCCTCTTAAGTTACACTGATTGATGGAAGTGATCTACAAGGTACAAAACAATTTATATATCATTGGAAATCACATATACTTATGTTCTATTCAAAGGATTTAAATGTTCCAATATATTTTAAATAAATAGAAACGATCGTAAAACTAATGTAAAAGTGGTAGACCCGCACGGGGAATTGTTGAACCATAATAGAACCCACAAACCCCACTGAACTACAAGCAGTTTTTAATTTTTTGATTGATCATATCCACGCGATGACCCCCTCCTTCCCACTCGCGGTAACTAAAAATAGAACTGCAGGAGCGTACTCCAAAAACCTAGGCTGGTACTGTACTCGCAGTCGTAGTGCAACAATGCACAATCTCCAACTGGGCAGAAGAGCAGAACGCAGCCAGAGCATCCCAGAAACCAGATTAAACCGCAGATGCGCTGTCAAAGAGTGACAGGGCCAGGAGAAACGACTTGATTGCCCCATGTGACCAGGCTCTCTCTGGCCCAAGCAGCACAAAAACAGAACAGAACCAAAACCGAACAGAGAACAGAAACCCCAGGACAGAGACCGAAACCGAGACGGAGACCGAAGCAAACGACAACCACGTTCAACGTTCTAATGAACCCAAAAAGATTTTACGCGCCAAAGACTTTTTTCACGTTGCCCAAGTGTATCCACAAGATGCCCCCCTCCTCTTGTAAACTCGTAGTAGAACTGCAAAAAAAAAAGAAAAAAAAAAAAGAGAAAGGTTGGGTTCTTGGGTCGAATATAGAATACCCTGGACAATTGATATCAATTCAATTCATATTATATTTGTAAAAATAGATATTCGTACTATATTCGTTTGAAAGCTATATAGAAGAGAGAGAGTAATATGATTTACTATATATTAAAATTATAAAGATTAATCGAATTCTTGTTCTTTCGATCGATCTACGTATAACTAGCTATATTCATTATTTCGATTAGTTCCCTCTGAGATAGTGCTTGCCAAGTGCGAAAATAAATTAGATCTTCTCGTACTTTCGGATGGTATAATTCTTCTTTCCAATACATGTCCCTTCGGGGCAACTATCCATATGCGTCTACCCACTCTAAAGGGTATGCAAAGAAGCAACAAAGATAAACACAGGCGAACACAGAACCAAGGAGAGGAGTTCTGCCTGCCTTTTCTCTGTTTTGATACGATATAAAATTAAAGACCTAATGAAGTGGAGGCAGCGACAACGCGGAGATAAATATGCACACAGCAGCAGCAGCAGCGGCAACAGCAACAACACAGAACCCGTTTGACCAGTCACTGCGGCAGTTGTTGTTTGGGGCAAGAATCATCATAATTTTTACTATCAACTTGCAACATTGGGACATATGCGACTTCTTCCAACGATTGCGTGTGCCCCATCGCTGTCTCCCCGTTACCGCCTACACCGCGGCCAAGGTATGTATATTCAAAAGGAAAGGCAAGGATCACTTTGAGCCTCTACTTTTATTTGGGTTTCCGGACTGCCTAACCTTTTGTGTTCAATATACCTTGAACTCAGCGTTAAACCGATCGCCGATCAGTGGCAGTGACTACCATAAGTAAGAGCGGGACAAAACAACAACAAAGCCTGTTCACACTCGAACACACACACACACACACACACACATGAATATAGAATTGATATGAAAACAGGTCATTGCCTTAATGGATCTTGACTCTCACCCCTCCAGCAGCACCACCACCACCACCTCCGCCAGCTACTCTATCACTCTCTTCTGCATGTGGATGCAAACGAAGAGTGCAAAAGGAACGAAACGAAATGAAACGAAACGAAACGAGAAACGTTGCCTGCATACGAAACTATGGAAAAAACGAGGAAGACACCCGAACAAACACACATGCACAGAAATCAACGATAAAGATTTAAGCAAATAATCAAATGCATAAACAGGAGAGGGGTGGGGGCGGCGGAGGGGTATTTAACATTGGATGGGAGAGCATGAATGCGACATAAAAAATACCCTGGAATAAAAGGGAGAAGAAATTAGATACTGGCAGAGTAATTGGTGGAAAACTTCATGGATTTATATATATATTATTTAATAGGACTTAGAACGTAACGATTTAATTGTATAAATTATTTATTTTTTATTAATTTAATATTTGTATTTATATAATATATAGAATAACAAGTTCTTGTGTTTGAATTAATTTGGTTTGAGTTAATTGTATGAATTATTTATTATTATAATTTATTTTTTTTTTAATTTTTTTTTTTTTTCTATTTAATGGGATAACGATATAGACGAGTTAATTGTATATTTTATTTATTAATATAATTTTTTTAATTTTATTTATTTATGATTGTTTTTTATTTATTTATTAATATTATTTATTTATTTTATGGGAGTACGAAATTTAATTAATTTATTATTTTTTATTTTTATTATGTATTCGTTTTATTTATGTATTTTTATGTTTCTTTTTTTATTTAATGGGATTACGATAATTACGAGTTATTTTTATGAAGAGTGGAAGAGACGAAGCTACATATGAACATATAGTAATTTGAAAATAAAGAAAAGAAACAATAAAAAAATTTAAAAATATTCATCATAACTGGTTCTCCTGTACTTATCATTCCAATTAATGTCAGAGATAAACCCCACCAATATCGCAAATATCCTTTCGAATATCGCAAATAAATGCACTCCATGGGCTGCTTTTAGGAGGTCCCTAAGAGAAAGGCTAGGGAATCGTCAACAATTTAGATTTATGGTTAAGGAGCAGTCGAATCTGGAGGCGAATCAGTGTGAAGTCGTGTAAATTGGGTTAAAAGTACAATTGTCATTTAGCCCCCTAATTGGAGGCGTGTGCGAGACAGTCGCTGATTGGATTTAAGTCCCTGGCCCCTGTCACTCGGGCACAGGCCACAAACAAATCAATTTCAATCCACAAATAAACATCTGTATGTACTATACATAGATGTATAGATGCATAGATGCATACATAGATGCAGATGTATTTCCATGGATAGTCCTATACAATGAGCTACTGTTTTGGCCAGCTGCTGACTAAATCCCTGCATGACGCGTGCCCGCCTGAAGCGAACACTGCCAGAGTATATGTAGGATCTGGGATCACAGCTACAGCTCCAGTACAGTGCCGCTGCCTTTTGCCAGCTGTCGAGGCCCCACTCCATCTGCTCCTTCAGTTGTGGATCTCTTGTGCCACTTGATCTTCTTCTCCACGCTCGCTCTCCGGCTGCAGGCCAATAGATAAGACCGCACCGCCCCCTACCAACCGATCTTCCCGTCTCGGGACCAGCTTATGTAATACTAGACGGAGACAACGACTCCTCTGTGGCATCTTTTCGCTGGAGGGCTGGCCCGACTGGTTGGTGGAGCCTGCCTGCCCGCTGCCTGCCTGCCTGTTGTTGGCTTTCTGCGAGTGGAGAAGCTTGGCGTGCTGCCATTTGATAAATTGCTTTAGTTCAGGGGCGGACTTTGCTTGGAAAATAATGCAAGAACTAGCAAAAACTAAAAATATATGAAAAATAGTTTGAGAAGAGATAAAATCCTACAATATAGTTGAAAGTTACAAATGTTTTATTTTAATTTTTTATTATGCCCCTTTGCTCAACCTGAACCGCTCCTCGGCTTACGCAACAGCTGTCAGCAATAGGTTCAATTGTATTTTTAGCATTGCGCCTCGGTTAAGTAGGCACTGCCATGGGGACCCATGGGGCAGATGGGGCACCATCTATGTGTGTGTGTGTGTGTGTGTGTGTGTGTGCTAGTGCAGGAAAGCACAAGTGCACGGGGTAATAATTTATTTGCAGAGCAGCCTTTTGATGGAGCACAAGAGCAGCAGCGGCACACCATCATCAGCAAGTGGCGAACACAAGAAAAAAAAAAAAAAAAAAAATTTTGTATGCACTGGGGGAAGTAGTAAATTATAGATATTAGTCAGCAGAGTCGACTATTTGATATCTAAGCTACAATTTAAAATTGTTTAATAAACACTACAATAAAATGAAATTAAAAAAAAAAATTAAATAAATCAAATTAAACTAAGAAAACAAAAAAGAAAAGATTAAAACTAAAGTGCGTAATACAAATAGAAAGTAAACATAATTTCTAGGTTAACCAAGTAGTTGTTGGTTGAATTTATTAAGAAATAAAGTTAGGAAGAGTGTTAAAAATAAAAAACTATTTAAATTTGTTTTCAGAGTACTAGTCAGAATAAAAAAAATTCTCGGCATATTTTAAGCAATAATTATTAAAATAATGATCATCCTTCAAGTTCTAAATCATTAATTTTCAACTAGAAATATTCTATTCTATTAATTTCTTAATTCATTAATTTTATATATTTTTTATAAATTTAGTTATTTTTATTTAAGTTATTTATTAATTTAACTGCAAAATCAGTTAAATAACTAAAAAAAAAAGTGCAATTCTAAATATGCCCTCCCATAAATCAAGGTGATGAAAGGCACCTTTGCACACACACACACACGTACACATACACGTACACCTTCCAATATACCCAACCGACACCCATTAGGTGCCGCCCTCGTGTCACAAGAGTTGAGGCAATTCTTGGTCTGAATGTTGTGTACTGAGCGGGTATGGGTTGGGCAGGAGGCGAGCGACAAGTGCAGCGCTGCCTGATTACACTCATTTGGCACTCGCGTGCAGGCAAATATTCCCCAGTCCCCAGATCCAAACTCCAAAAGAATTACATTTAATGTGCCCCCAGGGCGTGGATGGAGTGGTCCGAACCATGGACCGGACTGTAGTTGTGCTCTCTCTCTCCCTGTGCAGAGTTCTCTATGGACGTGGACCGAAATTATCTAATTTGCAAAAGTTATTGCTATTAATTGGGCGTAATTATTGCGTGTCGTTTGCTACAGAGAGCTACATAAATGGCGCCTTTTATGCGGCCATTGTAATCATTTTCCTTTATTTTCTTTGCTCCTCGGTCCGTCCGGTTGCTGCACTTGCTGCACCATGGTCATGGCCCTGGCCCTGGCCCTGGATGGCACTCGCCCATTGCCCACTTCGTCCGCTTGTCAATTTTAATTGATTGTTAATCTGAGCAGAAGCCTGATCTCTCGGCTTCGCCCTGCGATTCTCCCCCCATTCCCGATGTGGGGGTTAATCTTATAAAGTTCCCAGTTAATTGTATTAAATACGCTCCACGGCATCATTGGCTGTATGTAGTTCTTGTTGTGGCTGGCTCCTCGGAGTTAATGAACCATCGATGATCAAGGATAAGCATGCGGCGGTGCTGTGTGTGGACAGGCCAATTAGTTGGGATCGGCCCTGTTGTTGTTCTGGCCCTTCTTCATTGTGTCGATATCTAAATATAGACGCCGGGGCGGCTATAAAATCTGTATGGCTCGCAGACATAAACGAATTTATTGCAACGATAATTGCAAAATGCAGTGTGGGACACAGCCACAATGTTACATTTGGATTTAAACATTTAAAATGCGAATAATTGCATTTAGTTCTAATGAATTTCTATTCATTATGGTGACATCAAGATGATAAACATGAAACTTCTCCAACCTAATCGATTGATTTGAAAAAACCAATGTTTATTATAGATGCATATGTATGTTGGAATTTTTAAATATATAATATACATATGTACATATATATATATATATTATTGTTTTTGTATTAGCAGTGTGCTTTTCTTTAAAACTGTATATCGTGGACAATCATTAAATTGGTTAATAGACTTTTACAGTTGATTGATTTACTTTATGATCAACGCACTACGCACTAAGTAAAACTTTTATGTGGATAAGCAATTTTATTAGACTCCGCAAAATCTCTAAACATTTGAAAGTCAAAACCAATTACAGGTGCTCGGAAATATAGTTTATTTTTACAGATTAATTCTATATGTATATCGATAGGAAGGACAGACGAATTATGTATATCGATAGGAGGGATTTTGCGTACAGTGGAAATTACTGAACATCAGAATTTTACTGAACACACTACTTATAATTATTGGTAGATTTAATAAAATTTCTTAAACTTTGCGAAACACTTTCGAGAGGCAGAAGCTATAACCAACAAACCTTAACATATGTATGTGCGTATGTACATATCTATTTAATTATTGGTATATATTCTTAGCCATTATATGTACAAAGGTAACTGGAGTAAAAATCGATAACTTATATTGACAAATTATATCGATGTTAACTCAGGGATGTGTCAAGTGAAAATTACTGAATAGCAGTTTTTTACTGAACAGAAAGCGGACGATTTTTGTGATAAAAAATCAATTCAAAAACCATCTGTTGATTGATATAACTAAGGATATTCCTAGCCACGCTTAAAGTGAATAAAAACTGCTATAGTTAGGATACATGTACATATACGCAATATCATTTCAAAATTAGCATCCAGAGTGGGTGTTGCCCCTAGAGGCGCTCAACCTCCGCTTGTCACTCCCGAGCGGCTTGTGGGCCCACTTATGTTTCTGGTCTCTTGTGATTGTTATTAATGATGAACATAAATCAATTGTCTTTTAGGGGCAAAGTAACACAATATGTTAACCAAAAAGTTCTACCGCCTCACGTACTGCACTCAGAGCTCAGACAGATAGACAGACAGACAGAGCGACCGACCAGTCAATTATGCCAATTGCTGGCCCCAAAAAGATATTGTATATTCCACGGATGTGTGTGTGTGTGTGTGCGAGTGCAGATGTAGATACTTATACGTATAGTATCTGTTGCTGTATGCTCGTGTGCAACGGTGATTCGGTGCTGCGCATGCGCACCGCATGAGGTCTAATAAAAATTAAGCGCGTGTTGCATTTGTTACTGTCGTATGTTGTCGTTGGCTTTTTTTTTTGTTGCTGTTGTGGTTGCGGGTCACTTGACCAACAAACGAAACAACACGTACAAAAAACTGACGCGTGACGTGGTTATATTGTATATGTTGTATTGTTGGGAGGCCCACACCACGCAACACAGTACATACATATCTGGGAAGCGATATACCAATATGGGAAACGATGTAATAAGGACCTACGCTAAGGCATATTTTTTTTTACTTTCAGGATTTTCCAGAAATTTTTTATTATCTCAAACAATTTTTTATAACTTAAGAATCCCGAATTTATTTTTAACTGAATTTAAATCAATTTATATTAATAGTTATCCTGGATTTATATGAAATAAATTTTTTTTAATACAAATCGAAATAAAAATATAAAATTCAAAAAATTTAATAAAAATAATTTTAAAAACGTTTTTTAATAAATAATTTTCAAACTGATAAAGTCATTTAATTTTTAAAATTTATAAATTATTTATTTATTTATTTTTTATTAATTTATAATTTTTTTTAGATATTAATTTGTATCTATACGATCCCTGCCCCAATTCAATCAGAGTTGACCGCTTTGTGTAGGCCAGTGTTATTTGGCTTTGCCACTTGTGGCACGAACACACCGCTGTGTGGCACACTAACACAAGGGCAACAACTTTCGCATTAGGCCAGGCCAACAGCAGCAGCAAATTTGCTGAAACCTGCCACGGAAGCCACACAGCAAACAGCACATTGAGACGCGACGCCTTCTCGACTTGGAGCCGTGGTGTGCGAGTGCTCGTAGGAAGCCGAAGTCGTTGCCGGAGTCGGAGTTGGAGTTGAAGTCGGAGTGGTTGGGCCAGGCCTTGTGGCGAGCCTTTTAACATTTGTGCCACAATTGGCTCTCGGCCTCTTTGGGCTCAATGTGCATATTGCAGTTAATTTTCGCAACGACGCAATAGAGTTTTCTACGCGCCCACGCCACGCCTGCCTGCCTGTCTGCCTGCGCCTGCCCCCACAATGCCACCTCCCCTCCTGCAGCGGCAGTTGCAGCTGGTTTATGACGCCGTTCAATGTGGTTTGCAGCAGCAGTGGTGCCGCCTTATCACCTGTTTCTGCAACATGGCCCAGCTGTTTCAAATACTCTTTCTCTGGCGGCAAATTGTGTTGATGGATTGATGGGATTTGCTTTGAGATGATTTTATGAACTTTACTCTTGCGAATAATGACGAGCAGCTGAGAGCTTGGGGAACATTATGATTTAAGTTATTTCTCATATAAAATGTTAAAATCTGAAATAAAATAATGGATTTTAAATTTAAAAAATGTGAAATCATAAATATAAATTCATAGATATAAATTAAAATATGAAATTGAAATATAAAATAAAGCATACAAAAATATAAATATTAAAATATTCATTTTACATATAATTAATTTGAATATGAAAATAATTAATTGATATTAATATTAAACTATATTAATTAATAAATGCTATTTAAATTTATATTTAAATAAAATTTTTTAAAGATTTATTTGTATTTTTTATTATTTTCATATATATTTTGTAGCTTAATCCTGTTTATATTTTTATTAATCAGAAAGCAAAAAAAAAAACTCTTAACTCCCTCACAGCCAATCTGTTGATATTAATTTTTAAATATTAAATAAAAATAAAATTAAAATTCCGAAATCAAAGTGTATTCCACATTCTTTATAGTCCTCCCGCCATCGAAATTCTTGTTTATATCGCTGGTTTTTATTTCTTCTTGCTGATATTGGTGATTTTTTGGCGCGCAAACTTTTTCAGGTTTCGTAATACATTTTTTTCTTCTTTCAATGTTTTTTCTCGGTTTGTTTCGATTTTAGTTTTGGATTTTGTTTCGGGCTTTCTGGTTGGCTGGCCAGCCTCTGGGCAAGAACGACGCCAATCAAAGTGCACTTAATTAATTGAAATACGTTACATTAATTACACTATAATTAAAAGTTTGATTTATACTGCTCAGGCTGGTCTCCAGCAGGTCTCCTCGCCTCGTCGTGTAGGTGTCTGGGTGTCTGGTTAATTGTTCACCGAGCGATCGACCTGTCTGTTCGCTCTGCTCACATCGGCATCAGCGATTTCTGTGATTTCTGCGATTTCAGCGATTTATGCTAATGCCTGTCAACTGGCTGCGAGCGAGGGGTATCATTAATATCGGCTAGCTAAGACTTGGAATATGCAAAACTGCCTGGGCCGCTGGACGGTTTCCTAACCCGTTGTATTTCGTATTTCGTCATGCCCTCGGCTTTATGGCTGTCAACATGGCTAAGGCTTTGGCCAACTGCGTTCTTAGCCATGGCTGATGGCTGATTGCCATCGATGAGCCTACAGAGAGCCATAGATTAGGGCAGCCCCCCAAATGGTTTTAGATAAATTATTTTAGTCGAACACAAAACAGACATTCAGCAGGACATCAACCTGGGACCCCCCACCCCCCCCTCGAAAAGTATTCTCTAATATTTTTTGATTGACAATGCTGCCCGGGTAGAGGGGAACCCAGACCCTCAGCGAGCCTGGGGTTCGGTCTCCCCAGTCAAAGAACCATCTAATGTCATGCCTGGCTGAGGACAGCAAACTGTCACTCGTTGTTGGGCATCCAGCAAAATGCCTGTGGCACGGGGCGCAGGCGCTGTTCCAGGCACACTCCACGCCCCAACATGTGTTGCATATTACTTGGAAAATGCCTCAAATTGTTGCGGCTTGCAGATGTTTTGGGGAATGGGTGCTCGTGCCCCCCTTGAAAAGCGGGCGGCAATGCCAAGTTGAAGTGACGTTTTCATTTTTCGGAAAATCCCCTCTCATTTGACTATTTCCTATTTATAGGCTGCTGGCTGGTGGCAGGAACGGGCGCGTGTGCGTGTGTGCCCCCGTCCATTGGCTAGAGGGCCTCGCCCTCGTTGTTTTGTGGATCTTGAATGAATCTGTTATAAATATAAACCTAGCGCGCCCCAAAACACTTTCCGGGGAAATCCATCCGTGAAAATGTAAAATATCTCCTGCTGAGTTTTCTTTTTCCCCCCGCCCAATTTCCCGCCCGTGTCTTTTGTCATCGAAACTCCTGTCTTTTGTTTATAAGTTTTCAATCAATGCTTTATTATCGCTGTTTTTTTTGGGGCCGTTTCTATTCCATTTTGATGAGCTGTTGATGGGGGCTTCGCTTGAATTTTGTCTGCCATCTGGCGGGGTGGGGAGAGGAGCTGCACCACGATTCGAACAAATTGAATTATTTTGGTTGATTTTTCAATAAAACACCCAGAAGGAATATGGATATCCTCATTTGTAGGTGTTGAGAAGTGTTGGGGATGGAAATGGAACACGAAAACTAAAAAAAAAATTTAGTATAATAAAATTAGCATTTATTTTAATTTAAAAATATATCTATTTTAAAAATTAAATCTATTTTTAAATATAAAAATATATTTTTTATTTATTTTCAAATATTTGTACATTAATATTATATATTTTTATTAATATTTATATATTAATGCAGAAAATCATTTTTTTTTTATTTTCATTGTTTGAGAAAATCTAAATAAATTATAAATAAATCTAAAAAATATTTGTAATTATTAAAAATTAAAAAAATATAAATTTGTTAAATTCTGTGCTTGTTTGTGTCCTACTTGATATTTTTTAGCTAATGCATGAAATCCGATCATATGGAATTAGCTCAATGGAATTTCAATTGGTTAAGAATTTTATCTTATCTGCATTGCTAGTATCCAGCATTCCATTCAGTGTTGTATAATATATCTATATATATATTAACCCTTTACATAATTTCGTGATTAAATAAAATTCCTTGTTCAAATTTAAAGATCAGCGGATCAGCAAACAACATTGTTGTCAATGAACAAACAAGGCAATGAAGAACAGAAAACAAGATCGTTAATCGTTTAAAAAACATGAACATTGCATGCCCGAATCAACCCATAAATAGGTTGAATCCACTGTACGACAGGGACAGATCAAAAATGATGTGGATACTGGCAGTATTATTGCTTCAATTGCTGCACAATATATCGGTGAATATATATGTACTATATAATGGATATATAATTTATATAGAAATATCTCTTGTAGTGCGAGCAATCCTATGTGGTGACGAATGAGAAACTGGAACCCTTCGAGGGCGACTCGGAGACCCTGGTGTTATTCGATACCCTGAAGACCGTTGGCCGGGAGCGAGCCCTCAATGGTTCGTTCAAATTTCTGGGCGAGATGAACAACGACGACTTTAAGGTATCCGTCGAGCTCTACTCCAGTCCCAATGGTGATGGTGACTTTAAGCGCATGGCCATGGACGTGCCACAGACGAGCATTTGTGAGTGCTTCAAGAAGTTCTATGTGCAGTTCGTTCAGCCATCGCTGAAGCAGGGCGAAACCACCAATTTTCCCATTGTCGATGAGGATACGTGTCCCATACCGGAGGGCGAATACTACATCAAGAATGTGCTCTTCAACACGGACGACTGGCCGCAGCAAGTGCCGCGGGGCATTCTCAAGGCGATCATCACTTTCTTTAGTGCTGGCAAAAATGTTGGAGGTCTAATTGTGATCGTCAAGATTGAGGATCGTCAGAGTTAGATAAGAGATGGTCGGCAGCGATTCTTGGGAGATATGATCTGTGAAATGGATGTGAAGTATTGTGGATGGTTTAAGTATTCGCTTTGAGGGGACAGAGAGACGTTTATATATTTTTATTAACTTTTAATCAAATTGTCATTAAATAAAAGTCTTTGAAAGCGACATGTTAGCAGAATGAAAGATTATTGATTTTGACAGCAATCGAAAGACAGAGTGGAAACGTAGCAACAGCTGCACGACCCTAAGAACTATGACCCCATTGTGTCAGAGCCAAAGCAAACCACAAGAGTTCGATCAATTTCGAGTGTGGAATCGCATCGATCGATCGCTTGGGACCCCCTGTAGATCACAGACAATGCAAATTCACTTCACTGCAGAGAGACACGATCAAAGTCAAGCTGTCAAGCGACTACCATATGACACTGTAGGTGTCACGCACCCACTCCTCCCAACCTGCCACAAAGCCCTCTTTGTTCCCCCGCAACTCAGTTTTCATGCAAAGCACATCTAGAGATCGATCAGAAGTTACTCAATTAAGTGCCAACAATTTGCTGTGAAGTTTTCAATTTCAATTGCCTTGTGTTTGCCTCGCGCACACAGAAACGTGCCACATGTTGCAAGTGGTACGCGGTACGCCAGTGGCCAGGCCTACCCAGCAGGTTTTTTCTTTCGCTGCTGCATGCGCTAATTTGAGCAAATCAAACAAGACCCCCAGACCTCGAGACCCCCAGACCCCCACCAGAGCGCCGAGATCGTTGGAGTCGAAGTCGCAAATCCAACCAGTTTCGATCTGCGCCTGCGCAGCGCAGGCTGCGTGCACTTTTTTGTGGCAAACCAAAAATCGAAAGAAAACACCTGCCACAATTGATTAAATCACTGCAATTTATTATTATGAATACAAAAAGAACGACAAAACAGATACAAGGGAACACACCACACATATATAGTTATGTATATGCAGCAGGTTGACTGATTAAACCATTTGGATTGGATCTATATCACAAGCGAAGCAGACATTTCAGCACTTTAAAAGTTTAACAATTATTTATTCACATAATGAACACATTTATTAATCAGTTTTATCACTTGCATCAGCTAGAAATCAAATTCATTTGAGGAAAACTAAAATAGGTACAGGTCACATATTGAATGGTAAGAATAATAATACATAAGAAAATACACCCAAAAAAAATATATATAAAAAAAATATTCATTTTTAAACTACAAAAATACATAAGAAAATACACAGGATAACAAAAACCAGAAAAAAAAACTTATAAAACTATATAAAATAAATTATTCTATGTTGGAAGTTTAAATAGAATACATAAATATGTAAATACAAAAAATATATAAGATAATATATAATAAACAGCCATCTAAAAAAAAACCTAAATGTATAAAACTAATAAGTAAATAAATAATAATTATATAATATCATAATATTATAAATATAATTATAGATAAATAATATAAACCCAAAATAATAAACACTGTCTTGATTTGATTAAAAATGTCAAATATGGTTTATGCAGGTTTAAGTTGAATAGAATATTCTCAAATAAACAATAAAATCAAATACGAATCGTTGGGATATTCTTTGATCAATAAAAGGAAAAAAATATATATATTTTTTAAAGATATTTTCATCGAATAAATATAGTAAATATTATATTATAACTTTATCTGCCTAACATGCTCATTAAGAAATATCTACGCAAAGTACACGATCTATAGACCACTATTTTACTCAGGGTGCTTAAGAGTTATTCTCTGTGGACTCTCTTTCCGCCACTTTTAAAACGCACCATTGGTGAATAACGAGTTGGATTGATTTTGTTTACCTTGAGTCTCGTTGTGGGTGTTCCATTCACGTACGTGAGGGTTTCCACTTGCCCCGTACTCAATTCAGCTTAGACACAGTGGCTACCCAATCATTTTCCGCCTGCCTCAACTTTGCATAAATCAAAGCTTTTGCGCAATAAACTTTTGGCACGTTCTAAATGTGTTAATTGGATTTTTTGTGTGGCTTAAACCCACATTACTTTTTGCTGAGACCAATTTGTGTGTGGGTCTATAGTCGATGTCGATCATTGATTTGATCTAATGTTGAAAGTGCTTCGATTTGGTTTTGCTCGGGAGGCGGGAACTCGTCAAATGTAAATGAGCCTCATTATCGGTAATGGTTTATTTGGTTTCGCCATAGATTGGTGTGAGATATTAAAGTTGAATGACTTTTGGAATGGCTATTTATGGCTTAAAATAACAGACAAATGGAGTTATCGAATAAAAAAGAATGAACTTTAAACATCTTATATAAATTAGTCGATATCGGCACATAAACCGCCAAATAAATTGTTATATGTATATCGGCCGATAATATTTTTATTAAAATATTTACTATTTGATAGCTACATATACAATGATTTAGGAAAACCGATAATAGTCCGATACATATAAAATTTGATAAATTTTCCGATAAATTGTTATACATTTTCCGATAAATGTTGATACATTTTCCCGATAAATTATGATAAATTGTCCGATAATACATACATATTGATACATTTTCCGATAAATATCGATAATCGAAAGAGAATATCTATCAAAGAACAAGAAATTCACATAGAACTCATTCAGAATTCTTCACTTTATCCAGTGATCATAAATGCACTCATTATTTTCTCTCAAATCGTTTCCTTCGCCATTCTTTCGATACTTACACTCTTTGCTTAGTTGAATAACCTCTTTAATAATAACTCGTTAACTCACTCACTGGATCAGCGACACTTAAAAATCGTTTACAGCGAAGTGATAAATCAGAATAATTGATATATCCCAGAGTGTACTCCAGAGTTCTCTTGGCACTCAGCTATCTGTAATTTTTAATGTCTTCTTCAAGAATTCCGAGTGTGATCTCGATGTTGTGTGTTTCTCGATCTGTATTTGATTATTTCCAGAATTTACACAATCATTTTAATGGCAGCCAAAACAGGGTCATAAAACTGTTCGAATCTCCACTCAAAAACACACAGCTGCAGCAGCAGTGTGCCCACCAGCCTCCTACCACGGGATCGTACAAATTGTTTTCAACAGAATTATGGCATCTATCTCAAGGCCCGGCGCGACAATGATTAAATATTTGAAACTTCTGTTTCGGAACCCCCCATCTCCACGCCAAAGCAAGAAATATCTATTGAAGCTGGCGAGACTGTAAGAATTTTATTAATGGGTCGCGTGATTTAATGTGTACCCCGCAGTCGATATGGATACAGTCATAAATCTGTATAGAATGTGTATATGTGCCGCCTAATTGCGTAATGATTGAGTTAGTTGGTGGCTTGCTCTTATGAACCAAACCGCTAATTGGTGGAAGATATTTTTCGGGTATTGCCTCCCCATGGCGGTAATGAGAGCCTCTAAGATTTTTAATGAGGGATCTCTAATCCAAAATGGACTTAATTTGGGTTGTGTTTAAGAAAAGTTTCTCACGTTCCGTGTTACAGGTTAAATAAGGGACCAGGAAAAAAACCAGAATGGGTCTGAAAGCAATATCAAAGTACATATCCAATCATTTTCCATTGTGCCCCATTCGGCCTGTCATCACCATATTTCAAATACATTCCCCATTACCCCCATGGAAGAGTCGTAAAACTTTTGCTAATTAAACAAGAGCACAACAGTTGGTGACCCAAATCTGGTGACCCCATCCATGTCTTGCCATTAAACTTCCCTCCCATACCAAGGGGACATAAAAAATTGAAAGATTTTTAATGGGCAACAGTTCGAAAAGAATTTCAACAGATTTTCCACTCGAATGTTTTTGCGCAGAAAATGGCAAAAATATTGAACCAGAAATCCGCTACAAAGTGCAGACCGTACTTCACGTTTTGGAGTGGAATATCCTCCTCTTGGACGTGGTGGCCATGCCACAGCATAAATTCTCACTTCCAAAAAAAGGAAATAATGTTGTTCATTTTTTTTTTGTGTGTGTTTGACACAGCTTAGAGCTTTTAGGGGGCTTAATGATGATGGAGCAGAGTATGTGAAAAGCAGGGATTTTCCATACGGACAAAACCTTTTAAAGAAGAGAGACACACACAGAAAATAGAGTGAAATTTCCACAAGCCTCAAAGTATGCAAAGGTAGAGCGAGAGCGAGCAAGAGGAAAAGTTCCAAAACCAATTTATAGATAATAAAATAATTAATCATGCACTTGTCGTCCAACCGAAATGTCCGAGAGAGAGAAAGACTCTGAGGACACGCAAACACCCAGCACATTATATGGCCAGGGACCGCCTCCTCCTTGGATTCCGGATACTCCTCTTTCTCTCTGGCCATGCCATTAACTCCACTGTCCAAATGGTCTACGAGTCCTGACTATGATTGATGTCTGCTGGGAGAGCCCAAAAGTGATGGCAATGACTAAACACAATTTTCCAGTCGAGTCCCAGGCAGTGTGTGCGAAAAATCACGAAATTTTCTGGGCATGGGTATGATTATGATAAGACAATTTGACTTCACTGGCTTCGCTCTCTAATTAAACTTGTCTCGGGGAATACACTTTCCAATTCCTTCTTTTATATATTCTTTTTTGTGCGGCATCATGGTAAATAAGAAGCGTTACTCATTAATGCAGGCACAGCCACTCAGTTGACTCGATGAATTATTCATGGGACAGCCAGCCAGCCGTCTGTGGGTGGGTGCGGTGCGGTCTCCCCCTGATTTTCACTGGCCAAACCTTATAATTGACTCGGGTCCTTTACCCTCCTTTCTCTGGCCATACAAGTGGCACACTTATAGCCTGGCATCGGTCTCTCATTCGGTTTCATAATTGATCTGGAGTGGCAGCGACTCGGGGACTATTTGGGCTAGGGTTCCTTAGCAAAATTAAGTGATTCAAAATGGTCAGATGACTTGGCTAAAAGCAAGAAAGTATAACAGGTGTCGGAATATTGTATGGACAGTGGTGCGGTGTTTAAACAGGAAATGGTCTGCAAGAAAACAGATTAAACGGTCTTAGGGTATGATTGACAAACTTCTTGAGTCATTTTGAAGGCCTAATCCGTTTTGTGAATTGGCAGGAAGTAATACACGAAATTAACAAGGAATTAGAGGAAAATTAGGGGGATGCTAGAAAACTGATCAGAAACTTAATCCATTTTTTTTAGTCGTTTAAATTTTCCTTTAGGTTACGTAGATTTTGGTTTGTGATTCAACCAATTACCAAGCCATTATCCCAGCTTAACCGAGCCAATACTCGGGGACACTCGGAAGTCTTGGCATGGTGAAAATTTTGTGCAATTGCAAAGCGTTGAACAATGATTTATGTGGCAGCCAGGCAGCCGCACCTACATTTATGCCATGCCACCACTGGCCATAAATCACACCAAAAACGCAAAAGCTGCGATTCTAGACCCCCAGTCCGTACGAACCAAACCCACAGACCCAAACAGAACCAAAGTAGCGGTGCGGTGCAACCAGTCAATCGAAGAACCAACCCAAACCGAACCGAACTGTCTGTCAGAAAACGGGCAAAGTCAAAGTCTCTTTGGGGGCTGACTGCAAGTTCCCCGCGACAACAAATTGATATTTTTAACATGCGAGTTCAAATAGATAAAGTCAATTGATGGACAGAGACAGACGGAGCGGAGCGGGTCTGAGGCACAAATAAGAAAAATCAGTAACAAGTAGCAGACAAGCCAAGCGCTGTGCGAGTGCGGGCATGGCATGACAATTAGTCGACCCACAGGGGCCCACACAGTGACGCCTCCTTGGAACAAAGACACAGACCAGCACTCCAGAGTCGCACAGTGGTTCCAGGCAGGACTATTCTTTGATTTAAGGAGTCCTTCAATAAGCCTGAACAAGATCAAGGAGTCCTTTGATTAGCCTGAACATGATCGAGTTCTCTTTGAAGACACGATCATAGATCATAGAATATTTAGATGGGTTTTGTGTCAAGTATATATATATATTAGCTTAAGTGTATTTATTTATTGTTGAACCACAGTGGCTCGTCTTTGGCATTTGCAAACGCATTTGTGTTGTCAATTTGTTTGCTTCACTCCGCCTGCCGTCACTCCTGTCCTGGCCTGCTCGCACACTTGTCACAAATTGTGCAAATTTATTTTACGCGCTAAATGCAAAACGTGCCCGGCCAGCTAAATGGCTAAAAATTACAGCTCAAAGAGAGATGAGATTCTTGGCAGTCAGGCCCTCGCAGCCTTGCTTTTACCACTGTCAATAGAAGGAGGCTGCGAGCAGAAGCTGGCAGCCCCCGGCTTCTGAGACTTACTTCCCCGAAGCACTCGGCCACCCACCTACTCAAACTTAACGTTTGGTGCGGCTTTTAATTTGAAAACCCCCCGGTTGGTGGGTGGAAGGGGTAAGTCTTTGGCTGTCTAACAATGCGTGAAGTTTGTCGCCCGCTTTTTGATGGATTACAACCGAGAGGAGTTTGGAACTTCTGGCTCTGGGGGCCTTCTAACACTTTTGCCTTTTGTGCATTGTGTGTAATTATTAATGTATGGACGCCAGCCATAGCAGAGGCTTTTTCACATACAATTTTTTTTTTTTTTTTTGTTAACCATTATGCAATTTATTTCAGGTCTAGCGCTTGACAAGTTTTCTGTTCATTTTATGCCACGATGGGCAAGCCTTTTTTGATTAATTACCCACAATGGCAGGGGGGAATGCAAAGTGATTGAAGCATTC
Organism: Drosophila bifasciata; assembly: GCA_009664405.1. Lineage (NCBI taxonomy): Eukaryota > Metazoa > Arthropoda > Insecta > Diptera > Drosophilidae > Drosophila > Drosophila bifasciata. The sequence goes on from CM019043.1 coordinate 40,062,537, forward strand.
GAAGGGAGTTTGAAATATTAATTGCAAGAGATTTAGAGTACACCACAGCGTAAAAGGATTAACCTAAGCTGTCAATCAGAATGCTGATGCTAAGATCAAGAATGGGTTGAAAGGGTTTGGTAACATCTTTCGTTAAAATCAGATAAAAAATTAATTAAAATTTAAAAATTCTATGAAAAAAATAAATATATGTATATATTTAATTCACTCATTTCTAAAAGGTATTCTGGAACAAAATTACTTTTTGTTAAAGTGAAACAAATTGTTTTAGGACTCTTTTTTTTTTTTTTTAGAGTTTTTACGAATAAAATTAAAAATCACAATATTAATGTTATTTATAATAATACAAAACGAGAAGGGACGTGTTGAGTCGATGTGAAAGCGACACTACTTTTATACCCGTAAATGAGTTATTCCTGTTATTAATAATTTAAAAAACGAGAAGGGACGTGTTATGTCGCTGTTAAAGCGACACTACTTTTTCTACTTTTATAACAGAAATAACTCTTTATACTCTCCGTGCTCAGTCTGTATTTGGAATTATGTGGAATTTTCAAATGTTTTATCAGTTTCAACATTTTTTGCTGCATCTGTCATCTACATCTACATTAGTTCTCACAACATACTGCACGAGGTAGGCAATTTATATTTTGTTGCGGTGGGTGCGGAGGCTCGCTGCTGAAAATGAATTTCATCATTGTGGCTTTAATAGTAATCCGATCTGAACCAAATTCGGGAATCTGGTAAATATGGTCATTCCTTTTTTTCCTATCTTCAAAACTGTGACCTTTCATCTTTTGTCGAAATATTGATATACACTTGCACTGAAGTGATATCACATTAAGTAAGGAAAAGTATTATTGTTGAATCTGTTAGAAGTCTTGTGATACCCATTCAACAGCCAATACTTCACAGTCTGGGCTTATGTTCTGAACCAGATCCGACTTTGTATATTCAACAAAGAAGAATGTTAACCTAATTGTTTTCAGGCCTTTCATGGACAGTACATATTTGCAAGAGTTGATATTTTAAGGGGTAATATCAACGCTGGCAGATTCCAGGTTTACACAGTGCATCGCTATTAATTTGAAAATAACATCCATTGAATTAGCCTTTCCTTGGCGCTATGTCTTATTTCCTAGTCGAAAACAGTGGATCCGCATAAAGGCAAAATAACTTTTAGTTCATTTTCTGTATATTTTGACCAATCAAGCTTCTTATATTTGTCTCTAGAGGGTATAAAATACCCAATACTCCGTTCCCTTTTCCGTCATTTTCAGTTGAGCTTCACCCATAGCGTCTTTTTCCACGCACATGGATGCTTCTTTCCTATGGATTGGGAATCTTTCTCATTCATATTTAAAAAAAAAAACATATTTTTCTAATATTCAGAGTTTGCACTATCTTCGAGTTTTCAATTTCGTTTTCCTACAAAAAAAACAATCAACAAATGGAATACATTTCCGCAAGCAGAAGTTAGTGTTTCAATCACTCACCAATTGGCGCAGAGTTCGGTAAAATACAAAATCACATCCCAATTGTAAACGTCTCTGTGTGTTGAAGCCATTAAACATTCTTTGTAATATGAAATACTTTCCAAATATAGTACATGTCAAGTTTTTATATTCTCTGAGAAGTTCTAATAAATCGGTAAATTTATATACTGAACGCTCCAGTAGCTTTGCGTACTTTGCTATTATAGTAAATTGCTGATTGTAATTTTATCATAATTTTGGAGAATTTAGGGTTAATTTGATGCCATTCCTGGAGCAATGCTCTTTTCAGGTCATTTACCGTATCAAACTGGCTTCCATCCTTGTAAACTTTTATTGGATAATATTCCCCAAAGATCTACTATTCGGCTTAGGTCCGGGCTGATTGCTGGCCACTTCAAAAAGGGTATCCTCCTATCATCCAAAAGTCGTTTGTTTTACGTGCCGTATGGATTGGCGCGTTGTCTTAATGGAAGATCCACTCATCCACGTAAAGGTTTCCAGCAAATTCAATCTGTACTGTTTCTAACAACTCTAAAAAGATTTCTCCATTGGTTCTGGTTCGTATAAAACAGATTGAGACTTTCCAGTATTCCCAAATCCAGCCTAAACCATTAATGATCCCTCCACCGTGGTTTTGCCTATGGCAGTGCTATCTTAGTTGTCTTTTATCGCGCCAATACTTTTTGGCAGGAGTCGGGGCTGTCAAGTTACATTTTCTAACGTCCGAAAATATAACTTTAGTGAAATCCTGTGACCAAAATTTGTATTTTTCAGCAAGTCCTAGTCGGGCGGTTATGTGGCGCTCAATATCCTCGCTACAGAGTCGCGGGGAAGCATATCTAACCGTTTCTGTTTTCCTTTAAAATTTGATTTATACGTATTTTGGATGTATCAAGCTTCAGTTAACCTTTGATCTCCATGCAAGACTTGTTGTTTTTGAACGGCTAGACGCCGAATTTACCTCTTGCACCGTGCATCGATTTCCGTGGGTCTGCCGCTCCTCTTTATTCTTTATGCATACATTTCAGGATTTTTAAGAAAGTTTGCTAAGTGTGTCCATGCCGATTTAGTCTGGTGGCAATATAAGAAACATTCTTGCCAGATTCGGCCAGCCCTTTGATCAGACCGCGATCTTCCTTCGACAAATGCCTTCCACGTGGCATTCTACCGTAATATCAAAATTTGAACAAACATTTTTCATTCCAAACGGGTAAAGACAATGTTACTTACTTTTTTTCTGAATAAAGAAATTTTTGGGATCACACTTCTTACCTTGACCACACGCGAAAGCACAATAATCTCAGCTTGGACATATACTTATTTCCTTCGAAAACCACGAGTTGCTACACAAATTTTTTTTCAAACGGTACAAATAATGAAGCGCAAAAGGAATACTGGACAGCGAGATCTTCATAAGAGATACAAGAACAAACTGGCATGCCTACAAAAATTTACCGTTACCTTCATAGAAAATATAAGCAAATTAAAAAGTGGACATATACTTCTTTCCCTGAGGTACATCTACATTAGTTCGCACAACATATTGCACGAGGTAGGCAAAATGAATTTCATCATTGTGGCTTTAATAGTAATCCGATCTGAACCAAATTCGGGAATCTGGTAAATATGGTCATTCGTTTTTTCCTATCTTCAAAACTGTAACCTTTCATCTTTTGTCAAAATATTGATATACACTTGCACTAAAAGTGATATCACATTAAGTAAGGAAAAGTATTATTGTTGAATCTGTTAGAAGTCTTACCCGATACCCATTCAACAGCCAATACTTCACAGTCTGGGCTTATGTTCTGAACCAGATCCGACTTTGTATATTCAACAAAAGAAGAATGTTAACCTAATTGTTTTCAGGCCTTTCATGGACAGGACATATTTGCAAGAGTTGATATTTGAAGGGGTAATATCAACGCTGGCAGATTCCAGGTTTACACAGTGCATCGCTATTAATTTGAAAATAACATCCATTGAATTAGCCTTTCCTTGGCGCTATGTCTTATTTCCTAGTCGAAAACAGTGGATCCGCATAAAGCAAAAAATAACTTTTAGTTCATTTTCTGTATATTTTGACCAATCAAGCTTCTTATATTTGTCTCTAGTGTGGTATAAAATACCCCAGCGACAAAAAAAAAAAGCCGCACCCCGTCATTTTCAGTTGAGCTTTTGAAGACTGTCTTTTCCACGCACATGGATATTCTTTCGACTATTTTTTGGGAGTCTTTGAATCATTCATATTTAAAAAAAACATGTTTTTTTAATATTTAGTTGTTTGAAACACTATCTTAAAGTTTTTAATTTTGTTTTCCTACAAAAACAATCAACTAAAATGGAATACATTGACTGAAAAAGCAAAAATTATTGTTTCAATCAAAACAAAATGGCGCAGAGTTCGGTAAAATACAAAATTCAAATCTAAGTTCAATTGTAAACGTCTCTGTGTGTTGACGATTTAAAAATTCGAAAGACTGGAAAAATGGAGAGGACCAAATATAGGGATGAAAAAATTTTTAAATTCTCTGGAAGTTCTAATAAATCGGTAAATTTATAACTGAACTACATAGTAGCTTTTTTTAAATTTGTTAAGATATAGTAAATTGCTGAACGATTTTCAAAACTATGACATATTCGAAAGATCAGCTTCGGAAAAGGAGTTAAATAATCTTAAGGAAACCCAGTTTAAAAGCCATTTTGTTTGTCTTTTAGGATTTAATGGAATAAAAGTTCGCTTCTTTGGTCTACATTATAAAATCTCTCTGGGGTGAATCCGAATGGTCACGTGTCAAATTGTTGAATAAGTTGGGTCCAATTTTTTGACCCTCCAGTTGCAGTTGTATCCGGAAAAGGGGAATTAATAATTCCACAGGTAATTTTGAAAACATTTTGAATTATATTAATATGGGTTTGAATATTCTAAAATAAAATGAATCGATAGGGATGGTAAAAGGTATGGTCAATGCGATCGGCAGTCTAAATCTTTTTATTTCAGGGGCGTTTTTTTAAAATGAATACAAAAGTTTCATAGAAAGAAAATGATTTCCCATCTTTCAGTACGGTTCCACACTTTGAGTTCGAGCGTTTTATTCTTCTATTCTTCGTCGTTTGATATTTTAAAAATCACATTATAGCAATTTTGACTATTCTTTTAACGAAGCTTTTGAACATTTTTTCGATGGAATTCATTAAGTCCTTCTTTCCTTAGGTAACAGTCCCGACTTCAGTCCGAGTCAAGAGAACGACTGCAGGATATTATGAGTAAAAAAATATGAAAAAAGGAAGTAAAAGATGGTTCAATTTTGTAAACTATAGAAAAAAGTATGGTTTTATGAATTAACGGAGTTAATTTATCTCCATCATTTTATAAATTCCATGCCCAGAGGACCAAGTGTCTCGTAAACGCCAAGGGTGGTCCCACAATGTCGAAAATTAGATTAGTTCTCAAATCCAAAAAAATACATTTTTTAAATATTGGCAAGACTGTGAATTACTTTATAAAAAATAAGTTTAACCAATTGGATAAAAATTAAGTTGTTCATGAAATGCTGGAGAATATATATTTTAATTTAATTTTACTTTTGTTAGTTTTTTAAATTGGATCCGATTGAAAAATATATTTTGAAAACGGTGTCGTTGGCAAAAAACAAAACTTTCACTATTAATTATGAAACAAATAAATTTGGCGTATATTTTGTATAAAAATGAATAAAAGTGACGCAAAAAATAAATAGTCGAATCGAATTAAAATTTGGGAAATCACCAGGTCTTCCTGAAAGTCAGAAATGCATGAAACAGTCAATACTTGCACAGTCTTTTTTATGTACTGAAGCAGATCCGATTCTTGATAATTTCAAAGCCAAAATCTTCGTCTAATGGTCCAGGTAACCGAAAATTGCAAGCAAATATTTCTCTATAGATTTAAATTTAAAGCATTTTGAAGCACAGATATAAACACGTTCTATTCAAGGAGAACTTCAAAGTTCAAACCGGAAAGTTTGAAAATTTATTCATTGAATAAGCCATTTTCGTCGGGATGGTTCTAGTTGCGTCGACAATGCGATAGTTTTGATGGAAAATTTACTTTTTACTGAACTGTAATATGCAAAGACATAAATCACTGCCTCTTATATTCGTTTGACTTTGGTTTATGAATGTTTTATTCAATATATGCTGGTCTAAAGACCGCAAATTCAGTTTCTCCGGTCCTGGTCCAGGGAACGGTTAATCTTATCCATTATTTCAATGGGTAATTTATAAGCATTTTTGGGGCACAGATATAAACACGTTCTAGTAAATGAGCATGTATAACCGGAATGAACATATTTATGTACATATGTCTTCGTGGGATGATTCATAGTTGCATATGCGATAGGCTTAATCGATTATTTATATGATATGACATATTTATGCTTCTAGTGCAAATTACTGAACTGATAATAAATTACTGAACATACAGCAATGTATTATTTTTGTGTCTATTTTAATTTTATTATTACCCTCATTTTGAATCTCCCTACAAATATTTCCTTCCCTGCAAAAATTGGTATTCTAAAGGAGTGAATGGAAGAAACTTTTAAATTAATTTGATGCAAATATTCCAGACATATAGAAATTCAAATAAATAATAATAATTATGGATTTGCTATGTAAAAAGTTGTACAAGCATTCAAAATGTGAGGCGCAGAGCCATTAAAATTCATTTTTAAACAACACTTCCAGGCTACATACTACCATAAGATCTCGTGGATCCCCTTTCATTCCGGAAGGATAAAGCGCGCTTTACGCTTCGTTTGATTTATAGGCGCAGGTTTAACGGTTAGAGAGGCGTGGGATGGGGCAAAAGAGCAAATTGGAACAGAGTGGGATTGGCACAGGCACAGCGATTGGTGGGGGGGACCTATGCATATGTGTCTTACACTTGTTATCGGGCTGGTATCACATCCAGAACACACTCACACACACAGGACACCGTGTCGGCGTTGCTCTTTATGTGTTTATTTTAATTTTCAATGTTTCGTTGTCGGACCTCTTTTATGGCTCTCAATTTTTGCGCTTGTTTTACGAGCGCATTAAAATTAAGACCAGACCAGACCAAACCAGACTAGACAGACATAAGCAGGAGCAAACCCAATTAGATAACGAGATGGGGGTCTGAGCCAATAAGTATATTCCAGTCACTTACGATGTTTATACACCCCTTACCTCTGCTACTGGGTCACCAATACTTTCTGGAAAGAAGATTTCTGGCTGACACTCTTGACAGTATCTGATTTGAATCGAATGACTATATCATAAGCTGTCGTCATGTCAAATGATCGTCATTTGTCATTGTATTGGAGCTATGCCAGGATATATTACCACAAATACAATATTTTTGGATTGTATTAGAGTATGAGTTTTCCTTATTTTTATTTTACACTATTTAATTTAATTTTTTAATTATAAAAGTCAGAAATGAATTTTTATTTCATTATTTATATTATTATTTTTTTTGTATTATACAAATTATAATCCTCACTATCCCTGCCTAAAATTGTAATATTCTTTTTTGGCAAGTTACCATCCTCTTGCACCGTTACATGCTGACGACACAGACACTCACACACATGTGGAACATCCTGTTTTTCCTTTAATAGAGCTTACAGGCGCTTATCTCACTTTGCTCCTCCCCCGCCCCACCACATTTTTTATTTCGGGTCTGGCTCCTCCACACTGCGGTTGTTTCTGCTTTAGTTTTTATATTAAAATCGCTGCCAGACTGGTCGACTGGTCGACTGGACCACTGGCTATTAAAAGGACGATGCTGCCGTCTGCAGCGGTCGTGGAGAGCACGACACAGACAGTGGGAATACCTTTTACGCAAATCCCAGTAGGAAATTAAAAACCAAAATGAAGTTGAAACGAGAGCACAGAGGGGCAGGGGCAAAAACACATAGCGTCAGTGACCAACGAAAATATATATCGTCATATTTATAAAAGCGCAGCCCAGCAGCAACAGCAGCAGAAGCAGAAGCACCGGCAATGCAGGGACAGTCGTCCAGTAGGGTCGTCAAAAACACCTTATTACCGATAAAAAAAAGAAAAGGGAAAGAGCAGAGAGCAGAGAGGAGAGGAGAGTTCGGGACAAAGCCAACGGTAGCTCCAACTGACAACTGAGTGACACAGCCGCGGGTGTCAGGAGTCCTGACCGGTTCACTTTTTCGTTTTGTTTTGCTTCCCTAGTCGAGGGGTTGGGTGAGGGGGATTCGCAGTGCCACAAAAGCAGAGACAATTAAAATGGATCTGGCGGCAAAAGTCGCGAAAGTCGCTGGCAGGACATGCCACTAGCGTCCTGTCGCCTGGCCCCGTCCTTTATGTGTGTATGCGCTGGCGATTAATGAGTCTTTAGCGTTTCCAGTCGCACGGAGTTATGATGATTACTTTGACTGTGGCACCACGCCCCTGAGTCCGATCTGTCACTGCCTTTCCCCACCACCACTACACTGACCAATGTGTACCCAAGGCTGCGTAAATAATACGTGTACATATGTAGGTATATAAATGTCTTTTGTCCAGGTAGAATATAATATAAAATATTGTAAAAATGGAAAAAGTCAAAAACACTCTTTTAAAGGTATAAATCTGACAATCGCAAGGGATAGAGAGTGAGGTTATGCAATCTATGTGGGTTCCCCTAAGAAGCAAAGCCACAGTGGGAGAGAGATAAAGCTCGCAAGTTGCTTGTTTTATTGTATATGAAATGAAGAAATTAAAAACAATCAAATTTATTTGAAAATTGATTGAAAATGATAATGAATTAAGCATAAATGAGAAGCTTCAGGCACTGCAATTAAAACTATGATATGATATGGTATGATATATTTATATATAAATACAAAGAAGTATTCTCTGTTTTCATGTCTCTCTTTGGGGTTATAAACTTTCGCAGACTGTCATAATTTTATCCACCTCATATCCCAGGTTGTTTTTTTTTTGCGACTGCTAATCATAAAAAATATTAAGCTCTGATTTTGACGCGACATTTTTAACGTTCGAGCGTGCTAATGAGTTTTACCGAGTTCTGTCTGGGTTCGAATCGGCGTCCGAGTCCGAGTCCTTTTCCTTGTTAATTAGTTCTTCCGCTTAAAAAGTGTTTAATGCTTACGTGCTAATATGTATTTTTTCCAACTTTTTTTTTTTTTTTTGTCGGGGGACACAGTGGAATGTGTCCCTTGACATGCGATTAATAAATAAATGCCTCGAACCTTGCGTGCCGAAGCCGGGGGTCTCTTCGTCTGGGTCCGGGTTCAAGTCCTTAAATGCCTTTTGTTTGTAATTTGTTTATGGGTTCATTTCCCGGCGGTCGGTCAATTGCTTGCCGCTCGTCTGTGATTTTTTGTACTTCCTCCATCCTGTGGGCCGCCTTTTGTTAGGAACTCTTTTTTTCTCGTACTCGCGAGAACACCTTTTCAATTAGCCTGGCCACACTTAAAATCCATTTCAGGCGTTTAATTTTGATAGAACAAAAAGCATTTATGCTCGGCTGCCCCGGCAAGTGACACTTGCCACTTGGCGGCACCCACCAGCAACACCTCGAATACTCGTTCTCCGATTGCGAAAGGGTTTCGTTTCTACACACCATCCACGGGCTCTCTGCGGGCTCTTAATTGGGCGCACAGACGTGCCCACATTAAAATAAAAGTGTCGATTCTTTCATTGGGAAAAGTGTCTCGCATAATAATAAAATGAAAATACCTAATAATGTTAATTTCCAGTAAAGTGCTACAAATTGATTTCATGTAAAAAAAAGCAACACATAAAGGAGAAGAATGTAACAGAGCACAGCCAAAAATTGAGTTGTATATAAAAAAAAGGGGCAGAGACAATATTAAAGTCTGCTGATAAGGAAATGGTCCGAAGGCAAAGTTCAGTTTGGAAACAATCAAATAATAATTAGTAGGAATTCGTAAGGATTCTCAATGAAGCTGCTCTGATTTCTGCAATTTCCCTTAATTGTATAAATAAATGTTTTTCCTTACATATTGATATTAATATTAACATTTTGCTTCTAAATATATTTAATTATTTAAATTAAAATATTTCATATTTATATTAAATATATTTTCTACAAATATAATAATTTGTTTGCTTAAATCAAAGTTAATTCTACTTTATTTCCGTTTTCTTATATTTAATTATTTAATAATCGAATAGTTAATTTCAATATATATGTAAGTAAATATTTTTTTATTGAATTTGTTTTGCTTCAACAAATTAATTTCTAAATAAAAGAACGGTGATTTTCACCCAACAAATTCACACGCCTCTGAGTCATTTCTGACTCATTTTAATTTCCCAAACAAATCATTTGGACCCAACAAGTTCAGAATATTTGTAACAAAAAAAAAAAAAAAAAAAAAAAAAAAAGAAAAAAAAACAGAAGAGATAACCGAAAATGACAAACATATCTCTGGATGTATCTCTTTATGTTGTATATCTGTGTATCTGTGGGCTGTATCTGCTGCACGTCTCATTGTCATTAACCCCTGCATTCCATGCCTTTCTTTCAATCTCAATCTTTTGCGCCTGTGTCATCTAATTGACATTTGTTAATAGTTTTTCTTCCCTATTTTCCCCTCTGCTGATCATAAAAGGCGTTTGTTCATGAAAATTGTCTGTAATTTTTTTTATTGCTTGCCCAGCCAGGTATTTTTTCTGTGTCTGTGTTCGTTGTTGTTGACTAATCATTTTCGGTTCATCGTTTTGTTATTGTTCCGATTCTTATCTGTTCTCAAAACAAGAAAACCAACTCGTCGACAATCGATCAGTGGCAAGAGTGGATAGAAAATGTCCAGCATAATTGGTTACAATTTCAGAATCCAAATGCAAATGCCATAATTGGTGATCTTCAGTCTCTTTTGGTCAATCCCATCCATCATTAATCAAATCTGAGGTTCACTTACACCGGGGACTGGTCAAAGACCGCTTAACGAGAGGAAGAGAGCAAAGGATCATCTAGCAAACAGTAGCCAAACATAAATTAACAGATAAGATTTGTTGAAACAGAAAAACTATTTAATACTATAAATTCTACTCAGCAAATGGTGTTTGCAGTTCAGTAATTTACTGAGCTCTTTCCATCCCTGGCTAAACAGAAACCTAAACCACAGAATTCTCCGATATTCCAGGGAAACATTTCTCCAGCTATCGATATTTCCCCACCTCTAATTAGCGGTCTGCTCTTTTCTTTCTGCTTTTACTGCCCGAAAATGGACGCCATTAATCTATCACCACCGCAATGCAAAAAAATCAAATTAGAACAGTCAAAGAACATATTTGATTTGCCGTTGTATGTAGTAAATCAGATATTTAAGAAACTTAGCGACAAAGACAAGCTGAATTTCGCCGAAGTGCATCCCCTGTACAAGACGGCAGTGAAAGATCAGAGTGTTAAGCCTTTGACTGATATTTTTCCATATTTCGGCACATCAGATGTTCTCAGTGATTTCGTGAAGGAATCTGAGTACTGTGCCACGATTCTCTTGTCCCGTATAGAGCACATTTGGCCCGACATAACCTCTTTGGACGTGTATGCAGACGATTCAGACTTTGAAGTTGTCGAATGCGTTCTAACCAGAATGAAAATGCTCACAACACTGGACTTGCGCATAAATGATGTTGACATGGAAAAATTCACTCGCATGCTGCAAAAGCTTCCAAATTTGGAAGAAATAAGAGTATACAGCAAGGACAAGGTAAGCGTTGTATATGTAGATACAACAAATACATAAATAATAACATAATAATTGCCCACATGTGCTTCTAATTGTTTGCAGCAAATTATCCAAAAAAATAAGAAACAAATTGAGATCTTTCAAATTTGGTTGCGAATGAACAAACTTCGCATCTTCGGCGCCTATGGTTTTTGTATTTTTCCCATAATGGTAAAATAAAACATTTTTAAATTTAGCAGGAAGCTAATACAAATAATAAATATGGAATTTTTGAGACGGATGTTACTGGCCCCCGCTCATAAAAGGACTTGACATTTTCATTTTGTACTTATCATTATTATTTTCATTCAGCAAATATTCTACTTTATCGAACATTTATAAATATTATTTTGTCCCTTTCTCACACATGTTTTTTTTTGCTGTACTACCCCGTAAAGCAATTAAACCAAAGTCCCCACACCACGTATGAAAGGAAATCCTAGCCTGCTCATTGCTCATCGTAGACGGCGGCAATCAAATCAGCCAAAAACTTGTTATCGCCTCCTTTGACTGACACCAAGGCAAATTAATGACCCTCCTTCCTGCACACCTACCCACACCCACACACACTCGATACCTCATCCGACTCACAGAGATGCAATTGACTTTCAGGTGGCCCTCGATTTGAAATATGTAAAGCACATAAATTATGTGACAGGCAAGTCGTCTGGGCGACAAACTGTGAATGAATCAAAGGATAATCCAATTTATTTCACATTACCAGTATGTGGTGGTGCTGCTGTTGCTGCATCTACGACTGCCCAAACTCCATTCAGCTGGCAACTCCAGCTCCAGCTCATTGTGCAAAGACAGAGATACAAAGTGTTGGCTTGGACCAACTTCAAAGGTGTCAAATGAATGCCTGGGGGGTAGGGTGGGTACCAGAGAGTGCACTTTCAGGCAATCAATACGTTTTTGTCTCTAATGCAATTTACTGCCTATAATGGGCAGGCGAAACTCGAAAGATTGAAAGGAGTTCAGGAAGATAATGAGATGATATGTTGCTTTAAATTTTTGGTAGATTCTCCATAGAAAGTTCAATAATTGACCGAATGTGCAACCATTTTGAGGAGATTTGGCATAACCCCTACCCCGTATTCTTGTCTGACCTTAGACTTGAGTTCATTTGGGCAACAGAAACCCATCCAAGCAGCACAGCACCCAGACTGTGGTCTACAATGCGGGGAGTATCGTTTGTCTTAGAGCATCTTTTTGTATACGTTTGAGAAGGAATATTTCACGCTCAACTAACTTTACTGAAAGCGAATCGGGCAAGCAGTAGTAAGTATCTGTTGCGAAATCCATACACATGTCAGTCACACTTAACCCTGCGGGTCTCAAGGAGCAGAATCTTCGGTATCAACGTCAGCGGGAGACAGACCTGGACCTGGACCTCGAATCCTGATTTGCTGTGGCTTTGCCTTGCGGCTGAATTATTATTTTGGAATCAGCCAAATGTTACTCTTTCCGCTTTGTGTTTTGCGTTTTTATAATTTTTCTGTAGATACATATACATATATTGTTTTCTGCACTGTTCCCGCAACGTTTATTATGATATTGCGGAAATGTTTTGAGGCAAAACGGAAATTTATGCACATCGCATATGTCAACAGCTCCCTGGCATGACAACAACAAAAAAAAAACGAGAAGAGAAGCGAAGCAAAATTTGCATATTTGCATTTCAATTTTCTGCAATTCTTGGGGTGAGGGAAGCTCGATTTTTTTTTCTGTTTCTTTCGGATTTAATTGTCAATAAAAATGAACCAAGCGGAAAATTTGTTGGCCAAACAAAATGAAATTGAAATTTTGTGAATGCGAAGTCTGAGGGAAGTCTGGGAAAAAAGTTCTTTTGGTTTTTGGTTTGCAGTACTGTACCCCAGACATGGGAATCTCAGAAACCCTCACAGTTATACGCTCCAGAGAGAGTGGTGAAGGTGAAGGTGGCGAGTGTTGTGTCTGAGCTGGGCGTTGTTCTTGTAATTTCGTAATTTACATTGCAGGTTTTGAATTTACACTTGATGGCAATTAATAATGCCGCATTAGGGCTATCCATAAAGCAGACACACTCGCTCGCTCACATCCCCCGACAATTAAGCTGCTGGATAATTAAGTTTACCGTTCATTGGCCTTGCCAGGCATCAGCCACATGCACAATCGGCTGCGCCCCTTGCTTTGGATTGCATGACAGATTACAAGAGAAACAAACAGGAGTTGGGCATGGTGGAGCTGCAGTTGGAGTTGGGAATGGACACAATTCACATGTTGGCGCATATCATTCGGCTGGCAAATGGCAAATAGAATCCTTCGATTTTGAGTGCATTTTCAAATCATCAAAATATTCTGTATTCTGTTTCGGCAATGGACATGTGTCTGCATTAATCAAGATCTGCCCGCTGTACATGCGGCATTAGAGACTTTGATTCAACTGGCCAACAATTGTTTAAAGTTGTTAAATGATACGATACGCTTCTTCAGGTGTATAAAAAATAGACAAAAAATTTAGAGACACCCAAAGATTATACTTACATGGTTGAATCAAATGGGTTTCTGCTCTAGATCTAGTTCTTAAACGCGCGATTTTCTCCCGTTTCACCGTTTTACGAACCGAAACCGCACACAACCACGCAAGGATTTTAGTTATTCGATTCCAATGAGAGCGCACAAATTATAGTGCATATAAAAATCGGGCAAGGCAACTCTTCCGATGCTGGCATATTTTGCGAAGTTCGCGTGCACCAAACTACACTTGAGAGCGAACGCAACTTCAAATTAGTAGAGCCCCTCACCTTAGGCTGTTGAGATTCTTGGAAGGAGAGAGAGGCTCGCTCATTACTTGTTGCTTTTGGCTCTCTTTAACTCGAGCGTTTTTTTTTATTCATATTTCAGATAATTCAAGACTATAGGGATTACAGGATGCTTACATACATGTGTACACATGTTTGTTTGTTTATAAAATGTGAACATTTTGTTCAGCTTTTTATGTCTTTTTTTCCACACTCCCTTTTCTTACAGTTACACAACAATTTTGCGAAATTTACAATGTTAAATTAAAAATTGTACTACACTTCACTCACTTTACTATACTTTCATTTTCTGCGACATTTTTCCGGTTAGATTTCTACCATTTTCCCGATTTTTTACGGATTAAACCGCGGAGCTGACTTGGGAACACACGCTTGGACCGAGTGAAAAATTAAAAATGTGAGAGAGCGGCAGGGATGTGTGCTTTCTTCCCTCTCCTAGAACCCACACACACTGTTGCACATCTCTTTAACCCTCTCCCACTCACACCAATTGTCTAACAATTGGTCACTCAGCAAACGAACAAACGCTTGGGTCTCTCTTGGAGTTGCAAAAACAAAATGTAAAATTTGAGAGCAATGACCAGAAGGATAGCAAGGGAATGAGCGAGCCGTTAAGCCTCCCACGCATACGTATGTATAGTACATATGTATGTATGAACATACACTCTATTTATTGGAGCGAGAACTAGGTCACGTACGCACTTGTTACGCTCTCCCTTTTACATCTTTTAATTTTCAGCCGGTGAAGACGCGGGTTTCCAAGTCGGTTCGCGAAAATCGGGTAAAATGGTATAAATCTAACCGGAAAAATGTCGCGAAAAATTTGTAGTGTAGTGCAGTGAAGTGAGTGTAGTGGAAAGTAGTGATTAAATAACAAAAGTGTTCCAAAATTGTGGTTTAATAAAAAGTGAGTGTTCAATTGGCAAGGCGCGATCGTAGCGGCAGGGGAAGTAGCCGGCAGTGTAAAAGAGTTCAAAATAAAATGTGAAGATAAATGTGCAACTGCAGGATTAAGTGTGTTTAGTATTTTATATGTGTATTATTTTTATCAATATATCCCTGTTTCCAGTGAGTTTTCTGGCCATAAAGTGTTTCAATTTTTGTTTTTTTATTACATGATGTCTTTTTTTTGTCGTTTGTATGTCAAAACGTGATGATTCTTTTTCCCTTTTTGTCCAGCATGTAATGCAACTTCCTTCTATTCCCGTTACGTTTGTTCCTCTTCGTTTCGAATGGTTCCGTATCGTCAAAGTGCGTAATCCGCAAAACGTAATCGAATTCCAAAGAGAATCGTACTCCCATGTTTTTCATGAAACGGCAAAAGATGATTTAGAATGTTTTTCATTACGCTTTTTACTGTTTAATTTTGTCTACATTTCAAAAGAGAACATGCTCTCCTCTTTCTCTCTGTCAAAATATAAATGTTAGTAGCCATTCAGAGAAATATTCGCAGGCTTTTCCATTATTTTTGCAGAAACTCTTTCATTGACAAGAAAGGATTAAATTCATTATCCATCTGTCACTACCTCTCCACACCAAAGTTTGTTCGCTTCCATTAAGATCATGTCCTGTCATCAGTCATTAAAGATGCCATTGCTAGACGCAATTAAAACCATTCCAGAATGAACATTTCATTGCCCAAACTGGAATGACTTCTGTCACACTCTTTTACCCACTCTGCTCCTGGAACTTTTGGCCAAAAGCGACAACCGGGACAACATTGTCGTAAACCTAGCTGACATTAAGATAACTTTTAATCATCGTTAAAAAATAGCGCCAAAAAAACGAAAGGGCCAAAATCAAATCCTCCTGACTGCTGCAGAGGGATATGCAACGTAAGCGGCTTTTCGTGTCGCCGCCGGTGCGGTGTTGCATGATAAAACCCCCAAAAACAAACCAAGTAAAACATGGAAACATTTCAGCAAAATATTTTTGCACCAAACACAAAAGGAAAAAAAATGCAAAAAAAATATCTTTGGACAGACTTACTGACTTCTGATTCCCTGTTATTAAATTGTTTCGGTGGCTTTGCCTCGAACGGGGGGGCAACCGTCGAAACGGAAATGTAATGAAAATTCAATTAAAAAATGGCATTTGCCAGATTTTTACATCACGAGTTGGCCTGGCCAGAAGACCCAGGACAACCAGGACGCATTTGGGGGAATGGACAAGGGAATGGGGCTTACAGTTTGGGGCATTTCAATGGGATTGCAAACTCATTTCGGTTTGGTCTATGGAAATGCAGTAGAGGTGGAGAAACATCGATGTTCGCGGACATCGATGTTTTTCGATGTTTATAAAAAAAAACATCGATGAAACATCGATGTTTTCAAAATATATGAACAACATATTTTTGCTGCTAAATACATATGTTTAAATGAAATTAACTGAAATAAAAAGGTTTTATGGTTCATTTTATAACAAAAGACAATTGCTTTTATTCGTTAAAGCAAAACACATTCATTGAGATCACTAAAAAAACATAGCTTATTCTAAATTCATTGAGATCGAAAAAAACCATAACTTATTCTAAGGCTTAAGGGAACTTTTTTTTATTGATAAACATTAGTTTATCCACCACATCAGGTTTCAGTCTGGTGCGACGATCCGATATGATCTGTCCAGCCTTGCTGAAAGACCTCTCGGACTCACACAATGTTGCCGGTACGCATAGGTACTCGCAGGCTACCTCCTTAAGGACCTCGGAGTTTTCTGAACTCACATAGAAGAAAAAATGTATGTATACAAAATATTATAATAAATTGTATATGGTGTACCTTTCAAAACTTTAGAGTCTGCTCTGGGGAGAATTTTATTTGGCCTTTTGATTTAGTATCCAAAAAACGAAAAACCTTCTTGGAAAGGGTCTGTCAACTGGTGGTGTAGGCTCTATCGACGGCGTTGTTTACTTTGGGCATTTTCTATTAATAGAATGAAGCTCCTGTTCAAAAACTTTTACTGTTTCCTTAGCATTTGAGATTCGAGATTATTTTTTAAACCGGGGAAAAAAAAACATCGATAGTCGCCATAAAGCATCGATGTTTCAAAAATTTGAAAAACATCGATGCATCGATGTTTCCATCGATGTTTCTCCACCTCTAAAATGCAGCAAAGGGGTGAAAGGATTCAATGGGAGACTAATGGAAATGGCATATAACATTTAAGAAATACTCAAGGGCACTCAATGAAGAGCTACAAAGTTATTTCTGTTCGATTTTTATTCAGTTAAAAGGGTATTTAAGTGTAAAATATGAAAATATATGAAATAGACCGAGGCTTGTAGAGTATCTTTATAGGGGTTTCCATATCTCTAAGAATATATGATTTCATCGATCCTTAAATTTAAGCTTTGATGACTTATAATCTATATTCAATTGTATATTATGTTATTTTTAAAATACAATTTAAATGCAAATAAAAAAGTTACAATAATTACCCTTCACCAGGAAACCCTTTTGCAAGTACCTCTCCCGTTCAACTGCAAAAAAAATATCTCTCTTGTAAACAAATCGACAAAACATGTAATTTCACTTATCTGACATAATGTCAGCGATTCTGAAATCGTTGCTACCAACACACGCATTATTACCCAAACCCAACACACTGGCGGCATAAAAATTGTTCAAATAAATAACGCAAAAAATAAGAGGAACCTTTATATGTATATTACCCTTTATCGTGCTGAGGAGAGGAAGAGATGACTTGTGTAACGAATAAAAGTCGGTTGATAAGCCCTATAATGCAACCCCTTAGAGCCTCAGAACAACAAGAAAATATAAATAAAAAAAAGGGTGTCATGCCAAACTGCGTATGCTAATCACACGCCAAAGAGACACCCGAAAGTCAATCCCATACCAGGGTGACTCCTCTCCCGTTCCCCCGCCCCAGTGCCATCGATGAGAATCGCATGGAACATGCTTAAGCACCAGCCAACGAGCCAAAGATTCTTTCCTCCTTTTTCTTCTTCTATTTTTTTTTTGTTCTTTGTCGGTTTTGCCTTCCTGGATCTGAGTTGGTTTTTTATAGCCTGGCGCCGCTTGAATGATTTTTATGGGTTGTGTCTCTCTGTCTCTCCGGGTGTGTTTGAGTGTGTGTTGAAGAAAGAAAGAAAGGAGCAAAACTGATTTGCATGCTTATTTTTTTTTTGGCATAGAATCGCTTTCTCTATTGTGGCATTTCAGCTTTGTTTTGATACTCTATCAATGTGAGAGTTACGATTGATTTTTTAGTAGATTTGCATAGGTCTATGGATCCACTGATTGTCCGTATTGGATAAAGTTTATGGAGTAAACAAAGGGAAGAACTCTTAGGACCATGGGTAGGGGAACATTTTAACGATTATTTACCTGGCAAAAAATAAATACCTTTTTTTAAAAACTGCCGATCTTACCTGTGATTATGCAATCATTTTACTAAAACCTCATAAAACTATGCCAGTTTATTACCTAAACAATCAAATAAAAACCGTTAAAAAGGCGTTACGAACTGGAGGATTTTTTAGAAAGATTTTTTAAAAAGATTATCCGATTAGAGTATGCAAACTTCGTTCTTAATACAATTTCAATTGCATTTCCAAAGTACTTACAAATGTATTTTTGATTTTTTTTTTCTTTTCCCGAGGTTTTCAATTTATTTGGGTGTTTTTTTTTCTATTTTTTATTTGCATATATGCAATAATTTACAGACAAGAGCCAAGGAGTAGAAAAGGTTTTGGAATGGTTTGCTGAGCGTTGCCTATAAATATTTGACTTCTGCCGGGAATTGTGATCCGAATCGAATGAAAGTTTGAGTAACATTTAATAAGCAGTAAAACCTACTCTTCTGGTTGGTTTTTTTTTTGTTGGTCTATTTTTGGTTCCCCCTTTGGGGGAGACTGCATTCGGCTTCATTTGGTGTCTCTTCTCGTCATTCCTTTTCAATTTCAAGAGCCATTAAAGAGTACTATGTGCATGCAATTAAGTCGACTGAAAATTTCATAAAGATAACAATCGACAAGAACAAGAAATAAACATGGCGAACAGATCGGATCGGATCACCACAGACGACGCAATAGACAAGCAGCAAGAACCTGCCGCCCTTCCCTGACCCGTCAGTCAACACTTCAAATAAAAAAAAAAAAAAAAACTTGCACCAGAGCCTACATTAATTTGCATTTAAAAACTGTTTTTAGTAGCATTAAAAACAAACATCGTGAGAGGGGGAACTCAGCCCAGCAGCAGCAGCAGCACTACTTATAAGGGGGAGCACACACACACACTCACAACTCGGGCACACTCCGATCTTGAACGTGGGGAGACGCAAGCGAGAGACCATTAACAAAGTGTCTCCAGATGTGCGTCTCTGTGGCTCTATTCCGATCCATTCTATCCACGGGCAGCATCATATTTAACATAACATAAAAAGATGAAAAGTTTATTATGATTGTTGGTGCTGTGCTGGTGCTGTTGTTATTAGCTTAAAGAAATGGTTATGGGACAAGCGCACGCCATCAAATGTCAAATGCCAGGCCAGGCAGCAGCAGCAGCGACCGGTCGGACGGTCGGTCGCTCGGTCGGTCACACTGTGCCCAAATGCCTGATGAGCGGAGGCCGAAGCCGTAGAATTGCAGAAACGAGGGTAGCCTGAAGAGTGTAGCAGTAGTAGACTACGCAGGTGAAGTTCTGATTCTAACTAAAAAAATTAATAAATAAACATTAAATTAAATTCAATTTACAATAAATATCTGAAATATTAAGACGCCTTCTTCATCTCTTCTATACTTATTTAAATTTAAATATTCGTTTTTTAAATAAAAAAAAATGAGAACTTATATGATAAACCATCATTTATTTTCAATTCACTTTGATATAAACAATAATTTATTCCAAAAGTCTTTTTAATACATAGAATAAAATATATAAAATATATTTAATTTGTAGGAAATATGTATATTTAATCTGAATTTAGGAATATTTAATTTAAGGAAGATATATAAATTTTTTTTTTTAAATATAAAATATATTTAATTAAAATATTTTCATATTAATGTTAAATGTAAATTTATTTATTTGTTTTTAAAGTGTACGCTTGGCGCAAATCTGTTGGTATACATTTTTGAATTCCGCCCTTAAATTGTTCTCTTTTAGTCCATGTTCCTCAATTTCTAGAACGTTTGTGTTAACCCACGTACCCTGATCTTGTCATAAAACGTTCAGAGTCATCAAAGTTGCACTTTATGCGAAACGATCGTTGGCTGTGTGTGTGTGTGTGTTTTCTGTTGCTGCTTTTGTTGTTGTTTTGGTGTCGCTGCTGCACGTGTTCATTGGGATCGTCATCAGCATTAGCGGGTCTGTTGTATTAGGCGAGAACAGAGAGACATAGAGACAGAGACCCCAAGCCCCAAGACAGACAGACAAGTGGAAGAAAGATCAGAGTGGATGCTGTGTGTGTGCTCTTTGCACTCAACATAATCATAGAAATTATGGGGCTGCTGCTGCGCTCCTCCTCTTCTGGCCCTGGCCAAATGGTGTTGGCATCGCGTCATAAGCGGCTGGCTAATAGTAGACCCCGCATGGGGTCGTCTTCAGTTAAGATGGGGGCTGGCCCGAGGCATCATCTTTGAGACATCTGCTTACAAAAGAAATAAAGTCAAAGTACTATTATGATTGGGGAGGGGACTATATAAATATAGACTTGATAACGAACCATCAGCGGAACAGTGGAACAGTTAGTTGTGTGGCAGAAACTGTCTTTTAAACCTTAGTGTTTATCATTTGATTGAGCTCAAACGGTAGCTTATGGGATCTTAATGAACTTTAAGCCGGATCCAATAGCTCAAAAATATATTTAGTTGTTTGAATATTTGTAAATATGGAAAGACTCTTGAATGGAGAATGGAAGCATGGGAATATATATGAGAATATTTGTTGTGAATATTACACACTGATGGGTTAAGAGCAGAGGCTTTCCTTTTGGGGGTTTCCATTAATCTTTTGAGATGAATCCAACCGGAAGTATACAATATGTTCCATTCGCTCTGTTATAAATTTAAAGATATCATTTAAAGTGACACAAAATGCCCTATCAAACAAATATAAAAAGATCTTATGAGTGTTTTGTCCCCGCCTCCGTTACAGCCACTGGCTTATCCCCCAAAAAAAATCAGGGATTTCGATTTACACACACACACATTTAATATGCGTATGCGGTTGGTTTGACAAGTCCAAGAGAGCGCCTCAAGTGTTGTCACAGAACGGGCATTACATGGATTTTCTTTTTTTCAGTCTTTCCTCCATTTCTGTTTGCCAAGTGGCATGAAACACTTGACACTTACCGCTGACTTGTGGCATGAGCCGCCCTGACATGTGGGCTGCCTCATATGATGCTTCAGTTGCTGCCCCTCAGCCTCAGCACCAGCCCCAGCTTCTGTTTCTCGTTGCTGGCTGGCTGCTGCCTGCCCCGAAGATCATCTTGCTTCAAGAGATCTTTCCACAGAAAATTTGTTTGCCGCTTGCTGATTGCCTGTCGGTTGTTAGAAAAATATTATTTTCTTTATGCATACATATACGGGTGTATTCCTGGGGGGATATCGTGGGGGACAAAGCCGCTGCCGCTGTCAGTCAGGCCCCCCCTCCACGACTCTGGTTCGCGCTCGAGTGAAAGTTGATGTGCATGAAAAGTTTTAATTGCGCGTCGAGTCTTGGCCCTGTAACACTGGGTGGCAGGGTCGCACTTTATTTTCCTTCCTCTCTGTTTTTTTATTTTCTACAATTTTTTGGGTCATTTTTTTCCTCTAATAGCCGCGACGATAAGAGCCATCTTCGGCGGGGTACACAAAAAGTGAGGCAGCAGCATCTTTGTTTCGTGTCAAATGAAGTGTGGCATGTGCTGGAGAAGATGTGAAGATGTGTCTCGTGAACTCTCTGCGGGGGTTTGCCACAGAGCACGCGCCCCTGATCGCTGCCACCGATGGTTGCTGCCTGCTTAGGATACGATCCCCAAAATCATGTGGGAGTAGGCGATGACTGTCTGTAATACTAGAACAACGAACGAACCGAACCGAACCGTTGCCTTAGATAAAGATCGTATGGTTCAAAATTTAGTTACACTGTCACGTGCTGGATGTCGGGTTGGATGATAAACCAATTTGAAAGAGTTTCAGAGTTTAGAAAGGCATAAAGACCTATGAAACTCTTATTTGAATGGCTAATAAAAATTCGAGTCTGGGATGAAAGTTTGAATATTAACAGACAATTAATAACAGACAATTGATCAATACTCAAAAATGCAAGAAATTGCAGCAAAAGAAAAGAATCCTAAAATAGTTATATTTTTAAATTTTATTTATTTACATTTAAGTTTAACAAATTTTTGTCGATTTTATGTTTTGAATTAAATATTTGTCGACCTAGTTTAAAAATTTTTTTAAATTATATTGTATTTATCTCTTTTATAGTATTTTATATTTAGATTATAAATGAAACGATTCCATTTAATATTACTAATGTAGTATTTAAAACACAATATTAAACTAATATATGGGTGTGTGCTGAAATGTATTCCAGTTAACTTCTCCCTTTTATCCCATCAAAGAATCTCTCAATTGAATGTAGATATGTGTACAATTTGTAGTGCCTTTTAATACGAAATTCCTCAGACAAATCGTTTAAAGATCTTAACTTTGATCATCAATTTTGGTAAAGAGTGGAATTTCTAAAGCTCACACGAACAAAAAAAAAACCATAACAAATTTATAAACTACTACATATTTCCATTTCCATTTGTGTTTCTGTTTATTTTTCTTTTGATGGACTTTGCCACACATTTAGGCGGAACATAAAAAAAGTGAAGTTTGAGCGGGGAAAAAATGCCAACACGAAGGGGCCGCTCCACACTTTTGATCAATTTGATGATCAGTAAACTGAGAAAGACAAACTACAGCCAACGAGTTCAAATGGTCAAAAGCTAATAAATTACCTACAGGTGGGGAGGCGGATGGATGGAACGCAAACGCTTTATGGCACCTTCTTCTGGGATCGGTTCGGTTTGGGATCAGGAATGGGTGTGGGAATGTGGCATATCCATCAAATGAATGTAGATCAAGTTGTGGTGATAAAAAGTTCGTTTCACATTAATTATAAGTTTTTAAAACTACATTAAAAACTACATTCATTTCACATTTTGATTGAATGCGGCGATCCATTCATTCCGGGAACAGTTTCCATTATGCCTGCCTGGGCTAATTCTGTTTGTAGATCAAAGATTTTATTATTAACCAAAACTATCCCTCCTTCTCCCGAATTGGGCATGCATTTCTTTTGGGGCCTCAACTTAATTGTCTTCTCTTTAGCTCTTGTTTACCTCTATAAATTTTAATTTAATTTTTTTTTTTTTTTTTTTTTTTTGGGTGACTTCGTCTCGTAATAATTTTTACGATTTCATTTTCTCTGTTTTTTTGTTTGTTTGTTGGTGAGGCAATTATGTCTTTCTTTAGAGAACACTTTATTTCCTGGAAAGATTTTCTCCTTAGCTCTACTAATTGTCTAATGTGTCTATTGTCCAACATTTTTTGGGGGAGTTTTATGGGGCCTTAAGTCTGCCTTTTCCATTACCTTTGAGTGTGGGCCATAAAACAGAGGCTCGCTCTTCGACAGGTTTTGCGCGTAATAGCTAGTGACATGTTATGACCGGCTTATCAGTTCTTTCTCGGATTTATAGACTCTCTCTCTCTATTGCCATGGAACATACTCATAGGGAGTGAGACAGACAGCTGGATCAAACAACTGTGCAAATAATTGCAGTAAAATAACCAATATATATTGAAGGAGAATGGACTCTTTAGTATTGAATTATCCCCAGAGTATTATCTCCACAGCAATGACCATACAAATACAACAACAAAAAATCGACATTTGACAGGCTCGTCGAACACTGCAGTGCAATGAGAACACAAGCAAACCCTAACGATTTCATTAAAAATGCAGTCAACTAGAAAAAAACTCAATTAATTTTTCATGTACAAAAATAAAAAACTCCCTCCCTCCTCCCATTGATTTTGTCCAATATGCAAGCCGAAAAACAAATTTTTTTTGTGCAAATCATTTGGCAAAAACACACACAAATGTGCATAAAATGCCAACAAAGCAACCAAATTGAGGGGATGCAATGCAAAGAGATGACCATCAAAAGTCCGGATCAACTGAATAAAAAAAAAAATAAAAAAAACGGCCTGAAATACAGTACGTTTCATGATTGCAGAAAATTTTTTTTTAGAACTTTTTATTTTTAAATTTATTTTGATTTACGTTCATAGGTAAAAATAATTTTAAAAATATCAAAAATTTATTTTGAATTTTTAATAAAAAAAAGTAATTAATTTTTAAATTAATTTTTATTTTTATTATTATTAGTTTTTATTTTTTTATTTATTATTTTTTATTTTAAATTATTTTATTTATAAAATTATTAATAAATTTATATTTATATAATTATAATAAAATCAGACATTAATTTTTTTATTTATTTGTTTTAGTTTTTTTTTTATAAAAATAATATTCCCTACCTTTCCTGTTCGAGTCGCTAAAATCTCTCCAAAAAACCGACACGTCTTACACTTGCGATACGCACTGTACACGTGCATACATGTACCATACATTCGTCGAGGGTTTCCTCGACTGAAAAGTGCACTGATATATATATGTATATATGTATACTGATACTGCATTGTCATTGCGTTGGCAACGCGCACTCCGAACTGCCCAAGGGGGGAACCCACGGGAACCCCCATGGAGCAGGGGCTGCCCTGCCCACTCATACTCGTGTTTACTTTTTTATGTAGTTCGCAGTTTTTTGTTGTCGACAAAAAAATTGACAGCTTGACCGCAGTGTGTGTGTGTGTGTGTGTGTTGGTGGATGGATATATTGTTATTACATTGCTGTTGCAATTGCAATTCAAGCGCGAAATCATTAATATCCTTGTGCCTTCACCCGTACTCCTGCTGCTCTGCTCCTCCTCCGCCCGAATCGTGCAACGTGAACCCCATAAGAGTCGGCGCTGCTTGCAACATTCCCCCCCAGTTTTGCGAGCCCTTGTTTTTTGCGGCTGTGCAGTTCTTCGGGAGTCATCGCCTATTTTATGAGGTTTCCCGCAAACTTTTGGACTCACTTAATGAACTTTTTTTTTTGGTGGATGGAGGAGTGCGCGACAGTTTATGAACTTTGCTTGAAGTTAAAGTTGAAGAAGACCAATATTGACCCACAACAAGTTGAATAGTTGAATACAAAATTTGCCCATCAATCAAACAGAGAGATGACTTCAGCAAACCTACCTTATCAGCACACCTCTCTACCCGGAAACTATGTATAATTATCTATCAAGAGCTAGCTCTTCCGCCCAAACACTTTCCATTTCAAAACGAGAGAGAACGTACGGAGTCGCTTCGAACGCGACTCTACTTTTATACCCGTACTCAGTGATTTATGTGGAATTTTAAAATGTTTTATCAGTTTTTACATTTGACATTTTTTGCTACATCTGTCATCGACATCTACATCTACATCATCTACATCCAGTTCCCACAACAACACACGTACACTGCACGAGGCAGCATGTTTGAGCGTGAGTGTTCGTGTGAGAGAAGCTGCAGCCACAATCAACCCCAATAAAATGACTTATGTTGCTGGAGTGGGGGAATTGCTTCTGAAAATTCATTTGATCATTGTGGCTACAATAATGATCCGATCTGAACCAAATTCGGGAATCTGGTAGATATGGTCATTCTCTACAAAACTGCATTTTTATTTTTTTTCTATCTTCAAAATTGTGGATTTTCGTCTTTGGGGGGGGCGGAAGGGGGCGTGGCGAAATTTTGAAATACACTTGTTCAGGTTTGGTATCACAGGAGTCTTGGCCAAAAAGTTTGGTTGCTCTAGCTCTTATAGTCTCTGAGATCCAGGCTACACAAAAATACAAAAACCAAATCGACTCGATTTTGTGTGAGTGCGAAAGGGATGGAGCGAAGTTTTTGTGTATATTTGCCTCTATTGTGGCTATATTAATGATCCGATCCGATTCAGATTTGGGCCCCTGATAGATATGGGCTGTCTCTATGATTCTGCATTTTTAGTTTTGTGTTATTTTCAAAATTGTGGCCGCCACAGATGTGCGCCCTTTTGGGGGGCGGAAGTGGGCGGGGCGAAATTTTGAAACTTTTTTCTAGGAGTGAGAGTACACATCAGTCTGAAAAAAAAATTTGGTTGTTTCTATCTTTTTTAGCCTTCGAGCAATGGGCGACAAACAAGACGGACGGACGGACAGACGGACAGACGGACAGACGGACGGACAGACAGGGCTATATCGACTCGGCTATTGATGCTGATCAAGAATATATATACTTTATATGGTCGGAAATTACTCCTTCTCTATGTTACGCACATCCACTTTTAGCACAAATACAATATACCCTTTTACTCTTCGAGTACGGGTATAAAAATCCACTCAACCCCAGCCTTAGCATCCATCAAAGTCAAGCCGCAGATAAGCTGCCTGCCACATCCATCCACCCACTGCGCTGCGTGTCGCTGTCCCAGCGTAATGGAAGACCCTGATTACACCTTTCAAATATTTCAGCAGCAATTATGCTGCTCATCCCCAGAGCAGAGAGAGATTCGTGTACCGCCTCGGTCAATAGTCTAATGAAATTATCAATATCCTTCGTCGAGGCCCCTGTCCTTGTGGGTGAGTCATCGCTCTCTCTTCCTCTTTTGTGTGTGTGTGTGTAATCACCTACTGATGTAAATACAATATTTTCAATATAACCACTTAACGCTTAAATCCAGCCGAAACACACACTCCACACTACAGCCCTTGTTACCAGGGGGTAGCAAAGTTCCCTTACCCCAGAAAAAACACAGAGAAGAATATTATCTGACTGCGCTACTGCGAGGGTTGCCTGAAGAGTGCATGAAAATGGTAAGCGATAGTGTTGATTGATTTAACTATAACACTTTTTGATGGGTCACCAGAAACTATAACTATTTAAGAGACTAAATCCCTAAATTCCTAAAATTTATATTACTTTCATGTAAGTAATCGAAATACTAAAATAATTTCTTCCTTCAAACAGACTTAAAATATATGTATAGTATAGAGTATAGTATAGAAGAGTATAGTATAGTATAGTAGATAGTAGATAGTATAGTATAGTAGAGTCTAGAATATAGTATAGTATAGTATGTCCAACAGAGAGGCAACATCTTAAGAATCATTCTACAAAATATCTGCTTAATATCTCATCACATAACCCTCGTCCCCGGTCCCTGTCCCGTAGTGGACTACTATTACAACGAGCGCCAGCCCCTTTGCGTTTTCATTTTCCGGTGTGCGGCGGCACCCAAGTGGC
This sequence comes from Drosophila bifasciata, assembly GCA_009664405.1. Taxonomy (NCBI): domain Eukaryota; kingdom Metazoa; phylum Arthropoda; class Insecta; order Diptera; family Drosophilidae; genus Drosophila; species Drosophila bifasciata. The sequence goes on from CM019043.1 coordinate 40,089,977, forward strand.
ATCGCATCGCATCGCTACGCCGGCATTGACGACCACCACAACAGTATCAATGGACAAACTGTACCCGTCACCATTGCTGTCACCGTCACCGTCAAATCGGGTAAACTGTGTCTATTGAACGGGAGTCAGGGGTCTGGCTCTGGCCGAGCGAGCAACCCCCAAAAAGACTGACTGGCCACACACACACACACACACACACACATAAACACACACACACAATGAGGGTTCAAGATGCCGCGAGTGAACTGTCATATTTGCCGGGGACCTGAGCCTGAGCCCACTGACTCACCAAATGACGGAATGACTGATGACTGACTGAGAGGCGAGACGAGAGCTGAGCTGGCCTGAAGAGCTGCCATCAGAATGGTGGTTGTTGTGACTTACCAACTGACCATCTGTTCGTGGATAAAAATACTCAAAGTTGGGTCGGTCCATAATTTTCAGAGAATATTTATACGCTATACCCCCCACTCCGCCACGAGCTGTGGTTGTGCTAGCAACCCTATGAGAAGACTATGCGGTGAAGGGTATACAAGCTTCGACTTGTATTGGATTTATTCACCTTTGCTTTTTGTCGACATTCAAATGACAACTGTACGTACTGTGGCACAAGTGGCATACGCTTCGCATGGTTCCGTATACGTCTCGCAGCAAGTGATTGTTACTTTTGTTGCTGCAACAAATTTGGTTACTTGCTGGGGGTACTTTTTTTCCTTTTATGCAGACTTAAAAAATTTGCATAACTCGTAGCCGAGAATGAAACACTTGAGAAATTCCCTTAGAATCTGTCCCCTTTTGTATCTCATTTTTATTTGGTTTTGAGTCGAGTGTGTCGGCATTTCCCATAGAGCTAGGCAAAGGAGTTCCTTTCGCTGGAAGGGATTGTCAAGGATTGGTTTTTGCACAAATGCTGCGCTTAATTGTTTGGAAAGATTTCTTAAGCATAGCCATAGAAAGGGTTGGCTATCCTCCCCTCTCTCTTTTATAGATGTTAGTTTTGTGGCAGACCCTACCGCAGGGAACCTTGAGTGTTTGGTGATGTTTCGGCTGCAGTCAGGGGGAGAGGTGCCCTTCTGTGCTGTGTGTTCCAAGGGAGCTTTGAGGGGACAACACTTTATAAAGGGCGCTGCGGTCGCTCATTCATAATCATGAGTATTCGCCCTCTGTAAAGTTACTTTCACCTGCTGTCTGCTCTTCATTACCGCTTGATATCTGCAAAGTTTCTAAGCAATGGCCCCACCAGGCAGGTCGACCCCTTTGAACGAATCCCCCCCCTGTTGATGGGAAGCCTAAGCAAAGCCACTAACTAACCACAAAATCCCTTTTGTTCAAATGCCCTTAAACTCGCCGGCAAATGATAGACGCAGCACTAATTGGCAGAGTTCTCTTCAGTCCCAGTGGAGTTCTTCGATCTGAGCTCAATAAAGAAATCATTGCTGTGGGAAGGGTGTACGGGAAGTGCAACCAATGTCCACTGCCACTGCCACTGCCACATCAATAGGCCGCTGGATGCATCAACACTTCAATGAGTGCGACAAGGATGGTCCCAGCTCCTGCCGCCACACAATGAGGTGCACTTCGTTTTGTGGTCCTCACTCAGTCACTCTCAACTGCCCTGCCACTGCCACTGCCACCACAATTATTTCCATTTGATTGTGCAAAGAAGAGTGCGTGGAGGAGCTCAGCGTTCTTTCTTCCTTATGGCCTCATTGTTTCGGGGTGAACTCTGGTCCAGCCTTTATGTGTGGTCATTGCTTGACTGTGTTTATGGCTCTATATGCTTGAGTGCATACGGATATGGCATGGATGATGATGATGATGATGCTGATGCTGATGATTGCTACTGAAGGAGCTTTCTTCTAGGGCCCAGGGACCAAGGCAGAAATTTCCATATTCTGATGACTTAAAGAGACCCAATTGGAGCTGGAATGAAACAGTCTCGTCATGGCAATAGAAACGTGGCATAGACAGTGAACGATTAAATGTCTGGATGGTCTATTCCCATGGAGATATGTCCACCAGCTGTTGGATATTTTTTTAAAATTTATATATAATTTTTTTATATAAATTCAAGCCATTAAAAAGCACCACCAACGGCATTTTTCACATCTTTCAAACATTCCCATCATTGTGTTTTTTGTTTCTATCCCACTGTTTCAAATGATGCAAAATACCGTACCTAATACAAATTATCCTTCAAAAATAAAGCATTAAAAATGTGAATTATATATGTTATATATATATATTAAATTATTTTATTTAGTAATTCTATTTATTTTTAAAGTAAATTAATTCTTCAATTTTCGTTAGCTTTCAAATGTAACCCCATTTATTCTCAATACATAGTTCAAAACCAATTTGAGGTACATAATAGCTCTCTTTTAGCAAAATTCCGTCAGTACCTACATATACCTTTAGTGTGTGTGTGTCGCATTTCTGCCCAATTAAACACGCTCTCAAGAGTCGCATAGAATCCAATTAAATGGAATTGTCGCTACTTCAAGAGTGGCAAAACTATGATAATAACCTTACTGCTAACTTGAATGGGCATACTTAGCCATAAGTTACCCAATACCCGTTACCAGGTACCGTACCCATTAACCCCTTGGCCAAGCGCTAGAAAGACAAAAATGCACCCGCATCCAGGGGAGGGCTTGTCCTGACATTGGCGAAATTAAGTAAAATAGTTTCATGGATGGCTTACTGCTTGGATGGTTTCCTGAGCTAACCTTCAAACGTGCTTAGTCCACCTGGTGCTCTGTCACTAGACATTTGAGTCCACTCCCAACCCTTTTTGAATGCATTCGAATTGAATTGGAATGTGAGGGTATGCAAGAAATGACATTTTTTGACCTGTGCTTCATTTTTGAACAGTGGCGAATTGTTCAGGCAATTTTACGTCGAAACCCATGGACACCTTTTTTTAAAACGGTCACTTTTTATGCATGTACGTAGTCTGTGTATGTATTTGTAGTCCGTTTTTTTTTGTTTTGTTTTGCAATCGAATAATTCGAATGAATTGTCTCCGTTTTCTGTGACTTCATTCGATTCTGTTTCGTTTTCTATTCTTTGTGAGACAGAGTTGTAAATTAACCATTCACTCCTCCAGTTTCTTTGCATTTCAATTCATTTTTGAGCATTGTGCATTCGAATATGGTTTTGCTACTCATGCAGACCTCTATTAACCTTTAACCCTTTCTGTGGGGTTGCAGCAATGACATTTTTTGACCTTTTTCAGGCTTGTTCAGGAATTTGACGTCGAAACCCAGCAATTTAACAGTCACTTTTTATCAATAGGTGTATATTACAATTGCCATATTGCGTAAATTCCAATTTATTTGAATATTGTGAGCATTCCATATGATGGTGTTTTTATTGTCACACTGTCTGTTTGTCTACATTTTTTGTTTGAACAAAACAAATATCTAAATTGTGTTCTGCTCCATTAAAAAATAAAATGTGTTGAAAATTCAATTTTATTTTTAATCACGAATGTATTAAAAATCACAAAAAAATAAAAAAAAAAGCAACGACATAACTTTTAGTTTGCAGTTTATGAATTCCAAGGATCAAACGTTAAGCTTTGGTAACATTGGGCCCCGAACAAAATAGATAGCACCTTTGTTTGACGGAAAATTTAGCGCGTCTGAGCTTAAAGCCTGGCTTCCATTGAAACTCTTTACCGAAACGTATTGCTCACAATAATTTGTATCAATAAGAAAGCTTAGAAATCATATTTTTTACGAAATGTTTTTTGTGTTTTTATTTATGGTGAAGTTATTAAACTCTGAACCTTATTTTGGCTTTTAAAATTGGTCAACAAAAACAAACTTAAAAAACTTTTAAATTACTCTTCAAAACTAACAAATATAGTCATTTTAAAGAGCTTATTTTGTGTCCCTATTACAACCGTATTATTTTTACATAATATGACTGCCCTAATAAGATTCAATTTGTATTCATTATTATTATATGATTATTATTCACAATATTAATTTGTTTTGACTCAAATACTAGTCCTTAATATACACCGAACAAATCCAAATCAGTTTCATGAATTCCCCATATTAAAGCTAAGGTAACAATACTCAAATCACTGGAAATGCGTTTTGATGTAAAATAAAAATGTGGATTTCAATGACTTAAGTGAAAGAAGTGAAAAAGTTTCTTTGAATTTGGAAATAATTTGTGTTGAAAAATGAGTGCCATGCGAAATATTCTTGATCTACCCGTGGAGATAATCGGCTTGATATTTGCGCACATTGATAAATTGGAAGATCGCCTACAATTGGCCCAAGCTCATTCCAAACTGGCCAATGGTTTTGCCCATTACGCAGCCATTGCACACCGAGTGCTCGACTGTGACGAACTGCCCATTTCGTACTGGTCAAAAGTAATGCACCATGCTGGGGCATCTGTGCTGACCATTACGCTGCGTAACAAAGCCCATGTTGTGGCTCTGCTGAAGCTGGCCTCCGAGCATTGCCCCAATGTGGAGGAGATACAAATTCCAGCGCATTCTGAGTTTTGGGGCGTTATTTCGCCACTGCTATTGAAACTACGGAACTTGTGCAGGATTGGGCTGCGTAACGATTTTCGTGGCGTGGATTTCATCGATACGTTGCATGAGTTTCCCTTGCTGAGGAGTTTGCTTCTGAATGGGTTCCCCAATGAATGTTGTAAGTTTTTGCAGATTATATTTTGAGTTTTTACGCTTGATTTGATATACTTTTGGCAGTGTTTCGAGTCAATGAGTTGCGTAGGCTGACATCATTGCGTGTCGTCAATTGCGAACCGCTCGATTTGTATGTATGGTTTGCACCACTGAGGAACTTAATCACCTTGGACGTGAAGGTGGCCTTTGTGAAATGTCCGGACAATCTGGATGGCAGCAAGCGGCTGTGGCCAAAATTGAAGTTCCTTAACTTTACCTATGGCATTTTTACATCCGAATTGCCATATCTGCCGAAGCTAAATCAGCTGGGCGTGGCCGAGATTCTGCCACCTCAGAAACTGTCCAAGGTGCTGGGCTCTTCGGTGTCCAAGTACGCAAATACTTTGCTTGGATTGCGTTTGTTCTACGAGAATCAGCACATCGAGGCCGATGATGCAAAGACCATTTCCGAATTGAAGGCCCTACGACATGCCTTCCTGCCGGGCATCAACAACAAATATGTGAGCTTCCTCAAGTCTGATAGTCTGCAGGATCTGTATGTGCGAGACTCGAAAAATCTAACCAATTCGGGCATTCTGCATGTGCTGCGCGGTTGCAAGAATTTGCGTATCATTGATTTCTTTGGTTGCATATCCATTAACAAGCACGTGGTTGGGCCGGCCCTCAAGATTCTAAAGGCCAATGGCGTTACTCCCGATAATCCAGTCGAAATGCGTGTGAATATGGAATTTGGGAATCATGTAAGTTGGAAATTACCATAAGAAATGGGTTTAAAATTAATTTATTAAATTTTAAAATATTTATTTGATTGCAGATTTCTCTCGATGATCTCAAATTGATCAACATTAGGCGTTCAACAGCTGATGGGAAACTGATCGAAATATCTAAACCCAAACCAAATCCGATAAATAATAATTAATTATGAAATAATTTTTTTTTATGGATACATTTTTTAAATTTGCTTAACAGTTAAGCAACGAAATGGCGAAAGAAACTAAAAATTCAATTAAAAAAAAATACATATGAATATGTATATATGTTTTAGACATATTAAGTTAGTTTAGATTTGAAATACTTAAATAATTTGCAGCATTAAAATGTACCCAAACTGTTGGATAACATTAACCAAACAAACTCTCAGCTGCCAATTGGCTTCTTGACCCTTTTTGGCATCTCTTCCTTTGGGGCCTGTCGAAGATTTCTGGCGTTTTGGCACCCAATTATGTGCAGACAGTTACTCCAGGCTACAATCGAATCGAAAATGCCTTGGATACCCCCGGTCATTTACATCTCATTATTTGCAGCTCCGCCTTTCACCTACTGACCAGAAGCCCGTCCTGACAATTGCCAATCACACAGCAGCCAAAAATAAAATACAATACCAAAAACCAAAAGTGGGGAAACCAAACTGCACTCCTCTCCACTCCACTCCATTCGTGCCACAGAAAAATCCACAAGAATTACCATTTTGACCGCAGACAAATTAGTGTTATTAACACTTTTTTTTTTTTTGTTTTTCCTGTCTTCATTTTTTTGTGTTTATGGTTTTTGCTGTTGTCTGTTAATGCGTTGCTTTTTGGGCGATGGCAGAAACATTTTTCACGCTTTTGGCCACGCGCAGAGAGTTGTATGTTGGCCTGTCCTGGCCCTCCCGACCGTAGCTCCTCCTCTGTGGCTGCAACTGGCGGCAGGCACTCCCAGACCTCGATCCAGAGCCAGACCTGACCGCAGGTTTTAATATTGCAAAATGCTGAGGAGGCTTCTCTCCTCTGGCTCTGTTTATTTGGTTTGGATTGGGTACGGGTTCGGCTTTGGTTTGGCATTTTGGAGCCGAGCTCCTGTGAAAACAAACAACAATAATATCCGCATAATGTCTGGAGGGTGGGGGAAACACCTCATCCACAACGCTCATGTCATCGGCTTTGTAGGTAAAAAAAAATCCATTAAAAATGCATTGTGATTTTTATTTAATATTTTTTCTGGTTGTACTTTTTTTTTATTGGCATTGTGGCAAGGTGTTGACTGCGTTTCACTTCTGAACTTGCCCCAAGAGGGTAGACTGAAATGTTTTGACTGGGTTTTTCAAACGATTAATATTTTATATGAACATTTTATTCAATTATAATGTCGAAAATTCTTAAAAATAAGCATTCATGATTTTATTTTGTTTGCTGTTTTAAGAGAATTCGTTATCTACACTCTATAATCTGTATTGATGCATTGGATAAAATCAGATATAGTACATCAACTTCGCATCCCATTTCCATAAGATCTTCAGAAGATAGCGGCAGAAAAGCTTTCAATAATGTATTAGTTGCCTTCCCGTCGCTTATGTGCCAGATAGTAGACAAATGCAATGCAAAAATAATCGTTGACTTGAGCCAGTTGCAGCTGATCCTCCAGATCCAGGAATCCAAAAAATTTGGTTTAGAATCTCAATGGGTAATTCGTCAAGCATGTTGATATCGGGCAATGGGAGCACGTTTCAGCAAAGAGAACCCGGAAGTAAGTAAAACTTTATGTAGATAAGTATCAGAGGTGGTAGTATAGTACTTAGTGCTCAGCGATATATTGTGGAGATTATCGATATATCGATAGGAAGGATATTGCGTACACTGGAAATTACTGAACATGCGTTTTTTACTGAACACCCTAATTACCATTTGATTTAGATTAAATTTCGAGCTTTGGTAGATTTTCGTAACATTTTGCTTTTGTTTTCTACTCTTCATTTACGAGCTTTGCTGCTCGCACACATATTCACGCAATTCTTCTTCTATCCTTCAGTCTATTGCTCTCTCAGCTGCAGCAAACAACAACAACAACAACAACAACAACAACAATGCGACACACTCGGCTGTGACGACGACGACGCTCGCTCTCTGGCCACGCTCTCAGCAAATGCAAAACACTTTCGAGAAGCAAAAGAAATAACCAACGGTACTTTGCAATGTCACTGCACTGTTCCCATGTATTGTCTGTTATTTAGGGTAGGCTCGACAATTATTGGTACCTTTTATTACCCATCCTTTTTTTACATACAGCTACAGTTTACTGCAGTTACAAATATAATCGTTATTCATTTGATATTAAATACTAGCTAGCTTAACTAACTAAATGTACTGGGGCAATAATGTGGAATATTCATAGTAATAACTTAGACTATGCTACAGAGGAAATTCAATGTTCACAGCAGTCAAGCCATACTGTGTTGAACATATTTTCAACCCTCGCCAGCGACTGCCTCTGTTACCTTTGCAGCTTTGTACTTATACTTTAATGCATTAACCAGTAGCTGGCTGCAGTTCTCAAAAAATATGTATGTATTTTTTGGGACTGAGTAAATTGCTCGTAATGATGCTGCTACATATTGCTACATTGGCAAATTATTAAGCAAATTAACTTAATAAGTTTTATTTTAAAGAGCGAAATATCCCTCCGTATTACGTACATAATCACATCACCATAAATATGTATCAATTCTGGCACAAAAATGTCGATGCAGTGGTATCTTTTGCTCCGTGTTTACATTTGCTAATTGCAACTTTTTGTGTCGTGTCTCGAGTGTTTTTCAGCTGTCAATTTCAATGTTTTCAATTCTGTATTTGGCACATTTGGGAAGATGGAAAGGCCAATTTGTTCTTACGACACTTGAGGGTATTTTTGGCCTCTTGACAAACAATATATCCAAAATGATGACAAAGGGATGCTCTCTCTTCAAATTTCACACTAATTGCACGAAGAGGTTGATGTTGCTGGAGTGGTTTACTTAAGCCATTTCAAACGCCAAAAACTAAAGCTTGAAACAACAAACAAACATAGACAATAACAAGATACTCGTAGCTTTTCAATGGGCTATCTCTGGGATGGTTTCAATCGAGGAGAAACCTTTGATTGAAACGAAATTATACAACGAATGGAACGGACAAAGTATATATTTATCAGGTAGTTAAGAACGATGTCTGCTCGAGTCTCTTCAGAATGCATTGTTCAGCCTTTCTTTCTGCCTTGTCTTCTACTTATTATACCCCACCTTATGGCATTATAGCGCCAGTTAATTGCCATGGAAAACCAAAGAAACCCGTAACCCATACAAAGACGTCGCGACATCGAGTGTCTGCCCCCCAGGCGCCCGCTGTCTGCGGTTAATCGTGGCCCATGAAGACTCATATGTTAATGGCGGAGAAGCGGCACTCTCGGGTGTACCATACTACCTTACTTAATTTACCAAACAGATCTCTGGCCAGGCCTCAATTTTGTCTAATTTACTTGCCGTGATTTGCAGCAATTCTTTGGTCTAAAGTGTCTAAGAAGGTTCTAATGTTATGGGCTCTCAAATTGCTCTCCCTCTCTCTGTTTCGCTGTCTGCTAATGCATTTCGGTTTTCATTCTTTGCCTTCTGTGCTCTGTGCGGTGATAAAGAAAATTGTTTATAATGAGGTTCTGTGGTCAATGCTCAATTGAGTTTTACCCTAATTGGCGGCGGAGCCACTGGACTTACGCTGCCAGAGACAGAGACAGAGCCAAAACCAGAGCCAGAGGCCGAGGCAGACTCTTTGTGGTGTGCAATGGGATGGGATTTTCATCCTAATGATTTTACCTACCAGGCTAATGCCTAACTAATTGAGTAATTTTCGTTTGACTCTGCCTGGTATCAATCAGTCATTTATTCCCACTCCTTTCGATTCTCCAACTCGTTTAGTAAGTTTCCGGCTAACCCCTTAAACCCTTTCTCAGTCACCACCCCAATCGTCTACGGGCATCGCAAATTTCCCAAAAGACTCCGCCCAAGACTTTACGCTTTATTGTTACAAATTTGCTCTGGCTTGTCCGTGTCCTGTTTGCAGCTGGATCGACTGCACACAACACAACTCCTTTGGGGCCGAGGTGGTTTCTTTCACTTCTCTTTCGGCCAATCAATCATTTCCTTGACTTATTCTCTCTAACCCTGGCTGGACTCTATCGGCTGGCAAACGGTAAATAAATGTGACTATAAATCGAAAAATTATAAACGCCTAAGCATTGACCATTTGACCATCATTTGGTTAAGTCACCCCCCTGGAAAGGCAAAAAGGTTGTGGGTGCGAAATGGGACAGAAACAACGAATTTGGGATACTCTGTGAACGAATTTTTGGAAGATTCAAAAGTAAAGGAGGAAGGATTATTCTCAGGGTTTCTCGGGTACAAATTCAAGGGAAACACGGGATAATATACATATGTCTAAAATAAATAGATAAATATGTACAAAAATTGGGCTTTAGAAATGATTTTAAAACCCTTTTTTACCTTTTTGAAAACGCCATCAAATCTCGTCCCGTATTCGTGCTACCCCAACAGTCGCCACTTGTCTGGACTTGACTTGACTTGACCAACTGCTTAAGCCCTTAACAAATCCCCGAATTCCCCCAAGATTTGTACTAACCAATTCAATTGATAGAGAGCCTGGGATAAACTCTTTCGTTTTTCCTGTTGCAAAAAAACAAATGGGGAAATTTATGCATTTATTTTGACAAGCGGCATGATTTATTGACCGTGAGTAATTTGTACTGGCCCCTGACAGCAGGAAAGCGGACACCCGGTAGTGGACAGCAACAGAACCACCCCACAGCCCTCTTATCCTCTTATCGAGAAGATCTGCCTGCGTTTAAAAAAGAAACAAAAATGTTATTTGCATTGACGCATTTGTAACCGCAACGAATTTGTTTGTAATAAAAATGTAAATGTAAATGTCCATTGGATGCCACTTCAAGACGGGTTTGTTTTTTTGGCATTGTTTTTGTGCCGAACCGCAAGTCGACCCAAAGAAACGAATCGACCAAAAAACGAGTTGGGCAAAGAAATGAAATATGACCGCAAAGCTGACACTCGAGGATGGCCAGGGGATTCCGGATTGGTTTGCTGTACTGGACATCGGGTAAAGGGTGACCTTAACTGGAGTGCGTAACCCTTTTGGTCAAAGGGGATTGCGCACTTGGCCGAGTGGTTTGGCAGGTTGTTGCAGAGGTCCCGGGTGGGTCCCTTGACCCACTTGCATATGGCACAGAAGGACTGTTCCTTTGTCTGTTCATATATCATCGTTGCTTTGATTTATGGACTTAATATGGAAATTCTATAGATGTGAATTGATAAAAGATTGGCATTACCAATTGCCATTTAGCTAATGTCTTAAAAAATAAATTTAAAAACAAATTTAGCTAACAGAAATCATTTTTATAATGATTATTTTATCTAGCTAATATATTTATTTTAATTTTATTTATTTATATTCAAGAAAATCACTGAAAATGGATTGCTACAATTTAAATTAAGAATTGAATATTTTATTTTTAAATTTTAATTATTTTTTAATATTTAAAATTTAATTTCTAAATATTTGCGCTAGCTTAGGCATAATTTATAAGATTTATGAGACATTTTCGTATGGGCACAGCTAAGCTCTCTGGAAATCAGCAATAAATAAAGCTGCCACACAAGGTTATTCCTCTTAGACTTTGCAGCTGCCACATATGCCCCGGAAGATGCCATTGGAATCGCTGCTGGGGAGCATTTTCCTAAAATTGAGGGCGCCCCGCCACTACAAATAGAGAACCAAACAAAAGTGTAATTTACAGATCACCTCGATCGGTGCACTCCACACCATGCCCATGCCCATGCCTGTGGCACTTCTATCCCCAAATGTGCCACAAGTGGAAGCATTTGCTCCCCCTTTTTGTTGCCTGCCACATGCTGCCAAGGTGACGCCTTTTTATTGCTCCATTTGTCGTTAAATATAGAACCAGAAAAAAGTGTGGAATAACCTCTGGGGGGAAACCAAATAAAAATTAAACAAATTGTAAAACAAATTCAGAGAAATGGAAAAGCCGAGGAGGTGTGAAGAATCTATCTAGATTTGTATATGAAATATGTTAATAATTAATTAGCTGATGTTTTGGGAGGGGATGTGAAGTGCTGACAGCACAAAACCTACAAATAAATCGTTAGAAAACTAATCCCAAAAGAAAATATAAAATGCATCACACTTGAACAAAAAAATGAGGAAGGAAAATCAAGGCTAATGCCAGATAAATTTATATGCTTTCTAATGGGCAAACCGCACCCATTTAATTGCAACTCCTACCCGAAAAAAAATGGGCAATAAATTAAAGTGTGCCGGGTAAGGAACAGCCCACGAAAAACTATCAAAGACTACTTAATAAACAAATTTTCACATAAAATTACTATACAGCATGGAAATGCTTAAACAATGCGAAGAGAGGAGAGTGAGAGAGGGAGTGAAGTGAGTGAGGAAAGTGGATATAAAATACAGTCGCTTAAATTTATGTGCAGGAGTGGCCTAACCATCGAGGACTCGTCTTCGTTCACATATAGTACCACAGCTGGGCAGGGAGTGGAGGGGGTGGTGCACACATAAAAACCCAAGATAAACTGCCCTGGGAACACGGACAAAAGGCGAAAAAAGGTGGGCGAGTAATAATTATATTTTTATTAGACATTTATTGCCTTGGCTGCCACCACCCCCCATAGCAAAACATTTTAATCAAATCATTGAGCGAATGAAACTTTGCATTCATTTGCCCCGACCGAAACTAATTTATAATCTCCCATACAAAAACAAAAGAATGTTTATTGAATAAACATTGGTTAGGCCAGGCCAGGGCACATTCTTTCTGCTACTCAGAATCTCAAAATGTAATTCAATATGTGTAAGTTAACACTCCCCACCAGCTGCAGGGTATCAGCGGAATTCCAGAAGTGGAAGACCTCTGATGCTGACTCAAGTGGACGGGGGTCCTCAAGTTACATTGTTGCATAAACATCCGCTGGAGAGCGGACCGTCGGCTCGAGGCGCTGACGTTGCAGAACGTCGGCCCGCTGCATGGGCAGCGCTGCCGTCTGGGGGCAACTTTAAGAATATCATTTTATATTTCATTTCTTGTACTTCAGAATTAATCTCATACTTGACCGAGCCAGTCGTGCCGGTAATAAACTTTAAAACGTAATCTCGTCTTTCCTTGCCGGTGGCCGAGCCCCGGTACATATAAATGGGATAAATAATATTTAATTGGCGCCCAACGGGTCAAAAAGAACCCAAGTTAACGCGAGTATAAAAAGTGCTGAAGAATTCAACAATCAAAAGAAAATTCGAAATAAATAATAAAAAGTGGAAAACATACCAACGAGTGCATCTCATGTTTTTACTTGTGTCAGTGAAATAAGAAAGATACCCCTAGTGGCCCAAAGAAAATCTCCCGGTGGGAACAAACAAATCAACAGAAAAAAAGAATGAAAAATTAAAAAAAGAAAATAAGTGAGAAGTTTTTTTTTTGTTGTCAAACCCTAGTGGCCCTTAAAAGAAAAAAGCTCCCTGTGGGCACAAACAAATCAACAGAAAAGGAATGAAAAAAATTAAAGAAAAAAATAAGTGAGAAGTTTTTGGTTGTCAAACCCCCCCGCCCAAAAAAATACATCAGTGTGTGCAAATTTTTTTTTTGTTCTTCATAAAACCAAAAGGGCTACTGAAAAATACTTCTGTTTCATGTGCGCTACAACCAAGCATTAAGAATCAAAAAAAAAAAATTACAAAAACACCCAACTACGCGGAGCTGACACCAGAGGAACAAACACAAGGAGCTGTAGGGAAATCCCTCGCTTCCACCCAATATCTACGAAGGAAAAAATAGGCTGAAGGGCCCTCCCTCGCCTCACCTTACCAAAAATCAACAAAAGTCTACGCGGGCTGCAGGGAATTCCCTCGCCCAGCCCAACCATCTCAGCGTGAAAGGCTCCCGACGCTCAACCGAAGACCAATAGGCAGGGGCTAGATCAGACTCCCTTCACCCTACAATCAGAGAACATGTAAGTGAATTTTTCATGTGTTAACATTTCCTATGTCAGTGATAACGCAATAAGTATCGATAACAGCGAAAAAGATCCGCTATTTTTGGCAAATTTTGGTCAAAATTTAAAGTAAACCGCGAATGAGCAAACACCCTTCGACCCGCGTTTTAAGAATTAGGAACGTAAGATAAACCTTTATAGGGTAGTTCTGCCGAAACAAATCGCACCACATGAGCCATAGGGAGGGCGACAGCGACAGTGACGATAGCCTTAGTTCCCTCATAGAGGGGCTCGATTTAACAGCACTGGACAGTCGACCAGCAAAAGAAAAACCAAAAGACATGGACGTGACGTCATTCAACAATGCCTTACAGGCCGCATTAGATAATCAAGCCAAAGGTTTTCAGGCTCACTTAGAGCGACTACAAGACGAGGTGGCCCAAGCAAACCAGGCTGCAGCCCAAGCAAACCAGGCTGCAGCCCAAGCACAGAAGGCTGCAGCCCTAGCGGGCCAAGCTACTGCACTTCGTGCGGAAATGCTCGCACTGCGGGAACAAGTTAACCAATCGAGCGCAGGACCATCTGTGCCGGTAGTAGAGGTTTTTAAGAGTGCGGAAATTCTTCCCGGGGTCCAATGCGATCAGTGCTTGGACATGGTCAAGTCTTTACCAGACTTTGACGGCAAACAGCTGGAATACGTCGGTTGGCGCCAGGCAGCTATGGCCGCGTATTCGGTGTTCGAGCCTTACCAAGGCAGCTCCAAACACTTCATGGCCACGGGCATCATTAGGAATAAGGTTAAAGGAGCAGCGAACAATGTGTTGTCGTCCTTCAACACAGTGCTCAATTTTAAGGCCATAATAAACAGGCTAGACAGCTCTTATTCAGATAAGACGCCTGTAGGGGTGATCCAGCAGAGGCTGGCAACCATGAGACAAGGGAACCTGTCTCTAACTGACTACTATGACGCAATAGAGAAACAGGTCTCCCTCATCACCAACAAAAACGTGATGATGCGCACCGCAGAAGCAGCGGATGTGCTCAACCAAAAAGCTAGGGAAGACGCCTTAGAGGTGTTCATATCAGGTTTGAGAAGGCCCCTGAAGGCAGCAGTCTTTCCGGCGAGGCCAAAGGATTTGCCAACCGCACTGGCCTTAGCCCAGTCGGCGGAATCCAGCGAAGATCGCAGCATTCTGGCTGCGAACTACGCAAAGGCCATGGAAGAAAAATCCTTCCGAACAGGCGAGCGCAATTACCAAGCGCCACAACAGGGTAACGGGAGGCAAAACAGACCGCAAGACCCAAATTCGTTTAAGAGCCCCTCATTATGTTAGGAGCCAGGGCAACTCGAATCAACAACAAAGAGCTACGGGCCAGGCCCCGAGCCAATGGACGTAGACCCTTCATCCTCCAAATTTAGACAGGCCACGGCTTACCAAAAGCCAGGGGACGGGTAAGCGCGACAGCGGTTTCGGAAGAAAACCAAATTCGTCAGAGCGCACGTCAGGAAACTGGCGGCAGAGGGTGGAACACATTGCCACCTCAAGTGACCGGTCCCCGGCGGCCTACACTGAGGCCGCCGCTGAGGCGGTCGCAGAAATAGAGGCCGACGCCGAACTCGGATACGAGAGCGACTCGGTTAATTTTTAGGGGATGCTCCCTGCTGCCATTCGTTTGGCGGAAAGTAGCGGGGTCAACATAAAACTTCTGATCGACACGGGTGCGTCCAAAAATTACATCAAGCCATTCATGTGGCTTCCTGGCGTTACCCCGGTTGAATCACCGTTCCCCGTTCACTCTATTAACGGGTCCAACAACATTACACAGAAATGTCCCCTGTCAATATTCGGCAAAATCACGCCGTTTTTCTACTAAAAACATTAACAACCTTTGATGGCATCATTGGCCTGGACCTGCTCACGCAGGTAGGGGCCACGCTATCTCTGAGAAATGGAACGCTCACTTTCGGCAACACAACCGAGACAATCAAGTTCCATGAGTGCACAGATGTCAACCATACTAACGTTGTTGACATCGACGCACCTGCTGCCGTAAAGGCAAGCTTCATGCAAATGCTGAAGAAAAGAAACAAGGCCTTCGCCGACCCTAACGGGTCGCTGCCCTATAACACTTCGGTCGTGGCCACTATTCGCACAGTGGACGACGAACCAATTTATTCAAGCTTTACCCCTACCCGATGGGTGTAGCTGATTTTGTCGATGCCGAGGTTAAAAGCCTCTTGAAGGACAAAATCATACAGAAATCAAGGTCGCCATATAACAACCCGATATGGGTGGTCGACAAAAAGGCACTGATGAGAAGGGCAATAAGAAGAAACGTCTCGTAATGGACTTTCGGAAGCTCAATCAGAAAACGATAGCCGACAAATACCCCATGCCATGCATCTCAATGATATTGGCAAATTTAGGTACTGCAAAAGTACTTCACTACTCTTGACCTGAAATCCGGGTACCACCAAATAACTTTGGCGGAACGCGACGGGGAAAAACTTCCTTTTCCGTAAATGGAGGGAAGTATGAGTTTTGCCGACTGCCCTTCGGTCTAAGAAATGCTGGCAGCATTTTCCAGAGGGCAATCGATGACGTTTTGCGCGAACAAATCGGCAAAACATGTTATGTTTACGTCGATGACGTAATCATATTCTCCAAGTCTCAGGACGAGCACGTTAAACACGTCGACTGGGTACTGAAAAGCCTCTATGATGCCAACATGAGAGTGGCTCAAGAGAAGTCGCAGTTCTTTAAGACAAGCGTAGAATACCTTGGCTTTATTGTAACTAGCGAAGGCACAAGAACGGACCCGGAAAAGGTGAAAGCCATCCAGGAGTACGTCGAGCCAACAACGCTATTCGGGCTAAGATCATTCTTAGGCCTAGCAAGCTACTACAGATGTTTTGTGAAAGATTTCGCGGCGATCGCCCGCCCTCTCTCAAACATCCTAAAAAGGGAAAAAACGGTTCAGTTAGCAAATATAAGTCTAAAAACCCCCATTATCTTCAACGAAGATCAAAGACGGGCGTTCCAGAAACTTAGGAACATTCTGGCATCGGAAAACGTAATGCTGATGTACCCAGATTACAAAAAGCCCTTCGATCTGACCACCGACGCTTCTGCTTACGGCATCGGAGCGGTACTGTCTCAGGGGGGTCGACCGATCACAATGATCTCAAGGACCCTCAAGGACTGTGAGCTGAACTACGCCACTAACGAGCGAGAGCTGTTAGCGATTGTATGGGCCTTGGGAAAGTTGCGCCATTACATTTATGGCGTCAAAGAAATAAACGTATTTACTGATCACCAGCCGCTCACGTTCGCGGTGTCAGAGGGGAACCCCAACGCAAAATCAAGCGTTGGAAGGCGCGAATCGATGAAATCGGCGCCAGGCTATTCTACAAGCCGGGAAAGAAAACTTCGTCGCGGACGCACTGTCCCGGCAGAATATTTACGCGCTGGGAAGCAGCGCACCGCGCTCAGACGCAGCAACGATCCACAGTGAAGTTTCAATGACTTACACGATAGAATCGTCTGAAAAACCTGTAAACTGCTTCAGGAACCAGATCATTCTGGAAGAGGCGCGCTTTCCCCTGAAGCAAATGTTTGTGCTCTTTGGGGAAAAAACGCGCCACATAATACATTTCCCAAACAGGGACGCTCTAATTGAGACCGTCAAGTCTCTGGTGAACCCACAAGTTGTGAACGCAATCCATTGCGAACTCCCAGTTCTAGCTTTCATACAGCATGAACTAGTAAAATCTTTTCCGGCGACGAAATTCTGGCATTGCAGGAATCTTGTCGCCGACATTGTCGACGATAATGAAAAAAAGAGAAATTATCAACGTCGAGCACAACCGGGCCCATAGAGCCGCTCAAGAAAACGTCAAACAAATCATGTCCGACTACTATTTCCCAAAATGACGAAACTCGCAAGCGAAGTGGTCATGAATTGCAAAATTTGCTCCAAAGCAAAATACGACAGGCACCCTAAGAAACAGGAGCTAGGGCCGACACCGGTCCCCTCGTTCACGGGAGAAATGCTTCATGTCGACATATTTTCGACGGACAGAAAATATTTTCTGACATGTGTGGACAAATTCTCCAAATTTGCCATAGTACAGCCTATAGCTTCCCGCACCATAGCGGATATTAAGACTCCCCTCTTACAACTCATGAACATTTTTCCCAACACCAAACAGATTTACTGTGACAACGAACCATCACTAAGTTCAGAGACCATCAGATCGCTGTTGCACAACAATTTCGGGGTCCGCATCGCTAACGCGCCACCCCTCCACAGTACATCGAACGGACAAGTGGAAAGATTCCATAGTACACTCGTGGAAATCGCCAGGTGCCTTAAAATGGCCAAGGGAATCACCGACACGGTAGACCTATTCCTTCAAGCAACGGCGGAATACAATAGATCGGTGCACTCGGTCACCGACAAAAGACCCATCGACATCCTGCATGCAGTGGCTGCAGAAAGTAACAAAGAAGTTCAGAACAAAGTGCAAAAGGCCCAGATTGTACAAAACAATCGAGTCAACCAAGCACGGCAAAACAGAAACTTCAGTGTAGGCGAGAAGGTGTTGGTTAAAACCAACAGACGCCTGGGGAATAAGCTCTCCCCTTGTATGTCGAAGAAACAATTGAAGCGGACTTGGGGACAACAGTCCTAATTAGAGGGAGGGTGGTCCACAAGGACAACCCTCAGATAGATATCCCGACTAAATATAAGTTAATTTGGTGAAGGAATTATAGCTGTTATTGGTAGACACTACGACTAGGCTTAAGGAAAACGATTGGTGGCGGTGTTGTGTTAGTTTTATTCCCCATATTTCATACGTATTTTTATCTACAGGGTTATCTGGGTACTTCACATCCTCACCATAGTCGCGGCTCGCGTCACCGACTACTCAAACTCAAATTACATTCCCATCACGGACGGAACGGTACTGATATGGGAAGGGCTTGATTACGTCAAGCACACGGCGAATCTGACCGAATATGGTCGCATTGTCGAGGAAACCGCTAAAATGGCGGACCTATTCCCAAAATCGCACATGAGACAGTCGCTAGACGCGGACTGCAATCACATTAGAGATATGTTGTCCGATATCAGTGTCCACCACAGGCTGGCGAGAAGTCTAGACTTCCTGGGAACCGCCCTTAAAGTAGTGGCCGGCACGCCAGACGCGTCCGATTTAGAAAACACCAGGTTTACAGAAGCACAACTGGTGCAAGCAAACAATAGGCAAATTCAGATAAACACCAAGGTTCAGAACCAATTAAATTCACTCACTAGCTTGGTAAACAAGATCATCAGCATAGAAAAAGGCACAAATCGACACAGCCCACTTGTACGAGACTTTGCTCGCTAGAAACAGAATTCTTATTACAGAAATAGGCAACCTGATGCTCACTATAACCCTGGCAAAAGGCCAACGTAGTGAACCCGGCCATTTTAGATCACACTGACATAGAATCTGTTCTCACTGACCAATTCACAGGGGTCACAGTAGCAAACCTACTAGAAGTATCTAAGATTAAAATCCTACAATCTAATAACATAATCCACTTTATAATAGAATACCCTAGAGTTAGCATAGCTTGTAGAAAGGTGACGATATTCCCGGTTGAGCACGACGGAAAGGTACTGCAGCTGACAGAGAACATTGTAGCTGAGTGCGGAAACCAGGTGTGGGCCGTCACGAGCTGCGCCCCCACAACCACCACCACGTTCTGCAAAAGGAAGTAAGAGGTTCCTGTGCCCAGGGATTACACTCCGGGGGCACCGCTCATTGCCTTTCGCAACCGAGCCATCTGGAGCCCATCACCCTCGTCGACGACGGCATGATCATCGTCAATAACCGGCCGGCAAAGATCAGCTGTGACTCGGACACGGTGGTTACGACCGCCGGAACGCAGCTCATCACCTTCAATGACTGCGCAACCGTAAATGGCACCCGATTCCGAAATCGCAATAACATCCAACAGCGATTTCCAGGCATCGCATCAGTACCCGCTCTGAACATCTCCGGGCACGAGACTATCCTGAGCCTCCCGTTCTTACACCAGCTCAGCGAGGACAACCTCAACTACATCAAAGGAGGTCGAGCAGGCCACCATGGCCAAGCTCAGCCCGCTCCACGCGTTTGGACTGGGCATGGCTCTGTGCGGAGCATTGGGGGAATCATCTACCTCAGATTCCACCTCAATAGGAAGAGAGATGCGAGGCAAATCAAGGAGATGATAGACGGATTGAGAGCAGCGAGGACGCCCGCTCTTTAAAGGGGGAGTAGTTAACACTCCCCACCAGCTGCGGGGTATCAGCGGAATTCCAGAAGTGGAAGACCTCTGATGCTGACTCAAGTGGACGGGGGTCCTCAAGTTACATTGTTGCATAAACATCCGCTGGAGAGCGGACCGTCGGCTCGAGGCGCTGACGTTGCAGAACGTCGGCCCGCTGCATGGGCAGCGCTGCCGTCTGGGGGGCAACTTTAAGAATATCATTTTATATTTCATTTCTTGTACTTCAGAATTAATCTCATACTTGACCGAGCCAGTCGTGCCGGTAATAAACTTTAAAAAACGTAATCTCGTCTTTCCTTGCCGGTGGCCGAGCCCCGGTACATATAAATGGGATAAATAATATTTAATTTGTAGCATCAATGGCTTCCGCCAGTATCGAGGAATTGTTTTGAGCAGCCGCCCAATAACGAGCAAGCAAGTCACTTTGGGCCCTAAACCCACACACACAACAGAAGAGTAAATAAATAAATCGGGCCGCTAATTAAAGGCGAAAGAGACCCACAGAATATGTCGGCATAGGTGTTTGAAGGCACTAACCGAAAAATAAGAGCACATCCAAAGACCAGCCAGGGAGATCGGCATAGAGTGAGCTGAGTGAGTGAGTGCGTGCCGAGGAGTAGGAAAAACAGAAAAAAAGAAAGGGGAAAGAATTCAATTGAAAGAAAGCGACACACGAAAGTGACACGACGCAAACAGGAAGGGCAGCCCAGACAAGAGGGGTGGTAGTATGGCAATGCATGTAATGGAATTTTGGATGCCCTTTCCACACGGTTGATTGTGAGAAAGATTAGGAATAGATTTCAGGCAGTGACATTTTAACAGAGTTGAGACCACACCAGTTGATACTTGAGTGTTAAGTGAAAGGTAAGTAGGTAAAATAAATATTACAAGAGCTAAAAATTGTAATTAAAAATTTTATTAATATATTAAAATATATAAAAATATGCATGGATTTATTTTTAGAACATATTTTATTCGAATTTTATTAATTTAGGATTAGATTCTTATATATTAGTTATGTATTTATTTTTTTAGAATTGGAGGAGCTAATAATTGTATTTAATAATTTAAGAATTTATTTGAAAAAAATATTAAAATATGCATCGATTTATTTTAGAACTAGGATTAGGATTAGTTTCTTATTGTTTAGTTATTTATTTTTTTTTAGAATTGGATAAGCTAATAATTGTAATTAATAATTTGAGAATATATTAAAAATAAAAATAAAAATATTCATTCAATTTTATAACATATTCAATTCGAATTTTATTACTTTGGAATGGTTTAGTATTAGTTTCTTATTGTTTAGTTATGTATTTATTTTTTTTAAATTTAAAATATTATTATGCCTGTATGTTAATAGCATTATCAAATCGCATTAAGTTTATGCTTAATTATTAACTATTGCTTGAATTTTCTATATAAATATTGTTATTCAAACTACACTTATTTCATTCACAAAAGATGCATTAAGCATTCCATTGAACTCTCTTCAGTTTTAGGGCATAACCATAACAGTGGAGCTAGTAGCTAGCATGGCATAGCCAGAGCATAGAACCGAATCGGAAAGGGACCCCCTGGTGCGTTTTTATATAGAAAAAGTTTTTACTTTGATGTGTGTACGCTCTGGATGTGTGCGCCGTCAGTCAGCTTGGTTGGGGTAAGAGGGGTTTGGTTTTTTTGATGTGGCATTCCAGTGCATTGGATGTTGCATGTTTCAGTTACACGCCACATTGAAGGCGGTGGGCTGGGACTGGCAGGAGCAGCAGTTTTGGGGCGCCTGGAGACGGCAAGTGTTAAACTGCATTTGTTTGACTTTTCCCCAAATGGAAATGGGTGGAGGCTTGGGTGCGACTTTGACTAGAAATTACATCTGACTCTGCAGAACGAACGAACGAATGTGCAGACACAATCAGGTGCTGACAGGAGCAACGACGACTTTCTCGAGTGGATATTACCTTACACAATCCTCTGACTCGGAGTCAGAATATGCTCAGGCATCGCTGACATCTGACAGATGCAATCGGAACAGCGAAGCATCTCTCTTCTCATATGCTAGTGCTATACTCCTTGTCGTTGTCTCGTCTGAAAATTGCATTATGTCAAAGCATTTTTGTGGCTATCTGCACAAACACAAAGAAATCCGGTAACCCCTTGAAATGAATTGCCCCGTATAAGCATTGACAGCCTTGTCAATATGTAAATTGTTCTGTTTGTCGTTGTCGCTGACGCTGACGCAGTTATACGCACGATTTGGCAAAGAATCTCCCTTTCCGTCTCTCTCTCGGGGGTGTGGGTCTGTGCCGTCTGTCATCTGTCGCCGAAGTCGCTCAAGTTCAAGTGGATCTGTTGTTGTTGTTGTCTGCCTTTCATTGGCTTTTTATTTTTCCGCTGGTTCTTGTAATGTCTTTTATGAGATTGTCTTGTATGTAGCCCCAGCGCACTTTAAGCCTTTCAATGGGAATTTATGGGCGCCAAAACTTTATGGACATCTTTTTGTGGCACTTCAAAATATTCTAAAATCAGCAGAGCTTCGAGGAATGTCAATGCCAAGAGCCAATGTCAAAGGCATTAGGCTTTGCAGCATTCATAAATTAAAGTGGCTTATTCAGTAGCTAATTGAGAAATGTATGTAAAATTGCGTCATATACATTTCAATGAAACACAAATCATGGAAAAAATAATCACTGAAATGTATATATAATGTGCTTATAATATTTATATGTTCATCGTGGACAATCATTAAATTGGTTATTAGACTTTACAGTTGATTGATTTGCTTTATGATGTGCTAAGGTGGCAGTATCCGGCTAGTCCCGGGGCAGAGATCCAGAGGATGCGTCCTGAGGAGTCTCCTGGTCTGTTCACTGTTATCCAGTAGGGTGTTGGGGTGGTCATATAGCCTTTGCATGTACCGCTTGATGCTTCTGACAAAAAAATATATATATTTAGTACACAAATAAAATATTGTTATATTTACATATTAAATATATTTTCTTGAATTTAAATATATATTCCAAATAATATCAAATTTTTCAAAATTAATATTTTTTAAATATTTGTTCCTTTACATACCTATACACAAAATAAAACCCTTGAGGCATCCACTTTGATGGTTTCAAAAAACAATCTAAAAATCCTAGATCATTGCTCAACAAAATCCCTCTAATGTGATAGAGATACGATTTATGTACCAGTAATAATGTTAGCTGTATCCTCCATTTATGTGTGACAGAAATCAATGAGAAGAATAACCACATTATCCACACACATATCTTCCGCTTAGCTTAACCCTTTGATCCGACATCAGACGTAAGAGTCGAGTCCCTCTGCATTTGTAAAGCTGACGAAGCTCATGAATAGTGGAGATCATGTCTCACAAAAATTAATCAAAGCAAATTGCGCATAAAAAGCAACCAAACAAGAACCAAAAGGATTAATCATTCTAAACAAAAACTTGAAATTCGTCTTGGCACTTCACACACACACACACACACACACACACACACACAGAGGAGGACCCACGAAAAAAAGATACAAGATACAGCCTCTCCTCTGGTCATCCTTAGCCTCACTGCCAGACAGAGCGTCGCCGCCCTTTGGCTGGGCTGGTCAAGGTGTTGACTGAACACCTTTATGTTTTGTTTTCTGTTTTTTTTGTTTTTGACTGAGAAATGAGACTGTGACTGACTGAGGATGATGTGGCTGTGTGTAGCTGTGTGGCCGGGGGTAAGGGCTACAAAATGGCAATTAATTGAAACATGAATTATTAACGCCACCCATTGTCCATTGTTTGTGCGATGACCAAGGTAAATTTTCAACGGATGCTGCAGACCGTCTTGACTTGACTGACAGACTCCCTGACTGCCTGACTGACGACTGTCTTGGCCTGAGAGTGATGTGTCTGAATCTTTTGATGTTGGTTTACGGTTGCTTTTGTTACTGCCTCATAAAACATCATTAATCTTGCTGAATTGAATTTTTGGGAGTTTTTCCCCTCCCCCCTTATTTTGAGGTAAGTAAAAGCGCAGCAGCAGCGGGATGCAAGGGAAAACTTTTCGAAGTTTTATGGTCAAAAATTCAAGTTTTCTCTTGTTTTTTTTGTATACTCGATTTTACATGATTAATTAACAAATTATTCATTGCAAAGAGGTAGAAGATGTATGATAGATCGTGAGAATTTATTGCATTTTTTAAAGGAAGTTTTAAAAGACTTTAAACAAAAAATTCAAAATTTTAAATAGTAAAATCTAGGAAGCTAGGACACTCTGTGTACGAGAGGAGGAATACCCTAGTAATTCATGCTTGAAACCATTTCCTGGTCTTAGCTAAACATCTGACATGCTGTGCCTCCCCCCGCACATTGCCATAAATCATAGAGCTAGAGCTAGGGTCTAGAAGACAGGCCCATGTGGATCATGATCTGAACATTATGGTTTGTCTGTGGAGGAATCAATGCGGATTCTCTGGCTGCTGATTGGAATTAGTAAAGTCACAAGACCATGGCTGACACTTAATTATGGGCTGCAGGCGGTGAAGCGTGCCCCACAGACGCACACGCCCCTCGTTTCGAACCATAAATCTCGACAAAAGTGTGCGCTCGCCCCCAAATCAATGAGAGACTTCTAAATGTCAAGGGTTTTATCCCTCTGAAGACGGACACGCGCGTTCATGTCACTGAAAAATTGCTCTAAATGTTGGCACAACTATTCAAATTAATTGATTTAATGCCCAGTTGTCTACCCTCGCCGGCGGATTATTAATGAAGATTTGAGAGAAGTTTCCAATTAGACAAGACGCGGAGGAGTACTAGTAGTTCCTCTTCCCTATTTTTTCCAATTTTCTTTGACATTAAAATTTCAATTTTTCATGCGACAAATTTAGAAAAGAGCTGGAGAGCGAAACATTCTTACTCTGAATTTATATTTTAATAATAATCTACCTGATGCACTCCCTCACGTTTTATTTTACGACTTTTGCCACCCCCGCCGAACGACACACCTGCCGTATCAAGAGTTAAAGGAATTTCATTTTCATTGCAATTTTCTTTTGCTGGCAATTAAGCTAAAGCGCATTAAAGCAAATTTATGACAGCTTAATTTCATATATTAAGATTTTACGACTGCGATACTGCCGCTGCCGCTGGGTACGGGAAGGTGTCCTCCGCTCATAAAACTATCTCCAACTCTGTGGAAGGACGGAGTACGGGGGGTACGGGTCCAACGGATTAGCTGGCGGATAATCAGACTATATGGAGCTACCGCAAGTTCCCCATACCTGCCCGTCCCCCACACGCCAATTCAGTCATTCAATCAGCGCAGACAGGTGGGGGGGTACTCAGTCGTCGACTGGGGTTGGGGCCAAGTCATCCATCCATTCACCCACTCAATGACGGACGATTTTATCTGGGAACTTGGCCAAGAACTTCACTGGGCGATTGGCCATGGCGAGGGAAGTTTATGGAGTTAATTTTGGAAGTTTATGACAGCACAGTCATATTTAAATAATTAATTTTGTATATAAAATATAAAGTAAAAAAGACAGTTGATGTATGTCATATTTAAATACAATAAATTTTAAAAAATACAATCTTTGATTAAATATACAAAAAAATATAAAAATTAAAAAAGAATTTAATTTTTTGAAAATTTAAAAATTTAAAAATTGTATATATGTAAAGCCCATCTATATTATACAAAATAAAATATTTACTATAAATTTGTATAAAAAAATCTGTGTGTATGCATCTATCTCCGCAACGCGTGCACCAAATGTATTGCGGGCACAAACAAATTTGTACTTTTCTATAAAAAGGTTCCTCAAGAATTAAAAATTAATTACAAACTCGATGAATTCCTAAACAGTAAATAAGTAAGCAGCGAAGCCCGCGGGTCTGCTAGTATATTCATAAAATTGTCCATACTAAAGTGAAGAAATTTATTTTAAAAATTTTCATTTCTAAAATAAATTCAATACATTTAGTACTATTTCTTTATTCAATACCTTATCGGCTTATGTTCGATTTAAATATTTTAGTTTTTGTCCGTTTTTTATGTGAAGTTTAGGAACTTCCCTGCTTTTACTTAGGGTCTGGGTCTGGGGGTCTGGGGCCTTTGCCTCCTGTTTTGCTGTGGCCAGCCAAGTTTCTTTTATGTGCCCCTGCTATGGCCCCGCTGCTGATGTGGCTGGTTGCTGTCGCTGGCAGTGTTGACAGCCAAGTGAAAAATGCAACTTGCCCGCGGGGCAATCGGAATGTGTCTCGAGATGGCAATGCCGATGACGATGATGATGATGATGATGGTGATGAGGCGAATGACGCTACAGAAGCGCCTGCACTGCACCGCCTGACTGCTGCACTGCCAAGTGCGGGGCCATTAGCAAGCAATTGCGCATAAAAGTCACGGAGAGACGAGACAAGAGACGCTAAAAACTGACAGCAAACGGTTCGGGCGATCAGCCAATACTCGTATTAAATAATGTTGTAAAATGCGAAACATTGAACCGAATCGATACGAAACGAATCGAATCGAATCGAACTGGCTGGGGAATCGTTTTTGGCTGTCATGGATAAAATAAATAAATAAATAAAATGAAATTAGGTACGACTGTAGTCTGCATTGGCATTTCGGAATCCCCCCAGCGACAAAAGGTGAAATGACGAGATGTGACGCTAACAAATGTAATAAAAAATCGCAGCTCATTTGAGCGTTTTTCCGATTTCTGTGCAGCTTTTGTGTCTGCGTCTCAATCGCGTGCCTGGCATTGGCATTGGGATCGAGTTAATTTATTGATGACAGACGCACGATAAAAACCAAAATGTGAATTGTCATTAGAAGTCATAAGGTTGATTGACAGCACAGCACAGCCAACACAGTAAGTATGGCTTTAGGCGATTACACTTCCCTCTTACCCCGGGGGGTGTAATGAACTTTTTCCACCATTGTCGGAGCTTTGTTTAAGTAGAATCCGAGGAGGGGCACAATTAACTCTTTAAACCAATGCCAGGTGGCTGCTAAGTTACACCAAAACCCATTCGACAAACATTTCAACTCCATTTATTCCAACTCATTTAACACCAAAGAACGCGGCTGGCTCTTCAGTTTCGAGTGCAACTTAATTAAATCAAAACTCGGCCATAAAATTACAATTAATGAACCAAAAATAACACCAAAAACCGCAGCGAAAAAACAGACCAAAAAAATGTCAAAGGCAATAAATTATTCAAAGCGAAGCGCAAAAAGCGGTGTGCCTGCCTCTGGGTAACCCCTTAAAAAATGAACCATGTAAATTTCTGGAATAAATCTTGAGAATTTTTCGGTATGCTGCTGCTGCTGCAAAAGAGCAAGTCCGAGTATACATTAAATTAAATTGCTCAACAGTTTGTAATGCGGGACATTAGTGTCAAGCGTTGACAAGGACGCCGCGCATAAGGACAGCCCAAAGGGTTAGACATTAACACGTTGTACCCGGCAAAACAAGGCTGGGAATAATTTGAAAATTTATTGGCAGGACACACACATTGGGCTGAGACTGGTCCAGCAGCCGGATGCTGATGACCCACCACCAACGGGGACAGTTCATGGGACAGTTTTGGCGTAGAATTTTTCCCCGAAGATTTATCCCAACGCTCTTTGAATGAGCATAATTAGTGGCGGCGAATTCAGATCGCGGCAAAGGGGAGGAAAATAAACTCCATTTACATGCAATTTGTTGCGTTGAAATGCTTTTTATATGCAAATGTCCCACATAGTATATCCTGGTCAGCCTGGACAGGACAGGACGGAACAGGACAGGACAGGATGTGCGAGCCCAGCAAGACACACTGAAACCGAATTCCGTTCTACGGTTTTTAATGAGCCTGTTTTTCAGTCATGATTGATGCAACAGCACTTCGGATGCTGCCGATGCTCTGTTTTTTTTTTGTGTGTGTGTAAAATTTGAATATTTATGACCAACGGTCACATTTATATGGTGCGGAAATTTTAATGATCTTGTTGCATAAATTTATTTATTTGTCTTTAATTTTTGTTCCTTTTTTATTTTTGTATTAGACGAAAGGAAAGAAAAAACCTGTTTTCTAAGGCGGAAAATTTGTTGAATTATGTATGAGAGAGTTTTCAAAAAGACATAATTATGTGCTCGCTGGATTTCTTTTCGAAAATTGAGAAGTTATGTAAATGTGTTGCTTTTTATTTGTCATTTATGGGGAATTATGTTGCTCTCTTTTTGGTCAGGGAATATCTCGTAGGTTTTGTGGTGGCAAAGGAACTTCTTTTAATCGCGTTAAATTCAGCGTTTTATTCGATAATTTTGATGTATTTTTGTACTTAAATGTGCTATGTTCCCATCCCACTGTTTCAGTCTTTCAGCCAGAGACCTTTGAGCGACTACACTTAGAGGAAAAATACTGAGAATGATATTTGTAAAATTACAGATTTTTTTTTTCTTAAATTTTGATTATAATACAAATATTTTATCTAAATATAGTTCATGCTAAAAATAAATATATTTTAGATTTTATTTTGATTTTATAGAGTTTAATATATTTTCAGCAAATTTATAAAATTTTATTTATATTTATTTGAAAGTTGTATACAATTATTCTATTTAATTAATTTATTCTATTTAATTTCAACATTTTTTTACTTAAAAAGGAATAGTACTTAATTTCCTATAAATATGGGTATGTTTCTTTTTACGGTGACATTGTTTTCTTTCAATTAAATTTCTCATTAAATTATTTTATATTCGAGCTTCCTTTTTTGCTTATGACAAATTCCCTTTGTCCAAAATTTTTATTAATATGATACACAGAACAGTAGCTGGCAAGCTCCCAATCGATTAATCAAATTAGCCACACTTCCTTCGGTTCTGTGACTTCCAGAACGGAACGACGCGACGCACTGAAGCATAAGACGACGCCTCACTGTCAGATCATCAAAATGCATTAGATGTTGGCCAAGGAAGTGGGAGAAAAAAAACTAATTAGAAACATTTTTATCAGGCGGCAGGCAACCCACAACAATCCTTTTGACTCTCGCTCTGTCTGCTTGCTAATCACAAAAACGTGACGTCATTCGGCACGCCTCTATTATGATTTTTATTAATGATTCATGTACCATACATACCATATAGTAGTACATGTATCCCCCCAATTTGTCGGTGAGACGACAAAGTGCCAAAAGTCGGTCTTAGTCCCAATTTCAGAGTTTTAATCCGCGCGTTTAATTGAAATTGGCTGCGAACCAGCAGCTTGAGGCTTGATGCGGGTCCCAAAAGTCCAGAAGTGGTGGGTTATAAGATCTCTGGTAGCTCTGTCGCTCGTCAAATCTTATAGATATTAATGATGTTTAGGCACACAACCGAATTACGAAGCAATTAATTATACGATTTCGGTGTTTTTTTTTCGCGTGACTTTTGTTCCCTGCGATGGGGTTAAGTTAAACCCAACTGTTTATCTACCCGCATAAGTCTCTGAGGAGCGGATTACACTTCTATTTTACCTTATTGTTGTTATGTGAACTGTAACAATTCTATTTTGTTATTTTTTAATTATGAATAATTGAGCTAAAGATGAGTAGAAACGAAGGAACTGCAAATGGAAATGCTTTAAAGACATCTTTGCATTTTTGGTGACCCCGATCAGGGGGTTACAATTGAGAATTTTCGCATCTTTGGTGACCACGAAAGGAAATTGTCGGCACTCTGCAAATCATATTAAGCGAATCCATTTGATTTGAAATTAAAGGTTCTTAAAGTAAATAATTTTGAAGAAAAATATTTAATTCATTTAATCTGATCTTGAAGGTCTCCAGAAATAAAGTATCTCCAGAAAAATTATTGATATACTTCAAGATATTTCCTGCCAAATAATCGTTTATTTTTTACGTGATGTAGCTGAAACTTCCTTTTGATTTGCAACCCCCAGTTAAAGATATTTTTTGGTAGCATTCAGCTGTCGCGTTTTTTGCTTTTTATTGCCCGCTGCGCTTGGACCCATAACTCAGGGGTTTATCTGGGGAAAACAATCTGAAACCAATAATTCTTAGCGCCTGACATAATGTACCTCAAATGTTTTATTCGTGTTTATCGGCTGGCACTTTTGCACAAAAACTTTGTTTTCGCTTGGATATTCTGTGTTTTAGCAATTTCCAAAATATGGCATAATATGAGAGACCACTTATTGGCCTTAATGGGCATCTTGATACGCGGGCCCAAGGAAATACAATATTTGATATATGGCGCAGAGAGAGTTTTCCCAGCGGGTCGAAAGATGGAAGGTTCGGGGTTTCCACTAATTAAAACTGCGGAAAAAAGGTTTCACCAGGATCATTAATAAGGATATGTATTTGTTGTATCTGTTCTTTGTGCTTTCACTTTTTATATGTATGATTTTTTGTATTTTCATTTATTGCGTTGCAAGACAGCCAGCAGATAGATCTCTCTCTCTCTCAATGTTCTCATGGGTTGGCGGCAATGCAAATATTTATATAAGACACAAAACTTCTGTCGCGCAGGGTACGGCGCGAACAAAAGGGTTAATGAGTTCAAGCAGCCTACTTAGAAGGCCTGATTAATGATCCCAGCCAGCACATGTATGCAAAATATCACGGAAACACCATTAATTAAATCAAAGGATCTACCAAAGAGAGCAAAAAAATATGTAAATTTTCCAGTAAAGAAAAAAAAAACAAAACGTCACATGCAAAATAGATTTAAAAAAAAAATCACATAATTTCCAATTATATATTCATTGAAATGACATTTTGTGCCCGGGTAGAAGGAGATCTCTCACCTTGAGTCAACACCCCATCATCAGTCACCTCAGCTCAACACTCACCCTGTCAGTCGAATTAATGGATGTACTGTACTGTACCCCCCAGAAAGGGGTAACCAGCAATCATAGTTACAGAATTACTATGATAATAAATGTTTGTTTTCTACCGACTCCTCTATGCAAATGCCCTGCGCCCGAGACACTCGCACTCAATTAACCCTGTTGTCAATCACATGCAAATATTGTGGTTCCTTGAAAAAAAAAAAAAAAAAAAAAACCGAAAACGTTCCATCAATCCAATCCAATCCAATCCAAATCCAATGCAATTTGTTGGCCCTTTTTTTTTTGGTTGAGTCTCCTTCTCTGCCGCTGTTGTGGTTCATTAGAATTGCTCAATTATTCCATCAATATGCATTTGTTGCTAATCGAATTCTGGCTGCCCCTGCCCCTGCTCCCTTCGCCTTGCCACCCATTGCATGCATATTTAAGTGGTTTCGGCGAAAGTCGCAAGAGTTTGTTTGTAAATTTTCCTGGGAAAGTTTAGTTAGCGTGACGCGTCTTCAAAGGCAGATATATTTGCATATAGAAATACTTTAAAAAGATTTCGATTGATTTGGTAAAGGTGTTTGCTTGGTTGGTGTCTTTACCCATGACTGATTTTCTACAATTGTGGATTCGTGTTTAATGTCTTGTGCAGATGCAGAAACAGTCGGGGAATATTTTGGTAGAGCATATAGGAATATCTAGCCGTATAGAAAAGTTTCAAATCTACCAAATAACGATTTAAGTTCACTGCAAAAACTCTTCTTTAGCTAAAAAGGTTGATAGATATGTCAGTCGGAAATATATTCAAAATATCAGATGAAACAGATATTAAAGTAAGACATTATAATAGAATTAATACCTAACTTTGTTCGCTATTAGTGCTAAACATAATCATTTTAGTTAAAGTTTTCATCCAAGAAAATCTTAAAAAATAAATAAATAAATCGCTAAACCCCTGAGTCTCTTCATAGGCTAATTCTCTTTCCGATATTAAAATATAGCAATAACCAATTTACAACCTTGTCGTTACAAGCTTTAAACAAACTCCATGCCAACATCAGCATGTTCCTTCTTCCCGTTCCACAAATGGAAATGCCATCGCTTCCACAACGTTCCTACACACTTGGTACGAGTAGAACCCATGCCATGCCATACCCACCACTCACATCCTTCGGGATGATCAATCAAAATCTGAATTTTAATGTTATGCGGTGCATGAAACCCTAACAACAGGAACAGAAATAACCATATCCTGTGTGCGAACACCAAAAAAAAAAAAGGAGAAATGAAATGAAAGACAAAAGTGTAAAAGAATTTCCAGTGCGACACACACACACAGGGGTGCGGTGCTGGCATTTTTCTAACCCCTTTTTTTTGTTGGTTGGCCGGTGAAAGGCAAAATATTGGGAAATTAAAAAAATACAGAAAGGAGTGTAGAAAGGAGCAATGACTGGTAACCAGTAGCGACTGTGCTGGATGCCGCAGGGAAAATAGTAAAAATTGTAAAAATCCTATTAAGCGTTTTCCGGACATGGAGTTCTGCTTCTGACACTTCTTCCTCTCACCTCTCTCTCTAGCTCCCCTCTCCACATTTTAGTGGGGGTAGAGTGTTGGCTTAAATGTCTAATTTAAATGCATGCGCTTTTATGAGTAACAGTAGCAGACAGAGATTGATGATTTTGGTTTTATTTTATTGTTGCGGGTGGGGGGAAGAGTCAACTTTTTCGTATACAAATAATTGCTTACAAATTTGCGGCAGAGATTTTGTCGCCCCACCCCCCACACTCATTACAAAGCAGGTGCAGTTATTCCCTTAAGAAAACTACCCCCAAAAGGCAACTCCTTCACATGTGAATTTATATCTGGACAACAAAGAGCATTCGCATACGCACTCACATATGATATGATGTCATCTAATCTATTTTCATGTTGGACAATTTATGTTCTCGAACAAATTCAGTTGGCTATGCTCACTTAACAGCAAAATGAAAAACTTCTTTGTTCCATTGTGAGGTGTATAGAATTTTTAAAGCATTTATCGTAAATTTTGATCGCATCGCGGCTGGCGGAAGGGACACACACTGACTCTTGGCCAACCCTTAACCACACACAATGTGCCGCCCCGATTGGGAAATGAAAAACAATAAATGGACTGCCACCTCGTACCACTGCCTGGCCTGGTCTGGCCTGTCCTGGCCTATCTGCCACGCAACGGATGTCATTAGGACTCATTTAAAGAGCGGCCTTTGGTCAGGGATCAGGCGGATATGTGATAAAGATTTTCGAATGCACGTAAACACCACACAAAAATCTATCAACCCAATCAAAAGCCAACAATTGGTTGCGCCTCTGCCAAAAGGGTCGTCCAAATAAATATGTCAAAATCGAAAGGAAAAATCTACGCCAACGCATTCAGCAGCCAACACCGATCGGAGCCATTCAAAGAGTCGTTCAAACAAATTAGTTCCACCCAATTTAGTTTCGCAAAATGCAATTTCTCTTTTGAAAAATCGGTGGCATGCAGCACACTGCACGCTGCACGCCTATTAGTTCAGGTAGTGGCAGGCAGATACTACTATATATGGCCGCCTATTTGGAGTTCGGGGTCACCACCTAAAGGGTTACAATTGTGTGTTTAGTAAAGGTTTATAAACTTGCGCCTGGCACATTAAAGGAAATATTTATTGGGGAAGAGAATGAAATATTAATATTTTGTCTATCTGTTGGCAGCGTATGTACATATGTACATATATGCCAACTGCATGGTAAAATATTGGATGGGTGTGGGCCAACGATACTTGATTCTCTGTTTTCTTTTCAAGGTGTTTGATTATCAATAGGAGATTGTACTGTGGAATGTCTAAAATTTTTAAAACGGTGTCCATCTTTTTAACACAATTACTGTAGTCTTCCTATATTAATATTTTTTATGTACGCTATAACCTACCAGTTGTCTGACAAAGAAACAATTCCGATAAATTTTTGAGCCTAAGACAATACGGGTCCTTTTTTTTGTTTAAATATCATATTTGGATTTTACCGCATAATCTCTGAATATATGTATGTACTTATATGTACATATGTATGTGAAAAAAGATTTTGATAGTGGGATTCATTGTTACCTTAACATGCTGTGGGTATCCTGAAATATATTTATGACAATATAAATGCAGCAGGGTCCTACCAATTAAATCTCATTTATATTTGAATGCAAATCTCTGAACATTTAGAAATATGTAATCTAACATACATAGAAAGAATAAATTCTCTAGTGTCGTTACAGAGGCATGTTAAATTGGCAGCGAGTTAACAGCAAATGTATAAAACTAGAGTAAGAAGCTTTGAACTACATAAACTTGCATATGTATGCATATTCTCCTTTGCTATGATCTGCATGCGCATGCACTCTTATTACAGCTCTCTCATTTCCCCCCAACCGTCAGATAAAGCACTCAATTTATTCGTGTGTCTAGTGGTGCGCGCGCGTCTGAATGCACAGCTTATTACATTCATTTGTTTACAAACACAAACACAAAGCTCGTAGCGCAGGCATTGACAAGCCCACGTTGCTCAGCTCTTACTTCTTTACACCTTTTCAAATATTCTTCTGCAGTTTTCAGTTATTCTTCTTCCAATAAACTTAAGTAGCTCTTTTTTTTCTCATGCTTGCAGCTGTTCCTTGGAAAAGTTCCCACAAAATACAATAATAAAAAAAAATAACAGAATTTTATATACCTTATTTAATGGATGCTGCCAATTTTTTGGTTTTATTAATTGCTGCAAATTTACTGCAAATTGAATGCAACATCACAACATCCCCACTCGAATCAATCAAAACTCGAAATGAAAGAACATCGAAGAAAACCCATAAAGTCAGCAAAGTCATAAATATTTTGAAAGGAGTCGCTCACAACAACAACAGTTAAGTTAAATCCCCCCCTGTCTGTATGAAAATAAATAAAATGCAGTGTGAATTTAAGAAGAAAAAAGTGCAATAGGCAACAAAAAATTTCACACAGTAAAAAAACCGAAATTAACCCAAAATGAATGCAGAGGGAACGACCAACCCTCTGGTGGCTGGGCAAGCCCATTAATGGCATGAGAGTGAGACTGAGAGAGGTACCGTAACTGTTCTCGGTGCAGTTTTGAAAACAGTTTAAATTTGATTTGGGTGCGAATTGAAAACGGGAGGGAAACGCAGAGGAAATAGCCCTAACCCTTTTTCTCTCTCTCTCTCTCTCTCGGTCACTGAAGCGTTTGCGCTTCTGTCCGAGCGCTAAATAAATCACTTCTCTTCGATTAATTCGCTTGCTGACATGTGTGCGAGGAGGGTGCACACACACACACACACATACACATGCACCCATGTCCCGGCTGAAGGGTTTAGCTTCGTTTTTGTAGGGAATTTACAGAAGGGGTTACACACACAACATACATGATTATGGTCTATGCAACCGACCGCCACTCATGTCAAATTTTGGCTTTTTGCTCTGCTTTGTAGTGGCATGGAAAATTGTCCATGGGTAAAGGTCATAAGTTATAAATTAGTAAAGTTCTTTTCGAGTACTTTAAAATTCTAGAGAGGGAGGGTTTTTTTTACAAAAAGGGTTCATTTCCGCACACACCACCCTTCCACATCATTGAGTTTTGCTTCTTTATTTTGTTTTTCACTTTTAAGTGCATTGATTAATTTTTATTTTGATAGCTTCGAAATCAATATTGTTTGCAAATTTCTTGTAAATACCCGACACGAAGACAGCAGCAGCAGCAGCAGTTGGTCTGTGTAATTTGTCGTCGTCATTTGTAACGCCCAGCGATGATCCCCTTGATGTTTGCCACTTAGCCAAAAAAAAAGGGTTCGTTTGAGGGAATTTATGAAGTGGAAGGAAGGGCATCTGAAATGCATTTTAAACTCCGTGAGAAAGATGGGCCGGAATCATGTTGTGTGATATCATTGAGGATTTCCAATAGTGAGATGCACATTTTGTATACTGAGTTCTCATATATATATATATATATATATATATATATATGGATTTAATTATAGTAATCGCAAGTGGTAACATTGAATATATTTTAAATCACAAATAAAATCACGTTCTAACAGAGTTGAACCAAAAACACAAAAAAACATTTACGTACATATGTTTCAGAGATGTGTCTTAGTGTCGTGTGCGATGTACCGATTGTACCGATTAACTTTACATCGATATTTTCCCAGAGATGCGTAAAGTGCTAATTACTGAACAGCTGTAAATTACTGAACATCCAGCTTTGTATTAGATTGGCATATATTTAAGTAATTCCTAACATATCCTTAAGAATACATTTTTTTTTTAAATGAATTATTTTATTTAACTTTTTTTCAATGTGTGATTGACTTAAGATGCACTAAAAAATAAGAAAAATCTCATATACAGGACATTTAATTTCAGAGAGACTTTTTGCTCCATTCTCACAACACTCGTTAGTTGTCAGATTTTCAATGAAATGTATTCCGAGGCAACGTCAAATCGAATCCGATGCGGAGATAAATGTTCCCAGGCTAAGAAGCGGACAGGCGACAGCCATTGGACATTTGACTAAGTAGCAACCATTGACCTATGTCCAAGCACATTTATTGAATTTCGTTGTTCGATTTGCATAGGGATATGGGATGAGACCGAACAGCCCTCCGCCACTCAGCATTTTCCTCACTTTGATCTGTTTGCGGCGCGTGTCCAGAATTTGTCACAGCCTTCAGATGTCGAGCGATATCGATATGGGAAGTGTGAGTGCGAGTGGCGACAAATCAATTTGCATGGGATCGGTGCGAAGAGAAAGAATATTAATAACTTTCACCCAAAATGAGTGACATAATTGGCGACTGGACTGACCAGCAGCCTGACCAGTTCGTTGTCCATTCATTGTCGCCCAACGTCACTCCTGGGGTCATAATTCATAATAATGAAGTGTAAATCGCCTTCGGGTACGACCCTAGCCATAATCGGCTTTCGATACAAAACAAAGGTCTGTCTGCCTGCTCTCTATTTTTCCTGGTAAGTCACGTGCCCGTGGCCTGCCCTCTAATCCGTGTCCGTTTATCCCTCTCAGTGAAAGTGAATCCTCGGGTCTTCAGCCCTGCAAATTTGTAACGCTTTGATTTCTCTCCATCCTTCCTTCCGAACATCCTTCCGATGTGAAAGGCAATCGCATAAACTCTGATCCCTTTTTGTGCTCTCCTTTCTTTATTGTCTTGACGCCTGGACATTTGATTGCTACCTACTTCAAGTCACATGCCCTTGATTAAACCCTAAAAATATTGTACTTGGGTGGGAAGTGAGCCATTCTCGTGGCTCCTCTTACCCTCTTAATATCTCCAGCGGATTGAGTTGTTCGCTTGGAAAAGGGTTAAGGAGTGAAATTATAAGATATAAAGATATAAATAAGTAAAAGATATATTTATTAATAATATTCATTATTTTCTTCATTATTTTATTCAATTCCATGTGCTCCAAATCAATTTTTCTGCTTTTTTTGGTCTTAGATTATTGAAAAGATCTCCATCCACTTTCTCTGCATATTCATTACTTATAGCTTCAACTGATAAATCGAGACTAAGACCACAATTCTGCTCCACATCCCCTTGCACTCATGGAGCCGCACGGTCTCCCATGGAGTCAGGCACACACCGATTGTGCTGCCTAACTACCAAAAATAGGTGGCACTGATTTAATGGAAGGTCGGTGGTCCGTGGTCGATGGATCGATGGTTCTGCCTTCTCCCAGCCCATGTCCAGGGCATTTTCAATTTTGTTAATGACCCAAAAGTGGCGTAAAGCAATTTATACCGTCCAGAGTCTCGTCTAGTATCTGACACACACACAAGACAAATAATAGCGCAGCAGGACATTGACAACAACACCCGTGGTATGGATAGCTATAGCTATGGGTTTGGGTGTGGGTATAGGGATAAAAACAGAGTGAAACGAGACTATCGACTGCCGGTAATTGACTGCCGTTCTGCCGATGGTCAGTCACTCGGTCGATAATGAAGCGCAATTGTTGCTGCGATGGTCCAACATCATTCCCGATTCATCATTAATCATATTCACCTTTAATCTGTCCGTTGGAATCGAAGGAGTTACCTCTCCAAATGACTTCTTTTCCACTAATTTAAGGTGTTGCCGTTGTCTTTCTCTCTATCTCTGAAAATGTATTCTTTTGGGTATAAATCATTTTCATTCCCATAGTTTTTTCTTTCTCTAAAAATTCCATTGCGTTTAACCGAACCTCCTGCTGTTTTGTGGGTGTTGACACACACGTTCTTTCTTTTCTTTTTTGTTTTGTAACTTTAGTTTAGATTAATGTAAGGCATTGGGCAACCGTTTAATGATTGGCCGGTCAATTGTCAATTCAACAAACTGCAGAAGGCTTTTTCTTAAACATCAAACAATTAACTGACTAGTAAAGCTCTCTCGCTCGCTGTCGGTCACTTTGATATTTGATTTGGCGCTTCCTAGTCACAAGCCACATGTGAATACGGATACATATATCCGTATCTTAAACGTAGCTGCCGCGCCGTTTGTGGCCATATTGCGTTTCACTTTTGTGCCCCACTTATCTAGGTTGTTGTATTTTTTTTTTCGCATTCGTAGGCGTTGTTTGTCCGGCCCTTTTCCGCTAGTGGAGGTGGAAAAGTGGGTCAGCAAAAGTTGGCTGTGTGCGCGGGGGAGCTGTGCATACATTCATGGGTTAGTGTACTTTACTGCTAAAATCAATAGACTCTGGCTTGGGCTAACTGTAATTAGCTTTGACTTAAAGTGCATGTCAGGCAAAGTTCAGGTTATGTAAGGGTTTTCATGAGGGGTTAATGCCTTTGAATGGCATTAGCAAAAATAAAAGAAGAAAATTTTGAAAGAACTAACTGCTATGTGGGTTTAAGTGGGGTTTTGGTGACCCCGATTCGTACACAGAAAACATCAAACTTTCCATTTAAAGATAGAAAAAAAAACAAATTTGTATAAGGATATCTTATTTATAGCATAAATTCTAATCTAGATTGATTTGGAATACATTTTGAGGAGAAATAGTTAGTTTATGGCAATAAGTGGGTTGTGGTGACCCCGATGTCATGTTATACAGCTCGAGCTTGATAATTAACTACCAGTGCCCGGAGTAAAAGTAAAATATTACAATTTTCTATTAGCCTATTTTATTTGTTGAAGAAAATTCCAATAGAAATTTATTTGGAATTAATGTATGAAGGAAGATAGCCACCGGCAGCCGTTGCACCAGGCATTGACATCTCACACGGATAACTTGCATAGCTGAAAGATCAGGGTTACATATACTACACATAATAATAGATAATAGATTAAAACTCACTTCATTTGACTGAGGGGATAGGAGTTATTGTTGCCCACATCCATGCCCATGCCCATGCCATATAGCTGACTGCACATTTCAGGCGGCACACCGGCATTAGGTCCCACTGCACTTCCAGCGGCACAAAAGCCTGGGCAGGAATCGGGGGATAATCCAATATCAATGCCATTGGGGAAGTGATTGAAATTATTGCCCTGTGCTGCAATGGGTTTGTAGTCCGTGGAGTATACCGTTTGGGTCTGCAGAGTATCATTGATGGCGCCGCCCGCAGAGAGGCCTTGAGAGGCATAGTAGGCACTGCTGCTGCTGCTGCTGGCAGCATTCATACCAAAGACGGCTGTGGGGTTCATGGAGGGCATCGACATCGACATCGCTTGGGGGAAGTATTGCTGGCTGCCCATTGAGCTGCCATTGGTGAAACCTTCTTGCAGGCCTGGATAGTATGGTTGAGCTCCCATGGCTCCTGGAATACCTGACTGGAGACTGTTGAACACCTGTGGATTGGCCTGCTGGGCCTGGGCCAAGGACTGCTGTACGTTTTGCTGTGCCGTGGCCAAATATTGCTGTATACTTTGGTTATACTTTTGCACATACTCGAAGGCGGCAGTAGCGTCTGGGCCCTGCGAGTTCTGCTCTGCGTTGGGTCCAGCCATCGATGGATGGTAGGCACCGGGCATTACCGGATAGCTGCCCATGGAGGCTGATGGCTGAGCAGCATTGGACATGCCCGTGTAGCCACTCGGCGAGGGTGCAGCATAGCTTGAGCTGTTGTTGATCTCAGCATTACTTTGAGCCATATTTGCGGCCTGTCCAGCCACACCACGTCCTGCGAGTGAGTTCTGATCCATTCCCATGGCTGATGCTGCTGCTGTGGCATACATTCCTCCATTCGCTGAGGCAGAATCTGACATAGCATACATGCCCCCATTCGGTGCTTGCCCCCCGTTTGGCATGGCATACATGCCCCCGTTCGGTGCTTGCCCCCGTTTGTCTTGGCATACATATTAGGC
Source organism: Drosophila bifasciata (assembly GCA_009664405.1). NCBI lineage: Eukaryota > Metazoa > Arthropoda > Insecta > Diptera > Drosophilidae > Drosophila > Drosophila bifasciata. Next base: position 40,130,018 of record CM019043.1, read on the forward strand.
CATTCGGTAGCCCTTGATTTGGCATGGCATACAGCCCATTCGATGTTGGGCCACCGTTTCCGGGGCAGAACATGGGCATGCCCATGGGCATGAATGGAAATGGTGCAAAGGTCATGGGACCCGACGAAGCCAGCTCCTGTCCCGGACTGGCCTGCTCTGGCATGCGACAGCAACAGCATGCACCAAAGGGGCAACATTGTGGCGACTGCTCCTCTCCGGCTGGTGATGTGGAGCTCACACCCGGATGGTTGACAATAGTGTCCTCCGATCGCGAACCGCTCTCGGGCAGTGCCTGGCCATCGGCGGTCCAACAGCAGCTCTCCGAGCTCTGCGGCATATAGGCGTCATTCTTCATCTGTGCACACGAACTGTTTCGACAGATGGGATCTGCTTGGAAGGGGATACAATTTAGGCGGATGCAACTTTAAATCAAAGTCTTACATTCACTGAAGCTATAGGACTGATGTGCCATGACGGTGCCCTGCTGTTGGCCAGTTCCCTGCCCCGAAGCTATGCGATAATTTGAGCTACAAGTTCCAGAGATCTCGTTATTACAATTAAATATATGTATAACAGACATCCAAGGGGAATTCCCCCACTTACAAATGCCTACTCAATCGCTTCGATTTGTCCAAATCTCCCTCCTCTGATGTATTTTTCGCTTCGATATTTGCACTGCTTTGGGCCAACTCCTCGGCTAGCTTTGGCCTGTAGGTTTTGTATAGATCTTCAAAGCTGTCAATTGATTTCAGTATTTGGCGATTTTCACTAAAGTCTTCTTCGATCTCATCACCGCTATCATCCGAGCTGCTGGCCATTGCTATTCGGAGAGACCCTCTATGCTTCCAAGGTGCTCCAAGATGTTAATTGTGCTCGTATCTCATTTTTTTAATTTTAAACCAACAATTTTTTTTTTATATTTTATTTTATTGCATTATGAAGTAAATATCTGAGTATACTTAGTAACGGGAAAATCTGGGTTATAAAGTGAAATTAAACATAATTTAGTTTATATTTAAATATATTTTTATTTTAAATATAAAAATAGAAAATACATATTAAATATTTATTTTTGTATGAAATAATAATCAAATAAATATGCAAATATTTAATTCAAAGATTCTTAGGGCTTACCTGTTTTTTTCTGAATTCTGGACAGCAACAACCTGTGCCCGCCCATAACATATGTGCTACTAATTTAACTAAATTAACCACAAATATTTTATCATAAACTGTGTCTCAGACTCCCACTCTCGCTCTGTGCAGGCGTTAAAAAGAATTCGTGAACAAAAGGCACAGCCGAGGCAATACAGGACACGCGACCGACCTAACACCAAGTAAGAGCATTTGCATACCCTATAATTTAGCCGTCGCTTATCGTTGCCAAAAAATCAAGCCACACGCAAAAAAAAAAAAAAACAGAACGAGGCGAGGTTCCCCCTTGTTGGAAAGTACCCTAATATCCAGGGTCTCTTATTGTCATGTCACGACAATTAAACAAATTTTCTGTGTGTGTGTTCCAGTGCGCTTTTGAGCGCGATTTAAATTAAGATAGGCGGCAAATTAGCGGCCCAAAAGGTTTGCATAATTATTATTTGACTGGCTGGCGAGAACTGTATCTGGCGCCGCAGATCCGCTTCCTTCCACAGATGTTACACTTTTTTTTTGTGTGTGTTTTCGCTGGGGTTAAATGGCTGCTCTCGGGGGGTGTACGACCACGAACCCGATGACTCGCGGTATTTTGCGACCAAGACTTAGATCTGCGGTTAAGCGTAACCCGTTTAACCCTTTTTGCTTGGGGAGTGTGCCTGGTGGCATGACAATGACACAACGGGAAAATGCTCTGTGTGTTTTTCCTTTTAAAGGTGACATATTGGTTTTCACGATTAAGATCGCTAAATGTTTGCGCATTGCTGGATGGATGATTGAATGGTTTGTTCACCGCCTTTTTGTCACTGCCACAAAGAAAGGGCCACAAAGGGTTACGAGGCGCATCAGATTGCGAAGCGTTCGTACTAGAAAAATTAAGAAACATAATATAGTAGTAGAATACTAGGGGAAAACAAGCCAATTGGCAATATAAATGTATAATAAATTAAAAAAATTCTATTTTAATTTTTATATGAAGAATTAATTTAGTTATTAATTCAGTGTTTTATTCTGCTACAAAATAATTGTTTTTATGAGTATGCTATGTGTAATTTCGATTTTATGTTGCTTCTTCACATTCCTATTAAATTCATGAGGCTACACATTTGCTCTTTAAATTTGTATTCAAATAGTTACTAAAACCGGTGGTTCCAAAGTTAATTTTTTAAATTTTTCTTGAATTTATTGAGATACGACACTCAACCGCCTTTCCATGCCTAAAAAAAAAATTTAAGCTCCGAAAAAATTCTCAACATCACATACAACTTGCAATACTAGTTCAAGGTCTTATGTGCCGGATAAATAAATATAAATGAATTTAAATGGATCATATTTTGAGTAGATTTTCTGCTTTTTTCTAAGAACTTTTAAATTCAGGGTGACACAAAATCATTGGAATAACTTCAATCTCGCTGTATAAGAATTCCAATTAATATTATATTGGTTCATGTCAGTGTTCCAAAATATGAAAATTAACTGAAAATTAAAAGCACTTTTGAAATATCTGAAAAAAACATTTTCCCCATATGTTCGACTGTATGTAACTTAATTAAAATCAATGTTTTTTTTTTTTTATAAAATTGTATTTAATTTAATGTTGTTTTTTCATATAAAAGTGGTTGTGTTTAAATGTTAATTTATACATTCGATTAATTTTTTTTTGTTTAATGATTTAATGTTCAATGCCAAAAATGGGAAATAATAATATTTTGGAATTTTGCTAAAATCAATAATAATTTTAAAATATTTTCTTTTTTCTTCTTAATTTCTGTTAATTGTATCAAAATTGCTTAAAAGTTTTCTGTTGTTTTTTTTTGTTTTGTGTTTAATTTTTTTCGGGTTTTTCCTTAGCTTTTTGGCTGTATTCTGTTCTCGGCGGTAATTCTCTTGTAATTTTTTATTGACATTTATTTTTTTATTCTGTATTTTTTTGTTTGTTTGTTTTATTTGTATACATATAAAAATTGTTTAAAGTCTGCTTAAGTCTATTTTGTACAATTGAGTTGTTGTCATTTGTTTTGTTTGCATCTTTATTTGCTGTTTGGTTCTGTATTGTATGGGTAGATCTGTAGATCTCTATAGTTTATCTTCTCTATAGTATATGGGTATTGTAAGTAGTTGAAATGCAAAAATTTGACAATAGTTTTTTATATGTACGTTGAATACGATACTTGTGTGTGGGGCCTTATGCGATGAGTATACAATATTAATCCTTTTTTGTAGACACTGATTAATGGGTTATGAATAATTATGTTTTGAGAATTGTTTGAACCAACCTTCTGCTTCATCTACTTCTTGCTATCCCCAAAAGCACGGAAACCATTGCATAAAAAGTAAATTTCCCAAAAAAAAAAAATCAAATCAAATTGAAAACGGAAAATTTGACACCCAAAAAAAGTAACCAACAATCAAATATCACTTTCAGCAAGTCGATGACAAATTTTGAATTTTTCTCTCTATCTCTCTCTTAATTAATTTTTGTTCTTCTCAAAAATAGTTTAAAAATATTTTCTTATTTTGTGGAAATATCCCATTTTTTTTCTTTACAAAACTCTTCCCTCTTCATGTCCTGTCCAATCCTCAAAAAAGAAATCACAATGCGCTTTGATTGAGCCTGCCGCCATCGAAAACTAAAGACAAATCACTTTAGCGTTCCCCGTACCGTCCCCGTACGACACCTTACCACAACATTTAGTTGCCCTTGCCGGAGGAGGCATCAGTCGCATCCGCCTGGTTGTCTGGCGCCTGTTCCTGCTCCTGATTGCCGCTCCTGATCTCGAAGGATATCTGAATCACCGTCGGCCGGCGCTGGCTGGAGTTGTAGCTGTAGATTCTGAGGGCGTAGCAGAAGATCTGGGCCAGCAGGTCCCAGCAACCGAACTCGGACATGCTCATGGCTCCCTGCTGCCGGCCCAGGGGCACGGATATGTTGGCACGGAACTGGGGACGGAACTGGGGACGTTGCTGCTGCTGCTGCTGGCTCGTCTGTGGTTGCGGTTGTCGTGGCTGCTGCTGCTGTTGCTGCTGGGGCACGGCTCCTGTTGAGCCGACGGCGGCGGCCTGTTGAGCACTTTGCTGATTGCTTCTGGCCAACAATTGGGCCTGGTCGGGTATAAAATATGCAATTGCCATTTTAGTAAATTTTTTATTTTGTATTTTTGGAGTTTTTCTCGCTTCACTTGCTGCACTTTTTTCAGTTTTTGATTTGTCTTTTTTTGTTCAAAACACTTTTTAGAAAATTCTTATTGAAAAAATTATTTCCATTTGGCGGGAAAATTGTTACGCTTTTGACGAAACTTTTCTCGTGGAAAATACGTTTCCGTATGCGCTGGGCTGTTGCCTTGTCGAGGGTTAAGCGTGGACTGAATGTCGACATCCTGACAGCGCTCGCATTTATAAAATAGCTGAGCTGCGGCTCGGTCCTGCCCTCTGCGCTCTCTCTCCTCTCGGGCTTCGGGCTGCTTCCTATAGGAAGCACACAGCAGAGCAGAGCGCCGTGTGCTCTCGCGCTTCGGCAAATGGTAAATGTCAGCCACCCCTTCCCGGGCGCTTTGTTTATGCCAACAACCAACCAATTGAACCACCAACCACAGACCCTCACACCACCGAAACACAAACCACCACCACCAGCCAGCCAGCCTGCCGCCACCCCATCGGGGAAAGTCGTGGCTGCCTCGCTCGATGTTACCTTTGCTCTGCCGCCACAGCTGAGGGGTGGCGCAGCAAGAGAGGCGACAGGAAGCGAGAGAGCAAAGTCACAGAGAGAGAGAGCCTTACGTCGAACGTAACGTAAGCTAGGGCAATGTCTACTTTCGAGGGGGAATCAAAGTCGAACTCGAATGTGGGGTTTACTTGGGAATACTACGGGTCTATGGCAGGACTTATGCGTGCGCAGGGGAAGTTCACACAGTTCGAAATTCGATGTTGGGCTTTGCGAGTGAATCAACAACTTTTTGGGTGGCATCTATACTCAGGATGGAACTCTAAAAAACCTTCTTCTTTTTTATTTAATTTTCATAAATTCACAAGTAATTCTGTAACTAAAGCCTTCATGCTGATAATAATCAATGAAATAATTATACGAGTATTTTAATCGAATCAAAAAATTTCGATTAACCATTTAAGCCAATATTTTCCTTAAACATATTCTCCTTTCTTCCTCTTTTCCTTCACACTTAATTTCATCTTCAACCCAGAATCTCCTTCAACCCGGAATTCCTTTCAGAGCCAAACCTCCTTCAACTTCAACCTTTGCCAATAGGGAAACCTTCACGTTCAAGCATAGTTTTTCCTGTTTTCCATCGATTTTCCTCTTTTATTTAATGTTCCCTACCGGAACCAACACAGCCCCAACCCACAGGCTAAACTTCAACTTGACCAACCCCAAGGAATACCCTAATGGGGTTGACCTTCAAACTAAATCAGAATCAGCTCCAGCTGCGACCTTGAAGTTTGTGTGTGTCTCCCCCCCAAGTGGCTCTGAGAACTGCAGCTCATCCATTAGGATAAGCATTTCCTGGATAGTTTGCCAGAGCCACAGAAGCAGGGGTGTAGTTCATCTGCGTGGGGCTTATCCAAATAGGGGGTAAGGAATGGGATTAGAATTCTTTTTACTCACAGTTGATTATAATCACAGTTCAAAGTCATAATCCCCATGGAAAGCTACGCCCCTGCCTGGTCCCCTCCATAAATGCCATTCAAGTTTTTACATTTTAGAAAAAGATTCCGAGGGAGCAGAACCAAAATGCCAATCGAGCTTATTTTTCTACCCCACTGCTTTGCTGCTTCCTTGTTGCTAGGGGCATCGTCGGTTTCAAGGCCATTGCCAAGGCCGTGTGGATGCCACTTGTGTGTGTGTATGTGTGCTCCTACCAGGGAAAGCTTTTGCCATTTTCCTTACTTCGTTTCAAGGACATGCCGGCCGGCATTTCCCTCCATGCTGGTGGCTTTTTGTGCGTGCGACCTTGACAATGGAATTCGTTTAGGGAGCAGCAAAAACGAGAGGGTCTCTCGCGTCTCCTCCTTGAGGATGGGTGTGCGGGTGGAACTTGACACAGTTGACAGCACGTGCTCTTTATGTGGCAGGCCAGAGCTTTAGCCAAGGTCGTTGGATATCGATTTACCCAACTGGGAGGGCTGTGTGCGTGCTGCGTTAAAAGTTACAATAATACATATAAATGACATGATTTTTCTGGGGGTTGCCAGTCGACAAATGAGGTGGAAAGTCTCAAGAAAAAATCTTAAGTCTGAATTTAAGCAGATATTTATAAATGCTCAAGTTTATGGGGAACGATGGGAATATGGAACAGTTAGTTGGAAGGGTTTAATAAGGACTGTTTAGCTGACTATGTTTCCTCAAATCCAATCACATAATACACAAAATAAATTAAGTATATTATTATGCAACACTTTTTCATATACGTACCAATTTTATTATTAAATTCAATCAGGATGCGACGGATTAAACCCTCTACACATGCTGGATGGATGTCCCTATACACCATCACACGGCCCAACCTCAGAAACCCCTGACAAATTCACCTTTCCTCTCACAGTTCCTCACTCCTTTTGCTAACTTGATTTCTTAAGCGAATTTACTCTGCCATTTTCCGCAATTAAACACAAACAACTTGGCTTCCTAATGCTAAAAGCTGGTGGAGTCTTCCGTTTCGAGCTACAGCCATTCACCAATCCCCCCCACCGCCTGGCTAAAATCCACACCGTCTAATTAAACAAAAGCAGCGAAAAGTCGAGGTGTAACCACCATAAATGAACATTAACTTGAAAATAATAAAAGTGAAGTACGAAGTAGATGGAAGGACTTCCCGCACACCACTCCTTTCGTGGCCCGAAACCCCTTTGCTTTAGCTCAAATTTCATGGCATAATAAATGACTCGCAGACCGATGCAGGGAGCAAGTTTTCCTCTTTCTCTAGCTTTTCTTTCACGCTTTTCCTCTGCTGTGCGAAGTGATGGAGTAATGAAAGCGCTGAAAGAAAAATTACAATTCACGAGCGTAGCGCAGTTATGAACTTTTCCACGGTGCTAAATAATGCACACGAAAGTGCTCCAGCCAGTCGTGGCATGGGGACGGGGACGGGTGACACCCCTGATCTCCACTCCCTGTTCTTTTACTGATTAACTCCCAGTGCCAGATGATGATGATGATGAATTTTGTATAAAATGCTTAAATACCTGCAATTTAACTTTTGTTAGGTGTCGTCCATCTCCCTATAGTCCGTGCTCACCCACAGTCCTCCCATTCCATTCCGAGGGAGCCGTCCAGGACATTTCAATATGCAGCTCCGCGGGTTTCTTTTAATTTAAATTGACTTCTCCGGGGGTACGTCTCTGCGGGCTGCAAATCCCAGTGGACTTGCTGTCGGGTCAGAAACTAATCAAAAAGCTATAAAAAGTTTTACCTTCATCTTCACTGTAGGGAGGATTTTTTTGTTGGGTAAGTAGGATTTTTCCATATTTTGATAGGGTTGCTGATATCTGTTGATTTGATATTGATTGGTAGTGGGTAATGCCATAATGAAGTCGTGTACATAAAGTGGAATGCTTGGAAATGGAACATTAACATCTTACACATTTGACGCGCTCCATTTCTTCGTTACATTTATTATTTGTATGTGGAAACTCAGCCCAAGCACAGATTTAAACACTGGAATAACATTAATTACACACAAATGAGTGACAGCAAAGGTGTTTATATTAAATATATAATGCTTGTCAACTTCCTGAATATTCTTACTAATTTTAGTTCACTTGATATTAGAAGATTTAAGATCTAACCCTACCTACTCATCCATCATCCAATTAAATCAAATTTTTCCATTAACTCTTGCTCAAATTATATTCATAGTTTTCCCAATTATCACAACGGATGATGATTTCCAGTCTTTAAAGTTAATGTGATTTGTGTGAGGAGCTGCACTCTGCAGTCACTGTCATTGCAATGGTTGGATTGCTGCATACACATAATTAATTAAGGACCTGACATATTCCGCCCCCGGGCCAGCTCCTGCACCATTTTCTTCGCTCAGTCATCGCTCTTCTTGCGTCCTTTCGTCTTCGCCATCACCACCCCACCACCCTCCATACGGGCTGCCCATTTGACTAACAGAAATGTCAAAAATGCAAGTGACAAGTGTGAAAAAAGGACGAGCAGAAGAAAAACAAAAGCCAAAGGAGGACACACACACACATGGCGTGGGCGAAGGGCGAGGAGCAGCAGCTGTACATTGAGATGGGTTGGGGGTTGGGGTTTGTACAGTTGCTGCGGGTTGTGGAGTGGGGCAGAGGCATTGTCTGCCTGAAGACGCTGCGCGTTCGTGCAAAGCAAAATAAATTGAAATTTTAAAATGTATGAAATTAATTTTTGGCGTTCTCTGGCAGACGCTCACCCCAACGCCCCGACTCGTGCTGATGATATCACATGATTATTTATCTTTCACGCGCACTTAGCCACAACGCTCGCTCGACACACACATATGCAAAGGATGTGCGTGCCTGGGCCTGACACTTGCCAACATATACACACTGAGACACACACTTGGACACTTTGTCAACGTTTTTAGTATGTTGTCTAGCCCGCACTCTCTATGCTGTCCTGTCAGCTATCCTTTTTTGTTCTTAGCCTCGATTTGTGCCCTTTTAAGCCATTTGTCAAACACTTTGCATGACATCATGGGCGTGGGAGTGGCTAACAGTGATCTTTTGAGGGTATTTACCACTTCGATTTTGGGCACTGTATGATGTTATGCAAAAATTTACATATAGATTAGCAAAAGCAGTGAGGGAAAACAGAAGAGGGAACACCGACACTTGATGTAAGCCTTGAATGCACTTTGGTCAGCAGCAGCAGCAGTGGCAGCCCCACACTTGTGACGATGATGATGATGTCTGCGATGCATAAGTGGAAATCATTAAGTGGCCCAGGCGCATCTTGTAAACTGGTTGCGTAATCCAGCAGACTCAAACCCCACAGCACACAAACCCCATGCCCATGGTCAATTGTTTACAATGCGAACAGAACCAGACCAGACCTCAACACAGAACAGAAACAGAACAGAACTGCAGAGTCCGAGAAGCATTGTTGCCATTTCCGTTCTGCTTCTCTCTCCCACTTTGGCCACTCCGGTGCTCATTGTGTGCCTGGGAGTTTTCGAAAATCCCCTGACAACACTTTGTGCCCTTTTCACAATTCTGCAAAAAGAAAATTTCTGCGAACAATCCTTGAACAATGCAGAAAATAATTGCAATGAAGGGACATCAGACCAAAGATACGTATGTGTGTGTGTGGGTCCTTACACGCACACCAATACTGACACGGATACGGACATGGACATGGACATGGACAGCAGTTCTGATCTGGGCATAATGACGAGCCGCTGGATATTGGCCAACGATGATGGGCATTAAAACGCGTATGATGAGGCTTAAGTAGTCACACAGCACACACAGATACACACACACACACACACAGCACAATTGGGACTCTTTAGGTATATCCTTTAGGTATGTCCTGAACAAGAACTGGTTGGGCTTGGGGGCTTAAGTGATGCTAACATATTGTACCATGTACATGGGTTAGGGGAGAGTTTTCTCGGGCATAATATACTTCTTCACGATGATTATTGCCTAATGAAAGTACACACGCAGTACGTATCAGAAATTATCATTGTTGCTAGGCAGGGGCGGGAAGTGGTGGGACTGAGCAAGGTGAATGCGAAACTAGTGTATTAACATCTGTCGCAAAAATCAGAAGAAAAGTGTAACTGTTTACAGAGGGTATCAATCATGATACATGATATATTCTACATGATTTTGCTGTAATTATTGAAGAGCTCTACCTATGAGATTAAAAATTGTATTTACTATACATACATATATAAATAGGGTTTTATTTTTTATTTTTTTTGTTATTATTTATTTTTTATTAACGGTTTTTAGAGGGTAAATGGGGGATAGAAATGGATGGTAACTCAAATAGTTCCAATGAGTTATAGTTTTCGTAGAGGTAAGCGGATGAGTGAATTTATTTAATTACTTAATAAACATACGGCAGCTATTTTAATTGTCATTTTAAATTTTTTTAAATTTAATTTTAAATTAAAATTTTTAAAAATAAAAAATAAAAAATTTTAATTTTTTTAAAAATTTAAAATTTAATTTTTTAATTTTAAAAATAAAAAAAAAAAAAATTTTAATTTAAAAATAAAATTTTTTTATGATATTTTATTAAAAAAATATTTTTTTTCTTTAATTTATTTATATATATATTTATTATACATTTATATATATATATATATATTTATTAAAAATTAATATGAATAGTTAAACAAGAAGTTTCCTATTGTCTGACTTAGATTCAGGAGTGCCAACAGACCCCAACCATTCGGCCCATGCCATTCACACTTTGAACATCCATTAAGGGCATTTCGGTAAGGCAATGCCAAACAGACAGGAGCATAGACAGACAGAGAGCCATAACAGTGGCAACAGCAACAACGTGACAACCGAAAAAGAAACTGTGACATAAACATAAAATTTTATGTTAATGGCCGATGATGAAAAGTCCAACAATACAGGCAATGCCACTGGCCACTGGCTGTGGCAAATAAATAATTACCATAAACAGCAGGCAGTTGCATGGGGAACGGGAGGAGCCACACTGGATGGTGGGAGATGGGGGGGATTGTTGGGATATTCACAGGTTTATGCAGTTAATGTCATTCGAGTATTTATCAAATGAATATCTGCTACCCCCGAGTGTAGGAGATTTTGTTTGCCTCTGGGGCTCTCTGGTTGATGGGAGGGAGGGAGGGGCCAGTGTAATTGCTCCGACTCCACTGCGATGTTAATTCAAATTTACGTTAATGGAAAATCATTACGCACAAATGTGTAAAGTGCACTTTGGCCTCCTGCCTGCTGCCGGCTACCAGTTGCCCGTTTGCCAGTTACCTTTTTAATGCATTTTCCTTGATTCGGGCAAATGAGACAGAAGTTTTTGCTTGCCGTGTGCACACGGATTTTAATGAGCTGCAAGTGCAATCTGCTCCAACCAACAACAGGCGCTGAAGGATTTATTGATGATTAAATTGGGTACGGGGGCTTTAAGCTCTCCTCTGTTTAAGTCCAGGTCTTTGGCACAGTTGAAGATGGCTATCCATGCGGCAGATCCCTGGCAGATATCATCTTAAGCCAGGTATCTCTTTAGGGGGCTTAACTAACTCCACACAAGTAACTAACTGCGACGCACGTCGAGCAAATGAAAAAGCGGAAAACCACCGAAATAGTTAACTTAACTTATAAAATTTTACAGCACCAAAGCGTTTCCCGTCAGGTCTTAAAGGTTTTACTAGCTAAGCCACCCGAGAGGATTTGCGATTGGCCCTGCTGCACCTTTTCCCTTGCCTTGAGCTGGCATTTCTTGTGGCTTATGCCATTTAATATGCATTTTGTGTTATATTTAATATGCAGACAGACAGACCTTTAGTTTGGGCGACGAGCAGACGAAGAGACGAGCTGGAAGAAGCCAAGTCAAATTGCAGCAAGTCTCTTTGCCAGTCTTTGCCTTAATGGGCCCAAGTTGCTTTTGGGAATAGCAGACGAAAGACGTCGACGTCGACGTTCGACGTCCGTGTCTGAGATGTGTCGATGGTGTCGAAGGAGTCGCTCCATTTTGGCATTTCACTTTGGGGCATTGTTACATGGGAATTTTGCACTGTTGGTCTTGTCTTGTTTTGGGCTCATTAGGCACGAAGCTGGCACCTGGTTGGCACATCAAATTGCTTGCAAATTGCCTGGAAATTGGTCCCCCCAGTACAAAACCCAACATTAATGAAGCAATCGAATGCCACCACTACCCTCGCCCTCTCCACTGCTCCGCGCTATAACCCTTCTACTTTAAGAAGGCAAAAAACGCCCTTAATCAGCACACAGCGAGCAGTTTGGCACAAGGAATCGAAAGAATAAGGAACGAACTACCCCAAGCATAGCTCTATTGTCCTAGGTCATTCAACCTACTACAGTGACGCGTAACCTCAACCTCAAACTCATTCCACGGAACCACGGAACCGTCGAAACGCAGTCGCAATCTCGAAAACGCATGCGAAATGCCATTTTCTGCGTTTCTTTTCTATTTTTATGCGTGGCAATCAATGGATCAAAATGGGTATATTAGTTTTATGGGTGGATGGAGGCAACAGGTACGAGATAATGCTTTGGTTTGTAGTACAAAAATGGTATAGCAACATGAAAAAAAGAAAAGAAAAAAGAAAGAAAAACAAGAAAAAAAAAAAATATTGATACATTTCTAGAATTATTATAGTGAAAGTTTCCAAGTGTTGAATTGTCCATTCCATCTTTTTATTTATATTTGTTAGTGTTGAAATTTCTTAGATTGCTCGATTCAATCGAGTACTGGGTAACCCTTAGTGCTTTAGCCTTTCCATGAACTTTGTTCCTGTGTTTGTTTTTTATATTCGCGACGCGATGCAGCATAAAATGAGCAGAAGAAATACGGGTAAGAGGATGCTTTTTCCCTTGCAGCATAAAATCAAATGTTGGCAAAGACGAAGGACGAGAAGTGCCAGCCAGCAGCGAGATGTGGAGTAAGCATAAAATATATTTTTATGTCACGTTTTTAATGACATTTGTTGCATTTTGCACTTGGACGTGGTAACCCAGGAGAGTTATCCCCCCACTCACTCTCTCTCTCTTATTCTTTCTCTTTGCGTAGGCGTCTGATCGTATGTGTGAAGAAAAAAAACCAAGAAAAAATTCCATACACTTTGGATAAAGCAAATTGAGGCGCCCAGGTCTGGGGCAAGAAAAAGTTGCTGCATCTAAGCTGTGTGTAAAGGCAGGCCTCGGCCTCCGGCAGCAGGGTCGAGCAACAGGCTGTCAGTTTGACAGGCACTCGTTGATTGCAAAAGCGCCACTGACAGCTGTCATTTGCACGGACCCTGCCACGCTTTTAGCCGGAACAAAGAAAACAAGAAAGAAAGCCAAAGGAAAACACACACACCCACACACTGACAGCAAGGTGCAATGGTATGGCACGGCACGGCACGTCACGGCAGAATAAAGTTGCTAATAGGCTTCTCCGTCCATTAGCATGGGGCACAAATCCGTAAAGGGTTGCCGTGAAAGGGGATAATGGAGAAAGTTCAAGAGCGTTTACCAGTAGAAGGAACAGTGGAACGAATGGGAATGGAACGGATTTGAGTCATACGTTAATTAGTCAAGATGAGAGAACCATTTGGAAGTACACCATTTAGTGTACTAAAGAAAAATTCAACGACAACTAGAACTTGGAGCAGGAAGAGTAATGAAGAAAAGAAAAATCATTCCATCACTGATTCAGCAGGAAATGAATCAAATCTCTGCTGCTTCCATCAATTATCATCCGTCATTATCCACTGCCAGGATTGACAAGTTGTCAATTGTTTGGCGAATGGCATAGAATGTCCTGGCTAATTAGCAGCAATTGAAAAATCAAATTGCCGGCGCTTCAAAACTGTCCACAAGGTGACCCAAGCACTGACTTCAGTGTCTGTCTGTTTGTCTGTCTTGGTGACGCCTACGAAAATGGCTTTACGCCTCAGTGGGTTTCTTAAGCCCCATGGACTCGTCAATGCTGTGTCCCAGGACCGAGGAACCATTGTCCGGTTCGGCACTTGAGTTGTGCTTTCTGGTCTATTGGCTGCCATTTGTGGCACGCTTCGATGCATTCGAACTGCGACCGCAGCAGTCGTCGAGGATAGTAGTACTGTGATTTCCATGAAGCACCCTGGTTTGGGATTGGGGGGTGGCTGACGTAATTAGGTTTGAAAATTTGCTGATTGTTGATTTGTTGTACGAGTGTTTGCGGTACGAAAGGGCAGCCCAGCAAACTCCAATTATATGCGCCAATTGTCAGTTTTGGTTACTCCTCGTTAACTTATTTGATTATGGGCTAATTTCGTTGACTGGCAGAGTCAAACTGGGGGTGACACTCGGCCTGTCATGGACTCGGCTTTAATATGGATTCGGCATCAGTAAAATGCCAATCCTTTCAGCAGAAGAAAATTCAATTTAAGACGGCGTTTTTCTTACGGAAAATCTAAAGCTAAATAAGCAAAAGTAATTTAACTTTTCCCATTTTCTGCTGCTGCTCAATTCTCTCTTATCGACTGGGGACCAGGACCGAGCCCAGAACGATTTGATGAAGTGCACCACAAAACATGTGAAGACCACATGTGTGGCAGCATATTGACAGACTCCCCAAAACGAAAACTATGCAAATAAGGAAGGATATGTCAGACAAGTCCAGGGTACCTACAACACCCACAACCCCCCATATGTACATTACTTCGTGTCCGTCTGGGTCTGGGTCTGAGTCTGGGTTTGGCTCATTTATCTTGGCTTATTAAATTGAATATATTGCTGAAAATATATATACATATATATATATATATTTTAGCTAGCTGGCTGGCATCATCATTGTTGTGTGGCGGCATCCCTTTTTGGTTGGTCCTTTTAAATGCAAATTAGCTTTTTGACTTTTTGATGCGACCATATCGCCCCAGACTCGATTTAGATTTATGCGGCTTGATAAATTGTGGCTACACTTAATGTGCGCATACGGTGTGACATGTCCTTTTCATGTCACTCGCCGAAAAAGTTGCCAAACTCCCGAACTCCCGAACTCTCGATCTCCCACCCATTCCCCCCCCAAAAAAAATTCTGCTTCGAGTCCTTGTCGTCGGGATTTCCATTCGAGTTGACATGTCGAGTGGTTTTGTTGGGGTCCGCTCTGCTCTCTGGCTGTATGTGTGGCCGTGCCTTTTTACTTGCTGACATTTTTGCACGCTTGACAAAAACAGCGTAACCATTCTACTGACTGCCACAGCCACTGCCTCAGCCACTGCCACAGCCACTGCCACTGCCACAGCCATTGCCACAGCCACTGACTTTGGTTCTGACTTTGACTCTGTTTTGCTGGTAACCATGCTCTTTGTGGTCCGGCTTTGTAATTAGTTTTGCTCGGCGAGGTGAGTCTCGTGTTCACAAAAGTTAGATGAGGGGAAAAGTCTTTAAAATAGAACTCAATATGGATGGAATCGTAGGTAGAATTTTATAAGCATACTCGGACTTATACATTTTGTATAAAATTAATAAATAAATAATAATTATAAATCGGTTATATTTCACTTTTAAATAATAATAACAAACAATTATATATCCAATTTGGAAGCTGTGTGTTCAGTAATGTATTGCAGTTCAGTAATTTGCACTAGACGCATCTCTGCTTACAAATCGATATAAATAATCGATTAAAACTATCGCATGCGAAACTAAGAATCATCCCTGAAGCATATGTACATAAATGTTCTTTCCGGTTTGAAGTTCTCTTTGACTAGAACGTGTTTATATCTGTGCCCCAAAATGCTTTCAAAATTACCCATTGACATAATGGATAAGATTTACGGTTACCTGGACCAGGAGGAGAAACTGAATTTGGCAAAAGTTAGCCAGCAGATTGGATATATGTATGCATACCACGCTAGAAACAAATATAAGAGGCTTGATTGCTCAAAATATACAGAAGACGAACTAAAAGCTATTTTGCCATCATGCGGATCCACTGTTGTCGAGTTGGAAATAGGATTTAACGACGACGAAATGGCTTATTCAATGAATGATATTTTCAAACTAATAGGGAAGCACTGTGTTAACCTAGAATCTGCCCGTGTTTTTATTACGCTTTTAAATTTCAACTCTTGCAAATATTTGCTTGCAATTAAAGGGCTAATGAATATTAGCTTATTTTTTGACATTGAGAATTATCAGGAATCGGATCTGCTTCAGTACATAAATCCAGAATGTAAAGTATTGACTGTTGAAAACATTTCGGACTATCAGGGTAAGACTTCTAACAGATACGAACATATTTAATTTTCCTTACATTCATATGGAATGCATTTTTTCAGCTCAGAATATACGCCAACTGATTAATTTGGAAGAATTGACAGTTCGTTGGCCCAATAAGAACTTGCGAAATATTTTTTCAATCGGATCCAATTTGAAAAAACTTCGCGTCTTACAACTTTACGGATGTAAACATACTCCAGCATTTCATAAACAGGATAATGAATATCCCGAGTTGGAAAAACTCTATCTATGTGATGGCGCAATTAATGCAGCCTTGCCAAAGTGCCCAAAGATCACATTTTTGGAATTGAAAATTCGATCTTACAGAACTTTTTGTGACATTGCTGACAGCATTGCAAGGTACGGACGCACACTGGAGCATCTGATAATAGAAATTTCTGCCTTTGGTAGCAATACATTAAAGGGAAAACCATTCATAAAAGCACTCAAAGAGTGTACAAAATTGAAGCGTCTTGATACTTCTATTGATCATATAGTGGTTCTATTCAACGCATATCTGCAGTCGTTCATTGACTTACTAAAGGAAATGGGGTTTAATAAGGAAAGACGCTTTGTAATGAACTTCCACGGAGTCTATAATATGGCAAAGCTTCAGGAATTGGTAAGTGGTTGCTCTAAAGGGATAATTTACCAAAATTGAAACCATTTTGATTGCAGAAGAATACAACTGCCGACTCCGAAGTGTGGAACCTAATTACACTAAGCTCTATTTAATATCTCGATGTATAGCTTCTACTACATAAATGTATCTTCCGACGCTTGTCAGCATTTTCTCACTCCACAGAAACAAATACATCAAGAGAAATCAATTACTATGCCCTTCTCATTTAAATTATAACACTTTCCCATGAAATTTCAGACCAACGTTCCATCAACTAATCCATTTCGACATTTTAAACTTCCTTGCAACAGGAACTGTGATTTTTACCCAAACATTCCCGAGATTGATGACGACGTTGCCGTTGCGGGTGCTGGCTCTCTGACGGTGGAGGGGGGCGGGATGGAGTTTTTGTCAGGCATAACCAAAGCCAGAGAGAGCGAGAGACGAGACCGAGACCCATTGAGTAATACGTCACTTGAGTTGTCAAAAGCGAGCGACGCCCGACGAGTAGAAAAACGTGTGTACCGCCTGCCCCACACCCGCCAGTGGCAAGGGGCAACATGCAACCGTACGTGTTCCCTGTGCTCACACGGGATTTCCGCACAAGTTGCTGTCGATCAGAACGGCGGCGGGTGGCACAAGTTGTTACATTTCAACATGTTTCGTCACGCCTTGGAATCATTTTGATACCATATATTTTGATCTCTCTTTTTTTGTGTGTTTTTAAGTAGCATCTTATTTGAAGTGCATGGGAAGTTTAGCCAAAACTATGAGCAGGGGTTGTTTTTTCGTTTTTACTATATAAACAATTTTCCATGGCTGTCAAAAATGTGCGCCAACAAAATTTTAAATAATTTTTTCGATGGAAACATAAAGGGAAATTGATTTCCGGTTTTTATTGATTTCTTTGAGTACAATTATAAATAAGAGTAATATGTTCATATATAAAAGTCACAAACCAAAAACCCTACCTAAAAGTAACTTGTCAAATTGATTAAAAAATTCATAAATCAACTACGAACTTCTTGCTTTCCCCTTGCGTCCACACAAAAGTAAAATTAAATTAAAGGAACCACAGAAACCGAAAACCAAAAACCGAAAAATGTACAAAATGTTAAGCATAGCATAAAATTGCATCGGACAGTTGCCACACAGAGGGGGTGTCTGTCCAAATATAGAAATATAAAAACCATGCTTTAGCTTCATAAAATAATTCCGAGACAGAAAGTCATCTCTCCATGGACGGTGGTGGGTGGGGGGGCATGTGCGTGTAGTGCTGTCTGTTGATGCAATTATAAATTGTTGGATAACAAATTACATGCTTGCGTTTTTGGGTTCGGATCGGACAAGTTTAACGCCCTGCTCTCTGCCCTATCCTCCCTCACGCACATATGTTCTTTGGATGCTCTTTGGGCTCTGCTCTGGATATGGATGTGGTTGTGGATGTGGGAGGTGTGTATTTGTATCTGTATCTGGGTTGGACATTGATACAGGTATTGGTAGTAGGGTGTTTTTGTGGGATGACAACTAAATGCTGCGATGACATATGTTCAGGTGGTGTACATATGTATGTAATATGTTCCTGCTGCAGCATTAGTTCTAATAATAACCCATACCTTTTTCATGCATTTTAATTGCCACACAAACACACACACAATATCTGCTATTGTC
This sequence comes from Drosophila bifasciata, assembly GCA_009664405.1. Lineage (NCBI taxonomy): Eukaryota > Metazoa > Arthropoda > Insecta > Diptera > Drosophilidae > Drosophila > Drosophila bifasciata. The sequence goes on from CM019043.1 coordinate 40,148,385, forward strand.
TATTTCCTTTTGCATGTTTGTTGCGCATCAATTTCGTTGGATTATTGCTATTTTTTGTGTGTGTGTGTGTCCTGTTCCTGATCATGTGTCCTCGAGTTTATTGAACCAGCCATTCTCCTCCTTCCTGTCATTACGCAAATGTTTCAGGTTTCACTCTGTACCAAGTACCAACATCGTGTCGGTGGTCCTTTGTTATGTTTGAGCTTTGCCCCTACCGCCACACGAATTGCGAAAAGGGTTCATAGCCGCACTTAGCCTCATTGGCTTTCTGGCTACCGCCGTTTTTGGGTGTTATCGCATGCGGCCGGCCCAGACTCCCAGTCAGTCAGTCAGTCGCTCTGTGCCACTCTATGCAGCACTTCAAATTCAATTCAATTCTCGCACACAACCTGCAGGTTGTGCCAACATTAAAATTAATGAATAACAATAAAACCAGCTACCCAAGCTCCCAGCTACCCAAGCTCCCAGCTACCCAAACTCCCAGCTACCCAAACTCCCAGCTCTCAGTAGTCTGAAGTGACTTTTGACGTGTCAATGTCCATGGGATGGCAAAGTGCGCGTGAAGGGTTTACCAACCAGAAACAGTTAATAGAAGCTGCTTTTTGTAACCTTTAAAAACATTTGAGTTCCCTGCTCTATCCCTATTAAAAATTCCTAATAAATGCTCCCAAAATATTTACACCACAAATCATAATTTAATATCCTACGCTGCTCTCCCACTCCTAGCAGAGGCTCCCTAAAACTCTGCCCAGAGACAGCAATTAAAATACCAATGCAAAATTTGAAGTTATTTCTCTAATTTTAATGATCTTCTCATATAATCTGTCTGCTGAGAGTCGGGTTGGGGGTCGTCTCATTAGTTTTGAGGCCCGCTTTTGTGTGGCATCATTAAAATTGAGCCATTATGCCAATTGGGAATGATGAAATGTCGCCTTCTGGGAGGAAGCGTATTGAAATGCATATGCAAATTAATTACAAAATTTATGATTTAATTTTGGCGAAAAGCGAACACGTCATCATCAAATTGAGCCTGTCAACTGCACAGCTGTGGGAATGTGTGTGTGTGTGGGTGGGTAGCACATGTGTGTGTTTAGGGCCATAAAATGCTTTTTGTAAGAGTCATCAAACAATTGGAAATTGAAGTCAACATTTATGGCTCTATCCATATCGCATGGAGGCTAGATATAGAGACGACAGATGAGAGACGAGAGTGTCTCCGTCTTGTCTGCCTGCGACAGTCACGCACATAATTCTCGCTGTGCAGAAACATTAATTGCGCAATGGTTCAGATAGAAGAGTCCCCGGGGCGCGGGATATTCCATACTGGAACTTTTTAGTATGCCAACAAATGACGTACACGATTTGTTCTGCACGAATAAGTCAAATTATTTGTAGACAGCACTTTGTTTTATAGCCTGACAACAAGCCACCTACCTCAGTAAGTACACCTCCCATCACTACCCACACCATCCAGTTCAGCTTCTAGTTTCTTGTTCTACTACAGCTGACGCATCCGCCGCACACAGACGCCTTGAGCGCACTTTTTTACCCCAGAACTACTCCATGCCTTGTGCCGCAATCATAGACGAGCCGCTTCCACCTGATGCCAGTATGCGGGCGAGCTAATTTATGGCCTGCTCATGTGTTTGCTTAGCTCGTTTTTCCTTACTGTTTCCCATATACACACATATATTGTTTGTGGGTTTTTCCTACCCTAAAGTCATCCTCAGCTATCCACACACACCATATAATTTTTCATTTACTGCTAAGTGTTTCTCTCTCTCTCTCCCTGGCTTTCTGTTGATATTTCATAATTTTCTAAATGACATATTTTTGTTGACGCTTGAGTAGTTTTGTTTGCTTTGTTAATGTGCCTGCCTGAATACTGAGCAGAGAGAGAGGTGACTTATAGACAGACATGCGTAACAAATTAAAAAAGAATTATTTATGCCCCCCCAAGTACGCTTAATGTACAGAGCAAAGAGTTTTATAGCGATAAAAAAACATTTTAAAGTGTGCAAATTTCTATATTTCAAATAAGTGGAAACAAAGTGACGAAGTGTAAGATACTTTTTATTCTATATGAATTAGAGACTATAAATCATGGTTAATGGCAACTTGAGAAACTTAATTTGTATTTAATAAGTCTCTCATTTATGCAGATTTTTCGTTAACTTAGACTATTAATGGTGCATGTGTGTGCTATAAGTTTTAAAGAGTTTCCTAATACTTTTTTTTCAATTATGAACGAGATGTATTCGAATAATTTAATTTCCATAACGAATTGATATTTTTCACAAAGTAAATAGATTTTCATTTTTCATTTAATTTGTATTTTTATCGTATCAATGATGACGTTTCTTTTGTGGCATTTGTTCTTTAATTTTGATTTTTCAGTCAGTAATTATGCATACATATATCCATAAGGCTCAAATGTGAACTAAATGCAATGGTTATAATAAATAAAACTTAAGGAAATAAATAAAACCATATTTATTCTTCAGAAACATTGAAGTCTCTGATTTGTTTGTATTAAACTTGAAGTTTTCAGCTGTATATTCTGATCAGACAAGTTGCCAATATACATATTCCGTACATGATCTCAATAGGTTAATTATATAAAATTTTAAATTTAACATTTAACATTTTAAATGAGACGATAAAAGTACATGATATGTGATACTCAGGCCCCTCAGGCCTGGCGGATCGGTAGACATAGTAAATTCGATCTATTAAAGACGGGGTACTTAAAAGATTATTTTTTAAAATTAAAACACAATTTGTCATACATTTGAATGATTTTACTTAAGTGTAATTAGGTTCCACACTTCGGAGTTTGCAGTTGTATTCTTCTGCAATAAAAGTGGTTTCAATTTCGGTTAACTTTCACATCGGACAATAAACTCACCAATTCATCAAATTCTTCCAAATCGGAGAGTGATTCAGGGGGTTTTAACTCCATTCATTACAAAGCGTCTTTCCTTATTAAACCCCCTTTCCTTTAGAAAGTCAATAAACGACTGCAGATATTCGTTCAATAGAACCACCAAACCCCCAATAGAAGTAACAAGACTCTTCAATTTTGTACACTCTCTGAGTACTCTTATGAATTGGTTTCCATACTGACGATCGTAATAACTGATTATGCTCAAATGCTCCAGTGTGACTGCGTACTTGGCAATAGTGTCAAAGTAATCATAAAATCTATTTTTCAACTTCAATAATCTGAGCTTGGGACACTTTGGAAAGGCTCCCTCAATTTTGCAACCATCAAGCTCTAACTCTTCCAATTCTGTTAATTCCAACTCCTGTTTTTGAAATGATTGAGGTATGTCGCAAAGCCTTAGGACACGAAGTTTTTTTTAAATTCGAAGCTGTTTCAAATATGGGTTTCAAGTCACATTTATACACTAGTTGTAAAAACACAGAGACGAAGAAATAGATTAAGTAAGGAAACGTTTTTTATTGTTGAATCTGTTAGAAGTCTTACCCGATGACCATTTAACAGCCAATACTTCACAGTCTGGGCTTATGCAATGAAGCAGATCCGACTTAGTATACGCACCATAGAAGAATGATAACATAATATTGTTCAGGCCTTTCATGGACAGGACATATTTGCAAAAGTTAATATTTGATTTGGTAATATCAAAACTGGCAGATTCCAGGTGTACACAATGCTTTGCTATTAGTTTGAAAATTTCATTTTTTGAATTAGCCTTTTTGTCGTATCTAAATCCTATATCCAACTCGACAACAGTGGATCCGCATAATGGCAAAATAACTTTCAGTTCGTCGTCTGTATATTTTGAGCAATAAAGTTTTTTATATTTGTCTCTTGCGTGGTATGCAAACGCAGATCCCAGGTGCTGGCTAACTTTTGCCAAATTCAGTTTGTTTCTCTGGTCCAGGTAACCGAAAACCTGATCCATGATCTCTATAGGTAATTTTGACAGCATTTGGAGCACAGATGTAACCTTGTTCGAGCGAAAGAGAACTTCAAACGGGAAAGAACATTTATGTACATATGCGTTAGGGATGATTTTTAGTTGCTTATGCGATAGTTTTAATCGATTATTTATATCGATTTGAAACTAGAGATGCGTCTAGTGCAAATTACTGAACTGCAATAGTTTACTGAACTGTAATATGTAAAGACATAATAAAAACACTGGCACGTCTGTGCCGTTTGACTTTGGTTTATTGAATGTTTTGTTCAATATATTCTAATGTCTAAGGCCGCATAGCTACGCTGCTGGTTACGCCAGCAGCGGAGCGGCTTCATACATATTTTGTCTTATAAGCATAATTGGGAGAGAGAGAGAGAGTCTTACGTAAATGTTTGCATGTATATATGTATGTACATATATGTATGCCACAAGTGGTCATCGTGGGACTGCTGACTTAGCGTAGCTCATAAGTAAGCGATCATATTACACGCTCACTTGAAATATACATTTGTTGGTACAGTGTACCCTCGATATATGGGCATACTACAGAACATACAGCAGCGTATTATCTTTGTGTTTATTTTCATTTTATGATAACCCTCATTTTGAATCTCCTACACATACTATTTCTCTGAAAACATTTGTATTATGAAGGAGTGAATGAAGGAAACTTTTAAATTAAATTAAATTTTAATTTAATGCAAATTCAAATATGCATATGCATATGTTCCTATGCATATGTGTCTTACACTTGTTATCAAAACACACTAAGGACCCCGTGTCGACGTTGCTTATTATGTGTTTATTTAAATTTTTGAATCTTTCGTTGTCGGACCTCTTTTTATGGCTCTCAATTTTAAAATTAAAATTAAGACCAGACCAAACCAGACTAGACAGACGTAAAGCAAAAGCAAACTCAATTAGATAACGAGATGGGGGTCTAAGTCAATATGCATATTCAGTCACTGACGATGTTTATACAGCCCGTACCTCTGCTACTGTGTCACCAATTCTTTCTGGATACAAGATGTCTCGCTGACACTCTTGGCTGTATCTAATTTGAATCGATTGACTATATCATAAGCTGTCGCAGAAATGATCGTCATGTCATTTGTGGGAGCTGCCAGGATATATATTTTGGATTGTAAGTTGGATAAGTTTTCTCTAACCTTCTTCTTCTAATACCTCCCTCACTCCTTCAGTCGCTGCATAGACCCAACTCAATATAAGTACCACCGAAACACCAAAAATTATGCATACATATGTATATCCATAAAGCTGAAACGTGGACTAGCTGCAAATGCTAATAAATAAATAGAATTAAGGAGAACCAATTAATCTAATCATGTTTTTATTATTTAGAAACATTGGAGTCACTAATCTTGAAGTTTTCAGCAGTATATTGTGATCAGACAAGTTGCCAATATACAGTTGCGAAAAAAATAATAGCACCACTGCAACACATTTTGTTCTTGATAAAAAAATGATATTAGTGTTGCTTGCTTTTTAATTTTAATATTTTTTATATTGTTTGGTATTCTTCATAAACAAAATCTTTAAATATCAGTCCATATATTTTTTGGGTATTTTAAGAAAAAAGTTCCCAAAAACACCGAAAAAAATAATAGCATATTTCTTGGAATTGCTTTTGTAGAAGGCACGTGTTCATTAGTATTGACCACGATTTCATTGTTTCAATCATAAAAGTTTAAAATAATAGTAACAATGGGACGTGGAAAGCAATGCAGTGCGGAGATGGGCGATCTTATCAAAAAATTTATATTGGATGGAAAAATTTACAGAGAAGTTGATAGATTGGTAGGATGATCCTATAAAATGATTAAAAACGGCATAAACTATGAAGAAAAAACTGACACACTCAAACGAAAACGATCTGTGACCGCTCTTCATGTCCAAAGACCGATTCTTCAGAGCAAGAAGGGTCACTTCTAGCCTGCTACCGAGCTTAAAAAATAATCTTAAAATAAATTCGACGGACCAAACAGTTCGCGCATATCTAAGGGAACATATTCTTAAATCCTGCAGCCCAAGAAAGATACCACTTCAAACGCGTCACATATAAACAGGCCCATGAAGCTTGCCAGGGACCATGCAAATTGGACATCCCGAAAATGGAGAAATATTGTATGGTCAGATGAGTCCAAAAGGGTTATATTTGGTGGAAAGGGATCCCGATTATACCGTAGACGACCAAAGAAGTAACCAGTACACCTGACCTGATTCTGTGTTCCGAAAATCTGTGTTCCGACGTCAAGTAGGTAGTTGCTGCTTCCAAGCCAACCACTATCGGATCACTTTGGAAAGAAATTAAAGAGTCCTGGTCGAAAATTCCCCTAAAACGACGCCAGGACTTAGTTGATTCAATGCCAAGACGTTGTGCAGCTGTTATTACCAATAAATGGCACTTGCTAAATATTAAATTATGCATACAGATTTAGTATTTATAGTTCAAAGTGTTTAACTAATGAATTCGTTACTTATTGCTTATTTTTTAAATTTGAAATCCATTTTTTGAAAAGTGGTGCTATTTTTTTTTTTTTTACAGCTGTACATATTCTGTACATGATCTCAATAGATAAATTATACAACATTTTAAATTTAACATTTAACATTTAAAATGAGACGATAAAAGTACATGAGATGTGATACTTCCCTCAGGCCTGGCGGATCGGTAGACATAGGAAATTCGAGGACTGATATTATATACGAATCAGGGTATTTAGGGAAGAATCCAACTTAAGTCGGACTTAATCGATCTGTGAAAGACTGGGAAGATTATTTTTAAAATTAAAACAAATTTGTCATACATTTAAATGATTTACTAATCAAGTGTAATTAGGTTCCACACTTCGGAGTCGGCAGTTTTACTCGTCTGCAATAAATAGTGGTTTCAATTTAGGTTAACTTTCAAAGCAATAAACTCACCAATTCATCAAATTCTTCCAAATCGGAGACGGATTCAGGGGTTTTAACTCCATTCAAAGCGTCTTTCCTTATTAAACCCCCTTTCCTTTAGAAAGTCAATAAACGACTGCAGATATTCGTTCAATAGAACCACTTCAAACCCCAAATAGAAGTAACAAGACTCTTCAATTTTGTACACTCCCTGAGTGCTTTTATGAATAGGTTTCCATTTATTGACGATCAAAGTAATAACTGATTATATTATCAAATGTTCCAGTGTGACTGAGTACTTGGCAATAGTGTCAAAATAATCATAAAATCTATTTTTCAATCAATTCAATAATCTGAGCTTGGGACACTTTGGAAAGGCTGCCTCAATTTCGTAACCAAAAAGTTCTAGTTTTTCCAATTCTGTTAATTCATTATCCTGTTCTTGAAATGATTGAGGTATGTCGGATAAGCCTTAGGACACGAAGTTTTTTTTCAAATTGAATCTGTTTCAAATATAGGTTTCAAGTCACATTTATACACTAGTTGTAAACACAGAGATGAAGCCGAAAGATACATTAATAAGGAAACGTTTTATTGTTGAATCTGTTAGAAGTCTTATTCGATGACCATTCAACAAAACTTGCAGTTCCTTATGCAATGAAGCAGATCCGACTTTGTATACGCACCATAGAAGAATGATAGAATGATAAATAATAGTTCAGGCCTTTCATGGACAGGACATATTTCAAAAGTAAATATTTGATTTGGTAATATCAAAACTGGCAGATTCCAGGTTCACAATAATTTGCTATTGTTTTGAAAATTTAACCTTTTGAATTAGCCTTTTTGTCGTATCTAAATCCTATATCCAACTCGACAACTGTGGAGGCCATAATAAAACAATAACTTTCAGTTCGTCGTCTGTATATTTTGAGCAATAAATTTTTCTATTATTTGTCTTTTTTGCGTGGTATGCAAACGCAGATCCAAGGTGCTGGCTAACTTTTGCAAAAAATTCAGTTTGTTTCATCTTGGTCCAGGTAAACGAAGACCTGATCCATGATCTCTATAGGTAATTTTGACAAATTTGGATCACAGATGTAGCCTTGTTCGAGCGAAAGAGTTTCTCCTCCAAACGGGAAAGAAAATTTATATACAAATCTCAATGAGATGTTTGTTAGTTGCGTATGCGATAGCTTTAATCGATTATTTATATCGATTTGAAACTAGAGATGCGTCTAGTGCAAATTACTGAACTGCAATAGTTTACTGAACTGTAATATGTAAAGACATATACCGTGTAATAAAAACACTGGCACGTCTGTGCCGTTTGACTTTGGTTTATTGAATGTTTTATTCAAAATATTCTAATGTCTAAGGCCGCATAGCTACGCTGCCGGTTACGCCAGCAGCGGAGCGGCTTCATACATATTTTTTAATAAGCATAATGGAGAGAGAGAGTCTTACGTAAATGTTTGCATGTATCTGTATGTACATATATGCCACAAGTGGTCAGCGTGGGACTGCTGACTAAGCAAATCTCATGAGTGAGCGATCATATTACACGCCCACTTGAAATATATATATGTATGTGTCTATTTTTTAACCGATGTTAGATTATTGGTACAGTGTGCCCTCGATATATGGGAATACTACAGAACATACAGCTGCTTATCTTTGTGATTATTTTCATTTTATTATAACCCTCATTTTGAATCTCCTACACATACTATTTCTCTGGAAACATTTGTATTCTAAAGGAGTGAATGGAAGAAACTTTTAAATTAATTTGATGCAAATATTCCAGACATATAGAAATTCAAATAAATAATAAGTAAATTATGGATTTGCTGCGCATAGCTCATAAAAGTTGTACAAGCATTCAAAATGTGAGGCGCAGAGCCATTAAAATTCATTTTTAAACAACACTTTCAGGCTACATACTACCATAAGATCTCGTGGATCTCCTTCCATTCCGGAAGGATAAAGCGCGCTTTACGCTTCGTTTGATTTATAGGCGCAGGGTTAACGGTTAGAGAGGCGTGGGATGGGGCAAAAGAGCAAATTGGAACAGAGTGGGATTGGCACAGGCACAGCGATTGGTGGGGGGGACCTATGCATATGTGTCTTACACTTGTTATCGGGCTGGTATCACATCCAGAACACACTCACACACACAGGACACCGTGTCGGCGTTGCTCTTTATGTGTTTATTTTAATTTTCAATGTTTCGTTGTCGGACCTCTTTTTATGGCTCTCAATTTTTGCGCTTGTTTTACGAGCGCATTAAAATTAAGACCAGACCAGACCAAACCAGACTAGACAGACGTAAGCAGGAGCAAACTCAATTAGATAACGAGATGGGGGTCTGAGTCTCCTTTTGGGCATAGTTAAATTCACTTGGCTTCACACACACTCACCGAGAAGGAGATCCGTTCCGTTCCGATCCCATCCGATACACCCACACCCACCGACCCATTCCCATTCCAACACACACACACATTTTTGGAAGCGTGTTAATTTCTTTTTAATTCCTCCTCTGCACTCGGGCCAGGGAAAGTGGCCGTGGACGGGGTACATCTACGTCTTGCGCCCCGCCTGTGTGTCTGTCGCTGCTCCACTCATAAATTAACGTTTAGCTACGCTACATAAAAATCTGTCCGAAACAAGTCCCAAGTCTGAAGTTTCGGAGTGCGAGTGGCGTCAATGTCAATGGGGCTGTATTTTTTGGAAGAAGGTGGAGGAGCATACTTTCGTTTAAGCCCAAATTGAAATCATTTCTAATTTAACAGAAAGAAGTTGGATCGAAATTTTAAAACTTAAAACTAATAAGAACTTAACCGAATATAATTAAAATATAATTTATTTATTTAAATAAGTGTATTCCAGTCAGTGACGATGTTTATGCACCCCTTACCTCTGCTACTGGGTCAACAATACTTTCTGGATAGAAGATTTTTCTTGGCAGTATCTAATTTGAATCGAATAACTATAGTATGAACTATATCAGAAATGATCAGCTTGTCATTTGTGGGAGATCTGCTTGGATATATATTATTGTATTGTATCGGCATGAGTTTTCCCTAACCTTCTTCAAACCCAACTCAACTATAAGGTACCACCGAAACACCAAAAAGATTTATTTTTCTCTTCACTCTTTGCGTTCATTAGCCCCCTTGGCAGCACTGTCTGTCACTGGGCATCATTAGTTTTATTTAATTATGCCTTTGATATTGATTGCTTTGTTAGAACATATCCCCCCCTTTCCTTCGGCCCATGGAAAGTTCAATTAAAGTATGCTCTAACCCTCCGAAAAGAGTAAATATCACCCCCCCCCATAAAGATGAATCCAGCTGTGATTGCGTTAACCGCAAAACGGAATAACCAAAAAAAGAATATTGAGAAAAGAAATATATTTGATAATGAATAATGATGTTGATTTGACACTCGAATCGAAATCGTCACGCTTCGTGCAGTGGGGCAACGGCCAGGGGCTTGGGAGTCGCGCTGTGTAGGCAGCTCATCCCCGGCGGCTACTTGGGTGTAGAGATCATTCAGTATGCCAGCAATTTGATTTTAATTTAATTAGATTTCCAGAGCCCCAGACGAACATCACATGATGGTAATCCAATGAGTATTGTATGATAATTTAATGGAGCATGAAATGCTTATGTTTGCTGCTCTCCTTGGCCTCTTTTTCAATCATTTCAAACGAATTTCACAGCGTTGCAAAGTGGCCGCTAATGATGGGAGTCCTTTGGGTCCACAGGGGCACTGCACTGCATACTGGCTTGTGTGTGGTCAAATGGTTTCCTAATAGCCGTGACAAAGGTCATTAGATCGATAGATCTGCGCAAGTAATTTCAACAAAATTATTTCTTTCGAGCCGAGTTGTAAAGCATCTCTTAATGGCACAAATAAAATCTCATTATGCCCGAAACACATACACACTCACACAAATAAATTATTTAGAATACAACTCTGCGCTTTGGAGCGTCTTATCTTAAGATTGGGCATAATTTATAAACTTGTCTGCATCTCGTGTCGACATTCATCAACTTTTTGGTTGCTAGCAACTTCATTAAAATTAGCTCATAAAATTTGCAGCAACTTGCTGCTGCTCTCTCTCTTTTTGCGCCCCGAAATCTTGTTTAGTTTTCATTTATGGCTCAATGCTCAAACCCAAAAATCCTTTGCCGAGACGGGACAAGGACAGACGACGATGTGCAACATCCTTCTCAGCATCAACCTGACAGACGCACTTCAGCATAATTTGCTGTGACAGGCTTCAGCGTTTCCTGGGAGAGCTGACTGCGTTTCCTTAATTCCACTTTACCGAATGACATTTAATATGCAAAGTTTTGCCAGCCAAAACTGGCACTGGCACTGGCACTGGAAGCTGGAGGCGCCACCAGCCTCGCCTTGTGCATATCTTTTGATGACTTTTGTTGATTTTATGCCAACACATTTTGCGGCAAGACACACGACACTCGAATGAAGCTCTGTGCCAGGAGCCAGTAACCATGTGTTGCAGGAGCAGGGGTAGGAGCAGGGGTAGGAGAAGGAGCAAGAGCAGACCCCTGTTGCAGTTTGGCACTTGGCGAAAACAATGGACCCAACCGAAACATCAAAACACCCCAAAACAAGTGGCGGGCATTTGGCCGGAATGTCTACGGGAATACCCTTTATTACAAAATAGCCTGGGCATAGCTTTGCATACTCGTACTTTACGGGTATTCGCCTGCCCCGCCGTCCCCTCCCACAGCCGAAAGATCGTAAACTTTAATGACGCCATTCTGGAGGGGTTTGCGCCAGTCGCGCAAAGTTGTTGCCTTTTGAAATATGAATAGACCATAGACAGGAGCAGAAGCACCAGTAGCACTCCCTAATACTCGCCTTGTTAAGGAGATTAGTTCCAGCCTCTTTGGTGGACTCGGTACTCGGGCGTGGCCCATCAATAAAATCGGTTTACTCAAAGTTTTCTGGCCACTTTTCAATCGGCATAATTGCCAATGGGTTGGTATCTATCTGTCTTCCTTAAGCAGCAAGCACGTACACAAAATTAAGCTCGTAAAATTTAATATTTCTCGCCAAAAGTTTGTCGTGTTTTTATTTTTTATTTTGTTGCTGCTCTCCGCTAGGTGAGAGAGTATTAGTAATTTATTACGGAGATGGCTTTGGCTTTTGCATAATTTGTAAATATATATAAATCCTTGTAAAGAAAATCATAAAATTTAACAACAGTTGAGTGGAACTTGCTTTTGTAATCACAAATTATGATGCGGATTTTAGAGGCTTCGGTGGATTCAGAGGATGTGCACAGAAGGGTAGCAATTACCACGTTATAAATATATAGATATATTTATTTTTAAATGCGAAAAATGTATTATCGTAGAGAATGACCATATCTATCAGATTCAGAATTTGGTTCGGATCGGATCATTATTTTAGCAATGATCAATGATCAAATGAATTTTCAGCAGCGGGAATACCCCGCGCCCTTTCAAGTTTCCCCGCGCCCGATTTCAGCGTAAGTCATTTATAGGGTTGATAATCGCTGCAGATTCTTTCTCGCTCACACACTGCTCATACATTCTGCCTCGTGCAGTGTACGTGTGTTGTTGTGAGAAAGATGATGATCTATATGATGTAGATGTAGATGACAATGTAGCAAAAAAATGTAAAATGTAAAAATTCCACATAAATCACATGAGTACTAACTGAGTACGGGCATAAAAGTAGAGTCGCGTTCACAGCGACTCCATGCGTTCTCTCACGTTTCGTATGGTTTTCGCTATTGTGGCTATAGATCATTAGATCCGATTCGGATTCGGACCCCTGATAGATATGGGTTTTCTATGATTCTGGATTTTTCGTTTTTGCTATCCTCAAAATTGTGAACGCCACAGAGGTGCGCCCTCTGTGGGGTCGGAAGTGGGCTTGGCGAAATTTTGAAACATTTATCTAGGAGTGAGATATCACATTAGCTTGGAAACAAAATTTGGTTTGCTCTAGCTCTTATAGCCTCCGAGCAATGGGCGAAAAACAAGACGGACAGACATACGGACGGACAGACATGGATATATCGACTCGGCTATTGATGCTGATCAATAATATATATACTTTATAGGGTCGGAAATGATTCCTTCTCTATGTTACACACATCCCCTTTTACCACACATACAATATACCCTTTTACTCTTCGAGTACGGGTACAATGAATCTATGAATGAATCATCATCTTGATCATGAATGAGAACATGATTGAACTTGATTGAACAATAATGATTGAAACTGGTTGAAACTGATTGAACCTGATTGAAACTGATTGAAACTGATTTAAACTGGTTGAAACTGATTGAAACTGATTGAAACTGGTTGAAACTGATTGAAACTGATTGAACCCGATTGAAACCTGTTGAAACTGATTGAACCCGATTGAAACCTGTTGAAACTGATTGAACCTGATTGAACCTGATTGAAACTGATTGAAGCTGATTGAAACTGATTGAAACTGATTGAAACTGGTTGAAACTGATTGAAACTGATTGAACCTGATTGAAACTGATTGAAACTGATTGAAACTGGTTGAACCTGATTGAAACTGATTAAAACTGATTGAAGCTGATTGAAACTGGTTGAAACTGATTGAAACTGATTGAAACTGGTTGAACCTGATTGAAACTGATTGAACCTGATTGAAACGGATTAAAACTGATTGAAACTGGTTGAAACTGATTGAAACTGATTGAAACTTGTTTAAACTGATTGAAACTGATTAAAACTGGTTGAAACTGATTGAACCCGATTGAAACCTGTTAAAACTGATTGAAACTGGTTGAAACTGATTGAAACTGATTGAAAATGGTTGAAACTGATTGAAACTGATTGATGCTGATCTGGTGGAAACTGATTTAAACTGATTGAACCTGATTGAAACTGATTGAACCTGATTGAAACGGATTGAAACTGGTTGAAACTGATTGAAACTGATTGAAACTGATTGATGCTGATTGAAACTGGTTGAAACTGATTGAAACTGATTGAACCCGATTGAAACCTGTTGAAACTGATTGAACCTGATTGAATCTGATTGAAACTGGTTGAAACTGATTGAAACTGATTGAAACTGATTGAAGCTGATTGAAGCTGATTGAAACTGGTTGAATCTGATTGAAACTGATTGAACCTGATTGAAACTGATTGAAACTGGTTGAAACTGGTTAAAAACTGATTTGAACTGATTGAACCTGATTGAAACGGATTGATGCTGATTGAAACTGGTTGAACCTGATTGAACCTGATTGAAACTGATTGAAGCTGATTGAAACTGGTTGAAACTGATTGAAACTGATTGAACCTGATTGAACCTGGTTGAAACTGATTGAAACTGATTGAAACTGGTTGAAACTGATTGAAACTGATTGAAACTGATTGAAACTGGTTGAGACTGATTGAAACTGATTGAAACTGATTGATGCTGATAGAAACTGGCTGAAACTGATTGAAACTTGTTGAAACTGATTGAAACTGATTGAACCTGATTGAAACTGATGAAACTGATTGAAACAGGTTGAACCTGATTGAAACGGATTGAAACTGGTTGAAACTGATTGAAACTGATTGAAACTGATTGAACCTGATTGAAACTTATTGAACCTGATTGAAACGGATTGAAACTGGTTGAAACTGATTGATTCCCGGCTCTGAATCGGATCGTATCATTATTTTAGCCATAATTGAGAAAACCATTTCGAAAAACATCATTCCCTCTCTTTTGCACTCACACAAAAACGAGTCGATTTGGTTTTTCGTACAAATGAACGCCTGGATCTCAGAGACTATATGAGCTAGAGCAATCAAACTTTCTGTCAAGACTCCTGTGATACCAAACCAAGACAAGTGTATTGCAAAATTTCGCCAGGCCGCCTTCCGCCCCCCCAAAAGATGAAAGTCCACAATTTTGAAGATAGAGAAAAAACTAAAAAAAATGCAGTATAGTAGGGAATGATCGTATCTACCAGCTTCAAATCGGAATTGAATTCTAATTGTAGCCACAATGATGAAATGAATTTTCAGAGGCAATTTCCCCCTTCCCCTTGCAGCGTAAGTCATTTATGGGGATGATTGTCGCTACAGATTATCTCACACTCACACTCACGCTCACACACGCTCTGCCTCGTGCAGTGTCCGTGTGTTGTTGTGAGAAGTGATGTAGATGTAGCAAAAAATGTAAAATGTAATACATTTGAAAATTCAACATAAATCACATGTGTGCTGACTGAGTACAGGTATAAAAGTAGAGTCGCGGCAACAGCGAATCCGTACGTTCTTTCTCGTTAACTTTAAAAAGTAGGCCTAAAACACTGCGGTAAGAATTTATGAAACGTTTTTACATTATTTGTGCTTCTGAATTAATATTAACATTATATTCAAGTATACATATTATATCTGATATTTATATTAAAAAAGAAAATAAAATTATAAATAAATTATTCCATTTATTTTTAGTAATTTCCATTTAACCAAACTCTGATTAAACAGCAAATAAAGCGATACAAAAATGTTTATTGAATGCTACAAAATTATATTTTATTTTAAAAGTCAAATTTAAATTGATTTAATGGTTCGTAATCACTATAAATTCTGATCATTATTCACTATTGATTCATTATTTTAATTTAAGGTGCTCGAAGCTATTTCTTTGTAGGCTGTGGGCATATAATTTTATTTAGATTTCACATCACCAACTTAAAAAAATATTTGAAATATATTTGTACCCAGGCTATCCAGGCCTGTCCGTCTCCCCTTTATGCCAACTAATCTTTTCGATGTCTTTGCCATCTAAACGTTGGCTCCTTTCAATATTTAATCTTCTAACATTAATGCCCGTTTAGGGCAGATATTTGTATTCAATTTCTTATTCGGTAAACAACACTCCCTAACCAGAAGCCGCTGCATTTTCCCATAACAAAACGCTTCGTTCAGGCCGGTGGTAAGTGCCAATCAAACCGAAAAATATTTATAAATTTTGACAAAAGAAAAAGTTTCCCAAGTTAAATTGCGTGCAAGCTGATGATCGAGATGGTGTTGGATGGAGGGAGATGAAGGTTTAACCTACCAGCATAAAAATGCTGACGATTTATGTACGTATGCCCAGGGGAGAATGTGAACGGCCCTCAAGGTAGAGAGAGGCCTCAAAAGAGTTGAAAACAATCCATCAAACGAAAACGCTGCGCTTTTGATAAGAGAGCGCATCAATAAAGTAATAAAATGTCTACAAATCAAATCGATAAGAAAAAGGAGTTTTGGCAAAAGATTCGCCTCGGTAGACCTCACCTCGGACGGGGTACCAGGGGGAAAAAGTCACGTACAGCACGCACTCAGTTCTGGGGCGGACTATTAATATTAATGGTTCGGTGACGACCCCGGTCGCGGTCGGGGCTGGGTTTTCGGTTTGAGTCTAACGCACTGGGCGTTGCACTTCGTCGTCGTCTTTGGGGTGCTGTCTGTCAAGAAAGCTGTCTACTCTCTCTCTACCCCTGAGGAGCTGTTCCTTTTTCACACAAATTGACATGTGACACCGGGCGAGACCAGAGACACGAGACGAGACGAGACCCCTGTCAAAGGGTTACCCATACTCCCTCTGTGTGTGTGTGGCATGACGAAAAATAACAATCGAATCGGATCGTTGTGCGGTTGTGATTGTGATTGGAAATCATTAACATTCTGATAACTGTCGGGCCACTGTGATCCATTAGTTATCGGGCAAATGCATGCGGTAAGCTGTGAGGCCTTTAATTGATCTCGTGCTCCCTGCCTCTGCCCCTGCTCCTGCCCCTGCGGTTTTATGTTAATGAAGCATCATCCCAATCCGATTTCGTTACGGTTTCAGTTTTGTTTTTCCCATTTTTCATGCTTGCTTTTCAATTGGCTTTCCATTATGTTTGCCTGATTTGCTCTCACTGCGGTTTCGTCTGCTGTTCGGTGATTTTATAATTATCAAATTAATTGTTAATTGATTTACAGTACGAGAAACACCAACACCAGGCAGAGCTATTGAAGTACAAATTTTAAATTCCTACCTTTATTTTTCCTAATATTTATTTGCTGAAAATCCCAGCTGTTGAACGGCGCAATATAGTAGTCCTGGTTCTAGTTCTCTCCTAGGACAACACATAACTTGTCGATTCCTAATTTGTTGACGAACGAATCCCAAAGGACCCTCCCACCAATCTGGGCCGACACATTTCCGTTCTGACCAAATGCTGTGTGCGGTGATTGACTTTGATTTTCTCATTGGGGGATGTTGGATGTCAGAGCCCTTGGACAAGTGAAAATGAATTTTCCAACAACGCAAAAGCCTAGCTGAAGTATGAACGAAAATGTCTTATAAAAACTAACGATTGGCAATTGGTTTTTACTATTATTTGCCTGGCACTTCCTTCCGCTCTGGTTAGACCCGATGGGCGTATCGCCAGCCCCAAAACCCACTACTCACCCAACGTCTTCGTTCAATGTGAAATATGTTAAGCCGATGCTGAGTTGGTTTCTTGCGTCCCCCATTGTCTTTGCGATTAATTTCCTTCCACTGCCGTGCACTTGCAGGAAAATCATAAAATTTTATTTGTACAACTTCCTCTGAATCCGCTTCCTTTTGTATTTCGATTAAAGTTTTTTTTTTGGTGTCCTTGTAATTTTTTTGGGGCATATATTTGGGAAATGCTGGGATTATGTGGTTGTTGGTGATCAGTATGATCAATGATTATGAGTGTGATCCATTTCTGACCCAACTTGGTACAGATATGATAGTTAAATAATATTTAATAATTATAGAAAATGTTCAACGTGTTCAACATCTAAAACAATATTCAATATTGCTAAGAATGATTACAAAATTAATCTAATCAATGAAGTGTTACATATTTATTGTTTATTTTTTATCATATATTTTTACGTATTTATTTCTCTTGAATTTATTTGAATAAATACATTTGATTCTTTTTCTGAGGTTAGAAGCTCGTGCTCATTTTAAAAATTAATACATTTTTCATACATTTTAAATGATTTACTTTAGTGTTATTAGGTTCCACACTTCGGAGTCTGCAGTTTTATTCATCTGCAATCAAAATGGTTTCAATTTCTGTAAACTAATACATCGGAGCAACCACTTACCAATTCCTGATGCTTTGCCATATTATAGACTCGGAAGTTCATTACAAAGCGTCTTTCCTTACTAAACCCCATTTCCTTTAGTAAGTCAATGAACGACTGCAGATATTCATTGAATATTAACACTATATGATCAATAGAAGCACCAAGACGCTTCAATTTTGTACACTCCCTGAGTGCTTTAATGAATTGTTTTCTATTTATTGTATTTCTACCAAAGGCAGAAATTTCTATTATCAGTTGTTCGAGTGTGCTTCCGTACCTTGCAATGCTGTCAGCAATGTCACAAAAAGTTTTGTTAGATCGAATTATCAATTCCAAATATGTGATCTTTGGACACTCTGGCAAGACTGCGTGAATTCTGCAATTAAAAAGAAAGAGTTTTTCCAACTCGGGATATTCATTAACCTGTTCATGAAATGCTGGAGAATGTGTACATCCGTAAAGATGTAAGACACGTAGTTTTTTCAAATTGGATCCGATTGAAAAAATATTTCGCAAGTTCTCATTGGGCCAACGAACCACCAATTCTTCCAAATTAATCAGTTGGCGGATATTCTGAGCTGAAAAAATGCATTCCATATGAATGTAAGGAAAATTACATATGTTCGGATCTGTTAGAAGTCTTACCCTGAGAGTCCGAAATGTTTTCAACAGTCAATACTTTACAGTCTGGATTTATGTACTGAAGCAGATCCGATTCTTGATAATTCTCCATGTGAAAATCTAAGCTAATATTCATTAGCCCTCTAATTGCAAGCAAATATTTGCAAGATTTGAAATTTAAAGGCGTAATAAAAACACGGGCAGATTCCAGGTGTACACAGTGCTTCGCTATTAGTTTGAAAATTTCATCTATTGAATTTGCATTTTTTGATGACGTTATTTTTTATATCCTTGTTGACATGTGTAAATCCTATTTCCAAGTCGACAACAGTGGATCCGCATGATGGCAAAATAACGTTTAGTTCGTCTACTGTATATTTTGAGCAATCAAGCGTCTTATATTTGTCTCTTGCGTGGTAGCCATATACAGATCCCAGGTGCTGGCTAACTTGGGCCAAATTAAGTTTGTCTTTCTGGTCCAGGTAACCGAAAACCTGATCCATGATCTCTATAGGTAATTTTGAAAGCATTTTTGAAGCACAGATTTAAACACGTTCTAGTCAAAGAGAACTTCAAACCGGAAAGTACATTATGTACATATGCTTCAGGGATGGTTCTTAGTTTCGCATGCGATAGTCTTAATCGATTATTTATATCGATTTGTAAGAAGAGATGCGTCTAGTGCAAATTACTGAACAGCTATATATTACTGAACACCCAGCTGTGTATTTTTTGTGTGTTTATTTTCATTTGCTTAATATTTACCAGGTCTTATAATATTAACCATATTTGGAGCTCCTTCATATATTTCCATGCAAACACACATACGTATGTATTGCCAAGGAGTTATCTTATTATTATTAAAAATTGTGAGTGAATCCGCATTGATCATCGATTTTAGATGATATATATTTTCTTATTTTATTGGGAATAATAATAATAAATATAATAATAATAATAATAATAATAATAATTGGAATAATAGTAAGAATATGGAACATATGAATATCAGTTAATGAGTTATTTGTCGATAGTATTGTAAGAAACTCCTTTGTATTCGATATATCGATACTTGCGAACAAGTTCGCGAACAATTATGTATTATAAAGTTGACGATCGAAAGTGAAAGACGTGAAATAAAAAAACGTGAATTTATATAATAATAACAAATATAAGAATAAAAGTAATAATAATAATATGATTTTTAAATAATAAACTTGAAAATCTTCTGGCACAGTATCATTAATAGGAACTTGTTTATCCTTTATATTCTGTGTATATTCCAGGGTGTGTGCCAGACCAGTCGCCCTCTGTTTCTTTCCTTTCCATTTGCTCATCTTTTTTTCAATCTCTGCCATTCAGTGGATTGTAATTTTGTTCGTTTCCCAATGCCATGACTCCTCCTCGACCATGCTGCATTAATTTTTAGTGCAGTGGCAGTTGTTGGGGAGGGGGGTACAAATACAAATATTTTGGTGGTCTGCCCCCACCCTCAACATTTGTTTGCTGTGGTAAATGCAACCAAAGTCCAGGCTGGCGGTGCGTTAAGGTAAATTTGTAGAGCGCAAATTGTTTAGCCAATGCAAAGACTTAACTCCATTCTAGAACAGGCCTGAAAGTGTGGTGTGTGTGGAAAAGCCATAGGGCTGGGGGGGGGGGGAGGGTTGTGTGTTCTCGTACAATACATTGTTTCAACTGCCTGACAATTTCTAATTTATTGCAATTATGTGACGCACGTCACACTCAACTGACCAGCGGACAGCACTGACCATTGGCCATGCCGGCCGACACGTGACTAATGTAATGCCACTGGAGGACCCTTTTGGGTTTTCTCTGATTGGAAAACACTAAAACAGATATGCACTGACAAAAATAAGGATCTGAAATTAAAATATATCTTGGAAAATATATATAAAGGGTGCAAAGAGCTGCTGCAGGAATAGAAAAAGAAAATCAATAAATTATAATTTATTTTTCAGTTTTATTTCAAGCTTAGTACTTTATTTTCGTATGAAGAATGTTGTTCAGAGTGCCTTAGTAGATATATGCTTTGAAAGTATATTGCAGAAATCGTATATAGTTTTGTTTTTTTCAGTGTATAAATGTATCTTTATAGACAGAGCGGATGATGGCCTTTGGGCTTGTCCTGCCTTGACCATTCCATGGAGATTTATTTTACGCTGATAACACGCTTAAGTAAATGCTGTACCCTATACCCTGCCGCCCCCTGCTCTATAGAGAGTTTGTGTGTGTGTGTGTGTGTGTGTGTTTGTGTGCTATACCCCCAATCCCAATTTAAATGGCGATTAAATCTGCTGGCATTGATGGATGTGTCCAAGGCGTACTGTCTGCTAGAAAGCAGTCTGGTCTCTGGTTCGGCCTGTGCCTGGTCCTGTGTTCTGCGGTCAGAGTCTGTACAGGATGCGGCACCGTGTTAACACTTTTGTACAATTGCCAATTTTTCGCCAGCAATCCTTGATGAGCCGTCGCCGCCGCCGCCTCTCTGCCTCTCCCTCTGTCAGCCACTGGATCTCACTGTGTGTGGGAGTGGTTGGATTCAGGCGGTGGCTTTTGTGGTGTTGTTGTGCGGGAGTGTGGGAGTGGGAAAATGTGAAAATGGGGCAGGAGTGGGCCCATGGCATGCGGCTGATGCACTTCAATATTCATTTGAACGCATAATTGATATTGACGAACAATGTTGCCACTACAACAATGTTGATGGTGTGTCCACGAGGGGTTGCTCGCAGAAATGCACTGCCAGAATTTCAAATTTGTTATCGATTAGATATTGGGGTTTGTAGCTATGGTGGAAAAGTGTGTACTATATATACATATACATATGTAGGTATGTTTTTGTGGTAAAATGTCAATGTTTGAGTTAATTGTGATCTGTTTTCTTGTGTTTGTTGTTTTTAGCTTTAAATCTTAAATTTAAATTCATTCCTGAATTTAATTTTATTTAGTTTATTTGAACTTTCTATCCCTTTCACGTCTCATGAGCGATTTTTCGTAGATTTTTGTCTGATTCTTAAAAGAATCAAGCTATATCCATACTCTATTCCTATACATACATATATATGTATGACTCTTATTCCACATAAAGTTGTCTTGATGCTGTGTAGTGTATCTAGGAAGTGTATCTTGAACCCTCGCACTTTATGTATCTCTGTTCCAATGTGGCTTAGCAGCATCCCTTTTAACGATAGCTCTCTTCCAGTGTGGCTTAGCAGTATCCCTTTTAACGATAGCTCTCTTCCAGTGTAGTTTCAGTTTCCTTTCTTTTCTTTGCAGCTTCTTTAGTAGTGTTTTAAAATTTTATTTATATTTATAAATAAATAAAATATAAAATAGATTTATATTTTTGTATTTTATTTTTAATTTGATATATTTTACATATATTTTTGTTCCTCTTTATTTCTCGCAGTGTTTATTACTTTGTTACGTTGAAAAAGCTCCTCCTGCTGCCCATGTGCTGTGCCTACTTGGGGCAGTTAATTTTTATAAATTTTCCATGTCAGGCCCCCAGTGTTCGCTGTGGCATGCAACATGTTTGCCATTTCCATTTGCCCCCCATCTAGACACATACATACTACAGTATATCGGATATCTCCGACTCAATTTTTGGGGGGGCTGCTGCCTGCTGGCTGCTGCTGAGAGTCGAGCGAGTTCCTTCTGCTTGTTTTCTATCTGTCAGTGTCATGTCACGTACGAGCCAAATGCATTCAATATGTCCAGGCCCAGGCCCAGTCCCAGACCCCATTGTTGCTGTTGCTGCCGCCTGGATACGGCTCTGCCAGGGTCTCCACATGGAAGCTGCAGGAGTGTAAATTTAATTTAGTTAATTGAAACAATTTGTTGCATGCGACAAGCAGCAACAGCAACAGAAACATTTCCACCTCCAAGCTGATTTTCCTGCTTTTTAACTGATTTTCGTTTGAGGATTTTCTTTTTACATTTTATTTTTTTGTTGCTGGAAGGATGGGTGGGAAAATTCCATATGAAATACAATGCACTCCTTGCCCCGCAAACATACATGTCAATTTGGGTGGCATTCGTGTCGGTCTGTGCGTCTGGCAGCCCTCACAGCGGGAGATCTCTTTTCAATTTGATTGAAATTGCACTCAATACACTTTTGTATATTGATATATTAATTTGCTCTGCTTGTTTTTGTTTTTGCTTTCGCCCGTCAGTGTGTTTTTTTTGTAAAATACTTTGGTTAATTTGCGTACAAATTGAGACAAAGGCCCCTTTCCGGAGCAGTCAATGAATTTAATTAACAAGGCTTGACAGTCCATCGAGACCAACAACAGCTTTAAGTACATATGTATGTACAGAATGATATACATAATCGAGAGAGAAACTCAATGGAAATAGCTTAAAGGTTGTAAAGGGTAAAACTGATTTAAAATTGGGGGAATCAGCTATAGTATCTTAGAGTCCTCGAACTTAAGCTGCAGAAAAATAGACTGTCTGTGCCTACCTACCTCATAGCCACCTCATTGGTTCTCTCTCGTTAGACAATACAAAATTATCCAGCCCAAAGTCAATGACCAACAAATAGTACAATTGCAACAAAAAACGCATTTGAGCGTTAAAATGCAAATCACAATAAATGGCATTTGCTCAAGACACACACACACACACACACACACACAGACCATCAACCCTCCTCCCTGGTACACAAACACTTGATAAATTTGCGTAAAATATATCTCGTATTTACCTTGCACTTGATGCCAATGCAAACTATAAGATACATGGCCAGGAACAAGGACCTGTTCGGTGTTTGGTGTGGGTTGGGAGGGGGTAATGCAACTTTGTGCGTGGCTAAATAAACATGAAAATTTGTGAAAATAGACTCGAGTGTGTGTGTGTGACCGGCCAGGCCTTGCCTCCGTTGCACATTTTGTGGCCTGGCAGTGGCATGGGTCATACTGCTGCCTGTCACTTTGAATGACAGCCCAAGTCAAGTGTTGCGTTCGGCATTGTTCTTGCCTGTGGCCAGCCCCGAATGTCGTTATGGAAAATGCATAAAACCCGAGAGACAATGTTTGTCCTGTCCTCTCCTGGCCTATTGTGTGGGCAGTGGGGGGAGGGTTTACTTGTTTCCTAGGTGCTAAACTTTTATCACACGTCCGAGGGATGGGCCACGTTTAATTCCAAATGCAAACCTTTTGGAGCGTTGACTGCGAAATTGTCTTTGGCCCACACCACCCACTCAATGTCTGGCATACTCATTGCCTTCTCAGGGTGCAATTTCGAGACGCATTACGCATGCATGGCTGCCTAAATAATGTTGATTTAACATTATCACGCGTTGTGCACTGCTCAGCAACTAGGAGTGAGGGGGTATTGCATATACGATGGAGCGTCACTTAGGCTTAGGGTCAACATTGTTGTAATCCTTTCGCTGTGGACACTGTATGCATATGAGCGAAGCAATCGATTGGTACTGATGGGTCGGCTAATTGGAGGGAAACCAATACAAGATGATTATAGTGCAGCCAAGGGGATGGAGAAGTAACCATGGGGTTGTATTCTATGATGGAATTTTGAACTCTTTTCGTAGTTTTTCACTTCCACTTGATTTATTTTCTATAAAATATATCTTCAAGTACAACAAATCTACAAAATTTCCCTATATTCATAGCGTTCCTACATCATTTACTATTGTATTATATTATATTATATTATATTATTTTATATTATATTATATTATATTATATTATATTATATTATATTATTTATTCGACCTATACTTTCTATTCTTCTTTTCCCGTAATTTTCATTCTTATTCTTTCCTAGGGTTTTCCGCACAAACAAATATTCAGCCTAAACCTAATCAATGACCACGCCTCCCTTTTTGACACACACACACACACACACACACCTTAATAAAATCCGAGCAAACAATAGATCAACAAATCCCGAACACTCCTCCAGCCAGTGACAACAACAAATCGAAAGACATGCCGACAAACGCGCCAGGACACGTGACCCATGGCCGGCCACTCGAGAGAGAGAGCCAAAGAAGAGAAGAGAAATGTCACTTCCGTCGGCTTAACACGTTTAAGCCTGCCTGCTGTTGGCCACTGTGGACCACTTTCACCCACAGAGGATCAATGGGGGGTGTACTGCCACACCCACACCCACACTCATTCCCATTCCTTTTTCCTCTTTCCTCTTTCTTTGCTACTTTCTAATTTATGTGCTGTCAATTCTTTTGTCATTTTTGGCGACAAAACAACAAAAGTGGAGGCTGTGGCTGTGGCTGTGGCTGTCGGTGGTTGGCTGTGGTTCTCGAAGGCGTCGCCTGGAAGCGGTTGCACTTAATGAGTCTTAAGAAAAATTATTCGCAATTAATAATTATACTCATATTGTTTCTCGGCCTATTTGTCGGGGGTGTAGGTCCACTCAATTAGAAGAGGGTGGCTGCGCATTGTCTGTGTGGTGAGGGGGAGGAAAAACTGTTATTGCCGTTTATTTGATGTTTGTCATTTAATCATTTTGAAGTAGACTTATTTGTTGTCATTCAGAGTTGGAAATGCTCGGAGAAATGGTTGAAAAGTATGAGAAAATTCAGTACTACTGACTATGACATATATTAGACGGTTTCCGGACTATTTTTTTGAAGAATTTAAAGACAAACTTTGGAGCCACTTGAAGTAGATTCGCAAATGCAAATTTAAAATATATAAGAAATACCTCAAAATGTTAAAAAATATCCAAATAGTAACTTAATTAAGTTGCTGAAATAATACACTTGTTCTCAGGATAATTACTACCGAAAAAAAAACTGCAGCTGAATTATAATATTAAGTCTTTACAAACTGCTTCCGATCGTAAAATAAATTTTTACGGGCAAATTTCAGAGTAATTAATTTACAAAACATTTCTTTTTTTTTTTTTTTTTTTTCAAAATTAAAACACATAAAAAACATTTTATAGTTGATCCGAGCGACTTATGGCTTTTAAATCGACTAATTAAAGGAACAGCTTGAAGCAACTTCCAGTTTCGTTCCTTTCCATCGTTCCAGTGTTTCGTTTATAAATCGTAAAAATCGCACCAAGGAACCAACTATTAAATAGTCGTAAAATTTGTGTTTTTTACAACTTTTCTTTTTTTGTTTGAACTCTAAATAAACTGCCCCGACGAAAATTGAAATGTGAAAAATGCAAATTGAGTTGAAAGTTTTACGCCTATTTGGCTGCCTAAACACTTAATTATGGGATGGGAAAAGCAGTGTAGACAGGGGGGAACAGCACACCCTTGCTGCCTCTGACACCTGACTGACCATAAAATGTTGCTTAGGCGTTAAGAGGCCAGCGAAATTAGCATACTAACTGGCCAGAAGAAGTCTGAGGGTGCGAAGGAAATTAAAAAACATAAAATTTATGTTATCAAAGATCGGTGGAATAAATTTTCCAAACCCTCCTCCCCTTGGTTCCGAGTTGAGCTGCAAAACTACAAAAAAAAAAAATGCCCACACAAAACGGAGACATTAATGTCAGGAACTTTGACTAATTGCCCGACTCAGGGCGCTGCACTTCCTCAACACCCTTGGCGGCATGGAAAGGAAGCGCGCTCGGGCCGATAAGATCTGAGAGGGCGAACGAGAGGGACCGAGAGAGACCAGGTAACAAGTGCACTCGGTCGAGCCGCCTCTCTCTTGATAAATTGTGTGCTAATGGAATGTCATGTCAGCGTTTGTTTTGGTCGACTTTCAACCGAGGAGGCATGCACACACCGATGGAACCGGTAACATTCGATAACAAAGCCGCAAATTGGCGTGGGCGTTGGCGTCGGCGTCAGGTGCAGCCATTCGTAGTAAATGTCCGAAAAAAGTGAGTTATGGCTGAACCCACATGTGGCACACACAAAAAAGGATTCATTTGTGTCACAATGATGTATTTGTGCGAGCCCCCAGTCTAATGCACACTTCCGCCCTTCCGGGCAATCCTTGCTTTTCCAGCTGATCTTTATCTATCAGTTTTTGGTCAGGAAATATTAGCAGGAAATATAGCAAAGTATATATATTCTTTTTTGTCTGTTGTCCAATATTAATTGCTTGACATTAGCGCCTATTGTTGGGCTGTGTTTTGTTTTTTTTTGTTTTGTTCAATAGAAAAAAGTTCTGGCTAAAAGGATGTGCTAATGGCGCCTAACTTTTGATCGGTTGCCAACTGATAGCTTAATGGGCATTTCCTGGGATTTTTCCTGGGAGGACCATAAATTGTTGCTTGTTTGGTGGAGTATATGCTAGAGCTTTGAATGTCCTTTTAGAAGTGTGGGAAAATGTTCTGTAAAGAGAAGTTCCACAGTTGAAATACACCTTCAATGGAGCTCCAGCAATTACAGTCCCCTGCTTCTATATCATATAGAAATTCAGAGCTAACCCTGTTGAACACTTCATCACCCAAGTACCCAAGGTCCAAGTCCCTTCCTGCCCACACCCTGGCATTGCCTCATAATCGCACTATTTATTGCCATGATACAACATTATTTTCCACTCGCCCAACAGTCAGACAGACTAAGGCGAAGAAGCATCAGCTCAGACATCCAAATTGATGATTAGCATCCCTCATGGCAACATCTGTTACATTTAAATATACCTTTCCTTTTTTTTTCTATCCCAGACAAAAAGTGCTGAAGTTCTTTCGTGTTGGCACGTTGATAAATATTAACCAAAAAAAAATATATATAGTCAGCGGGGGGGAGGACGGTTAAACACTGAAACTACCCCCTAGACCTAGAACAATATTTTTGTGGATAAAATTAACTAACAACAAAAAACTGCCGAGTCAGAGAGAGCAGCCCAAAAGACCGACCTGCTGCACGTGCAATTTGTGTGGCCCGGACTAAGCGCATTAGGTGCCCCTTTCCTGTTCGATATCTGTGGTTTCCGAGGGGGTGGTTGCTTACCTATTGTTTGCATATGTGTAACAATTAAACATTTTCCTACTCGGCCAGACATTTTTTATGAGCCAACCCCGAGACTATCATTAACACCGCCCAAGCAGCAGCAAACCCACAGAGAGTATAGAACCATAGAACCACCAACAAGTGCAAAATCTGCGAGTGGTTATCGGCTTAATTATTATTATGGGTCCCAGGACGCTGGCAAACCGGGTGTTGTCTGCACTTGACTCTCCCCCAAACCCCTCTACGTATGTATATGTATATATTTCCATTTTTCTGTACTTTGGTTTATTTGCGCCGCCATAAACTTGGATTTGAATATGTTTGGAGTTCCCTTTTTTTAAATATTCTCTGGTTGATATTTTGGGTGCGAGTCTGCTTAATCCGCTTAGCTGCACATGTTAATAAATTTATTAGCAGGGTCTCTTGACTCTCGACATTTGTGCTGGCTGTGCTGGGGGGGATGGGTATCATCGTTTAAGCCACCAAATAGTTGACTAGCTGGCTGACCTTTTTATACACCTAAGGTACTACATAGAAGTCTGTTTTTGGCTTATTTATTTCATATTACTAGATCGATCTTTAAGGGTCTCTTGGGTCACAAATATTGTGATAAATCTGTTTTACTATCTCTCTCTCTCTCTGTGTGTCTCCCTGCTGTAGTTTAACCTTTCACACACGACATTTGACCATTGGTACACCGCCCAGAGAGCAATTGAAAAAGTTTTCCAACTGTCGTACCCTAATTGGACCCAAAGGAGAAGTTGGCCAACTCAACTCATAAAACACGCTAATTACACACTCGCACTGCGAGAGAACATAGCTGAGGGACCTCTGGTTGTATTTTTTTTTTATTTCGAAAAACTAATCTAAAACTAAAACTGAACCCGGCACTTGACACTGGACGAAGCAGAGCGAAACCGCAGCTGTAAATTAAACGTTGACAGTTTGGTGAAAGTGGCCCCAACCACTGCCCTGACTTGACTTTCCTTTCCTGCCGCACAGGTGTGGCGAGTCCTGCGGGTGCCGGGACGGGACGGGACGGGGTGAAGTGGCAGCTGTTTTCATTAGGCGTTATTGACAGGCGCAGCTAACGGCACTATTAGCCGAGGCGTTGACATTTGTTACCGGGCCACAAGAGAGTCCCCCTGGGTACTCCAATCAAAGAGGTCATTAGAGAGGAGAGCGGGAGGTCAGGACACGGGCAGGAGCAGCACAGGGTCAGGACCTTAACTCCTCTCGTTGACTTGTGTGAGAGAGACAGACAGGTGCCTGTTTTCAATGGTCTAATTAAAGTTATACGTAATTAAGTGGCCAACAGCAGCGGGGGAAGTGAAATTAGCTTTTAATTAAATTAATTTTCGATCAGTTTAAGGAGAGAGCTGAGAACTAAATCGATCTTTCGACGATTCCCATATATCGTGGGTTCGCCCTTATAGATGGAAAAGCTGAAAACGGGCAAAGGACAAGCGTAACGAATTTGCTGCCAGACTCCAGGCAGGGTGGAGGCATGTCCTGGCGAAACTTGCAACAGACAGGAGGCCAGCAGTCAGAGAGAACTCAGTTGCAGGTCCTGTCCGAGTCGGCCGCTGGGCGTTGCCAAAGCTGAGCTACAAATATGCAAATAGACACAATTTTTAATTAGCAGCCAAGCGCAAATTTGCCCAAAAAACGAACCGGAAACAGACACGCGAAAGAGACAGGGAAACAGTGACAGAGACAGGGATCGGGACTGAGACTGAGACTGGGTCTGGTAGAGTTGTCAGCAACAAAGGAGACCCGCGAATAGCGTGGAGAATGGACATTCTCCATGTATAATATTATGGGTGTATCTGCATCACATGCTCGCATTCGCATTCGCATTAACAACAAATTCATTAAAATGCGCAACAGAAAAAATAAAAGGGAAAACAGTTGAAACAAAAATAAATGCAGAGCAAAAAAAAAAAAAAAAAACGATCATTATTAAAAATCTAAAATAAATAAAAGATGAAAACTTTTTTTTTGTTGCCTTTGGCGAATGACACAGCAGCGTTGTTGGTCGGGGGTAGAGCAGAGCAGAGAGCAGCTGTTTGCATATTGAGAGCTCCACTTGCCATACCCGAAGGGATCAAGATTTATTGCGTACACGCCGCGTTGTGCAAGTCGCAAAAGGTAAAAAGCACAAAAAATTATATGTATATATGTATATGTATGTGCTACTCGGGCGGAAAAAAAGAGAGAGCACCAAAGAGAAGAAGGAGCACAAAAGTTTGGTTGCAAAAAACATTTCTGTGCATAATCATTTGAACTACGCGCCCGCCGCCACCGCCGTCGCCGTCTGTTGAAGCAAATTTGCTGCCGGCATGTTACCTACCGTCCAATTCAAAACAAAAAAAAAAAAAATAACAAAGAAAGGATATAGGCAGACGAATACCCTGGCATTAGAACTACATTAAAAATGCTACAAAATATAAGGAATGTATAGACTTAGAAGGGATAATGGAAATAGGTTGGTTTTCGTATTACTTTAAATTATTAAAAAAATTTTTTAAAAAATAAATATTAAAATATTCTGAAAAAATTTCCAGAGATTCCACTGTAAAAAAAAATATTACTTTAAATATTTAAAAATATTTTAAAAATTGAAATATTAAAAATTACCATTTGATTATATACGTTGAATAATTTTTGTTCATTTTTTAAATTTGAATTTTAATGATATAAATAATTTAAAATAATTTCATAATATAATTTAAAATCATTTAGCTATGGATACACTATCAAATCTGAATTAAAAATTCAATTTGTTTAGTTTTAAAGATATTTATTTATATAATAGTTTTAGTTTTACTAGATTTAAACGCTACTTCGAAAGCAGCTTTCTTTCGCTCTCATACGGCATACCCGTTGTGTCTCACAAAGGCTACCCAGAGGTACAATACTTCAAAAAAAGCAACGAAATATGCATGTACATATCTGCAACACAAACCAACAACAAGCCAGACAAAGAGAAGTAACAGTGTTGACTGTGGATTGGGCGCCTCCAGCTCCAACTCTAACTCCAATTCCGGCTCTTTGGCTGTTTATTCGCGCATAATTCACTCATTAATCATTACGTTTTGCGCCAAAGCGTCAGACTTCTGACGTGTGCCCTGGCACGGCCCCAGTCAATGGGATGTCGCTTTGTTGTTTGCTTTTTGCCATCCAAGCCGAGTCCTAGGCAGAAAGGTGAATGGAACCTGGTAATTGGTAGTGGGTGCTAATCGGTGGTACGGCAGCAGCTCCCACTATTTGGTGGAGTGGCTAACACAGCTGTGCATAAAGTTTATTCCTTGAATTAAAGTTTTGGGTGCCTTGAATAAAACTGATAGAATAGTGCACCGCTGAAGCATAGAAATTTGGTTAGTTTTCCCTTGAAAGCAGTCTTTCCAAATGTAACTCAAAGCCTCAACGAAAACAGTCTAAAACTCAATTGTGCAAAACGAAATGTAAATGTATACGAAATTCCAAACGAATCTCTTCAAACGTCAAATGCGCAACGAACAAAAAATAGAAGGACAGCAGAAAGAGAGGGTGAGAGGTAATCGGAAATGATTTTGCATATCCAGTTGATAAATTTCAAAGGACACGCCCTGTTTTTTTTTTTTTTTTTTTTGCCAGCCAGCCACCCCTCGTCTGCAGCATGATTTTAATAATTTTAATGGTTTTGCCAATTTACAGATTTTGATAAATTTCTTTTTTTTTATATTTTGGTTCGTCTTCTGCGCGGCTTAAGCGTCTAAAGAGTTAATTTGATTGCAAAATGTTTGCATTTTTGCATGAACATTCAGAGTGACAGAGAGAGGGGTTGATAGGTTGATGGGTTGATGGTCGCAACGGCTGCGGGTAATCAATCATTTTATCAATGCGTTTGCGCAAAATGACATCAATTCCTCATACTGCCTCTTCTGCTGGCGGGCTTCCTGCCGCGCAATCAGCAAATTGTTAGACCCGAGATCGTGACTTTGCCCGAACCGAACAGAACAGTAGAAAATTTGCATATTTTCGATATTTTTCATAGCATGAAAGTGTTCTCTGTGGAACAGTTGGCGCTAATGAAAAGCCAAAGGAAAACTAAGCAACGAACATGCTACAGTGGGGCAGGCCGGGGCAGTCTGGCGCTGCTCGACAAGAAAAATGGCCAAGTGGCAGTGTTTCTTGTATCTCCTTTGGCTGGCAACATTTGTTTGGTAAATAATGAAAAGATTCAAACGGAAATTGTGCGGCATGGCAAAGGAAAGTTTGAGGAATATTTCAGAAAATATTTTGGATAAGGTAAGAGCATTTAGGTATCGGTGGAAAGAGGTAGTTTAGCTCTAACAAATCTCTTTTCGTTCTACTCTAAAATTTGATTCAGTACACAACAATGTTGCCAAAGAGCGCCCTAAAAAAATAATAATAATGTCAAAAACTGAATGCTAAATTGATTTTAATATGCCCATAAACGTTCAAAGGCAGCACAAAATTCAAACGTTGTTTGGGGGGCACGACGAGCTTACAAAGTATGACAAATGAATTTTAATTACCGCCACTAAAATGAATACGAGAACAGAGACCGAAAAATATGATTCCAAGGGGAAACTTTTTTGTATGGATAAAAACTAACCATAAAAGCAGCCACTGACCAGACCAGACCCCAGATCAGACCATTTCGATGCACAATTGTCCGCAATCTCAAGTTCCACTCAAGGGGTTTATCTTTTGACAGTTTCCATCCATTTGACTGGGAGAGAGAGTCATAATTTTTGGGTTCGTTTTTGGCTGATTTGATTTTTCATTGCCCGTTGCTACTCGTTGGCTTTTTATGTGGCATACTTGTGTCTCTCTAATAAAAATACGTCGCCTCTCCTTAGAATGGTTCATCCTCTTCAACAATGTCGCGCTGTCCAATAAATTTGCTTTGATTGATTTTAATGGTTAAGCGCTTCATTGAGCTCTGGAGGATGGATGCCGCGCCCCCATCCTTCAGCTTTGGCCATTCATTTCGATTGTTAGCGAAATTAATTTCGAGCGTTAGGCGAATAGGTCTTAAAAATTGTTGGATTATATTCTCAATGCGTCGTTTTGTGTCGTTTTTCGGTTTTGATATAAAAGCATTTCTTACGATTGTTTGCCTAGCAGTTAAATGGCTGTGAGCCGAGAGCTTCTGGGGGTGCTGGCTGGGGGGGGGGAGTCTGCAAAGGTTTTGTGTAGGTTTTTGGGGAAACTTTTCAAATGAATTGCCAAGATGTCCGTCGTGTTTTTGGCGTTTTTAATAGCTTTGGCAATGGATTTGAATGAACAGTGGTACGAAATAGAATTAAATGGAAATGCAGAATTTTTGTCATTATTTTCTATGATTTCTTTCATGATTTAATAAGTTTTTCATTTTCACTGAAATTTGAAACCAGAAATTTTTTTTATGTACCTTTTTTATTATTTCATTGGCCACGTTTTATACCCAAAATTGTTGTTAAAATATTCAGCATTTCTAATTCTAAATCACTCTAAAAATATTTTATATTTCATGCCAATTATTCCCTGTGTTCCTTTGAATATTGAATAACAAAAAATGTTTCGATTTTTGTGCCAATTTTGGGCTGAATAATTGCTCAATTTATGCCACTGTTAACTCTTAGGGTAAAGGATCATCTCTTTAGAACAAGTTTCAACGCCAGTTGTCATGTTCAATTTCATTCAAGGAATTTGACTTGTCATCAGAGTCATCTCCCAGTGCCAGCCTCTTCAGAATCAGAAGCACCACCACCACCAGCCCAGAAAATGAATAGCAAAGTAAAGGAAAAAGTACTAAGAGCTTTTTTTTTTTTTTTTTTTGTGATAACTTACGATGAATAAAATTCATAAATACCCATTCATAAAATTCAATTTTGTTGCATGTTGTCGCTCGCACAGTCAGTCATAAAAGTGCGGCTCCTTTTGTTACGTACTCCTCTTCGGAAGGGAAAATATACAAAATCTGGGCATTACTTTGCTGGTCACGAATCACGAAGAAGTTCGGGCAGGTTTTTCAGTACAGAAAGGGAACTGGATGAAGGGGTGCCGGGCGACAGCCGTGGGGCTTATGATTTAACTGCAGTTTGCTGTAAAAGTTATTGTCGTTGGGGAGGGGTTATGAATTGATCTTTCTTTAGATTCAATGCGGTGTCCACAATGACAGAAAATGTATTACTGAAATTACATTTAATGCTTGGAAGAGGCTATTTATGCGGGCTGTAGGGCTATAAATATTATCGGATATTGCCTGTAAAATCGATAATACTTGAGTGATCGCAACATTTATTTATTGTTCACTTCTTTATGATCTTTGTGAGCTGTTTTATGATGTGTGTTTGATGTGCTTTGGGATATTATTATGATATATTTATACATATATTTGTAAGTCTGCTAAAACGATCTATGTACCTTCTAAATTTCTGCTTTTGCAGTTCCTCAAGTCCCTCTACTATCGTATCTCCAACCATCATCAGTTAGTGCTGGAAATTGCCCTTTTTGCCAAGGTGTTTTGGGATTCACTTCTTGGCCGAACATAAAAGCTCTGGCTAAAAGCTATAAGAAGATAAGGCTCATATGCCCTTGCCCACATGTGTCCAACTGTAGCCCCAGGTCTCTCTGTATCTGTATCTATATCTTTGGCACTTCTCATAAAAGTGCAGACAATTAAACGCAAGTTAATGGCGTCCATTCGAGGCTGTCTCTGGATCTTGTTGTGGTTCTGGCTCTGGCTCTGGCAGGATTTCATCAGTGGCAGTCGAAAAGTCAGTTTAACGAGGCCATTACGTGTAAATGCTCCTGATGAGGTGACGTTGAATGCCTCGCAATGGAACAATTAAAACGCTTCGCCCTCGTCGTCGACGTCCTCCTGTGTGCCGTGCTTCAATCTAATCAGCACAAAACATCAGTGGCAAAGCGACTTAAATTATGCCACACAAATCGAATTTATGATGCCGCCCCTCTCCACACACAGAAAACCCTGGTCACCCACCACCCCGCGCATCTCAATGAAGTCCGAAAACCGAAACCGAAAACAATAAAAGTTACATTTGGCTCAGAAGCAAATAAAATTAAACAAAATCCTGGCCCTAGCCGGAGACTAAGCACAAATACAAACACAAACACACACACACACACACACACACCTCATCAACGTGTTTCTGGACCAAGTTCCAGTTGGGGGGGGATGGGTGGCTATCGGGGGTATCGCAAACGCTTTCCTGCAACGCTTTTAATGTCTATTTTGTGTGCCATTTAAGGGCCGCACACACGCGACCCTCCTGGAACCACCAACCTCCCCCCCCAGCAGAGAGATGCAGAAGCCGAAAAACCCAACTTGGACTGGTCCAAATGACGTCGTCTTTTAATTTTTATCTCAAACATTGCAAACGGTTTTTATTGTGGCTTTTAACTGCGCTGGCGTCTGCTTTTGCCACTGTCTGGAACTTTTGCAATTTTCCAAAACGCCTTTTTGCACGGCACGGCAGGGCATCTGTTAGATAGCTCATTTGGGGTTCCATCTGCCAGCTCCCTTTCATTTTACCATTCGAAATTTATACACGTAGTATTTGAGACTTTTATTTAGCTGCTGGTTTTCTTTAATTTGAATTCACATTTATTTATTGCATTTAATACTCGGTCTGGGCGCAATTAAAAGTAACTTTTGATGCTTTTGCGGTTGTTTCTAACTAAGAAAATATATTTGTAGTGTATTTGGAATAATATTTGAAATTGTTTTGGGGGTTCTAATGGAGGAATGGAGTTATGTGCTTTGGTTTTTAGGGATTTTGCTTTTTTAAATATTTATTTTAATTATTTTTAAACTAAATTTGTTTCTTATGGTATTAATCTTGAACTATGCTTTATAGTTAAAATTATGGTGTTTATTGAATTAGTTAATTCAATCTTTCATGCCATAATTTATTGAATGTTTTACTAAATATCTTTGAGGACTTATCGTAACTTTCAGTTTCAAGCCTATTAATGGTAATAGCCATATTCAATAAAATACATTAATTATTTGCCAAGACCCTTCCCCTTCTCAGCTCTCATTCGATAATATTAAAGACAATTATTGCTCAAGTAAATTTGATGACAAATTCCCACACTGAAATGTATCTACTACCCAAAAGACTGCTGCTGCTACTACTCTATGGCATTTATGCGTTCGACCCCTGCTAGGATTGTGTCAATGCCTTAATCACGGATACAGCAGTGTAAATCCCCCACGAAGAGACTAAACCAGCGGGAAATTGGTATGAGAATGGGAACTGAGACGCAGAGACCACAAAACAGTGAATGAAAATGCCAAGAACTGGCTAATAAATCAATGGGGGCCAACTGTCAGCATTGTGTGAGTGTAATAATAATCCAAGGCAAACTGGTCAATAATAAACCGAAACAAGACCAAGACAAAGGACACACAGGGAGAGATAGAGAGAGAGAGAGGGGGAGTGCAACAAATGTCGCAGGAATCCATAGCCACGGGCTTGGGCTCTGGTCAAGCGTAAGGAACAGGGCAGGACCGGACAGGACATTTGAATTGGTGATGATGGGTGGATGGGGGAGGGGTTGAAAGATGCTCACGGAAGATTTATTTCGCCATCCTGTCTATCTGTCTGGCTGTCTGTCTGCAATGAAATAAAACGTATTAAGTCATAAAAGTATCCAAAGCGGATTACCAAAGTGTGAATGGAAACCAAACTAAACCCGAGACTCAGACTCAGAGACTCTGACTTGACCACCAGAAGAGCAATCCAATGGCAAGACGAAGATGCTGACCAAATGGACCACGGGACATCAAATCTAATTATGCCATATAGAGAGAAAGAAATACTGAGGGAGAGCGGTAGAGTTCTACTACTATAAAAATGCACAGCGGGCGAGAGAGGTCGAAAGCGGCAGCTGTACAAACGGTATTTCGTGCGGAAATTTATGCAGCTTTTTGTTTTAATAAAATTTTTATCATTTCACCAGAGCGAGGGGGAGGAAGCAGAGCAGTAGAAGCAGAAAAGGAGCCACACAGGCCAGGCCATGTGCGCATAAATCTCTGGAGACCCAAGCAAAGCAATTATATGCAATTTATGCAGAAGCTGGGGAGCAGACTACGACGGTATATGTACTGTATCTGCTCTCAGGATAGTTCAAAGAAACTCTGGCTGAGAATTTGTTCAATTGAATGTCTTCTTAACCCGTGCCATCCGCCTTCCGCTTCTCGGGCTGCCTGCCTCTGCCTTTTTATCAACTCCCGGAGACGGCAGGAATTTATCAGCTCAGCCAACATAAAGTTTTTCTTTTCCTCGACTCTCGAGCAAAACCAACAAAAAAAAAAAAAAATACCACAAATTTATATATATATATAAGATATATATGTATACAAAAGATAAGTTTTCTTTTATTGCAATTGGTTGGAGCTCTGCTTGGCCCACCACAATGGCAGACGGAGGAAGGAGGAAAAAGTTTTATTGTACCGAGAAGACTGAAATTAGAAAAGTGCAGCAAGCAGTTCCCGGGCTGGTCATTCAATTGCGGGATCTGTCTTGTATCTAATTTAGGATACGTCTGCATCCTCTTGAACTTTTCTAACAAAATTAAAATAAGAAACTCGACTTATTTGGTATGCAGCTGTTGCCAGGCACCCACGACAAAGACGGAGTTAAATCAATCTGAAAGTGTGAGTTCATCCGATGAAAGTATGCATGGATTTTTAAAGCAGTTAGTCAAGGCATTAAGCTGATTGAGTTTATAATGTATAGAGAAGTTTCCTAACTTTATAGGAAATTATTTTTAGAACAGAGATAAAAAAAGAGTTGAGTTTAAAATAAAATCTAAATCGGAAATGCAACTATTTTTAAGATTATTCACGGAATAGAATTAACCATGATCATAAATTCTTGTACAATTTTATTTTTTTATTTTGTATAATATAAATAGAAAATAAATAATTTTTTTAAAAATTTTAAACTAAAAAAAATAAATATTTATGCTATGTATGTTACATAATTTTTTATAAATATAATTCTAAGTTGTATTAATATAAATTAAAATAAAGATCTGCCTTTAGTAATTTATTGTTTATTTTTATTTCATGTTTTTTTTAATAACAGTAAGACTATTTTAAGTATTATTTATGGTGGTACATCAGCTATGTATATAATTCTCCCCAAAATGACTTAATTTTCTGTGCTTTTTCTTCTGTTTTTGAATGTAATATGTGACTCTCTTAAGTTTGCTCCTCCACAAACTCGTCTACAATTTCAGTTTAAACACTTTGTCAACGCTAATTAAATGTTGGCCAGAGCAGAGAACGGAAAGAGCAAACAAAAATCACAAAAAACTAAATCAATATACCAGTGCACTGAGGCGAGTGTCAGCCAGTGCGAAGCGAGTCCTTGAAGTGCTTACACACGCTTTCGCCTTGACTTTGACACCCAACCACCCGAGCAGAGACAAAGAGAGGGGAGAGAGAGAGCATTATCGAGCTGTCCTTGGTGGCTGCACGCAAAATGCCAAGGACATGGCAGGATTACACGTCAATTGAAACTGAAACGACGAACAAATCAAGGACAGGACCAAAAGTGGGTGTGTCTTGGTGAGAGCTTCCAAGCCAGGGGTCGCAATCTTTTCCAACTACTTAAAATTTTCTATGCAAATTTCAAGCACAATTATTGCTGACGCTGTGGCAAGACTCCGCTCCGGCCATAATTGCAGCCATAAATCTGGTCTGGGCTGGGCGCAACTTGAACTGGTCTGTGGTCGTGTCATTAGAACTCAAGTTGTCGCCTATGCCAGATTTCCTTATTTGGTATACCCTAAAAGAGGGTACCAGAGGGTACCCAACTGTAATTACTTTTTCAGTTTATTATTTCTACAACTAAGAAAATATTTCCAGGCTTTACTTTAGGTGTAGATTTTGATTGCTCTCAGATTAGAGTATTTCAAGATTCGGTCTTCCCGCAGTTCAACTTCCCTTCTTGTTAACGCCACCACTCCAGCCTCACCCCAATTCTTAGCTCTAATGTTTTTAATTTTTCCGTATCATTGCATTATTTTTTATTCAGATACTTCTTTGCCGCCGCACTTGACACGGGCGCAAAGGTGCAGAGTGCGGGCCAGGAAGCGGACAAGGGGAATGGTAGGGGGACCAGCCAGCCAGCCAGCCCTTCAATTTCCATTACATCTGCAGCTGTGTCCCAGCTATCGATGTCCTTTTGTGTGCGCTGCTGTCATCTGCTTCTGGTTTGGATCCTTTGCTCCTTCCCTTTAGCATTTTCTCCATCCCATTTTTTAAGATTTGAAATTTATGCAAAGTACTCGATGTCGTCGTCGTCGTCCGCCGCCGCACTCAGCGCAAATAATGAGCAAGCCCGCATTTCCTGCCACGTTTTTTTCTACTTCTTGATTATTTGTATCTGTATCTGCAACTGTATTTGTATCTGTATCTGTTTGCTGCCGCTGTCGTGGCTGGAGCTAGAGCTCGAGATGCCGTTGTCTACTTGATGTATCTCCTTGCACTTTGGTAAATGGCAAAAAGTCTGTATTTGGGGTGAGATCACACAGACGGGGGGAGAGACGTTTTTTTTTGTTCTGGATTGCCCGGAATTTGATGCAAAGTGAGGGAGATGTTTTCCTTGCGGTGTTGCTATATCTTGATGATATTAAATTTTAATATTTCTTACTTTCTTAATACAAAATGAACAAAATATATCTTTGATTACAGATAAAAAATTCGATTGGTGTGAAGCCTTATTCAGGTCCTCAGGAACAGATTTAAATAATTCAAAAACTGATAATCAATCTAATCTATTATTTAGGGATATTTTATTTGTTTTAAATGAATAACAAATTTTTAATACATTTAAATGATTTACCAATTAAGTGTAATAAGGTTCCACACTTCGGAGTCTGCAGTTTTATTCATCTGCAATAAAAGTGGTTTTAATTTCGGTAAACTATCACATCGGAGCAAAAAACTCACCAATTTAATAAGTTCTGTAAAAACAGAGATTAATTCAAAGATTTTAGCTACATTGATTACAAAGCGTCTTTCTTTATTAAACCCCCTTTCCTTTAGTATGTCAATAAACGACTGCAGATATTCGTTGAAAAGGACCTTCATAAGATCAATAGAAGCACCAAGACGCTTCAATTTTTTACACTCTCTGAGTACTTTTATGAATTGTCTTCCAGTAAATGTATTGCTGCCAAAGGCAGAAATTTCTATTATCAGATGCTCGAAAGTGCTTCCGTACCTTACAATGGTGTCAACAATGTCATAAGTTGTGTAAGATCGAATTGTAAATTCAAAAAATTGGAAATTTGAAAACTTTGAAAAGACTGCGAAAATTGCGCAATCAAAAGATAGAGTTTTGCCAACTCGGGATATTCATTAACCTGTTCATGAATTGCTGGAGAATGTGAACATCCGTTAAGTCGTAAGACGCGAAGTTTTTTTTCAAATTGGATCCGATTGAAAAAATATTTCGCAAGTCCACATTGGGCCAAACAACTGTCAATTCTTCCAAATTAATCAGTTGGCGTATTTTCTGAGCTAAAAAAATGCATTCCATATGAATGTAAGGAAAATTACATATGTTTTGATCTGTTAGAAGTCTTACCCTGATAGTCTGAAATGAAGTCAACAGTCAATACTTTACAGTCTGGATTTATGTACTGAAGCAGATCCGATTCTTGATAGTTCTTAATGCAGAAAAATAACCTAATTTTGATTAGCCCTTTAATTGCAAGCAAATATTTGCAAGAGTTGAAATTTAAAGGCGTAATCAACACAATGGCATATTTTAGGTTAACACAATGCTTTGCTATTAGTTTGAAAATATCATCTATTGAATTTGCATTTTTCATGACGTTATAACTTGTATCCAACTCGACAACAGTGGATCCGCATGATGGCAAAATAACTTTTAGTTCGTCTTCTGTATATTTTGAGCAATAAAGCCTCTTATATTTGTCTCTTGCGTGGTAGCCATATACAGATCCAAGCTGCTGGCTAACTTTTGCCAAATTCAGTTTTTCTTTCTGGTCGAGAAAACCGAAAATCTTATCCATTATTTCAATGGGTAATTTTGAAAGCATTTCGGGGCACAGATATAAACACGTTCTAGTCAAAGGGAAAATCAAACCGGAAAGAACATTTATGTACATATGCTTCAGGGATGGTTCTTAGTTTCGTATGCGATAGTTTTAATCGATTATTTATATCGATTTGTAAGCAGAGATTCGTCCATATTACTGAACAGCATCTATCTTACTGAACACTCAGATTTAAAATTTGGCATAATTTGGTGTTGTAAATTTAATTAAAGCTAAATTTAGCCTTTACTTTAACCTTAATTGATCATAATAATTATTTTTTAGAATTATTTGCTTCAATCGATTCATTTTTCATCTATCTTAGGCATTTATTTCCATACAGAAGCAAACAATTTCCGATTATTTCGAGGACATCTTATTGTTAGTTTCATTCCCTTAGTCTTTCAACTCTTTAATCGTGTTTTTAATAGAGCAGAAAGGGTACATAGGATCAACCTTCAATGGCTTCTTAAAGACGACATTTAACCTCGCAGTGCGCGGCAGCCGGCAAAGTTCAAATGGGGAGCCAAAAACATTAATTCCCAGTCGACATCCATCTGTTACAAGTGTTATGTCTTGAGGATGCCGCCAAATCGCGTACAATTTGTTACAATATAAATGACTTATGTCCGCGATGGCTAGCAGGCAGCAGCTGCCATTGCCGGTGCCGCATCCTGTAACAAAGTCTCCAGCCATAGCCACTTGTACCACCCACCCACTATCTCTCTCTCTGATCATTTCATCCATAAGCATAATAAATTTTTACGCTTGGGCGCCAAACAACACCGCCCCTCACCTTACCATCAACCCTGATTATGAAGCAAAGTAAACTATAAATTTATAATGCGCGAAAGTAATTTTATGACTTTGTGGTTTTAGCTTTGGTTTTGGCAAAGCTATACACTTGTATCTCTTTCACTCGATAGAGAAAGAGAGTGTGAAGACAAAACTTTCAGATAAAATACAGTGCGGCACGGCACTGTAAGACGGTAGCTTTCTTTGTCGCAAGTTTAAGGCAATTGATTGTCATTTGTTTATAAAGTTCTCTCATCATTAGCACATAAAAAACGAGAAAGAACGTGTGGTTTCGCCGTTAACGCGACACTACTTTTAAGCCCGTACTCAGTCGGTATGATTTATCTGGAAATTTTTTTGCTTTTGCTATGCCACCTTATATGACATTAGTTACCAATATCCATACCTAGTCGAATTATCTGACTGCTTGTTGTAGGAATGGATTGTTGGTTGTCCATATTATTTTGAAACGCACTGTAGTTCTAAATCAAAGTGCCGTAAGTTTCTCTTGGGTCGGCGGGGCCCATGTTATCGCAGCCGAGGCAAAAATAATAAGCGCCTGACGATGCCCGCCGTCGCCATATTTATATGATTAACTGTTTCGTTTCGCACACGACGAGACGCAAGACACACACACACACAATTATAGATACGAGTGCACATGATTACAAACGATAAATTGCTGTTTTGACACTTGTAATGGCCCGTCCTGTACCCACTGCTGTTACAATCAACCACAATGTTGCTACTTTGGATGTTCCACTACCGATGTTCCTGCTGCCCAAGAAATAATCTTTAAACTTCAATTCTCGGGCAATTTGTGGGGCGCTAGCAGGGGAAGCTGGACAATTGCCCAACCCGGCTTTGGCATACAAAATTGCTTTATTGTCGCCTCGACACAATTCCAGCACGCAAATAGAATTCCTTTTCTTTATTTTTTTTTTTATTGCAAATTTATTTAAATCATTTGTAATCTCTATTCGAGTTTTGTTCCTGTTCTCCACTTTCTGGTCCACTCACTCGCGCATTAACCATGGGCCCATAAAATTTCTGTGTGTGTTTGTGTTCTCGTTGTTATTACTGTTATTATGATTGCTATGTTTTGTTGCTGGCCGGCGAACACTTGCTAAGTGGTCCATTGTGTGTACTACAAGGGGGGACAAGGGAGAGAGCAGCAGCGAT
This sequence comes from Drosophila bifasciata, assembly GCA_009664405.1. Classification (NCBI taxonomy): domain Eukaryota; kingdom Metazoa; phylum Arthropoda; class Insecta; order Diptera; family Drosophilidae; genus Drosophila; species Drosophila bifasciata. The sequence goes on from CM019043.1 coordinate 40,191,030, forward strand.
TATTATGTGGGCGGCTATGGAAGTTGTTCCTCTTCGGTTTTTAATGGTTTTATGACCAGGAAATTGTGACAAAGGGAGGACACAATGGGAAACACCTCTGATAGGCCGCTTGCACTAGACCGTGTTGTTGGTTTTGCGTTTGAATTTTAACATAGTTTTGAATTAATTTTACCGATTGCAGTTTTTTCTAATTGAAAATTTAGTCCATTGTATCTACGGTTTTAAAGGTACATATGTATTTGTTCCATTGAAAAAATCTTAAAAAGTTTTTAAACAAAAATTGAAACGCATTAATCGAGAATGAGAATTTTGGGATCTTGAACAGAATCTAAAAACCATTAGGCTACTCCTCAAACTGACCGCTGACACCTCCTCCATGTGGTCGACCCACTCTCTCACTGTTCCTCTAACCTGCGCTAATGTCACCTACACAAATTGCTAGTATGGTTCGGGCTGTGGTGCTACCTTCAATCTCTCTCGTATCTAAACACGCAAAGCAACAAGAAAAAAGCAGACAAAAAGAAAAGCAAAAGAAATAACAAAACAAAACAAAACAAGAAACAAAACTCATAACAACAACAAGAAAGAGCTAAAGATTTTTATATTTATTGCCAAGGACTCCTCTCTGCAGAGAGCGCAGTGCATTAACCCCTTTCAAGCGGCCGTCCCTTCTCTACCGCGTGATGCAATCTGCAGCAGAATGACTCATCAAACCAAAGAGAGAGAGAGAGAGAGATGGTATAAAGAGAAGTACATACGTATAAAGAGTGAGAGCGAGTGCGGGTAACGGCAAAATGTACAACTTGGCATTTTATTATTACGATTATTTGTAGTATTTGCTGATGTTCCCTTGGCTTCCTCCCCCCTACTCCCCCGACTACTGCTGCTTCATTTCGCAAAAGAAAACTGAAAAGTGCATAAAAAATGAGAGAGTGGTAGGAGAGCACAGTGCAGCTGAAGGCACCGACAAACGGCAGCACCGCCACCTCCTCTCCTTCTCACTCTAATGTACAAATTGTATGCATGGACTTTCAGCTGGACTTTTGTTTTACTCTCCCAACTTCAGTGCTCTGCCATTGCGCTCTCCCTCTCTCTCTCTCTCTCTGTTTACCAACTGCCGCAAGCACAAAATGCACTTTGTGATTAGTTCGAGGGTGCCCTCGCCACGCCACGGCAAGCCATCCGCTGTCCCTTTCGCACTGCATCATCTCTCAGTCAGGGTCCCGTTACGGGAAAGATTTCCATTGTGTGTTTGCTTTAGAATCTTGGTTGATACGCCAAAAGAATGAGGAAGAACAAGACGAAGCAGTAGCAGCAGCAGCGGCAGCGGTGCGGTGCGGCAAAGGCAGAGGACTTCGCTTCGGAGCACTTCATCATCATGTTTGAAAAGTTCAATAGTCATCATCAAGCACATCAACGTGCCGATCCTCATTGTCCTGCGCCAGGCCACCAGCCAGCCCCTCTTTAATGCTTAATAAATATGCGTAATGCATAGGGAAACGTTTTTTTTTCTCCGTTTCTTTCCTTTCCTCTGGGTTGAAACTGAAAACAGAGATGTTATGTTGATGTTACTGGATGTTGCTCCTTCACCCCGAATCGCTTCAAGTGACTCATAACTTTTTTTTTCCAGCTCATTGGAATGCGCACAGTAGTACGGTATCAATGATATCGAAATTGCAGCTAAACCATGGCTCACAGCTTATTTCATGCAACTTACAAAAGCGATCAAATGTTAATTTTATTTAAAAATTATTTTTAAATATATTTACTAAATTATTTTGTATTGTAATTATAAATAATATAGTTGTTATTTTATTATATTTTTATAGAATCGTAACTATTTTCTTAGTTACTTACATACATATGAATGAAGTGTACTAACATACATATATCAACAACAGCTTATTTCGTACACTGTAATTGCAATGTTCTGACGGCGTAAGACATAAATATATGCTGAATTTCGTTATTAATATTATATTTTGTGTTTTGCATTATCGGATTAATATTTCGTAGTTTTAAAAAAGTTAATTTTTACTATCATAATAAGTCTCTTAACTATAGTTACTGCATTCAATTATTTTGCAGAAATAATTGATGTATTTATTGCTATTTAGCTACCCCTGTAATGAACTGTATGTATATGTCAGGCAGTTCCTGGGTTATCCCCTCGAAATCAGTCGCTCGCTCTTGTGTTTATTGTGCTAAACTCCCTGCAGCAGCAAAAAACGCACTCTTGAAGGAAATATTTGCATGCCCGCCACTACCGCTACCGCTACCGCTATGCTGCTTCATCAATGTCGATGACGATAAGTGTATTGGCATTTTGAGGAGGAACCCTGTGTTTGGGGTTCAAGGATACAAGTACAGCAAACATGCCGAATACGAATACGAAGAGGAAGAGGAGGAATGCTTATAAGAATATACCCACGGACAAGTATCGAACGGGGAACACCTGCAAAACTTTTGAATGGAAAACCACTTGAGGGCTTTGGCTGCAATGGAACACAACAAAATTTTAGGGTGGCTACCCCCGACGTCCTCGAATGTGTTTAACGAAAATTTCAAGTACGTCGCAGTTCGAGAAGGGAAATACCAGACGGACATGCCGAGGGGGAGAGTGAGTGGAGGGCTACACAACAACAACAAAAAAGGTAAAAGAAATCGCTATATACAGAGAGAGTGTCCCACAACTTTCCCATGACACACATGCAATTTGAAATTGTTTCCCTTTTGTCAACGCATTTTTGTGTCACTTTTAATTGAAATTGCTACCCCTCCGACCTCAATATACATCGTCCACCTGTTGGGAATGCATCACTGAAATCTGGCTGCCTTACCCATTGTTGCTTGCTGTTTTTTTTTGTTATTGTAAATCATTAAAACTGCATAGAAAAATTCACTCAATACTCTATCGATGATACGGGATGGCATGGCATGACATGATGGTTGGTGGTGGGGGGGATCCCCTCTCACTGGTGGGAACTTTTCTAGCGCTTTCCTACATTGAGGTTATGTAAACTTGTACGTTCTGGAGGAGCACGAACGTGGAGGAGGAACCCGCCTAAGTACTGTGAGAAAACTCCGACTAAATTGCGTCGCACACTCTGCATGGTATGGAGTGACTCATTTGTATACGGTGGCAGAGGCAGTGGCAGTGGTTGGGGCGGGGGGACTGGCATGGCATGGCATGGCTTATTGATGACTTAACCTCATTTCAATAGCTCGGAAAACACCTGGCTGTACGATGTACTGCCACTGTCTCTGGTTCTGCTCTGCTCTGCCCTGGGTTTTAGGTGTGAAAATGGGTTTTTGGGAATAGAGATGATCGATCGATCGTTCGGCAAATGTTTGTCTTTTGGATAATGTAAATATTGTTGATTCATTCACAGCGACTGAACGAGAGTACACGATCTAATTGTTTAATAATGGAATTTGACAGATCAATGGCACTTTTTTTTTCTCGTCAATGTTTAGTTTATTAATCCCCCGAATGGAAAGACATTTCTTGAAGAGATTATGGGGATCTCTGGGTTATTTTCTTTTGTTGTTTTTAGCGGAAATTGGAATATTGATTGGCTGGAATAGTGATTACAAATTGAGCAAGAAGCAATGTTTTTAAAGAAGGTTTTTTAAATATTCCAAAAGTAATTATAAAAAATGTTTCCAAGTTAATCCTGGGTACCACTGAATACTCATTAATTAATGCCACACATTCGTCCCACAACGAGACTCTCGAAGGTCCTGGCCGAGTGCGAGGGACACGCGACAATTATTAATTATTTAAACCAAAGAATTTTATCACTCAGATAGGCAAAACGTGAAAATTATATGAAAATTTCGTGCGATTAATTAGAAAAATATGCAAATTTAGGGCAAAACACGACCCGGACACGGCGGACACGTGTAATTGTTGATAGCCAACGTTGGTTGACAATATGTCAAATGACGACAACAACGACCCAAACCCAGGGGGGTCTGGGGCTCCTGCAAGAGTCCTGGGTACAGTCGTCGTCACGTGTTGCTTGGACAGAACGGTCCAAAACCTACGGCTGAGGCAAAGATAAGCCAAACACGAGAAACCACTCGGGAAAGTGGCGTAAAATAGTTTTGCCAGCGATAAGTTCATTTGATGGTAATTTCGTGCTGGCTGTTGGTTGTGGAACGGTTGGGGGTGGGTGAAGAAGTGAGACATGACCCTAAACCCAAGCGCAAAGCCAAACGGAAAGGCCGGAAAGGGATTCACACGCCTTCCGCCTCACAAAAAAAAAAAAGGGAAACTGACAAAAAGCCAAACCGAAACGACAACAAACAGATAGATAGATAGATCTCTGGCTGAAGAAGAAGCCTGCCACTGCGAGGGATTTTTCGGGCGTTGTGCGTGTTGAAACAATTAAAGAATTTAATGCACTCGAAAAGGAGCACAGTGGGACGAGTGCACAAGAAAAATGAATGACCTTGAGTTCAGGTCAATTTAGGAAATTTATTTGATGGTAGGCGGAGTACTATACTCGCAGAGCTAGACCTAGGCCGACAATATTTGTATTCTTTTTCCATCACATTTTTGGCTATTTTCGCACCACTGTTCCGTGGTACACTGGAAACGGGTATTTTGGCATGTAAATTGGACGCACCCCTGGCCTAATTGGGGGTACGAGTACGAGTGTACCTGGTAGTATTGAGTCACTCACTGGATCGGCGGCACGGACGGCACAACGACCCGCATATGTCACCGTCACCGTTTGCCGTCAGCGTGACCAGGCGAGGGAAGGACCCTTGGCTGGCAGGACGAGCACAGGGGACGAGGACGGGGACGGACGCATGCAGCGTTAATTACTCACTTCATTCGCGTTTACTTTATTTCCCGATGTTTGTCTCGATGTTCTCACGCCCCGCCACCGTGTGGTATCTGTATCTGTATCTGCATCTCTGCAGCTACATACATCCGTATCTGTATCTGTATCTCGATCTGTGATTGCTCTCATGTTTTGCCGCTTCAATGGTTTCGGCGACTGGTTCGGCGGTGGTCCTCGACATTGGAAATTTGTCACACTCCTCTCTGTCGAGAGTTTAGCGGCTGTGTAATTGCGCGTGGCGACTCTCGACTCTCTCGAGTCTCAATCTCAGTTGTCACTGTCGCACCCCAAAACCCCCTCCCCACCCTTCTCACCCTTGGTCTTGGTCGCATTCTCCTGATGAAATGTCACACTGTGCAAATGCAAGTTAAATTGCATTTAATCTGACCGCCAGCCCTCCAGCCTGCCTGCTAATTTCTGTGTGAACATCCCAAGCCGAAAGGCGAGTCCCAATTCTGTTGTAATTTTTGTGGATAAATTGTATTTCGAGGTCATGGGAATATGTGCTTCAAGTGGTTCGGTTTCGGGTTAGAGGGTTAAGCAGCGTGGTGAAAGTTGGGCTGCCCTGAAGGGAAATTTGTCAATTTCTGATTCGATTTGGATCATAATTTTGATGGAAAAAGCAGACCTTTCTGAAGGGTTTAATGACAGACAACAGTAAAGACTCGTTTTGGGGCAGTGCGTTTCGAATTGTTGCGCTTGGTAATGGAGCTGTTAAATCAAAGAGGCTTCAGGGTTACTAAAAGAATAAACAACTTAAACCAATTACCAACTCAAAATACAGATCAATCCATAGAAATCTTAGCACATTTCTACCCAAAAATTTGTTATTTTTTCGACCGAAACCCGAACCTGAGCACGTGTTCCATTTTAACGTCCAGGGGTTTAACCTCAAGACATCATTCACGTACCGAAAATAACATCAAAAATTGCTCATAATTGCCATAAATAATATTCGGTGGCACACTTGTTCCTCTGCCTGGCACATAAGGATATCCCATCCATCGATCGATCCACCCACCCGCATGGCCTGCAAGTCCAAATTGAAATGAACACGCAATGCCAGTGAATGGATACGTACAAATGTTACGATTGTCTGGCAATTACCAAATTATTGTTATGTATAACTGTTCAGAGAACCATAAGTATCTTTTTGACCATTATAAATGTATCTTTTATGAGCCACATGCGTGTACAGTCGCAACCCCCGAACTAGCCCCGAGACAGGTTATGGGTTTCAGGTGTGCCCCGATGTCCGAACCCAGGACCCACCCCTCAGGAGGTCTACACATATTTCACGGATGAGGCAACTGTACTATACTGGACTCTACTGTACAGTCATATATCTAATCAACACTCGCTGCGGGAGGAATGCCTTTTGATTTCTGGTCTCGGGATGTCATTATCCACCCCCTCTGGCTGCGTGCCGGGGGTCAACGGGGGCTGTTTGTTGTCGCCTTTAATTGTCGCCCCGCTCCTTGACACTCGCATTTTTTTGGGTAGTTTTTTTCACGTCCTCTTTATGTAGATTTGCCCTTTTTTTGTGCGTTTTTTTGGTAGTTGCTTTGAATTACCGTTGATTGTTTTCATCAACGATTGTAATGAAGTAAATTATGAGCAGTTCCCCCTCTCTGGATCGGATCTCTATTGTTGTTAATTAGCGTTAATTTGATGTAGAGAACTCTCGAACCGGACTCTGTCTCTGTCTTTTTATTGTTATTTGATTGTGTGTTGCAATATGTTTGAATAAAAAACCAAAGGTGTGAGCGGGGTTTTAGCAGCTTCATATAAAACTCCTTTAACTTCAATTTCCATACAATATGTTGGCCATTAAAGAAAGCAATTTATGTTAAGCATTTCCAGCTTATTCCTTGCCACACAATTGAGATGTAGTATCAATGAAAAGCCATTCGATATTGCCACTCCCCCCCATTGCCATTCTCCTACTTACCCATAAAGTGTCACAATTTAATGAGTAGAAATTAACTGATATTAGCAGCATTTTAATTAAACACAAGTTTTGCAATGACAAGCGAACATTCTGCTCTGCATAAGTACCCACATGTTGCCACATGGGACATCTAGTGGCAAACCCAACCCAACCCCCCGATAAACTATGATATTTTAGCACAGTTTTAGCATGTCCTGAGGGGCCGCTGCCACACGCCGTCAGACCATTAAAATCTCTCACAAACTTGCAATTATTTTTAAGCAGATGTTACCTAATATATAGTACAGTGCGTTGCACTACTATAAGCTAAGCGTAGAGCATACATATTCTAATAATAATATTAAGCATACAAAATCTTCAATAAATATTTAAATTAATCATCTGCAATGGAAAATAACCTTTTCCTTTGTTCAGTAGTCCTATGTTAACCGTAAACCTTATGTCTATGAACCACACTGTAGATGTAAACGCCCTCATGTGGGGGACACTGCTCTATCCTAGGCAAAATAATAAGTGGAAATTGCTGCAAAAATGAAATGGAAAACTTGAATGCAAATAGAAGACACGCAATGACATGACATGATAATTTCCCCCTATTTGTGGGCGACTATGCAACAAAAAGAATAAGGTGAGCCATGGCTATAGCAAAGGGGAAGGAAGGCACGTATCGGGGTAACGGGTACTCCTTTTGTTTTAACACTTACCCTACTACTAGAGATCTACCTACTGCTGCTGCTGGTGGCACAATGGGGTTGCTCACGCACATTTCAGCAGATGTTGAGGTTTTGCCATGCAATTGGAAATGCAAAAAAAAATTGTAAGGGAAAGAAAAAAAGTGTCCGAAACGAAGCGAAGAATACCCTGGAAGATCTAGAATTTCTGGGACATCTCGCTCTGCATTTTCATAATATATCTACATTTATTTCAACTCTAAAATATTTTAAAAATATTTAACTGGAAATTTTACTTCGTTGGTACCTCCAAACTGAGCGTCTTCAACGCCCTTTACCTCTTCTCCATATGCCTACACCTCCATCATAATCGTGACTCCTTTTTTCTGCTAGGGTATTTAAAGGAAGAAAAAAGGCAGGCAAGTCCTGTGCCTATGTGCAAAGGGTAACGTAACCCTAACCTGCATCTTGCAGCTCTTGCAGTTGATAGCAGTAGCGGCAGTAGCATCGGAGTTGCAGAGTCAGAGAGACTCTCTACTCACTCCCGGTTCATTGACCGCATTAAATGTGCGTACAGAGTGCGTGCCTGAATGCCAGGAGAGATTCCCTTTTTTTTTATATTTACAATGAGGTTCAAGATATGCTTTCACAGTATTTGCATTTGGCCAAAGTCGATTTGCTTGATGCCGCCCCGCCCGCCCGCTCAGATGCTTTGCCTCAGATACTTTTACCTTTCGCTGACTGACTGACTGACGAGGCCAAGACTTCTTGGCGCTTACCCTTTGTTTTTAATCGACAAAAGTGCAGAGGGGATGCCATACTCAAAAGGTAAACTTCTTTGGTATTTGTATCTGCCGCAGCAGCAGCTCTTGTGGTTGAACTTTTGTGGTTACTGCTGCTTGGATAGCTCTAGAGGTTGGGTCAATCAGTGAACTTGGGGAGTGAGTAAAATTCTTTTAAGTTTGCATATATTTCAACAAAGAATTCTTAAAGATTTGTGTGTTGCTAGGAGTGTTTTTTTAAGCATCTTAAAAGCAGTTTCAATTGTATTTATTAAGCCATATTTTTTATTTTAATTTAAATGAACAAAAGTTAAGTTAAATGCAATTTTTTATACATCAATCTTTTTTTAAATACTTTTTATTGATTGCTATTGATTGATTGATGTCAGCTTTTGGGTCTTTTGTCAAACTTTTAACTATATATTTTTAGCCTACTATTTGTCCTGTAGTCCCTGTAGTGTTTCTTACCTCCCTCAATCATATCTAAAATTATTTGTACACCCCAAACTTTCCAGTTTACTCTTCACTGTCTCTCTCTTTTTGTCTGCATATTCTATCCCTCTCTAGTAGTCCTTCTAAGACCACTCTATGTGCTGATTTTACCTTACCACCAACTCTTTTACACATCACTGTACCTGCTTTATCCTGTGCCTCTCCTCCACCCACTCGTTTCCACCTCTCTTAACCTTTTCGCATTTCTTCGGCTGTGTATTATATCTCTTCTATTTTTTTTCAGGCATTTATTTACCACTTGATATGCATTCTTAATTACAAAAGTCGTTGATGCTCTCTCTTTCTCTCCCTCTCTTTCTCTATTTTCGCCCACTCTCTGTTCACTGTTTGCCGTTTGATGTATGTATGTCTCTACGGCTGACACTTGAGGGTGGACAGAGATACATTTCTAAATTAATTTGCATAAATTGTCGAGGCCTTCGACTTGCCAGATTTTTTTTTTTTTTTTCATGCCACAGAGGGTTTAGGGTTAGGGTTACGGTTAGGGTTAGGGTTAGGGCAACTCCTTAACTGCATGTCAGTGTTACTGTCAGAGAGTCATCAGAGCGGTGGGTGGGGGGCTCTCCACAAAAGACAATTTTGTATTAATTGAAGCGTAAAAAGAAAGAAAATTTAGACGAGCTCCGAAAAGGTCTAGGGTTTGAGTCGCTATATTCTTTTTTGTTGCCCTACTCTACCATGTCCTGTAACTTCTCTCTCTCTCTGGCTTGTTAATCCTGCTGCCAGGCCTGTGCCCTGTGCGAGTCAATAACCTTTTAATGAGATTTATAACTGTCTCTGCCTATCTGTCGGTGGCTCTGTGTGTGTTTGTGTGTGAGAGAGGTGTGTCCCCGTAAGATTATTGAGGTATTACAATGTTGGAAATTATCCGGAGAAAGGCTTTCATCCCCTTGTTTGCCAACAGCCGCTTACAGAAAATTAACGTTTAGTTTTAAGGCTTAAACAAATTTGCATATCACTTTTTTTGTTGTTTGTACCCTGTTGATGCTTTCTCCGTGCCCGGCTTAGTGTCAGTGTCAGGCAGTCGCTGAACCATCATCATTCATCATTCATCTCTGGAGCTGGGATGTGTCTCAGGAGTCTCAGGACTTATCCAAACATTTAGCAGGTAGAACCAATCGGGAAGATCGATTGGCAGCGAACAGTTCTCACAGTTAGCCCCTCTCTGACACCCTCTCGTAGGCTCTCTCTCTCTCTCTCTGATCTCTACCATTGTGTGTTGATTGCCACCTGCCGTTTGTGGCATAGCAGCTACGGCGTAATGACGCGTGACTGTCCGCCACCTAATGTTGTCAGTTACAGCCCAGATATTACCAATACTAATAATATCCCGCTATGCCATTGACTTTTTCGCCCACCCAGAGAGCCAGAGAGAGGTGTAATCATAGGCCTGTTCCTAGGCGGTTTCCTGCCCATGTCTTCCTGTTCAATGGCTGTAATTGTCACTTTTGATTATGTCAAGATGACTTTATAATTGCCGCACCCACAGACACGTGTGACGCCTTAAGTGGCGGTTGCAACCACACACGTAGGCGGCCGCATAATTTGCAAACCGTTCGGCCAAAAGCGAAAATTACTGTAATTTTCCAGCAGAATTTCCGACCGGAAATGTGAGACAGAAATTTCCCTATATAGTTCTTTTGTTCCGTTTCAATTTTGTAATTGACTGAGAAATGGCTTGGGTAAGTGGTCCTCGGAATTAAAAGGGAATCAATATGTGAGCATAAAAAATCATTCATAATTTATAGCAAAAAGAAGACGTTTCGATTTGATGGGCTGAGTTATTTATAATTATAGGGCTAGAGTGCCGTGTGTCTTCTGCTTGTTCTCTATAATGTTAAAGCTATTAAAATTACTATATAAAGTGCTTTAACTGATGCTTCTGTATCTAAATAACAAGCAGAACTCACCATTAAATAGTTTGCCCCACAACTTTAATCTAAAACACTTCCAATCTTCCCAACATTATCCCATCATTGATCCCAACGGAACACAGCGGGAGAGATCTCCATTAAGCTGCTAAGGAAATCATTAAAAGACCCAAACATAATTCAAACCATAAGCATGATATCCCTTATAGATCAATGAACATTTAGTGCTAGAAAACACCCGAATAAAGGGAAACTACTCGTTTGCTTGGCTGTACATATCTTCCCCCCTTTCGATTGACACTTGTGATAATCCGATTGAGCGACATCCACCGGCGAACAACGTTTTCAAAACTCATTACAAAAGGGTTGTCCTGCCAGTCAGTGGGAATCGTATCGTTTTACAACTGTTTGACCAACACTAAGCGCGAACAGACACACAAAAAATGAAAAGGGAAAACCAATAAAAAATCATAATTAAAACTCCAATATGTTTGATGAAGTCCTGCTGTGCAAGAACACAGACAAACACTCACACAACGCCCCAACCACCAACTGACAAAACAATTTCAATTTTGGTTTTCCAACGCACACAAAAAAAAATTATTTTTTTTTTTTTCAATTTGAAAAATGATACGAAAATGTCATTATGTTATCGATGAAGCGGGAGGGGGAGAGAGACCAAGCAGAACTGACATTTATTTACTGTGTTCAACAATTGTTGTCCAGAGGACCGACAGGCCGCAGCAGCAGCGGCAGGCAGGACAATTTGGCTGAAAGGATGTGCCACGTTAATTGTGCCATTTTGTGGACAGTCACAGCGGGAGGAATGCCCCGAACCCGAATCGAATAGAAAACCCAAAAGCAGACACGGACCCAAACAAAAACCGAGCCACAGTAGCCAAGGAGGAGAGCCCATCGATCATATTTCATGTCCTTTCCTATGACTTGCTTTGATTGCCAGCAGGGTAACACCATTCTACCATTCTACTATTCTTTTTTTTTATCTATTTTTGCGTGGGTCGTAGAGTCACCCAGAGGAAGGGGTTAGGGTTAGGTTTAGGGTTCGGGTTAGGGTAGTCCACCACATATTGAGGGTGTTTCGTGCTGCACTCGAATGATGATGATTATGATGTATGACTGTCTGGACCGAGTCGTATTTTCCTTTTAGTCTCGCTTCATATGAAATAATTTTTTCGTTTTCCGCTGACTTTTGCCCAAAGGCAAAAATATTGTCTCACATTTATATTTGCGCTACGAATTTTTCTCCATGTCATTAGATATCATCAATCAATGCGGGAATGTGGAATTTCGGCTGGCGATTTGACAACACCATCATCAATTTCTATTGTTCAATAATTTTTATGAATATTCATAGTTTTTTAGCCACAGCCCCCATTGTGTTTGTGTATTCATCATATGTTATTTATGATTTTTTTTCTACACTAATTTCTTTAGTGCAAAGTCATGATTTTTTTGCCAGTTGCAGGAGAGGGTTAATAATTTTTTCGACAGCTGTCAGCCCACAGTTGAATGTGTGGTACAGTAGGTGGCAAAATAGAGGCCACCTTTTCGTTGCGTATTTTCAATATAAATTTAGTTAATCGCTTCCGAAAACATTTCCATTTGAGAGTAGGAATGGGAATCGCTAGACTTAAGCTCATTAGTTTGCTGCTTGCTGGCATGCCGAGGACACATTCCACATCGGGAATGTTCCTGCCCATTCCCTGACCTAATTAAGGCACCTGACCAGACCCAAAACTCAAACTCCAGCCCAACCGAACCGAACTGAAGTAAGCCCCGGGGCTGGCAGCACTTCCCACCATAACTGTCGACAGTTACGACAAAATATGAACTGCCAGTTGCTGTGGCTGTGGCCTGTACGCATCATAAACTGCGACAGCAGCAACAACAAACGAACGAATATATCAACTAATCCCACCAGAGCCCACGGACTGCACTTTGCTAACAAAACAGGAGAAACAATAACATAGAGACTGGGGGACACACCCAAAAATGCAATGAAAATATTTTGACAGAGGGACAGCGTGGCAGACACACAGAACCAGAGATGGACGGATAGACGGATAGAGAGAGTGCAGGGTGACAGACCGCATCGATAAGTCCGAAGGAAGAGCGAACTCTCTTGCGCCCTGCCTTTGATGTCCACCCTTCGATTTTCCGAGCCAATTAGCAGTACGCCTTGAGAAAGGCACAGGTGGTGGTGGTGGTCTCTACTATATATGGTCTAACCATATTAGAGACAATTAAAGTGAGAGTTCACGATTGTTTGAATGCGATAAGAAACTGAAACCGAACACACACAGCGGGACAACTCGCATGCGTGACTGTGGAAAATAATTTGCATAATTTGACAGTTCATCTTTTGATTGGCTGGCGGCAGGCAGCCAGACCACAAAACACAGCCGCCTGAAGTGCCGTCTGTGAAAATGTAAAAAAAATTATACATATACATATAAATATTTGAAAACATAAAAATTAATGCAAAAATGCTGTACGCGAAAGCGACAATAAAACTACATAAATTCAATTAAATGTGACAAACGATAACGAGAAAACGACATGACAAAAAAAAAATGTGCGAAGGAAAACCAAAAATTAATTTGAGACTGGTGGAAAAAAAATAACCAAAAAAAAAAAAAGGGAAATGTGGAAACGGTTGCGGGTTAAATTACTAAAAATGTAATAAAATGTTTGCCGTAAATAATTAAGCAGAGCAGAGCGGAGAGAGAGAGAGAGCTCTCGTTGGGGAGTTTGATGTGAGGACACACTGTACACGGCGAGACGATGACAGGTTGCCATGTGTCAAATTAACACAAACCGAAACCGAAACAGCGAACACACAAATAAGAACTTTTTACGCAAATGTTCGTATTTTTTTGTTTTTAATTCAGGGAATGAGAAAAAATTAAATACGCAGAGAGAACTTTAAGTTTCAGTTTTAGTCCGGTATTATCCTGGGAAATCTAATGTCAGAAAACTGTATAAACATTTTATAATTTATTAAACAATTTTGTTATATGTGATTTTTTTTTAATACATTTTAATATTTATTAAAAATATTATTTTTTTTTTTGGTATACATTTTAATATTTATTATATTTTAATATTTATTACAAATTTTGTTTTTGTTTTATTACAAATTGTTTTTTTAAATAGTTTCTTAAATTTTAACGTAATAAATTTTTTTATTTTAATACGAAAGTATTATTTAAATTTTAATTATTTTTTTAATTTTTTAAGCATTTGATTTGAATAATACAAATCTAAAATTCATTATTATATAATAATAATTTGTAACAATTATCATTATAATGATAAAATGTGAGTCTCCAACAGAACTAAAACGTCCAGACGCTGTCTTCAGAACAGAGCTCATTTGCTCAAAGCAAATTCTCTAGTCAAAGGAAGTGAAAACTATTGATGGATGGATCCACTTGTAGCTGATGATATCCCCCAGTCGTAGCTTACCAGCTATCAGCCTGCCGTCAAAGCCAGTAAACCAAACCAGCTGATCCCAAACCCGAACCCAACCTGCAACTGGCAACCTCCAATTGCCTCTAGCTGAAAGCTAAGCCCCCAGATACATTTCACCGCTCCCTAAGCACACACACACAGATAGATTTCAAGAAGAGCTCTATGGCCATGGAAACGTTTACTTTGTAGCAGGCAAACCGAGTCATAAATAGTTAATTACACAACATTTCATAAATCACACAAAGTGACAAAGCAGCAGTCAACAGTCTGGAGTCTTGAGTCTCTCCTGTCTGACGGTGTGACGGGTATCCCCAGCCCACTCACTGTCGCCCCACATGTCCCTTCCCCACCACCCAGCTGACGGACTAAAATTCCAAAAGGCAAATCAAATTAAGCGGCAAATAACTTGCCCGGGCACACACGACACGACCTAAGCAGCATCATCGTCAGAGGAGAGGAGAACCACAGACAGACAGACAGGCAGCCATCGAACTATCCACTCAACAACTTAACTCAACTCCGGGTTATGAATAGTTGAAGATGGTTTGAAGGCTCTGATGGCTCAGAGATCTGCGTGCCAACTAGGAGAGTTGTAAACTATGATGAGCTCTGGCTGGCTCTCATTTGTATGCTGCCTGCGGGTTGCACTTAATTTAATTGGCAGTACATTTTAAAACCACATCACTTAAGCAACATGCTGGTATCTTGTGAATGTGTAAATGGATTAATGTTTACTTTTGTTTCGAACCAAAAGCTACAGGAAATTGCAATTTTTCTACCCAAAAAAAAAAGGGTAGGAAGGGGCGTCGCAGGAGCAGACAACAAGTCAACAGATTGGACGCCGGCAACCTCGTTATGGCCTCGGGTTAATTGAGTGCACAAAGGGGAAAGATACTAGCCATCGCATAAAGGGGGGTGTGGGCGAATGAATCCTTTTTTGGGGCCACACAAAGTTAGGTTTCGCTTATCGTGAGCTTAGGCTAATGAACAGGACCAAACGAGACGGCGTCTAACCATTCATACCCACTAATCTTCTGTGGATTCTGATGGGTATTAAGCAAATAGTATTCGGCAATGAAAGGCAAACAAATGTGTTCATACCACAGAGAGAGAGCCACTTCGATTACAGAGTTTCAGCGCTAGATAGTCAAGAGAAAAGAGAGAGAGATAAATATTATTAATTAAGTGGCTGGGCAGCAGACTTTAAGCCTCGAAAAAGTGTTGTAATCATCGGCTAACACAGGGCATACATACATATATCCCAGCCCATTGATTTTATCAACATCTACCCGATTCAATTCAATGAAGCAGCGACGAACCCCACAACCCACCCCCTGGCAGCGAAAGCTAAAGACAAAAGCAACCCCTCCCAGCCCATCTTATAAATAAACGTTTAAATCCTCATGAATGCTTACAGTTGGCTTTGTACTTACGAGTATACTATATTCCTCGGGCCAAAAAGTTTTTGTGCGCTTTTGTTTTTGGCCAAACTTCTTTTTCCCCGCTTAAGCTGGAGCACTTGGGTCGTAAGTTTTTAGTGTTATTGCTGCCATGGCACAAGTGGTAAGGCGGATTCGGATACGGATTCGTAGTCGTATTCGTTCCGTCGATAAGTGCGGCAAGTGCGTTGTAATAGTTGTTGCCACTTCATCTGGCTGATCCCTCCGTTTCCTTTTGAATGCCATTCCTTCTTTTGTTCTACGTATCTCCCTCTCCCACTCTCTCTTTCTGTCTCTCTTTCTGCGTAATTATCATTTGAACGCATTTGCCTTAAGTGTCCTTTTTGACATGTTTATAAGATGATGGCTGGGGCTGAGATGAGCCACTGTATATGTTTATTTTCGATTGCCATCTCCCAAGATGATGATGATGTGTTCTGATGACTCCTTGGTATATATTTTTCTGCCAAAACTATAACGACCAAGAAATCAGCAGGCAAGAGCACGAAGAGCACTTTGGCACATCTCTGATAGCTCTCTCTATCCATATTTGGATATCTAATTAGATAGCTAATAATACAAAACTTGTGAATTTATATCCCAAAACATTAACGAAAATTTTTGTGATTTTTCTTTACCCTTTGAAGATGTGTAAGAAGTCGCTGAACTGCACCTAAAAATCGAAATATTTTCTGATAAGTTTCCAAAACATTCAAAAATATTTACCTAAAAATTCCAGACAATTTTCCTTGAATTCGTTTCCGCGCAATTTCCTTGCGTATAAATGTGCAAAGTTCCGCTTGAGTAAAAAAAAGAAACAAAAGAACCAAGAGTCTCAGAGAGGGAGTCTGAGGACTCTGCCACTGGTCAGCTTCGTCATACACACGGCGGAGTTAATCTCTTGGACAGGCAGGGAGCCGGAGTCGAGCATAAAATATCCTTGTTTATGATCTGGTTTTAGACGATTTTATTGAACAACTTTCTGCATATAAATCTGAAGATTAGCGCAGCGCAACAAACAAAGAAAAACGAAACCCAAAGGAAGGAGTACCCCAAGTAGGTTTTTTTTTTTTTTTGGGGTGAGAAGTGCCATATAATTTTTAGCATAATTATTACGTTTGTTTTCTTTACGATGTGAGCGCGAAGGATGTGGGAACGGCACGGAATGAACTTCCACGAGTCATCAAAGTACGGTATACCAAGAGCATTAACAAGGAACATAAACCAGAAATAGTGCGTAGGACATTCCATTCCATCAATATAACAATTATTGTTATTATTATTATTATTATCTTGTGTGTGGGTATTATTTTTTCATATACGAATATCCACCGAAACGGGGGGTCACAAATGTCTATGAAATCATCTTTTTATGGTGTCCCAAGGAACCAAACCAAAGCCGAAGGGACTTTCCTTTTGACATCCAGAGGCGCACAGGCACATTGCCATTATGATTATGGGCAATTTGTCTGTAGACATAACGACGACGGGACTCGGGTTTGGGGTGTAAAATACCCGGTAACAGTGGGCCGCCTCCACCCAAAACACGCATCGATGAGTTATTTGCCCAGAACCCCCCGCGCCCCCGTCCCCGTCTCAAGCATTGTACACAAGCTACCATGTAAAAGCTTAGCGTCAGTTGCTTAGCTGGCCCATAAAACATGATATACGGTGCAAGTTAGTTGGCCAGAAAGGATTAGCCCCCAGTCCGGTGATAAATGGCTCTCTGGCCTCGTCGCTGCCTTATTTGCTTAGGTTGCTCAAGTTTATTTCGAGCATAAAATCAACCAAAAACATTTGCTTTTAATTAAATATTGTTGTGCCAGGCAGTCCGGGCAGAACCTAGTGTTCTCATACGAGTGATGAATGTAATCCCTGTAATCATCATAAATAAGCGTTTGCCTATACTGACTGGACTTCCTTTTCTACTGCTAGTTTTGGTTAGATAAACATTAACTTTTAGTTACATTTTTGTAGCCATTTGTTTCAGGAAAAAAAAAAGAAGTATAGAATGTGAAATTAAATAAAACTATTCATATATTTATCTAATATATATACTAATATATTAATATGTATTATACGTGTGGGTGCGTGAATAAAAGAAAATAATTGTAGGGCATAAAATACCCACTACTCCGTTCCCTTTTCCGTCATCTTCAGTTGAGCTTCACCCATAGCGTCTTTTCCACGCATATGGATGCTTCTTTCCTATGGATTGGGAATCTTTCTCATTCATATTTAAAAAAAAAAGCATCATATTTGTACTATTCTGAGTTTGCACTATCTTCGGAGTTTTCAATTTCGTTTTCCTACAAAAACAATCAACAAATGGAATACATTTCCGCAAGCAGAAGTTAGTGTTTCAATCACTCACCAATTGGCGCAGAGTTCGGTACGAAAATAAAGCACATCCCAATTGTAAACGTCTCTGTGTGTTGAAGCCATTAAACATGCTTTTTAATATGAAATACTTTCCAAATACATGTCAAGTTTTTATATTCTCTGAGAGGTTCTAATAAATCAGTAAATTTATATACTGGACGCTCCAGTAGCTTTACGTACTTTGCTATTAAATTGCTGATTGTAATTTTATCATAATTATCACATATTTTAAATATGAAAGGTTCTTCGGAAAACCAAGTTTAAAAATATTTTGTGTTTCTTTTAAATGGGAAAGTTAAGTTTGAAAAACATTTTGTTTTTGAAACAGATTAGATATATATATTTAAATACTTATGGATTTAATGGAATAAAGTTCAGTTATTCTTTTTGAGTTTGCAGTTCAGTTTACCGTATATTTTAAACTGAAACAGATTAGATATATATATTTAAATACAGCTCCTTATATCCATCATGAGTTCTTCTAGCATTGTGATCAAAAGCAGATCCAATTTGTTGTTTATCTTTTTTAAATTAATAAATTTTTAATACAAATTTCAAGTGTAATTAGGTTCCACACTTCGGAGTCTGCAGTTTTACTCTTCTGCAATAAAAATGGTTTCAATTTCTGTAAACTATCACATCGGAGCAACCACTTACCAATTCCTGATGCTTTTCCATCCAATTAAAATCGTTGAAGTTCATTACAAAGCGTCTTTCCTTATTAACCCCCTTTCCATTAGTAAGTCAATAAACGACTGCAGATATTCGGTTAATTTTGGGCCTGAGTACTTTTATGAAAAGATAAATACATAGCCTTCAGCACTAAGACACATTCCTGTTCATGAAATGCTGGAGAATGTGGACATCGGATAACTTCGGGCAAGACTGCGGGAATTCCGCAACCATAAGATAGAATTTTTCCAACTTTTTCATTATCCTGTTCCTGATCCGATTGTAAAAAATTTTTAAAACGCAAGTTTTTTCTTACGATTGAAAAAATATTTGGGCCGAAAAAACCACAAAACCCAATTCTTCCAAATTAATCAGTTGGCGTATATTCTGAACTGAAAAAATGCATTCCATATGAATGTAAGGAAAATTACATATGTTCGTATCTGTTAGAAGTCTTACCCTGATAGTCCGAAATGTTGAGAACAGTCAATACTTTACAGTCTGGTTTTATGTACTGAAGCAGACCCCATTCTCGATAGTTATTAATGTCAAAATATAAACTAATATTCATTAGCCCTTTGATTGCAAGCAAATATTTGCAAGAGTTGAAATTTAAAGGCGTAATCACAACATGGGCATAGTTTAGGTTAACACAGTGCTTCGCTATTAGTTTGAAAATTTCAACTATTGAATTTGCATTTTTGATGGCGATATATATTATATCCAACTCGACAACAGTGGATCCGCATGATGGCAAAATAACTTTTAGTTCGTCTTCTGTATAATTTAACCAATCAAGCTTCTTATATTTGTCTCTTGCGTGGTAGCCATATACAGATCAAAGGTGCTGGCTAACTTTGGCCAAATTCAGTTTTTCTTTCCTGGTCCAGGTAACCGAAAATCTTATCTATGATCTCTATAGGTAATTTTGAAAGCATTTTTGGGGCACAGATATAAACACGATCTAGCCAAAGAGAAAATCAAACCGGAAAGAACATTTATGTACATATGCTTCAGGGATGATTCTTAGTTGCGTATGCGATAGTTTTAATCGATTATTTATATCGATTTGTAAGCAGAGATGCGTCTAGTGCAAATTACTGAACTGCAGAAATTTACTGAAGTTTAAATGTTAACTTTTCTATTATATAATACAATTTATTTTATTTTAATTGCGCTCTCCATCCGCAACTTCTCCAACTTTTTTGTCCTTGTTTTTCTCCACAAAAAACAGGAAAATTTCTGCGTCACAAAGTATCAATAAAATTTCTTCTCATGCTCTGCACTCTGCCTTAAAATTACGACTATTTGGCAGCCTTTAACCCTAATTTATTCGCCCCAAAAGTGACAATTGACGAACTCCTTCGACACTGTCAGTGCCACTGCCAGTGCCTTTTATTTTTGCTGGGGATAATAAAAATATCCAAGCAAAGGCTCTTTATTAGGAAGACCGTAAGCCTTTTTCACTGCTAGCCCTTTGTTTGCCAAAAGAGGGCTAAAACTTGTTACATTTGTCATGCGATAATGTCGATTTTGACAGCTGCGCAAAAAGGATTCCCTTTTGTTCTTTGCGCCTGCGCAAGGACCTTGCGATCCTGGTTCTCTTCCGCTGTGGTGTGTTTCCCTTTTTATGATCGCTCAAGGCTCAACTTTGTTGTTAATTTGATGCGCTGTGTGACAATCTGAGTGTCTTCTACGATTTCTGCCTGTTCGCCTGGCTGCCGGGTTGCCTTTCTTGGCCATTATTGAAATAATTCTGTTTTAGTTTTTATTGGCAGTTTAGCGGGGAACAAAGGGACTGGCAGACTGTTTATTCGGCAGACGAATACCAGAAAGGCCTGACAATTATTTACACTAATCAGAAAGTCAACCTTTCAAGGTGGACGAAGGGATGCCCAACCCTCCAAAGAGACTTTGTGTATTATCCTTTTGTTTCGTTTTGTTGCGTATTTTGACAATGTGCCCACAGTTCCTGCCCATTGTCTGGGCCTTGTCTTTGTTCACCTCTGAAGCCGGGCAGCAACTCTCTTTTGGGTCTATAAAATTTGCAACAAAGTCAATTTTTGGACAAATCTGCTCGTTCCTCGTCTGGAAGGAAGCCTGAGCAAATTGTGTTTTTGTAAAATGATTCGTTATGGTTTCCATACATCCTCATCCTGGAGGAGGCTGCACCTAGAATTAGGCATGGTTTCCATGTGGATATCCCGTTTAGGGAATGAAATTGTTGGTTAACTTTACGAGCGAAACGAATTCTGTTGCCTGGAAGAAGCTGATCCTTGGGGATTAATGTAGTTTAATCGCACACAAATCTATCAGTCTGATCATTCAGTAATCCATTGCAGATTGAACCTATCTATGCCTTGTAAGTTTTACTATAGTGAGTCCTCAGTGATAAGATGAGTCCAGTGATAATTTCCGCACACAAAAATATACAAAAAACTAACCAAAAGTATAGCTTAACCTTATCGGACGGGGGTAGTACATCTATCAATCTTTATTAAACGTTAGCCCATTAACTTGTAGCTGGAGCAAACGTCGGAGAAATCTATCAGCGGAAGTTGCGAAAAATGATGCATAAATAATTCCCATGCGATGACTTTTTTACTTTTCCCCTGCCCAATCTCGAGCCAACCATCCATCGATTGATTTTCCATGCGGCAACACTGTTTTTCGTCACTTATCACTCAGAATTATGGCAGCAATAAAACACTTTTTTCCGGCTGGCCATATCCGCACGACGTCCCATCCTGTCGACCCCGGCACACTTTGCCATTTTTTCCCTGTCACTTTTTCCCCAAAATGTTTCCCTTTGTGTGTGGATGAGTTTTTTGTGTTTATCAAATTTGATTTGCAGCAATTTCTTAGCCATTTTCCATGTGTGCGCCGCGCCGCCCTCATTGTTTGTCCACCCCCATCCAATCAACCTCATCTGTTTAGTTTTGTCAGAGCCCCAGAGCCAGAGCCAGACCCCCGCTAATGTCTAACAATTTATTTAAATGTCAGCAAGTTTTTTGTTCCTCAAACGGAAATCTATCTGTTGTTTGCTATTCGGTTTGGGCAAATCCAGGGCTCTGCTGGAAACAGATGGTGCCCTGGCGTATCGATAACGTGATCTGTGTGTTAATAATTTCACATTAATCTCTTAAGATACAGAAGATTTCACAAATTAAGAACTTTAAATACTGGACAGTTTTTAGAACACTTTTTGGAATTCTTTAAATTTTTCTTTAATTTGCACGGAATTTTTCTTCAATTTTCTTCACTTTTTTTCATGGCAATCACACAAACATAAACGAGTGGAAACACTGTGAGTAGCATGCAACGCGGCTCTACAATGTATATTCCTGAAACACAATCATTCTACATAAGCAAAACTGATTTCTAAAAGTTAATTTCCACCAATCAATTTCTCTTTAATTTGCTTTGTTTTCTTCGCCTTTCTTTATGCCAACCCAAATACGAAAAATGCATTATTTATGAGCTCCACAAATAGAAAACTTTGAGCAACTTTTTGCCCTCAAAAAAAGAGAGCCAGAGCCAGTGTCCTCAGAGGACAATAACACTTGGGGTCGTCAAATATTCAAATTGCAGTGATGGCCATGGACATGCAATTCGTTGCAAAATTATGGCCAATTGAATTCCCGTATAACCGAAATTGCTGGGCAAACGCAAATTAGTTATACAATTTGGCCAGAACTGATTAGGTTGGAATGGTGAGGGGTGAGGTATTTATACCTAATTGAAATTGGAGTCGGAGTGCTAAACCAGCAATTATGTCAAATATTTCTACGATCATCATAAGTCTTGGTCCTCAACAATGCCAGCAAGTCACGCAATTTGTTTGGAAATTATCTAAAAGCTCTAGGAAAACGAAGAACGAAGGAACTGAAAAAAAACACTTTAACTCGACGATAAACAAGCGCAATTAATAAACTTAGTGTGGGCTGACCTCTGGACGAGTGCCAGAAGGCAGAAGTCAGACGTCAGGAGGAGGATTTACAGCACACGAAGCGGGAACACGGGACACAGGACACACACATGGCCGGGACGCGTTTGAAAAATTGCAGCCAAGCGAATGGAAGCAGCAGCAGCTAAACAATGGCCAAGAGCAGCGGGCCAACAATTTATGACCCACCATTTGGCCAAAAAGCGACTGAATGACTGACTGACTGCAGCACATGACTAACGTACACTTAGAGGATTAGGTTTGGCGGCGATGGCGTCGACGGAGAGAGTCCTGTGTGCGGTTGCCATGCCAGTTAAGGACTCAAAGCCGTGCGACACATTTGTGTGTGTGTGTGTGTTTGTGCGGCTTGGCGTTTGTCTCAATTAGCGGCAAACTCTCCGGCTCTTCACAGCTATTTGCACAAAATATTCATCGAACAAGGAGTCCTTAAGCCGTCAAAGTTGCCACCCAGACATCGACGGTGGCAGCGTCGACGGCGTCGGCAGCTCAATGAACCACAAAATAAAGCATATCATAATAATCATATCGTAATATGCAGCACAGCCCAGCCCAGCCCAGCCCTGCCGTGCCACTAATGCGTATTACCTAAGCCCACCCACCCGGTAAGGGGCACCCGGTATGAGGTCCATTCCCAGTGTTCCTGTCCCGCAGCGGGTGGCCCCCATTGTCCTGAGCGCCTCTTTTGCTTTGAAGCCGATCCCGGGCCAGCGTCTGGCAAGAGATTTTACACTCATCTCTGTGGTCATATACCCTAACCGCAAAGTAGGTATATAACGCACTTTTTTTTTGCGTAATTTTGGATAGGAACTAGGCATAAGTTCGGAGCTAAAAAACTAAAAAGAGTTATGGCATATTGCCGCTACAGTACCGGCTCTCGTTATAATAATCACAGATGGGGCAGTTATAAAACAAACAAAAAATAAAAACAGAAAATTAGGGAACGAAAATCTATAAACACGAAAAGTAAATATAGGTAGAATATAGCACCCAGTTGGGACAATAAAAGACAATTTGTTAGGCAACTAAAAACACACAAAAATACCAAAATTTCAGTAACTTTAAACTAAGAATTTGCCTATAAATATAATTTATAGAGTACTGCAAAGTCGTTGTGTCATCAGCAGTGCTGTTTTGTGTCGCGTTTAAATCCGTCTAAGTATTTTTCTGACAAAAAAAAGAACGAGCAAAAGAAATCCCACACTTTGCCTGCCGCAACACCAAAAAAAGAACAGAAAAAAATTTCCGTTTCAGCTGAGCTAAGCACAAAAATGTTTCCACTTTTACTTACTCTTGTGCAGGCAGGCCCCCCTGCACCCTGCCCGCTCCCACACAGCCCAAAGCACAGTTCTCTATTACTCGTATTATTAAGCGCCTGGCAAATGCTTTGATGTAGCTGGGTGGGGGGGCAGTGGGTGTCCAGGCTAGACCCGACTCTGGTTGGTTTGGGACTATCTACATCTCATTCGGTATTCCTGCTGGCCCTGGCCTAAGCCAATTTAATTCGCAGCTTTTCTGGCGCCACGACCTCGTAAATTAATGCAATCACACAGCGGGACAACTTGAATCCTTTTTGGTATAAGTATAAATATCTGCCACAGTTGACCAGGCCAAAATGCTTATAAATTCCTCTTATCGTCGATTTGTTGTTGCCTTTTTCTTTTGCTGCTTTTTTTTTTTTTTTTTTTGGTTGTGTGGTGCAAAATATGACCAAAATGCATGCAGCAACAAGGAGAACGCGGAAAAGGACACAAAACATTGTACAATTTGTAGTACGTAATTTGTCCTGCCTCATATCCCTGTCCGATACCCGTAGGCAACCCAGCCCAGACCCAACCCTGGCCAGGCCAGCCCAATTTATGCACTTTTGGGCCATTGTGTGTGTCTGCAACTGGGCGACATCGTCGTCCGGAGTAATAAACTTTTGCCGCGACAAATTTAACAAATTATAGAAAAGATTACGTGTCCAAAAGAGTTTTTGGCTTGGGGTTTACCTATCCCAACCGCAAGAATTTAAGGCAATTAAAGACAATTAGGGTTGGACTAGGAATATACCTTTAATTTAACTTCAATTTTGGATTATCAAATGGCAAATAGTTGGAAATATCCAAACCCTTTTGACATGCCTTTTCACTGTACTTTTCTCTGCACACTCACAGCTTTTTTTTTACACTCCAAATTCAACTGGAGCATAACAATTTAAATTGGCCAATTTCTTTGGTCATTAGTCCTGGGTTTCCCCTCCGCCACTTTCAGCTCATTTGCGGTAATTAAAATTTCATTTGGCTCTCGTCGTCTGTTCAAATTTAATTGACATTAGCGCAAGCATTTGGACAGATATCCGTGGGTATTGGCCGCACAGTGGAAGGAGCCACTGCAATCCGTCAAGTCATAAAAACAAAGGCAAAACCAAAATGGCGCTGAATGGGGGAGTCCGTGCGCCAGAAATGTCGCCACAGCGGGGCATAAATAAACCTGCGCCCATATTTTACGATCCCACAACCCACACCTTTTTAGCTTTCAGCCATAAAAAACTATAAAAACTAAACGTAAATAATTCTATCTGGAAACTTGCAGGGAAAGCAAACTTGATACTCCACAATAGCCCCGGCCACTGCAGTTTCCTTCGTTGTCTTTGCGCATTTTTTCCCCATTAATATTATTATTATACCCGGTACGAGTACACACCCAAAAAGGGGTATATCAGATTCGTGAAATATCAGACTGTTAGGGGTTCTATATGCCAACCTCTCCGTATTTTACCCGTCTGTTCCAGAGGTTCTTGACAGAAATTATTATAACTATTTCTAGAGTTCCATAAACCAATCACTTTTTGGGATTATTTATGCCACTGAATATCCGGGGGTATCTCATGGTCGAGACGCTACGATGCATCCGCTCCTTCTTGTTTTTGTCTCTGCTTTTTGTTTTCTCCATTTTTTTGTTCTTTTCTCCAGTTCCTTTTATTTTCGCTCGAACTTTGTCTTTTGCATGTGTTGGCATTCTGCTTGGGAGGCGAAAAATTTCGCGTGACAAACGAGAATTTTATGGCTTCCGTTGACCTGAGCCATATCCTGCGGTTCACTTGCCCGAGTGTCCTACCCCCGCCTTGGTCCTTTGTCCCGCCATCCCCGTAGCCCACTCTGAGCCATGGGCTAACAGTTGTCATTGCCATTAAAGCCATAATATGAGACGATGTGATTGCACTCGTTTCGGTTCTGACGGAGGGACTACGGCTCCTGCTCCTGCGTTCCTTTCCCACTCATTCCGCTGTCCCTATAAAAATAAAGTGTAAATATTTAATGTGCGCTTTCGTGCATGGCGTGCAGCGTTTCCTCATGGCT
Organism: Drosophila bifasciata; assembly: GCA_009664405.1. Taxonomy (NCBI): domain Eukaryota; kingdom Metazoa; phylum Arthropoda; class Insecta; order Diptera; family Drosophilidae; genus Drosophila; species Drosophila bifasciata. The sequence continues at coordinate 40,216,970 of CM019043.1, forward strand.
CTCTTTCTTTTGTTTTCTGCCAGCTTTCTGAATAATGAAAACAGAGACCCCGGAATACACCGCAGTGGTATCATTTTTAATGTATTCCATTCAACAGTTGATCGAACCCTATCCAAAGTCTGAAATTGTGACCCTAATGAGCCAACATTTGAATCCGATTTATTACTACATGAAAATTTAAGGATTTAAGCTATTATTGAAATGGAAAATCTCTTTAAAGCTTGCAAAGAAAATATATTAAAATGTTTATGTTTGCGAATGAGAGCAGAATTCAATATTGCTTTGCACAAGGGACAAACTTTCAATCAAATCTAAAAGTAATATATACTTTATATTTTAAAATGCATATTTGTTTGCACAAAATGGTACATGAAATGCAAAAAAATATTTAGCCAAAAATATAGCAAATATTTCAACAAATTCATTTAGAAATATCTATGAAAAAAAACATGCATATCTCTGCCATTTTTGGCCATGTTTTTTTCATATAGAAAACAGACTATTTTTTTATGCTTTGACGACAAAGGAATGGGTGCCCCATAGCGGAGAAGTGGAGGGGTGGACTGCCAGCCAAATGTTTACTCAACTGTGTTGAAAAACAATTTTGCCAAATGGCCAAAAGGGAGATATGCAGACAGGGAGAATTCAAGCAAAAGTCGGCCTCGACAAATGTCATGTGTCAGTGTCAAAAGAATTGCTCTGTGTCTGTGTGTGTGTGGGTTGGTTGGAGAGGGAGGATATGTCAACACGGGTTCATCAGTCAAATGAGGTTGTCTATGTCGGGGGGTTGTGTGATCCCGAAAGTTAAGTGAGTCCCACATCCTATCCTTATCGAGACAAGTCTCTCTCTGACCTACATATCTACATCATGTGTGTGTGTTTCCTTAATGTTTATTAATGTGTTCCACCCCCCTACATGAAAACACTCTTCCACTCGAAAGGTGGCACATGAGGAGGCTGTATCTTTCACTCCAAATTGAATCGTTTAATTAGCCTGATGGCTTGGAAAGTGCCTCAAATGGTGTTCAACAGACAATAGATGTGCAGAACAACTTTAAGTTGGAAACTCTTTTAAGCAGAGCAGCTAAAAGCTGCCCATCCACCAGAATGGTGTTTCCATTTGTCACACTCGAATGAACAGTTCGTAGCTAAACGGGTTTTGCATCCGTAATCGAAGATGTAGGGACAGGGACAGCGACAGGAACTTTTTGGATTCATTTTAATTACAAACCAAACCCAATTCGCTGCACACCAAATGAAAACGGCAAATGAACGGCAAATGAACGAGCTGGCAAATGAACGGCGCGGTGCGACGAGAAGCACTTGAAATTCTGCGCTTGATGGGCACACGATGAAGTTGCAAAATATTTGATCAAGTGTTTGGCATTTTGTATACTTTTTTTTTTTCCTCCTGCTGCTGCTGCTGCTGCAAGTGAAAGCCGCGCTGGGGTCTGAGCTGAAGGACAGCAAGTAACTTCTTTTGCGCGAACTCATTCAGTCGAGGCTTAATGAACAGAGTCTTGGCAGGAGGGCGGAGCCGCCTTTGGTACTTGTTGTTGATACAACTCATTAGACGCAAGCGAATGCGTACTCAAGTGGGTTGCTGGCAGCAGCCAGCCCAGTCGGTTTTGGGTTCGGGTTCGGGTCTAACCCCCCCTACTGCCTTCTACCAGTCTTCTACTTGATGTTCAACGATCTGTGGGATGCCCAGAGAACTTCGATGGATGGGTGGATTGAAGGCGGAGGCGGATGCTGATGCCATTTCAATTTCTTTTACTTTAATTTCTTGCGTAGTTGAGCTTAACGGAGAGTCTGTACCATGGTCCAACTAAGAACAGTTTCGTCACTGAATTTTTATGTTGAAAAAGGTGAAATTGATACTTATTGTTCCATTCTCATGTTTCACTTGAGTTTAGATTCGACTCTAACGTTTAACGAACTTCTGCTTTATATGCCATAATTATTGTTGATTCCTTAGCGTTTTTATGCGTATAAAACTAGAATCTTAGGTGCCGTGATTATATGTGTGTTTTATTTCCTAAGAATATATTCAATGTTAATACCAAAAATGTTCACTACTCTGCTTTCATACCACTTCGTGTTCTTTCCCGCTCTCGACTAGTTATCGATCATTCTTAGTGTGGCCATTTTTCTCTTATTGGCAGTGTGGCAATTTTTGTCTTACATTAATTATGTGGTATTCAAGATTTTGACTAAATATTGAATATACAAATAATAATATTAAGATTCTTCACAACAATTATCTTAGGGAAATTCGAAAAAAATATCTTAGCTTAATAGAAAAGACTATAGAATAGATTGAGAGCGTAAACTGTTTATCGGGAGAGTTAATTGCAATCTGTATACGGCTGTAAAGTTTGCTGAAGAGAAACTCAAAGATAATGTTTAGGAATACCAACACTTCGCCCATGTGTTCTACGTTTATATTATTTTATTTATTATTTAATTAATCTATATTCTATTTGGTCTTTTGAAGTCTAAATTATTCTCCAGTCAATTAAACTCACTTCAATCCATTCTTTAATTCTCTTTTCTCACACCATTCCCCACCAGCCAACTTTTTTTCTAAGCCATTCCTTGAAAAAATAAGCAGAGAAATTTCTTTTTAATTGAAATACGCTGAAATACGCATTATGGCCTAAGTAAACAAGCCAGAAGTAACACCCCACCCCTATCGCAGACAGACTCCCACCCACCCAATGTTAACTACTAATCCGCTGCTGCCAAAGATAAACTCAAATATTGTTGGCGGAAAAAAAAGAGAAAATTTTTAATCAAAACAAGAGCAGAAAAAAGAAAAACGCAGCGGACAAAAACCCCGTCAGACAAATGCGGCACTTTGGCAGCTTAGCGCGGCATTTGGCTAAAAGGAAAACAAACACGAGTCAGGAGCAGTGGAAGAGTCGGCGAAATTATTAAGCCAAAATTAAAGAGAATCCAAGAGTAGAAAAAAGCATAACAAAAGCGCGTCAAAGGATCAAAGGTAGAAACGAAAAAAGGAAAAGTAAAGTGAAAGCGAAGGAGTTGTGGTGTCGTGTTAGAAGATTGCAACCTAAACAAACATGGCCAAAAGTGAGCTGCGGCCAAGACGAGCAGAAGTGCCAAAGTAATTTTAAGCGGAAAATTCTAATAAGCTCTGGTCGCTGGTCACCCAGAAATGGCTGATAGGTACGTCAAGGGTTGTACTTGGGACTGTATACAACCCTTCTTCTGTTTTTTTTTTTGTGACTGACAACAGACCGCGAAAATTTAATTCACGCGCACAAAAATCATTTTTTTCAATCATCCGCCGATGAGCCGCGGAATATTTCAGCAATTTAAGCAGCTTTCGTTGGTGTGTTGAGGGCTGAGGTGGTGATGGTGGTGGCGGGGTCGTGTAAAATTCTTAATTAATAATCTGTAGCGTAGCTGCGACGCCACCCTTCAGGTCCTGGCCACTTCTTCATCCCCCTTACCTGCACTGATGTGTAGTCAATTGAAAATTTTGCGTTTTGGCAATGAGTCGAGCCGTTCGAAATCGCCTTTAAAGCCGTTGTAATTAAGCAGCCTGGCCATGGCCAAGAGCGGGTTAAGCGGGGCAGAATGTCTGGCACTGGGGGTTTGAGGTGCTCCCGGCTTTATGACATGATTATGAATTGCTCTCCGGTCGCAATATACATAAGGGGGTTAACAAAAGCCGCAGAACAGTCAGCAGGCCGTGGCCAAAGTCAAAAGTCAATAGTTGGTCGGGGTAGAAGAGAACGAGAACAGGAACTGAATGGACGGATATGGATGGGTCCCCATAAAGTTTGATGCGCGAAATTAAATTTTGGAACTTTGCTTGAATTTAATATTAATTAGTTTGTGCGTTTGTGTTTTGGTTATGCAAATTTTAACGCTCATTTCGGTGGCTGGAAATTCGTATATTAATTAGCCAAGAATTTTGGGGAATATTTAATATTAGTCGCAAGTCTCTGAATCTGTTGGGAAATGTTCTGAACGTTCGAATGATTTTTCTTTAATAAATAAACTCTCTGGGATCTTCAGGTCTGAATTGAAAATTCTAAGCTCTGGATAGTGTTTTTTTGTCTGTAGTTTGGATGACGTTGGGGTCGGTTTTGGGGTGAAGTTATGCTAAAAACAACAGCAATAACTGAATGAAGTTCAACAGTTTATTTAGTTGAAAGAATAAAATTTGTCGAATTAGCGCAAATTTGTTCAACAAAGAGTGTACAAAACCAAGCAGTAAGTTCAGTAATTTATTGATGTTCAGTAATATCCACTTTGATATAGAAGCAGATACAACCATGGTATCGATAAACGCTAAGAATTCCCATTCCTAATAATTATTTACATACATTTTCTCTTTCATGTTTCTGGTTTAACTTTGTTAGAACGTGTTGCACGTGTAACAAAATTCTTGCCACTTTTACTTTGGAGTCTCCCTTTGGAGATCGTTGACAAAGTATTGGAACAATAATTCGAGTCAAATATATGTATCTGCATTGCTGCATGTATGTGGGATATAACATATAACCATAGCAGATAATAATTAGGCAAACTATGGTAATAAAAATATTAAAAATTTAGAAAAAATGAACTATAAATGAATTAAATATGTTTTCACATAAAAGTTAATGAAGTAATATATCAATCGATTTATTTGGTTAACTTTATCGGTTCAAATTTATATGAAACTGTTGCCTCTTCCTGGAAATTCCCATATGCTAACCGCAAATACACTTTGCCAATTAATTGTGTAATCCCTCAATGAATTGTATCGGCTACTTCAGTTAATAAGTCGAAAAAGGCTTTTGGGGCAACCCTTCTTCCTACTATATCTCCCTGTAAGCCCTTCCTTCAAACGAAAAGTCAATATGCATTAATAATTTTTTATTTCAGCTCAACACTTGTTACAATTTTTTAAGGCCAATTTATCGGTGGAGCGAGCAGTTTATACATATAGAGAGTGATATTGTGATAATCCGCTTATAAATGCATTTTCCATTGGCCAGGCTTTTAAAGGAAATTTTTACACATTTTACACATGAGCAGAGTTTGAAATTCTCGAAATAGTAGTTTTGGAAATTCTCCTAGCCTCGGGGGTTGCTGCGATGACGGATGGCAGGGCTGGGCAGGGCAGGGCAGTAGCTAAGCCTGTTAATAGCTGGGAGGAGGATGAGTTATGGAGAGAGGGAGAGTCTTGCCTGCTAATGTGACATAATTGAAAATCAAAACTAAAGCACTTAACTCTGATTCCGCACAGCGAAATGAACAAAAAGGTGAACATATGTGAGAGACAGAACAGACACTGGTCTGGGCTGGGACTGAACCCAAAAATGACAGTTTAACTGTCAACCAGTTTAGCTGCTGAACGCGTTCCGATGACAAGTGCAATCGGTCCACTAGGTGGTTGAGTTAATAGAGTGTGTGTGTAGGCAAATGTTTGATGAAAAAATTGCTTGCACTTTGATTGATTTGAGGTGGGTCTCTGTCTCTCCGTTTAACCAAACCAACTGTCAGGGTTACTCAAGTTACCCAACCCAAAACAATGATTTCCAATGCTAATTGCTTCTGATCATTGCCCACATTTAGGTGTTGTATAACAACAGCCTATTCAGGTGTGTGTCACACACCCCACACAGTTCCAAAACCCAAATGACAATTGCCACAATAAATAGTCTCAACTTTCAAATTTCTCCAAAACCTCCAGCCCTAACCGATGTCTCGCCTCCAATTACCTACCCATTAAATTTTGTGTTATAAACACCCCGAATTGTTGTCCATTTCCATCGTTCCTTGTGCCCGTTTCATTTCATGTTTTGAGTAATGCGAATTGACTTAATTAGCAGCGGTATCAAGTTCCAAACGAATTTCGGGGAGGGAATAAACAGAATTTATTTTAAACTAAAACTGGAAAATGCAGGGACTTAAAGTCTGTTTAGTGCTTTTTGCGTTTCATTTTATTTAACCTTTAAAATGTGCTTGGGGACATACGAAATGCCAGGAACAGGCCAGGCCAGGCACGGCCGTAAATGGAGGTGGAAAAATCCTCAAAAACAGCAAAACCAGGAAAATCCTCGCCCACATATGCCCATTTATCATGTCAAAACTGACATTTGTAATTGTAAACTGATACGCCTCGAAGGCAAAAACGCAACAGGAAGACTACGGGGTAGGGTACTGGCGTGGAGTGAGTCAGTTGTCATATCTATTACTATAGCTTTCCAGCAGAAAAACCAGCAACATATGCGAACATTTTCGAAAGGAAAACCATCCACACATGAGATAATCCTACGCTCCAAGCCCCCAAGCAAATGGAAGAAAATTTCGTAGCTATTTTAAAATTCAATTAAAAAACATTAAATCATTTTTGGCAAACTTTTTTCGTTTTGGATGGCGCCGCGCCGCGTGCCTGGGCGAAAAGTGCAAAAACCACTTAAATGTCATAAGTGTCGCTATAAATAAGGGAACATACATCTCTCACAGAGACAACCCCCATATGGAACACGCTTACGATACTGCGACTGGGTTGCTGGGAAACCAGGCCCGAAAATCTTGTATTTGAATATTATGCACAAATCAACAGGAGAGAGCCCAAGACCCGCATTAACAATATTTAACACGAGTGTGGCTTGATAAGTGCTTGATATCGATTTGAATCGAAGGGGAAAGAAGGCTGAAAGGGTACCTCAAATTGTGGTAGTTGCTACAAATTACGATTTAATATTTGTTATAAATTAAATTGTATATCTAAAATGCTGAGCAACTCCTTTGTTGTAATGCTTCGGTGCCATCTTTTTGTGTCTGTCCTGTCCTGAGCCCGAGGTGATGTCTGCTCAATGGTGCGGAGCAAACGCTTTCCACCATGTCTGACTTTTTGATGGCCCATTGAGATCCTCTGGTGATGCTGCTCTTGTTACTCCTTCTCCAGCATACAGCTTCCGCCCATATACACGTAGCGTAGCCTAGGTCCTTCTGGCTTGCATTTTTCCATGCGCCTGTCAACATTTTAATTAAAAAAGGTTACGGACCCATGACTACGGCCAGTCCAGCCCAAAAGCCATATGTAAAATTTTTCGCGTTTTCTTTAGTGGCGCCCAGACCGTGCCATGGTGGGTGTGGCACACACCCGAAAGGGTGCCAAAATAATAAACTCGTTTCGCAGTTACAAACAATTTCCTTTTTCAATTTTGCTCGCTCCCGTTGTTGGAGCGGTTTTTTTTTTTGTTTCCTCCCGCTTTTGTGCTTTGTGCCTCGTGGGTCATTACGCGTGTGTCGCATTACAGGAATAGTCCAATGTCCAGTCCGGTCCAGTCTGCTTCTACGGATGGACCTTCTATGGTTCCAGTTGCCCTGACTGGCATTGTTTGCCATCATTTTAATTTTATTTATTGTGCGACTGCCGCCGCCAACCCCCATATGGGGGAAGCGTTACCGTACCCCCATCAGCATGAGGCCCGGACCTCATGCAAATTAGATGAATTGCTTTGCAGTCCAGGTTCGTCGAGACTTGCCTGCCTACCCTCCGTCTATGGCCCCTGTCGTAATGACTTGGCCATTGGCTCTTGGCCCACTCCGTAGCCGAATTCGAGTCCATCTGACCGCCCTGCCGCCCCATACTCTGGCTTTAGCTAGCCATGTCAATGGTTTTGCGGACATTTATTGTTCGAAAGCTATTACCCCTGCCCCACCCAGGAATGTGGAAAGCGAAGACTCAACACCGCTTTTGATTGTTTTTCTGTTTGCTTGCGGGGGGGGTAGGGTAGGGTTGGGTAGGGTAGGGAGAAGGAAGCCCTTCCACGATTGCCATAATGTTTAATTGCTTTGTCATTATATTTGGAAGTTATGGCTACTTGTGTACCATCCAGCAGAAGGGCTGTCAAAGTGCACTGAATATGCACTTGAGACACTCGGTGGTACAGTTGCCACACGGTCTGGTGTAGTCACAAACGAAGTAACGGTGGTAACTGTACCTTTGTGTTCTATTCCATGGTGTTCCCTGAGCTCTGAAACATTCATTTGGGAGTCAAATTAATATAGTACAAGGTAAAAGATTCAACTGTACTTAAGTGCTCCATGTTCTTTCCATAGTGCTCCCTTCAGCTCTGAGATTGCTCATTTCGGAGTCCAACTTATCTACTTATAGGTGAAGGATGCAACTGTACCTTTTTGTTCCATTCCATAGTGTTCCCTGAGCTCTGAGATGATCATTTGGGAGTCCCATTAATCCACTAAACGTGAAAGCGTGCAACTGTACCTTTTTGTTCCATTTCATAGTGTTCCCTGAGCTCTGAGATGCTCATTTGGGGTTCCAATTAATCCAGTACAAGGTAAAGGATGACACTTTAACATTAGTGTTCCATTCCATAATGTTCCCTAAACACAGAGAAGCTCATTTGGGAGTCCAATTTATTCACTAAAAAGTAAAGGCTCCAACTGTACCTTTGTGTTCCATTCCATAGTGTTCCCTGAACTCTAAGATGCTCACTGGGGAGTCCAATTAATCCACTTAAAATTTAGAAGTTGCTTAATGTGCAGATCTATACTGTATTAGTTCTTATTAGGAGGATTTTGTTTTCTGCCAGCCAAGTACTGTAGTCTCTGCAATCCGCAGCCCATTCCTTTACAAACTGAACCCACACCGTAAGACCCCCCAACCACACGCCATTCAGTTTGACATTTTCATTCATTTGTCTACGCACTGACCTCGTGGTAGAAAAAAATAGAGACAGAAAAAATGAAGCCGAAATACATTTCAAACCGTCGTTCATCGGAGCGTTCCGCCATTTATCCATTCGCCATTGTTCGATGGCCGAGTGCAGACAGCTGCCTGCTGTGATGCTGGCTGGCTGGCTGGCTGGCCAAAAACTTTCACGGCTGTCAATATGGTCAACAAAAAAGACTGCTGGCCGGACTGATGGCGATGGAGGTGGGCTCGAGCTCGAGTTTGGCTTGGCCAGCATTTTTTCACGCCACAAATGGAAAGCGCACTGGCATTTTAATCAACATTAAGCAGAAATGCTTTTTGCAAACATTTCATCCCAGCTTCTCCGACTACGACTTCTATGTCCATCAGACTGACTGACTGACAGAAAGTCCTGGGCATTGTCATTAATTCTACGTATGTGTTTTGGTCATTTATAACGCCCGAGACTTGCAAATTAAAAAGTAGAAACAAAGCAACAGAACAGAAAAAATCAACGTAAAAACAGCGTGGAAAGGAAACCGTGCGGCGAAAGTTTCGCTCGTGATGTGAAAAAATTTCAATTACAAACAACAGCAAAATGTCAAACCAAAAGTACAGGGATGCGACGAGTCGGGGTCAACCACCCCAAACCAACATCCCATGGGGAACCTGGAAACCTCAACACTTCAAAGTCTGGCATCCATCCCCCGCCGTCTCTCGGGGAATTATCCCAAGCAATTTTCCTTGGGTGCTAATAATTACACCCCCCTCGCCGAAAAGAAAAGAAAAGAATTGTAGCCAAGTTTATGATTATGAAACGGCTTTGACAAGATTTTCCAAAATGCTTTTACGACTTGACCCCGGCACTCAACCTGCAGACGCCCTGTACGAATACTGTAAAATATTTCATTAATTTTAATTGGAAATTGCGCTGCTAAGACGTCCAGCGGTGGTCGAGTAGATAATTACGAGTACAAGGATAACTCCCCCAAAGCATCCGTTGGCTATTCAAATATTCCACTTAAAGCGGATACAATGCAGTCCTGCCCAGGGATTGGGTTTTGCTGGGTGTCTTGGGGAGACAGCTCCCTGGTTTAATTTGAAACAAATGTCGTAAAAATGTTAAAACATAATTTGATGCTTGACTGATGCTCAAGGATTTGCAACAAAGAAGCAAATCAAAAAAATAATCTTTCGTTATTTTTTTTTTGGGTAAATGCCAAGAAAGATCAAGTAAATTTTTTGTGGGTCTTCGAAGGCAGGAAAGGCAAATAAAATATGCTAATTATTTAACAGTTGAAAATGGAATATGTAGAGATAAAAATAAAGAAAATTCGGTCTAATTTTGTGTGCAAAAATAAACCAAAAATTCGCACTCCATTCGGTACAACAGATTGACTCAGTCAGACTCAGAGGAGGGGAAGCCCTTTTGCTCTGGTGCAAAACAATTCAATCAAATGGTAGCTACAAGTTCCTAAAACTAATTAAAATGCCATCAACGCTGGCTGGGCTCGTACACTCGTGTGTGGCCGAGGGGTGGGATTAGGGGTATGGAGATTTTGTCGCGAGTGGACGTGTCCAAAGACCCAACCGCAGAGAACTCCCCCATGTGGGTGTGGGCGAATGGCAGTTGGAGCTGCCATTTACGCGTAATTTGGCGGGCCTAAAAGCCTGCTAGCAAACACAAAAAAAAAAAAGACAATACGGAGTGTGGACTGTGTTTTGGCAAGTTTGTCAACGCGGTTTTGTGCCCAAAGTGCCAAAACAACCGCGTGATTTATGCGCTTTTAAAGCACTTAACGGTGGCACAGGTCTATGAAGTCCTGGAGCCATGGCCTGGACCCGGTCCAGGGCTCACAATAAATTCTCGCGAATAAATCTTTCAACTACATAAATCTCACGCGCCAAATTTGAGCCGCTTCTGCTTTTTTCTTTTTTTATTCCTTTTGCATTTCGCACAAATCAAAGCGTAAATTGCTTTGATTTGAAAGCTTTTTATTTGGTATGTTTTAAGGCCTTCCGGGCTGACTGTACCCAGCGGCAAAAGCGGTGTGTGTGGGGTGGGATGGGTGCTGATTTGGCTGAGGTCCACCAATTAAAAATAATTTCAAACATGGCATATGTCGGTATTTTTTGTTGCCGCTGCTGAGCCTCGGGGAGGAGTTACGACGAAAATATCGTAAAATTTTATCAATGAAAAGATTAAAATAAAGCTGAAAATTGCACGAAATATCTTGGGCCATAACTTAAAGCCCCAGAAGGTTCCACATGTGAGGAGCAATTCGCGGTACTGCCAAATCTGCAATTAACGCGGGGCGGATGGGCGGGTGGGTGGTTGGTTGGTTGGTTGTGGACGCATGTCAAGGCAGCGGGCGACTGAAGGCCAAGTCAAATAAACATAAGTTTTTATGCGTTTGGTAATTTTGGAAAAGCGGGTGGTTTTGGTTTTTCTGCATTGGCAGCTAAAGATGTGTTCGTGAGACACGATGGGTGAGGGAAGTCTTTTCAGAGGTAATTTTCTTAGTGAAATTTCTATATAGGTGAAGGAACTATACGATAAAGGAGGTGGAACTGAAAATAATTATGATGAAAGTAGAGCGGAAATCATTTTTATGGATTTACATACTATTTGTAAATTAAATTTCCTAAATATTCCAAAAATATTCATTCAAGCAGCAATAAAATGAAAAGAAAAGAATATCTTTCAGATGTTAGGAATAAAGCTATACATAACCAGCTCAACGCACAGAATATTTTACCGGTATTCGCAAAGTAATCTTTGAAATCTAAATCAAGTATCAAACGTTCCACACGCTTCGTTACCGCCGCTCACGCTGCCATCGCTATCTGGGCGAGAGAGAGAGCTTCTGGGTATCATATGCAAAATGCAGCACATGTGTAAAGTAAATCTTCCGCTGCCTAAACCATAATCATAAACATTTATGGCCAACGCGCGTTCATTCAGGCACAAATGACACAAGCACCCAGCCCCCCTACCCAACCCTTAGGACATGGCCTTCTGCTCTTTCACCGCCTCCTGTCTCGTCACTCTTTGACGAGTGCTGCAATCCTTTTCCATTTTCCGTTTAGCCCAGCCAGCCTTCCTGCTCTGCGTTCGTCGCTTTTCTCTTTTCATTTTTTGGCATGCAAAGCCACAGGATTAGGCACAACTGTGCTCCGCTCTGCTCCTGCTCCTGTGACCGGGTGCAATTTGATTATGACTTGACAAATAATTGTCATTTTGATGTGACGCCGCCGACTTAAAATGCTAAGTAATTGTAAATATTGAAAATGTTTGCCTGATATAAAAGGGGGTGCATAGTTAACCCTTTAAAGTTGAATGGGCGGGGGGGTTGGAGTTTGGAGAATAATTCCCGCTTGAGGTCAGGCAGATGATGTGATGCGCGGCTATAAGGCTGTCTGAAATTCACTTACAAGTGTTGAGTCACGCTTTAGTTAGGGGAAAATATTTATAAATTTCTGGCTGACATTTCCGTTTGAATTCACAATACATTTGGAAATCTTTTTTGATCCATTCGAAAACCCCCTTTCAACTCTAACTGCGCATACCTTTGTCTTGTGGCAAATCAATGCATAGATCCTGTGTGACTCTCGACTGGAAAATACTCGTGATTTATGGCTGAATACCAAAAACTATGCCAAACAGCATTTGCCGCTGCGCATTTATTTGGTTGGCTCTCTCTCTGCTTGAACTAATTTAAATTCCTCGACTGTGTGGGGCCACTCGCCAAAAACTGTCAAAAGCGAACCACGAACAAATGAGATTTCGGGTAAGCAATGTTAACAAGGCGTTTTACACAGAATGGAAAGAGTCCTGCTCCATCTGACCCCCACCCCACCTCCATTTGAACAGTAGACCAGAACACGGCAATGCCAGTTGCCTCTTGGCGGCTTCCCTGCGCTGACAGCTCGCAAGCCATAAATCAACAAGTTAAGTCGAACCGTGTGCTGCAGCCCGGCAGCTCGGTAGACGATGAAAGCTGGCCAAAAAAAAATGTTTTTAAAAAATTTCACCCACACCCCCACCCCAACACACACACATATGCAGCAGCAGCAGGACAACAAAATGGAATTGATTTCAATGTTTAATAAAAAATTCATGAAAATTTGTCAGCTCCCAAAGCTTTTTGTGTGTGGTGCGCGCTTGGGTGGGTGGGGGGTTTCCACTGTTTGGGGTTTGGGCTCGAGCTCTCGGGTTTTGTACGCTATTAATCACAGTTTGTTGCACTCGCTGCGCCATCAAGTGATTCATGTGTGGAGCGGAGCAGCATCATCAGAACCGAGGCGCATCCTGTCATGCCTCTGGCTCTATGATTTATGTTGCATTTTAAACCACTGACAGCTACAGGAGACTATGCGGGGGTGTGGTGACACACTGAAAGGAAGAAAGAACTTGCCACAATTGGGCACTAATCAGGGTTGTGTTGTGTCGTTGTAGGAAATTTTCAAAGGTACTACTATAAGGGAATGTTGTTAAAAATTATATTAAAAATTTAATTTAATCTAAAAAAAAAATAAATTAAAAAATAATCTGAAAGGTTGGACATACAAAAAATATTATAGAAAAATAATAAAAACTTTATTGGAGTTCAGTTTAAATATAAAAATTAAAAAAAATAAATATCTAAATATAAAAATAAAAAATATAAAGTGGTAAAGTTGTTTTAATAAATATATATCCTGCAGCTGAAGTTAATGATTAAAATAATATTGAAAATTAAAGTAAAAAAAAAATAATTTTTATTTAAAAAAATTAAATATTAAATAATATTATTAAATATTAAAAGATTGTGTTTATAAATAATCTTCACTGCAGCTGCAGTTAATAATCCATTAGCGACAATTTTCATTCCATTTCCACTATACGAGTATTAGTTGGGTATCCCTTTTCCTAAGTACTTCAAATATGAGCCGCACTGTACCCACAAAGTAACAAAATGCCCAGCAACCCTTCTCCGTTCTGGCCATGGATTGATTTATCCCATGGTTTGCTAAAGATATTAAATTCGTTGCGGATAATATGTTGCTGCCTGTCGAAAAAAAAGTCAAACACAATAATGCAATTGATTTTGGTGATAAAAATCGAATGTTTTTGCACCAAAGAAAAAAACCAAAAAAAAAAGGGATAAATAAATAAAAATAAAGGGGTTCATGTGTCGGGACGAGTTACCAGAACCAGCCTGCCAAAAAAAAAGGGTGAAGGTGCTTCCCAACCCCTTTCAATGGGCTGCTTGCCTATTCCAATTTCTCCACCTTCCCCACCACTCACACTCACCCAAAATTGTGTTTGCACACATGCGGTTGTTTAATATTTCATAAATAAAAGTACAACAAAAAATCTGGAGAAAGGAGCAAAAAATCAAAGCATAGAGTTGTCAAGGCGTAGCGAACTCTTAACCCCTCCCCTCCCCCACCACACGCTCTGGAGCGTTCCCCCTTTGCCTTTGTGCGTGTTTGTGTGCCATTTCTTCTTCTTATTTATGAAAATTGAGTTATAATTGGTAGTGCATTAAGTCGTCCTGTTTGGCTGGTGACTCCCCCACCCCTATGCTCGTCCTGCCGCTGACGCATTTATGCCTCAATAAATACACAAATTGAATTTATAGGCCGTCCATGCATGCCACTTCTCTCTCTCTCTCTATGTGTGTGGAGAGTGCTTTTTCGCTCTGCCTTAAAAGTGCCACTAAATCAAAATCATATGCGTGTGTGTGTGGCAGTGTGGAAGGAAATGCATGCGGCAGCAAAGGGGTTAAGGTCTCGGCTACCGTGTGTGTGGCCTGGCCCGTGTGTGTTTTGCATACGGTTTCCGTGCTTCGTTTCTTTTGCTCTCTTTTGCTATTTTGCGTATCCTTCCGTTTTAGTTTCCATACGCCAGGAAACGTGCGTCGCAGGAGTTCGGCGAGGTGGAGGATACATCCGCCGTTCATATGTGGAAATATTTTGACAGTTTCGCGGTTCGTTAGCGTTTTTTTCTGCCTCCCTTTCGAGAATGGGGAAGTGTTCTTTTGGCATGGTTTTTTGAATAGAATTTCCACTCAAAGAAATAATGTAAATTTCCTGAAGTAACCAATCAATTTCTAGAATTAATAAAGACGTGAAAAGTGAACTTTAATTCTTAAATTCTCTGCCCCATCTCTCTCCTAATTCCTGTTTAACTCGCTCTTATCTAGCGCTAAGCCCCTTAAGTGGCTCATCCCGGCTGTGAAAGCGGAAAATCATTCCCTTTTTTTTCTTCACTTTCCACGCCAAACACTTTCAATGCGCTCCCCTCCCCTCTTCACACGGGCACTTTTCCTTTGTCCATTGTTGGGCCTTGCCGCTCAAGTGCTTCTCCACTGTTGCTGACCACATGGCCAAATTCGTGACACAATGGACCAGACCAGACCATCCATCCCCACTCAGCACTCTCCAGCTGGAGAGAGGCCTTTCCGCACGCCTCTTAACCCTTTGGTTGTGGCCACTTTTATGCCGTCCCGTTAGTGGTCATTCCTTGTTGCTGACCCTTTTTGGCAGGCACGAACCACGAACCCCGAACCCTTTTCGGGCATATAAATTATATGATTTTTGCATTATTTTGGCATAATGTGCACATTAATGACACTCGAAATTATGTTGTTAATCGAAATGGGGGGAGGGTTGGGATTGGCAGGACATACAGAACAGGACATTCGATTTGTTTTTGTTGTGCTGCATCAAATTTATTGCCTTGCCTTCGTTATTTTACTCTTTTTTTGGGGTTTTTTTTATGTGATTTTTGCGTTGCATTTCGGGCAAACATTAATTTTCCTTCGAACAGTGACAGACGTATGACATTTTTATGTGTTCCAGGGTAGTGTGTGTGAGTGTGTGGATAGGGTTAGGCATTAGTAAAATTACATGTAACCGGTGCTGCCGAATTAACGTTGCATGAAATCAAATGATATATGGGAACAGGAAGCGACGTACAAGATTGGGAAAGAGGTAAAACTATGGAGTTTGATTCAAGGTAGATAGAATAAGGCATTGCTGGTATATTCCTGAGAATTGAAGCAGGATTAAAGGTACAATAACTTGTGATATATTTATCCTAAGTATTAGAGTACTAAATAGAAGTTCTGCCTGCATAACTGATGTAGAAACAACCCTCCACAGCCGAGTATCCTTAGTTCAGGCAATTAAATTTAATCTAAATTCACTTAAATCGTGCAACAACAAATCAAATCAAATCAAGCCACCCACTACTCCCCAACAGACCTAAAAGGTTCCCTTACCGCTCGCTCGCTTTTATAACTTTATTTACACAAACGATAAGCGAAATAAATCTCCAAATGTCGCACTGAGTCACACATACATATGGGATGCCTAGTTGGCCAGCCTGACAGCTTGTCAGTGCCGAGGAATAGTCAAACAATAACCAACTGTACCTCCGGTTTTTGGGCTTTGGGCAGCAGTAAAAAATCGGCAAAGATTTACCAAATATTGCACAATGATGGATCATAAATAACTTATGTCTGCCAAGGCCCACGAAAGAAAAAAAACAAAAAGAAACACAGGCATTGAGAGATGGGAGAAAATTCTTATCCAAAGTGACGTAACACATAAGCCATGACCCAGCCCGACCGTCCGCCCGCCCTCCTGTGTACCATCAGGGCGAGTGAACTGCCCTGGCCATTAAGGACAAAAGGATGACCCTTGATGCCGTAAAAAAAAGCGACGCGAACAGGGACTGGACAATGGTCACTTGATGATGCGGGCGCGTTGTCCTGTCCAGCATTTTATTTGCTGCCTTTTTACGGCAAATGAACGGAAGCGACTCGTAAAACTAGCGAATTGTGAATTATGTTTGCTGACATCTAGACCAAATACGACTGGACAGTCAATAGTTGACCATAAAAAAGAGAGAGACTCTCTGGTATCACGAAACGTGTGTCCTCTCGGGGGGGTCGCCAGTCATCGTCTATTGAACTTCGTGTTCCATCCAATAAAAGAGGCATTAAAACACTGAAATAGAGTGATGGGGAGGGAGGAGTTTTTTGGGGGCGGGGGCACACTTGAAAGATCTCTCTTAAGTAGTTCGAAAACATTGTCGTAAATAAATTTTATTGTAAATTGTTCAGCGATAAAAAAAAAATGTACCATCCAGCAGCAAAAGGTGTGACCAGGGGATACCGAAATTGAGGTCAGAGAGAGCTTAAAGCAGAGAGGGAGAGGGAGTGTTGGGAAATGCCATTAACTGTGCTGTTTAAATATTCATTATAGCTAATGTTTGCGTATCCACCAAGAAAGAAAGTTGTGATAGAGGTACAGAGTCCTTTCTCCCTGGCACCACCCAAACAACAGGCGGTATGGTATAACGACTCATCAAGTCGAATTATCCATTAAAGGGGAGAAACTAACCGCAAACCGTGGCGAAAACTGCTAAAAGAAAATTTCCCAAAAATGTAGCTTTCAAAAAGTTAACAGCAGAAAAGAAAAGCAAAGGGAAAAGCCAAAGGCAAAGAGAAAGACAGGCACAAGGATAACAGGCCAAAGGCATTCAATATGCACACGGCCATAATCACATTAAAACGTAAACGATATGCAAATGGAATGAACTGACAAGGAAGCCAGCCCAGCCAGCCACCTTGCCAGGGGACCCAGACCAAGGCTTCTCAAGTTCATCAAAAATGCACACACGACACACGGCCAGAAAAAAGGCCAAAAGAAACTGGCAGAAAGAGCAGCAAAAACTACATGGCTTATTCCTGTGTGTGTGTGTGTGTATGTGTTGGGAAAACTTTTAAAACCCAGCGCCAAGAAATTCACAGTCGAGTCCTGTGGCAGGAAGTGCTCCCAGCAAACATAATGGCTTCCAGTCAAAGTTTTTACCTCACTTTTTTTTTTTTTTTACTTGCTTCAGGTAATCACGTCGTCACTTACAGTTGCAATTAAGGCACTGGGGGGGTTCGAGTTCGGCACGCGAAAATTTTAATTCAATAAAAGTCAAACGAGCCATTTCCGTGGAGAGTTTTTGCCCTGCCCCCGCCAGCCATCCCCATACATCGGTTGCGGTCTGTTTTGCTTAAAGTCAATTAAAATTGAAGTTGGGTTGTCTTGTCTTCATCTGTCGAAAACTTTCAACTTGATTGTGGCTCATGTGGAAACGAAACGCAATTTTGGCACAACCCCTCCCATCCCTCTGTGAACGGAACTAATGCAATCAATGGGCAGGCAGGAGTCTAAAGTTTGTGCTTTTCCTTAACCATGGCCAGATGGGTGCAGTGTGTGTAACTGTCAAAAGGGTTTGCCAAAGTGTCGGCTTACGCAAGGAGTTGCACGTTAAAAGTGTTTTTGTGTGGTCTTTCGAGGGCAGATCGAACTAAATGTCGAATGGTAATCCAAAGAATCTATGAATATGCACAGATTCCGCATAGCAACTCTCTCTCTCTCTCTCTGTGTTTTCAGGCAGTTTTGGAAATCAAAACCGAAATAAACACTGCATTTCCATTTGGGCAACTTCCTTGCATTGCCTGTGTGGCTGCTGCCATTTCAATTAAATTATCAAAACAGGAAGAGCAACGCATCCATAAAAGAACAATAGCCAGGCTGCCTGCCTGCCTGCCGTACACCTACCTAAGTGCGTGCCCACCCACAGCCAACAGAAGCCACAAAGCCAGACCCCAGCCGTAGCCCCAGCCCAAGCCAAACACCTAAGTCATTTCATTGTCATTGAGGGAGGCACTGTGGCTGCTATGGCCTGGCATTGTTTTTCGACTTAAGACTCCCAGCAACTTCATTATTCTTGTGGCCGAAAATCCTTCGGCACCCATTCCCGTGAATGAATTTTCAATGCGCTGCCGTGATAAAAGCATAGCCTCAGACCCAGACCGAAGCCAGACCCACACTCAGACCTAGACAATTCCATATGCAAATGACTAAAATGAATTTAATCAACAATTGTTTTTTGTCTGTCTGTCGCTCTCCCATCTTGCTACCTTGCCACCTGTTCGTACAGCACTTTGGGATGCATTATTCTAATGAGATTCTGCTGGCGGCTTTTTTTTTTTTGTTGGTGCTGGACCCTGAACCGACTGTGTTGCAATCGCTGCAATTATTTTGATAACAACTTTTCGTATTAAATGGCCAGACATGAGACACGATAAAAGATAGTACATATATTGTCCTTTAACAGGGTTATTACGCATACGACTTGGGCTAACAAGGCAAACATTTTGAGGTTTGGTTAAGTTTAGACCCATGGAATACCCTTTAGATGAAGCTATTTTCAAGGCACATCTCATGCGAATTTTATTCTATAATTACAGATTTTTTGGACTATTTCAAACTGGTTTTAAACCTTCGCCCAAGTCGATCATTTTCTATGAAAAATTCGATATACCTCAAAAGTTTTCCCTATGAAGTTTTGTGACTGAACTGGCACTGGCACATTTAGCGCATAACTTGGCTCTGTAGTTGTTGCATTTTTGACCGCAGTAAACGTAATTGTCCAGTGTCCGGTGGCTGCTGGTCAATAAAAGCAAACGATTCCCGGCTATCCCCGTACAAGTGGCTTCATGGCCATGGACTCGACCCAAAGTGGACTTCAGTTGCTTTATCTTGCAAGCATCAAATGGCTGGTGGGGGGGTCCCATAGTCGCTCGCTACTTCCTCTGTGGTACCATTTTTCATAGCTGCTCACGAACAAGGGCTGCTGGCCACATGTTGCAGCAACAATGTTGCACGGGCAAAAACCTCAACGAAGCTTTTTGTTTGATTTGCATATGAAGGGGTGAGAGGGATAGGTATAAGAGTAGGGGTAGATTGAATGGGGACTGTGACTGCTGCTCATTTTGCTGCTGCTGCTGCTGCAAATGACCGACAATTATATTGTTGTTGCCTGTGTGTGCTTGCTGCTGATAGCCGTACGAGGTCCGAGTACGTAACCCATTCCCCGCTCCACATCCCTAACCCACGCTCAGTCACAGTCTCATGTCCATGTGCTATGTGCTATGTGTCGTGTTCAGCTTGTTATGTCCCTGACAGTCATCGTCATCCACATCGCATTCTTATTGACTCCCAGTGCCACTTTGGCTGCAGTCGCCCCAAACCCCCAAACACCTCTGGATGTCTGCCAACCCACGCAACCCCTCCATTACGTTGGAGTGAGAGCAACATTGTTCGGTGCTGGGTTTTTATTTGAGCATTTGGCCATTTGGTGTTGTGTTCTGTGCGGTTGGGCATACAAAATTAAATTAAAACGCATTAACAGAGAAAGAAGAGGTGAGTGAAGGCAGGGAACTGAGGCTTAGCCCCCATTACCAGTCCTTGGTGCTCCTCTGGTGCTCAATTTTAAACCAAGTGATTAGGAATTTTCCTTCTACTCGGACCATTCATCAATGTGAGCTTTCCTGCGTGTCCAAAACTTCAATGAACAACTGTCCACACGAATATTTAATCTGTATACATCATTTTGTATAGTGTATATTAATTTATATTGTCAGTTTTGGCTTATCTACAGATAGATACGCCAACTGATCTGAATTTCAAAAAGATTTGGCATTTATTTTTGCATTTTAAAGCCCCGGATAATATCTTGGTTCTAAATTGGGTTCAACTAAATTCCACACCTCGGAGTTTGCAAATTCTTGCATCTACAAAAAAAAAAAAAATAGTTTAAAATGATGTAAATTTCGGCAACGAGAAGACATTGTTTCCAATACTCACCAATTTGTGAAAAGATTCTGCAGAATCCAATTTGAAAAGTCTCTGTGGGTTGAAGCCGTTCTCTTTTAACACTTCAATAAAAGAGTCCAGCTTTTTGCGAAATAGATCATGTAAATATGCCATTTCTATATCAAGATACTGCACTTTTTTACATTCTTTGAGAACATCTATTAAATTGAAAGCTTGAAATTCCTTAGGTTTTATTTCTATTCCTAAGCGTTCCAGTGTGCCTGCGTACTTTGTTATTATATTATTTAATTGAATATTATTTCGATATTCATTCAAAGCCAAGTTCAACGATTTGAGCTTCGGACAGGTGGGCAAGTATGTAGATATTTTGCTTAACACAATTTCAAGCTCTTCCAATTCAGGATATACCAAATTCATCTTTTGAGTTTTTGAAAGTACAGGCCTGGAAATTTTCAAGGCACGCAGATTCTTTAAATGGGAAAATATTTCAAAAATATCTATCCCGTTTAGAAATGTAAAAATCTGCAAGTCCTCCAAGTTAATCAGTTTCCGTAAAGATTGAGCTGAACAAGATCAAAAATACATATAATAAATTATATTACCGATGATGTGTTCGGATAATATTAGTTTCATACCCTGAGCCATTGAAATATCCCAAATAACCAACACTTTACACTCTGGCTGGATGTAGTCGAGGACATCCGATTCATGACATGGCTCCACACTTGTCAACTCAATTTTTCTCAGGCCGTTCATTTTTAAAATTTCTTTGTGTCCATTGACCTTATGAACATACAAAGTGGCAGATTCCAGCTTGATGCAGTACTGCGGTATTAGTTCACAAATTGACTTCGGTAAATTACGAGTCACATTCACATGGTCCACAGTGTGTCCGCATAATGGCAGAATTATTTCCAGCTCTGCATCTGAATATTTTGAGCACAAAAGGTCCTTATATTCGTCTCTAGCATTGTATGCAAAAGCAGATCCAAACTGTTGGCTAACTTGGGCCAAATTTAGCTTGTCCGCCAGTTGCAGATATGCGAAAATTTCATCAATGATCTCCAGAGGTAGTTCGGATAACATTTTGACTCAGCAATACGAAACCGTTTTAGCACCACAGACAGGAAACAGGAAACAGAATTTATTCACATATGTGTCAGGGATGGGAGTCTCGTCGATACATTGCACAGGCTAATAATGTATATCGATGTTTTTCCAGGGTTGCATCAATGTAGAGATTACTGAACAGGCGTAATTTACTGAACAGCCAGTTATCAAATATTGTATATTTTAGAGATAAATATAAATACAATATATCATTAATACTGTGTCAAATTATAAGAGAAGAATCAATCAATTAAATTAATAAGTTCCTTTCTCGATAATTATTGCCATTTCCTGTACTGGTGTTCCATCAATTCTGTTGTCTATAAAATATTGGAAAATAATCAAGAGATCTCTGTTGATTACCAGAGATTAGGAATCACGCACAGAGAAAACCCAATAACCAAAATATATATAGTAAATAGAAACTGTCCGAACTGTCGTAGCTTTTATCTAATTCGATTTAAAATGCCTAAATTGAATTACAGACATTACCAATATTGAATGCATTCTATATGCATATATTATTAATTTTGTATAATTATATTGAGATATAATTTCGCTGCGAAATGGAAGAGAAATATACATATATTGAATACAATTAAAAACATTTAAAGTTCTCACACTCTCACTGCCCCTTACTGCCGCTGTTTATCCCTAAGAAATGATTTAAAACTTGAAAATGACATCATCAACAAAGCGAATAATTGATTTTCCACTTTTGAAAATTGCAAGCAAACTCTCCAAAAAAATCAAACCAAAAAAAAAAAAGGCAAAGTAAATTTGAATAAAAATTGAGCAAGCCCCGTGGCGGCTTTTTGGACGCTGGTGTGGTATGAGGGAAGCCAAAAACCCCAAAGCCATGTACTAAATTACAATGGAAAACAAGAATTACACACTTCAATCCACAAAAGGAGCAGGGATACCATACCGCCTGCAGTGGTCACCAGGATCAGGACGAGGGCCGCCAAAGGAAACTAATATAAATAAAATTTCAATTACTCAACAATTAATTCTGTCTTGTGTGCAGTCGACGAAGCGTTAAAAGGGCACAGAGATGGAGACGAAAACGGGACACTGTTGGCAAAAAGGAAATACCCAAAGGACGCGGCTCACTTCCTTGGCCAACTACTCAGGCGTAAGTTGGAAAAGCATTTGGAAAATATTTGAAAAAGTTTTCCTACTCCAGTGCCGGTTTCGTCTTAGCCAGGAATCGCCAGCTGAGCTTGGCCCAGACTTGAATGGGAATGGGGCATTGAGGTTTGAGGTATGGTGGCTGCTGGCTGCTAACTTTTTAGTTGACTTAAGTCCTTACGGCTTTTAATTGTTGCAGCACACAATTAGATGGCAACTTATTTGCCTCATGCTGATTATGAAGCGTTAAGCAAAACTGTCAACCCCGGCAGAGCACCGAGACACGCAATTTATTGGGTAAACTTTCGCCCAACACTGTGACAGCAGCCCCAAAAAGGATTCATTCATTCCCATTTTGCCCCCATCCATAGCCAATCCAGCAAGGAGTCAGGAAGGAGCTTATCTCCCAGTGCCTCGTCACTGGAGTGAAACGAGAGATGCCAGCCAAGAAGTTGATCTAAAGAGTAAGATAGTGTCTGAGTCTCGTACCCCGCCCCAAACCCCATGCTCTGCACCCTGTTCAATCCTCCTTGGTAGTCACGCACAAAGGAGTCTGCCTCAAATTAGCAGAAAAATCTGTTATCCTTTCGCTTTGGCTTGGGCTTGCGGGCGTGTTAATGATTTTTCTGCCCCATCCCTCCCCACAGCACTGTAGCAGCTACATGCGCTGGGGGGGAAAAACTTTGCTGAGAGCCAAAGTTTTTTGCCTGCTTTCTTGTTGCTGGTTATTTCCTTACAAATGAAGTGACAGAGCATATTTAAAATTGAACAATTTAATCCGGCGAGACGACATCGTTTCTTTGCCTGTTTTCCCCAGTTTCTCACGTGATGTGAAATGTTGACAGAGAGCCGTGCCGTGTCGTGCCGTACAGTGCCGTGTGTTTTCTTTTGCCTTCGAGGAATATGTGCTAATTAGCAAACACAGTCAGACCCAAGACAGAGCCAAGGCAAGGCTTGCATTGGCCTTATCCTTGTCTCGCAGCACC